>OU343056.1:18268828-19468828 GCA_910593695.2 Ocypus olens
TAAATACTAATCTTTATGTGCTAGGATTTTTTTCCTTGTTATTATGGATCTTCCCGAAGGTAAATTAAGGGTTATTACATTTAATATGCATACACAATTTTTGTTAGCAATTATAGCAATTTGCGTTAAAAATCGGTAGATTCATTTTAAACATTAATGGAAATATTTTTTGCCTATGTATGCCTGTGTTCCTATAGCAATATAAATACTTATTATAGTGTCTTTTAACGTGATAAACAACAATTAGCTGCATTCACTTGCATTCCTCAGTGCAGGATTATTTTTATTGCTGATGTGCAATATCGTTGAAAAATTCGACTTTATATTTTATTGAATATCTTGTATTTATGATGTGTATATGTATACAGGATGTACATGAACAAAACGGAACATAGAACTTCCAATGTTAATTTGTTTATATCGAAATATTATCTTCCCTGATCATTTTAGAGGAAAGAAAGAAGTCAAATTAATAAAAAAAGAACAAATAAGGAATTTGAAAGAAGTTTGTACGGAGAAAGTAAAACATACAAACGACAGACAGACAGACACAAAGGTAGACACTCATTCAGACTTTTTTCAACAAAAATTCCGCAAAAAAAATGTTTGGAAATTCTTTTCAATCACCATACTTTCTCGTAGTAGTTTGCACGGAGAAAGGAAAAAATAAATATGACAGACAGGCAGACACACAGACACACATTTTTTTGCAAAAATTGTCGGAATCGACGGAAATGGATTTTGCCACAAAAAAAAAAGTTTGGATTTTTTACGATCACAATATTTTCCCTTAGTTTGTAAGGAGAAAGTAAAAATAAATATGACAGGCAGACACACAGACACATTTTCTTTCACAAAAATTGCCAGAATCAACGAAATAGATATTTTGCGCAAAAAAAAATATTTGGAAATTTGTTACGATCACAATATTTTCCCTTAGTTTGTAAGGAGAAAATAAAAAATAAATATGACAGGCAGACAGACACAAAGGCGGACACACAGACACTTTCGTTTTCACAAAAATTGTCGGAATCAACGAAACGGCTGTTCCGCAAAAAAAATGGAATTTTTTTACGAACGCTATATTTTTCCGTAATTTGTACGGAGAAAGTAGAAACTAAATATGACAGACCTACAGACATAAAGGCAGACATGTATATCTTTTACAAAAATTGTTAGAATCGAAAAAATATATATTTCTGCAAAAAAAATATTAGGAGTTTTTTTACAATCACAACACTTTCTCGTAGTTTGTACGGAGAAAGTAAAAATCAATATAACA
Organism: Ocypus olens; assembly: GCA_910593695.2. NCBI lineage: Eukaryota > Metazoa > Arthropoda > Insecta > Coleoptera > Staphylinidae > Ocypus > Ocypus olens. Next base: position 18,270,111 of record OU343056.1, read on the forward strand.
GACAGGCACACGAAGCCAGACACATATTTTTTTTAACAAAAATTATCGAAATCAACGAAATGGATATTTCCGTAAAAAAAAGTTTTAATTTTTTTTACAATTAGAACACTTTCCCGTAGTTTGTACGGAGAAAAAAAATCAGTATGACAGACAGACAGACACAAAAGCAGACATACAGTTTTTTTATTTAAAATTGTCGGAATCGACGAAATGGATATTTCCGCAATAAGAAATGTTTGAAAATTTTTTACGCTCACAATAATTTCCCGTCAATTTGTACACACCCTGTATAGTATAAGTTATGGTTATGGTTTTGGCCTGAGGGTGCTCACTGACTCGAAGCCGAGGGCCAAAACCCATTTTACGGCCTTGGTAATGATTTGGTACATATTTTTATTATCATTAAGTTTTAATTTATAGAAAATTCAAAATACAATTTATGCGAGAAAATAGAAATAATCGTAATTTACATGACACGTTTATTCTGTACGTAAACATGGTAATATGTATATATAAGAACGGAAGTTTTTCACTAATTTTGAAATAATTAAATTGTTCTTAAAGTTGCGAATTTCTTCAGTGTGGCCAAATAAATGTAAAAACAATTGTGACCAACTTGAAATTTTTAAAATGTGCTTAAAATTGATTCTGCTTTATGATTTAAGAAACATCTAACAAGTCCTTTCACTAACTTTGGAAACAATCATGTGATAACCGAGTCAATTGTTATACTGAAGTTGTGAAGTTGCGAATGAGACAAATTTGAAATTTTCAAAATTTATTCAAAATTGATTCTTCCTAATGGTTAAAAAATAATACCAAACACATATTTACTAAATTTTAAAATAATCACCCGAGAACTGAGTTAATTGTAATATTGAGATTGCGTATTACTTCAGTGCCGCCAAAAAATATTAAAACCATTGTTACCAACTTAAAATTTTCAACATTTACTCAAAATTATTTGGTACAAAAAAATATACACACCCTGACTAACATAATCACCGGAGAGCTGGGATCATTGTTATTCTAAAATATTGGATTTCTCTAGTGCGGACAATAATAATTTTATCACTTATGTCCGCCATATTGGATCCGCCATTTTTAATTTTTCAATTTTGACATAAAATTCATAATCTGCGATTAGTACCTATTCATGTCAAAATTTATCAAGATTTAGACTTTTGGCCAGCTTTTTCGAATTCTGAACCACTGTGCGTTGCCTCGAATTCCAAGGGCGTTTAACTTATCACGTACGAACTTCACATCAAGCCCGTGAAAAGTCATAGAAGATGCCCGCCACGCACTTTCCAGCATGCAGGTTTATGGAAATTTTTTCAATGATGTCAACACTTGCAGTTTCTGTAGATCGGTTTATTCGGAAGCCATGTTGGGTATCGCTGAGCAGTTGGAATTTTGCAATATATTTTTGTAGTTTTCCTACAATATTTTTTTCAAATATTTTTGAAAAAATGTCCAGTTTTGCTATTGGGCGATAATTTTCTTTGTCTGTTTTCGATCCCTTTTTATGTATAGATTTCATTTTTGATGTTTTAAGAGCAGTAAGGAACTGTCCAGCAGCAAATGATAGATTTTTCAGGTAATGCAGTGGCTCGATAATTTCTAGTGCAACATGTTTCACTACTTTGGTAGAAATCCCATCTTGTCCAGTACTTGTGTTGTTTTTTAAACGTACAATTACGTCATAAATTTCACTTTCTGATGCAGGCGTAAGAAATTGATTGCATAGCATATGGTGATGTAGTGCACGCCTCTGAAATACTATCCCCAAAGTGGTTCCTCATTGATTGTTCAATTATGGTAGAAAAATATTCTGCGAATTCATTTGCTACATCGACGTTATTTTTTAATGTTTGGCCATGGTCATTTTTTACATGTATATGATCATTTTTCTTTGATTCTCCTTGTAGTTCTTCCCTTATTAGTTTCCACACTTGCTTTTGTTTGTTTTGTGAATTTGTAGTGATTCCTTTTTAGACATTCTATGAGTTGTTTATGTTTCTTTTTATCCTGTGTGTATTTATGTTTAACGACTTCTGATTTCGTCTGTATCATTAACCGGTGTGTCATTTTCAGGTTTTGGCTAAACTTTCTTACCTCATCATTCACCCATCGTTTATTTGGATTTTTGTAGGGCTTTGTTTTTAGTGGACACGCAGCATGGAAATTATATAAAAATTCTTCGAGAAATAGGTTAGTGGCAGTTTCGATATCTTCAGTTTTTATAAAATACCAATTAATTTTTTGTAGATTATATCTCAACTCGTCCAAGTTGTGGGATTTAGTCTGTCTCGCAGTTATTTAAGATGTTTGATGCCACTTTTTTATCATTAATATAGCCTTCCATTTTTTGTGCGTGGTGATCTGATAGATGTAAGTTTAAGTTTGTGCACGTCCAGTTTTCGGACGGCATATTTGTCACAATATAGTCAATTTGTGATTCAGTTATACCTCTATTTGTTAACTGAATTCTAGTAGGTTCATTTAATTTTAATGTAAGATTAAATGATGTGAACACGTCACATAAAAGATTTTTAGAATCGGAACGACCGATATAATCGATGTTTAAGTCACCACACAAGATAGTGTATATGTGTGTTTTATCCAATTCATTTAAGATGCCTGTAATTTTGTTTAGGAATATGTTTATATTACCACTTGGTCGTCTATAAACGCACAGGACCGCAATGTACATTTGATTAATTATTAGTGAGCATCCTGAGCATTCAATTTCCATTTCTACGCAGTAATTTGATATATTTATGAGTTTAACATAACAAAGTAATTATCGACCAAAATCATAGATCCACCATGTTCACTATTTGTTCGTGTGAAATCCGCAATCTTTGTATAGCCTGTAAGATGTATGAGGTTTATATTGCTCTTTTTGCACCAGGTTTCAGTTAAACAAATAACGTTCGGCTTGCATGATTCTATAGCAACTTGTAGTTCATCGGTTTTGTTAAATACGCTTCGAATATTTTGGTATTGATTTGAAATCAAAATACGCTATGAGTGTGTTTAGGTGTTGTATCTAATTCTCCTGCCTGTGGTGGGATGTGGTTTGGGAGGATAGATTGTTTTCCGAAAAAACTTGTATTCTCCGATTCTAATTCCGGTAGGCCATAAGTTGGGTTCTGTTAGTATGTTCCCATGTTCAACTGGCAATTTTGAAACATCGATATTTGTCCTCTGTTTCTCGATCGACGAGTTCAATTAATTCAATTTTGAAATTGATATCTGGAAATTTTGTTGCTAAAAGAGTATTTAGTTGTTCTTTTCCATAATTGTTTTTGTATTTTCCAACATGAAACCAATTTATTTTGTTCTGTTTGTATACAACCTCATGTCCGCTGTAGTTATTGCCAACAATAGTGGCGGCGTGGGTCTCTTTGCATCCCTTTGTTATGTCGGAAGTAATTTGTTTGTTTAATACTGTGCTATTATTTTCCTGTGTGTTTATATACTAGGTCGTTGGCCTATCTGTGAAGATAGCTGGTTTGTTTTTGGTTTTTGCATTTTTAGACTGTTCTTTTGGCCGCGTTTTTGTTGACACGGGCTCGCGTCTAGTTTGTTCGAAATTTCTCGGTGACTCATAAAATGCGTTGTTTATGGTGCCATCTAGTTGAGTTGTGGACACCCTTGACGTTGCGTTCTGTGTTATCAACAATTTGAAATTGGTGATGTTTTCGTCTTTGGGTTTTAATAAACGTTTAAGGTATTTTACCTCTAGGTCCGCATCGGTTTGATGAATAGTGCTCCCGCTACTAAAAGACGAGTCCGATGGTTCGCCATCTTCCATGCGTCTAATTTAACTTATCGCAGAGAAAGCAAACGCATGAAAATATTGTCGGAGTTTGGTTCAGATATCTACGACGTGTACGCAAAGATCCATTGATGAAAGTTTATACGATCTGCATTTAGATATAACTGTTTTAGGTTTGATTTCTATTTAATAAATCAATTAAATCCCGTAGCAGCTTGCGAAATATCGAATATTAAAAATATATTGTAAGTTCAAGCTCTGTTAAATCACACTGCTGAACGTTTTATAAATATACAGAAAGTTATTTGTACATTCAATCAGAACACCTAAAAATACCTAAAAATTGTGCTTTTTTTAATGGGGGTTTGTTGGAAACTTAAGCCATAACCAAAGATTTGTTGGTACGGATGCTGAAGATTCCAGTGTTTCTATTTCCTCAGTGGTGCCCCTCCGATTAGTTTGTCAAAATTTCGTCAATCAAGACATAGTTTTGCAGAATCCACGTTCTTTTTCTGGATACTGCCGCCCAATTTAAATTATTTTTTTTTAAATAATAAATCAACCTTCAATCGCCGAGAAGTACCGAATAAACCGACAAATAAAAGATCTTACAAGTTCACCAGTGGCACTTGAAGGTAATATGGTGCTAGTGTCTTATTTACAATGGTATATGGAAAAGTGTGTAACTCGTTGACAGATATAGCTTCTACATCTGTCGTGCAGGTTCTAGAAACTTTAATAGTATAGAGAAATTATTGAAAATCCCGTATGATCCCTCAACCTTATAGTTTGGTTTATCAGTGTTACACTGTTGAATAATTATGTGAATGCATTTTGCATGTGGCCTATAAACTTCCAATCAAAAAATGGCAAGCGCGAAATGATGATAAAATTATACATGCACATAAAGTTCGCATTCAAAAGGATTTTTAAAATCAAATGGGGCTAATAGTTGTTCGGCATAAGCCTGGTTTCTGAGATTCGAATGAAGGTAATACGGCCAAGCGATTTTTCCATGCGTAATTTCGGCTTTATTGCTGCCGATTGGCCAATTATCAGAAGAGGCCCATGAGGTTTGAAGTGAGGATTTGAAAAAATATCGGGAAAACTATTCAAGGAAGTGTTAATTACATCCGGCCCTGTAATAACTAGTCTTAGGCAACCGAAAAAAAAGCATTTTCCCAAGGAAGTATCCAATTTAATATTTTCTCCAGATATACTATTATCAGGAAATTCTGAAAGTGGTGACTATTATTCATCTAACTCATCCGATTGTTGAAACAATAGCTTAGTTATTATTTGTTATGTAGGAAGCTTCCACTTCGTTATACATGCTTTTTTGACGGTTTATAACAGAAAATTGCCGATCGAGTCGATCCCGATCACTCCCACCCCTCTGTAACCACCAAAACCCCCGGTCAAATTTTTAAATGACGAAGAAACGCGCCGGAGGAGAAGTCGGTTGCCGGCGGAAGGGGAGAACGGCGAAAAATGTTTCTAGACCTTAAAAAATATTTCAAAGAGACTCTCGGACTTCTTTTTCTTAATTTTTGAGTTTAACCCCTACGGTCAAAAATTGGTAATTTCGACAAATGAAGGCCGATCGCTTTGATTTTCTTCAACAAAGATTCTCTTCCCCCTGCTGCGCGTCCCCACCAAATTTGATCGCTGTACTTTGACCGGTTTCGGAGTAATTGAGAGTACCGTGACGGAACGTAAAAATCACCCTCCCGGGGGCGGAGGCAAATTTTTTGGAAAAAGTGCACGGTCCGATGCACCCTCGAGAGATCTATCGATCCCTCCCGACTCTGACTTTACACCACCGCCCCCGGGGAATAAAAAACCAAAAAAAAACAAAGTGTTAAAACTCAAAAACCTACAGTCCGATTTTAACCAAAGCTTTTTCGGATACTCTCCTCGGCGAGCGGAACATCCCTGCCAATTTTAACAAAAATCGTTAGAGCCGTTTTGGAGCAACGGCCTCATATATAAAATTTCAGGGGTTCGCCGAAGCGCCACCACTGACTTTATTTTTGCTCTTGAATGATCCGCCGGTAGCGGGATCACTTCGCAAAGCATCCGCCCACATTATTTATATCAGCGCGCTTTTTGGTTTGGTGCCCCCTTACGAGGTATGATTTTCCAAAAAGTGACCAAAAATTGTTTCTAAAGTTTTCCCTCTCTCCGAGGTTTCTTTCACGGACATATTTTTTTCTATTTAAATCCAAAAGCTCAAACTTCCAAGATGAGAAGAGGGTGTAACGTGCTTTGATTTGTTATTTTTTCAAAAATTTTAAAACACCCCCTACCTTTCCAGATCCGTCATTTGGCCCGGGTCCCGGGTTCGTTTTGCTTCCATCGAAGACGTATTTTTTTTAGAAAAGTATAACATAGTTAGAAATTTAACCTCTTCTAATATAAATGGCACGAAAAAAATGCAAACAAATTAAATTTACTAAAGACGCAAATCAAATTTATTAATAATATAAAAGAAGAAGCCAGCAATTCAACCCGAGAATGAATTCAGTAAAAATGATTTGTATAAAAACCCAAATGTTAATAAGGTGGTCTATAGTGAAATAGCATCTGTTAAAATGAATAAACAATGGGTATCTACTACAATGAACGCCCGGGCAGTACTACATCATCGCATGTTGTACCAATCTTAGATAATCCTAACGCCGATGATTTCGGCGCACTGTCGCACGCAGGAGAAGTTTGTTTGCCACTGTTACTTGGTTGCATTGTCGTTGTGGCGCTCTGGTGTGAAAGATGTTCCCTACGCAAGTAAACTTTTACCCCGAGCTGTACTTGGATGTCCAACTGATCCGACTTCCTTCCCTCTCACCTTGATTTCAAGCCGTTTTGAGTTTTTTTTTTAATGTAAGGAAGAGAAATCTTTTATAGACGCCCCCGTAGCGGGCAGTGCTGGATTCGCCAGAAGTGCATACCAGCTAAAACTCCTCCTCGTTGTCGCGCTGTTGGAGACGTTGTCGTACCACTGGTTGTTTCATTTGCTGCCATCGTTGTACTTCGGTTTGTCGGTTGGAGACGGTGGCGGAAGAATAGCCACCGAACTCATTGTTGGAGTTGGGATTCGCACTGGGCCTGAAACAAAAATAATTATTGTTTTCCCAAGACCGCCAGGATGATCTTGGGAATTGCTCATGCAACGATGGTCGCTTGATCCGTCGGGCCTTTCGCTGTGCTGAGGGCCTGCAGCAGCAGACCTTCTCGAAGTCTGGTGTCTGGTAGGCGGTTTTCGGTAGCATGGTCCTCTGGGTGGTGGAAGCTGCCGTGGCAGCGACGTAGCTCCTTGTTTGGGTCTTCGGTGGTGGTAAGGTACTCTTCGCCTGCCTGGCGGTGTACCTGCTGCATCCTTTGCCCGAACTTCTGACAGCGGAAGCATTGCTGCTTGCTTGCCGTTTGGCCAGCACCTTGACGGAGAGACCTAGAACCTGCTTGACGTTGAAGATGCGACTAGCATCTTCAGTGGCCTCGAGCTGGACGTAGACCATCCAGAGGGGATGAGTCTCGCCAGTCTGGGGGTCACGTCGCGACATCCTCTTCATAGATGTCGTGGGGAGCTTCTGGGCTGCCAGATCCTTGGCAATCTGGTCCTCCGTGATCTGCGGGCCGCTGTTGCGGATCACCGCCTTGAGCGTCTTTTCTTCTTGAAGCTGGTATGTTCGGTACGGGACAGCTTCTTGGATCCTCGTTAGGTTGTGGAAGTCCTGGGGCGTCTCGGGGAAGATACGTAGCTTTTCGGCTGCGTGAGATTCCAGTTAACGTCTGAAGGAAGAACAACTCGAGGAGGCTTCTTATGGTACGTCGCAGGCAGTGAGGCCTGCGTGTTTGTCGCGGGATCGGCGGGAGTGCTGGCTGCGTTGGAGGGCGCAGCTGGGGCGGACGTCGGATAAGGTTTGGTAGGAACCTTGGGAGTAGGTGGGAGTCCTACCTTGACAGGTCTTTTTAGAATTATGTTGGGTGACGTCAGGTGACGCAACCCTCTTCTTGGTCGTCTGCTGGAGGCCTAATCCTCGTCGGTGTCCATTGGGAGACACGCAAACCTGTTTTCTGTGGGCACAGTGAGTACCTCGGGCATGGTATCTTCGGCAGGTTTGTCCCTGGTTTTTGACGGCTTGGGCACCGCGGCCAGGCGGCGTTTAAGTTCGTCGATCTCTGCATTCTTTTTCCGGATCTCGGCCTGTCATTCGAAATCACGTTGTTCGAGTCTGGTGTTTTTCACCAGCAGCATTGATGCTCTCAGCAGCTCGTTGGTGTATTCTGAAGCGTAGTAGATGCGTGGGCGCTCGGTGGTACCGGGGTTTGCCCGGGCGAATTGTTCGGTGTAGTTGTCGGTCATTATAGTCGCTTTGGCTATCGGCGATTTCGGTAGCAGTGAAAACAGCTTTTATGTGTCCGTTCGTTTGGTGCGTCCTTCGTACTAGATCGTGTTTCCGCTCGGCATCCGCTTCGCTCGGCATCCGGACTCGTTTTTTAGAGCTGTCTCGAGTACTCCATTCACCCTACACTTATACCAAAGATCGGCTAAAGCCGTATCTCAAGATCGCCGCCAATCACGATGTCTCCGATGTCGCGGCGTCCCGAACCTCAACAGACTTTTTGATTGAAGTTTTCCCAGGGGACTCCCATGACTTTTATCACCGTGACTTTTTTTAATTTTGACTTTATGTGTATATGTTTATGTGTGTTTGTGTATATGTTTTTCTCCGTGACCAGACATACCGACACAGGAAGAATGCTCACGCAAAAAATTACTCAGTCTTATAAATCTTCAGCCCGGGTGGTCGTCGCCTTTTTGCTATAGTTATGACATTTCACATTAGTTTAACAGAAATAGTGTACTGTGTTTTTAAAAGGGGAAATGTGTAATATACTAATTTGAATAACCCTTCGCCAAATTCATTCCTGTCTTTTAGAGAGCTACTATTTTTTTGTCGGTGTTTTTCTTTCGCAATAACAAATAAATGTATGGTGGATATGAATTGCCAATTTTGGCGTACCACATATATAATAGTTAAAAAATACTTAGCACTTTATCAAACGTACCATCTGCATATATTTCTTCCTTTTTTTAATTCAAATAATAAATCTTTATCACCTAATGTCAAAGAGATCTCTCGGGAACATGAATCCCAGTGTCATAAAGACTCAGATGTTTGTATTGCTCAGGAATATCAAAATTTACAGAACTTTGAATATTTTTCATGGCTAAAAAAATGTCTTTAGAGAGACGATTGCTTAGATAGATAAAATCGTACATAAGAACATCAGTGTTTACTTTAGACAATTGCCCTCATTTACTTCCTAACCAATGAAATCGAATAATGTTGATGACATGATCCAATAAAATTCTAATTACGATGCGTAACAGACCACGCTGGATGTTATGCATGGCAATTCACCCTGGGTGGTATCTAATCAGATAATCCATCATGTTGGTATTGCCTAGCAACGCGTTAGTACATTTTCTATAACATATAAAACATCAGTTATTGCCGGACTTTTAAGCAGTTTGCTCCTGAATTCGATCTGTTTGTATTTTCGGGTGAAGTGTTAGTGCTTTCATTAGTAATAGTATTCATAGGCATTTCTCAAAATCTTGGTAAGCTCATTTTTACTACAATTATTGTGGCGCAGATTAATACACGTCTGACACCTGGTGTCGCTAAATTTAACTTTTCAAATTATGAAGTGTGAACTTTCTGTTCGGCCAATTGTCTTCTCGAATCTAACTCGTGACTGATTTTTCCTAGGCAATTATTAGCGTCTGGATCACTCTTGCTTGTTGCTTCTAGAAAATCGGCACGACTGCGAAGCAGGAGCAACAAGCAGTCGTGATCCTGCCGCTAATAATTTCTGGCAAAATCATAGGCACTCGTTATATTACTGTTGATAATCTGTTTCCAATATCACTCTTGGGGTAGCACCAATGACTTTCATACAATCTTACCATCTTTCATCTCATTTCTCACAATGTCATTTTTTGTTTTCGTTATTGAATGACAATAAATGGAACGATTTTCCCTGCATTTTCAAATTTCTCTCATCCGAAAGTATATTTTTATTGAAAACCACAGGTAGTAACCAATTGATTTTGATTAAAAAAAAAAACGATGTTATCATTGTCTAGATAAACGCATTATACAAGAATAGCAATGTATGGGTTTCATCCAAACCTTGGAAATTGTTGAGAATAATTTTTAGATTTAAATCGTATTTTTACCCCATAAATATGAAAAAGCCGTACAGACCTATGTAAATATCGTGAGTTTAAAAATTAAAACTTCACGATTTCATGATAATTCGTCAGCCACGTTCTGAGTCCCAAGATTTTTACGAAAAAAACAAGCAAATAGTTACAGAAAAATAATAAGTTGAAATGTGTTTTTTAAAAATAGAAATGTTACATTTTTAGATGACTGGGGTAGTCCAAGTAATTAAATGCTATTTTAATGAAGTAAGATATTCGCGAAATGTAGAGAAACTATTTTAAATGGAGCAACCAGTATATTTGAATAGAAATTTAAAGTCATTTTCTTGCCTTTTCAAAAATACCTGGTTTGCTAGGTTTAAAAATAATAATAAAAACTTTCTGAGTATTATTGGAACAGCATTATTAAAGAGAATGTTTGTTGGAATTTTCTCATCTTATCACTCAAAATGTTTTATTGCATGTTTAACGCGAATGCAATCAGACGTCTAGGAATTATAATGCAAACTTTTACGATGTAGGTCTCGTAATATCTCATATTAATATACGAGATGGGTAAATTCTTAAACGTGCAAGTTATAATCCATCCAGTATTTTAAATTAAAGTAACTTTCATACGACGTTTGATCTACTTTCAAGAAATAAGCAAGAAAATAATCTAATACTTTGAATAATGAGATTTCATCATATTTGAGTTTGTTTTTAATTAAATTGAGAAGTAAACTATTTTAACATAAAAAATAATTTATTTATTATTTATGTATTGGTAGTTAATATTATTAAGGATGGTAATATGATATAGATATGAAATCTTCCAAATAAAAACTCTGAATGATTTAACGCGAAACTTAGACATTCAGAATTTAAACTGAGTTTTTATTTGATAGATTTAATATCATATATGTATTACTATCCTTAAAAAATAATATCCAATATGTACCACGAATCGTCTCCAATATGAAATTTGAAATTAAAATCTGTGATGATAAATAAATTAATTGTCATTAATTGAGTGAAATAATGTACACCGATATAATTGAATTAAAATAAATTATCCATTGCCGCAAATTAAATCTACAAAAGAAAAATCGGCACGTTTACAAACGTCCCAATTCCCTCACATTACCATTTGAAAAGTCGACGTTTCACGTGCTTTTACAAACACACATTGTGCCAATTTTGATCAAATATTTAAAAGGGTCGCCCTCGCACGCTAGTTATAGGCCTATGTGTGCGTGCGTGTGCGATTGCGTTCGACAATTATTTCAGGCAATATTATATGTACATATTTTATATCCACATTGTTGACTCTGAATAATAAACACGTCGGCAATTTCCGATTTCGCGGTTTATTTCAGGCGAGAACTCCGCCCACGCGGCCCTCCTTTTCGCTCCACGCCACTGCTTACACCCACGCATTTCGGCACGTATTAACATACCAAACGAACTGGAATATTGCGAGAGAAAAAAAATCGGGCGCCCATACCACCTACATTTGATGTAATTTGAATTTGAATTAGGTAATATTACAATTTCTATTCGATTCGAAATTTAATACGTTGAAAGTTAATTTTATACGAATGGGAAAACAATTTCTATTTCTAACTGGAATATTGCGAGAGAGAAAAAAAATCGGGCGCCCATACCACCTACATTTTGATGTAATTTGAATTTGAATTAGGTGATATTACAATTTCTATTCGATTCGAAATTTAATACGTTGAAAGTTAATTTTATACGAATGGGGAAACAATTTCTAAGTTAATTAACACGTAAACGACAAAGTCCTTTTAAATTAAAGTTCATCGGATATAATTTATTGCGCGAAAAGATTCACCAAATCAAGAAAACTTGTATCGCGTTTAACACAATAAATGTTGCCATAATATGGTACTTACCTTAACAGTAATTTGGATTTTTATAAGGTACCAACTCTGAATTGTGAAAAATTTCGCTGTCAATGACGATGGAGATATAAAAACTTTAGAGCTACTATTGAACTAACATATTATTTTCAGAAATTTTCTTCCTCAAAATACACAAAAGAGTAATATATTTTTGATTTCACATAAAAAACAATTTTCATATCCTAGGTGGAAGCAAAATGGCAACAATCCAAACTGGTCATTAACGAGGAAAACGAAAATTGCATTTAACGATTTAATAGATTACAAAAAATAAATAAATAAAATAAAATAATTAATTTAGCAATTTGTTTCAAATAGTCAAAATACGTACACAAAACAATACAAATTTGACAATATAAAATTAATTGTCCTGGGTGTAAACAAGACGGCCACACTTCAATCTCGAACCAAAAAGACTAAAAATCCATTCAACGATTTAAACAATTGTAAAAAAATGATGAATGAAGAAATTTGCTTCAAAAGCTCACAATCCATAAAGAAACAATATATTTCTGATTTCACATTACATTAGTGATCAACATCCAGCTGTGTACAAAACGACAATATTCCAAACTTTTTTTTTTTTTTTGCCTGGGATGCATGTCAATGTGGCCAGCTCTAGGCTATTCCAAACTTGAACTAGTAAAACAATTGGATAAACGTAAAAAAAAAAATATCAGTCGAGCAAACTGTTCGAAGAGCTCAAAATCCATACAAAAACAATACTTTTCTGATTTCACTTAAAAAGAAATACCATATATTAGCTGAATAAGATGGCAACAATCTAAATGAACTGGAAAAACTAAAAATGCATTCAAAGATTTGGAAAATAAAAATAAAAATTAATGGAGAATTTATTCGAAAGCTCAAAATCTATTAAAAGCAATATATTTCTGATTTCACGTAAAACCAAATGCCATATTCTAGCTGTTAACAAAACGGCAATGTTCCAAACTTGCACTGCAAAAACCAAAAATGCATTCAAAGATTTAAAAAATTGTGAAAAATATAATTCATGGAAAACGCGTATACAAAAACTCAAAATCCATACAAAAACAATACATTTCTGGTTTCACGTTAATTGCCATAATCACGTTGTGCAGGGGCGGCTCGTTATATAGAGCCAAGGAGCCATGGCACTAGCAAGAATTTTTGCCACTGATGTTAGGTACGGCCTTCAGCAATGCGATTATGATAACATATTTCTAAAACATCTGCTCCTTCCGAAAAAAAAAATTAAAGCCCTGATATTGATAAGTAATTTTGAGTGACAGATCATTGGGCTTTGCTTTGATTTTAACCGAAATTTCACTTTTCCTCAATATGTGTTTAAAAAAACTGATATTTTCAAGTTTTTCGTTGAATAACTCTAAAACCGACTTTGGAATGTTTTGATCTTTTGTTTGAATATTAGAGTCTTTATTTATTTTAGCTTTTCCAAATATTCGTTCCAAAAATTGACATTTTCGAGTTTTCAGCTAAATAACTCAAAAACCATCTGCAGAATGCTTGAATATTTTGCATAAATATTAAAGCCTTGATATTGATAACTGATTCTGAGTGACCCTTAATAGTGATTTGCTTTAATTTTAAACAAAATTCTTATTTTTTTTCAAGATTTATTACAAAAAAATAACATTTTCTGGTTTCTAGTTGAATAACTCAAAATCAATCTGCAGAATATTTTGATCTTCTACATAAATTTTAAAGCCTTAATATTGATAAGTGATTTTAGGTAACAGTTTATTGTGATTTGCTTTGATTTTAACCGAAATTTTCCCCAATATATATAAATCATCTTTATTAAAGAATTCATACATTTAGTATATGATATAAACAAATCTTGCTTAACTATAATAATTAAATGTGTAAAGATTCTTTATTGGCTATCGACCCGGGGTCTTTCAGCCTATTTCCCCAATATTTGTTACAAAAATTGACATTTTCGCGTTTTTAGTGAAATAACTCAAAAACTATCTTCAGAATGTTTCGATATTTTGCATAAATATTAAAGCTATGATATTAGCAGGTAATGTTAAGTGACATTCCGTTGTGATTTGTTTTGATTTTATACGAATTTTCACTTTTTCTCAAGATTTAATATAAAAAATGAACATTTTTAGTTTCTAATTAAAAAAAAAATCAATCTGTAGAATGTTTTGATCTTCTGCATGGATATTAAAGCCCTGATATTGAGAAGTTATTTTAAGTAACAGTTAATTGCGATTTGCTTCGATTTTAAGCGAATTTTCTTAAAATGTATTACAAAAAGTTGACATTTTCGACTTTTCCGTTGATTAACTCAAAAACTGTCTGCAGAATGTTTTGATATTTTGACTGAATATTATAGCCCTGATGTCAATGAGTGATTTTGAGTAATAATTCATTGCGATTTGCTTCGATTTTAAGCGAATTTTCTCAAAATTTATTACAAATAATTGACATTTCTGACTTTTCTGTTGAATAACTCAACAACCATCTGCAGAATGTTTTGATATTTTGAATGGATATTATAGCTCTGATGTTGATAAGTGATTTTGAGTAACAGTTAATTATAATTTGCTTTAATTTTAAGCGAATTTTCTCTAAATTTAGTACAAAAAATTGATATTTCTAACTTTTCTGCAGAATGTTTTTGATATTTTAAATGGATATTATAGCTCTGATGTTGATAAGTGATTTTGAGTAATAGTTAATTATGATTTGCTTTAATTTTAAGCGAATTTTCTTAAAATTAATTAGAAAAAATTGACATCTCCGACTTTTTTGTTGAATAACTCAAAAACCGTCTGCAGAATGTTTTGATATTTTGAGTAAATATTATAGCCCTGATGTCGATGAGTGATTTTGAGTAATAGTTAACTGCGATTTTCTTCGATTTTAAGCGAATTTTCTCAAAATGTATTACAAATAATTGACATTTCTGACTTTTCTGTTGAATAACTCAACAACCATCTGCAGAATGTTTTGATATTTTGAATGGATATTATAGCTCTGATATTGATAAGTGATTTTGAGTAACAGTTAATTACAATTTGCTTTAATTTTAAGCGAATTTTCTTAAAATGAATTAGAAAAAATTTCCGACTTTTCTGTTGAATAACTCAAAAACCATCTGCTGGATGTTTTGATAGTTTGAGTGAATATTATAGCCCTGATGTTGATGAGTGATTTTGAGGAACAGTTCATTGCGATTTCCTTCGATTTTAAGCGAATTTTCTCAAAATTTATCACAAAAAATTGACAACTTTTCTGTTAAATAACTATATTTTGCATAAATATTAAAGTTCTGATAGTAGGTTTTGTTGAGTGACAGTCCGTTGTATTTTGTTTTGATTTTAGCCAAAATTTCGCTTTTTCCCAATATTTGTTCCAAAAAATAATATTTTTGAGTTTTCAGCTGAATAACTCAAAAGCCATCTTCAGAATATTTTTATGTTTTGCTTAAATATTAAAGTCCTGATATTGATAAGTAATTTTAAATGACAATTTGTTGTGATTTACTTCAATTTTAGCAGAATTTCATGTTGTCTCGTATTTTGTATTTTAAAGGTGAAATGGGGATGTTTCGAGTGAGGTATCATAAATGTTTTTAAGTTTATATTAGGTAAGGGCGGCTCGTTATATAGAGCCAAGCAACCATAGCACTAGCAAGAATTTTAAATTAAAACACTTTTTTGCCAATTACTTTGATCTAGGAAGATAAACCGTTCTTTTTTTCTTTAAAAAAGGAGAGGGTATATTGTATAAGTGGGTTTACTATCAATATGTTCCACGAGCCGCCACTGACGTGTACAGAAGGGTACAGGAGGGTAACTTTTCATAAGACATCTAGTAAAGCGGAAAGGTCATTCAAACATTTGAAAAATTGTAAAAATGTGATTTAAGAACTCTAAATCAATAAAAAATAATACATTTATCGTTTCATCTTAAAACAATTGCCACAGTCAAGTTTTGTACAGAAGGGTAACTATTCATAAGAGATATAGTAAGGCGAAAAGGTTTGAAAAATTAGAAGAAAGCTGTTTTAAGAACGTGCAATAACCATAAAAAACAATACATTTTTGATTTCACGTAATAACAATTGTCATAATCTGGCAGTGTATAAAACGACAACAATCCAAACTGCAACTACGATGATGAAACATGTAACGATATTAAAATATGTAAAAAAATTATCAACGGGGAAATTGGTTTAAAAAAATCCACAAAAAAACAACATATTTCTGATTTCGCTTTAAAACAATTACGATAAACTAGCTGTGTAAAAAACGGAAATATTCCAAACTTGATCTAGGAAAACGAAAAATGCATTCAACGATTTGAATAAAATGTGAAAAATTTATCAATCAAGCAAACTGTTTGAAGAGCTCAAAATCTATAAAAAAAACATGGTGATGTGGCTATCATGTTACTTTCTCCGACTTCATGGTATCATTTATATTTACGCTTTCATGGTTAATTTTCAATTTAAATCATATTTTTAATGTACGTCGAGCGTTTTGTAGAGTCGGATGAAACTGACGTTTCAAAATTATGAGACGAAAAAATTATAAATTCAGTTTACTCAAAAACTAAAGAGAATTCGAAAAAAACTTATTCTTTATAAATTGTCCACTTTTGCATTCTCTACAATTATTATTAACATAAGTTTGCTGTAACTATTATCGTTTCATAATTATAAATTTAAAATATAGAAAACAAAATAAATTTTTTCTCGAATAAAAATGATTTTATGAAAAATATTTTCTAATAAAAGATGTTGATCTACTTGTTGTTTTTAATATTTGTTTAAATGTTTTTGTGATATTTTTCATATTTGAGAAAATATTGGCAAAAAACAAAAAACAGTTAAGGTAAACAGCCACATTCGGTGTACGAAATTTCACCAAAAGCTTTTCAGTTCTTCAGATTATCAAATAAGACTTATGTTCAAAGTTTCATATCAATTGCTTACACACACACACACACACACACACACACACACAGACACAAAAAAAAATCCAGAAATTGTTGAAATGGCATCTAGGGACTCCAAAACAGATTTTTCCGCAAAAAAAATTTTTGAAAAAAAAATCACGATCACAATACTTTCTCGTACTTCGTAACGGAGAAAGTAAAAACATTTCTGATTTGACGTAAAAACAATCGCCATAATCCAGCTGAGAACAAAACAACATTCCGAATTTGAACAGCTATAACGTAAAATGCATTTAACGATATTAAAAAGTATAAAAAAATTGTCAATGTCCAATGTCTAATGTAGAAATACATTTTTCGGTACTAAAACTTATATTGACTGATCAAGGAATGAATCTTCCAGAAGCAACATATTAATGCTGTTCCGAGCTGTATTTCTTTTGAGACATTTTATCACATCGTTTTTGCCAAATTATATTTTCGTTTATTGTTTTTGTTAGAGTATTAACACCTTCTACCTATGTCTTATTTTGTGTACCTTCCGGCCCACCTGTATTTGTTTTTGTTAATCACCCTGATTGGCCCTTGGGTGTAGTGTCGCTGTTATTATCCCTAAATAATTTTCCATCTGGGTATTTATCGACTTATTACCCATGGTCAATCTATGTGGAATGTGTAAACAGGGAGTAACACTCAATACGCCTCATATAAAATGTAGTGGTTAATGTAATAAGGCTGTGCATGTTAAATGCACAAAACTGAATGCTATTGAATTGTCTTTCATCAATAATTCTACCAATAAATAGGTGTGCTTAAATTGTACTTCAGCAACTCCATCATCACCCGTTCCTCAAACAGACGTTCACACAATTTCAACGGAAATCTCAAATCAAATTATTGAAACACAACTCACTAAATTCAAAAATGTAATAGTGTCTTCAATTTCTAATAAACTAAACGAATTGGAAACACGAATAACTAAACTGGAAAATCGACAAGGTGGTAATATTATGGAGGAAAACTTGGCATCTACCATTTTTGAAGAAGTTCTTCAAGAAATGGAAGGCAGAAAATCGCGTCAGTGCAATTTAATGGTATATAATGTAGATGAACCGAGTGCAACTAATATTGAAGAAAGGATAAAACTGGACTCCGAAAAAATGGATGCAATTTTACAATCATTGGGCACAACCCATACGTTCTATAAAATTTTTAAGGGTTGATAAAAAAATTATAAATAAACCTAGACCTATCAAATTAATATTTAGTGATGTTAACTCTGCAAAACTTGTTTTAAAAACTAATCAAAATAATTCGAATTATAAGACGCACTTTAAAACTGATCAAACTAAAAAGCAACAATTGTATTATAATAGTTATTTACGTATTAAGGGCTGTTAGGATAGCCGTAACAACCAAGCGCCTGACGAAGGAGGGCCCTAAAGCGACCGCGATTGTTACGGCCCTAACTGCACGTAGTACGTACAACGTTTTTCGCCGTACTGCTAATTTTATAAGAAATAAAACTTGAATGTGTCTAATTGACAATACTAAAATCACCGATGACGTTGATTTAATTTTGGTTACCGTCAACATAAAAATCGTTGTTTCCTTAACAACCAATAACAAATATCATTTTATTTGTTAAAGTGCAGAAAATGGAGAAAGAGGCTTTACTTCCAGCGAAAATATTAGCCCGAGCTAAGCAAGCGAATGGTAAATTAGTACCAGAAAATCGAGAGGTACCAAAACGAAGGAAATTTATTTAAAAGATGGTAGCAAGAAAATCATATTGAAAGTGAGTGCGAAAACGTAATAATGGCCTATATTGATAAACTGGTATGTTAATTTTCATCCCGTGTAGCAAATTGTAACCATTTTTGATTTGATTGCAGAGCAAAAAGTATGCTCCCAATTCTGATCTAAATGAAAATGTTTCAATAAATGTACACGTTGAAAATAGAAATTTGTGTCGAGAAGCCACACCATTTTCTACCCGAGGAAATGTGAACACAAATTGCACAATAACAAATTTTTATAACTTTAAGTAGATTTTTTATAATTTGTATTGTTATTTCGTTCAATTTCCTGTAGTTAACTAAATTTATTTAATTTTATAAGAGTCTAACACTGTTTTTAAATTGATAATATTGTTTTAATAATTTGTTGATTCAGAGCGGGCTGTTAACAAAAAGCGGGCTGTTAAAAGCTCTTAACAGCCCGCGTTTTCGTTGCCAGGGAAATATGAATAGCTTAACGTTTGTCAAAAGTGACATATTATAAACTACATAACAATATAGTGCGACGAAAATAAATGAAAGTATTATTGGGCACAAGGAAAGCTAACGGCGAATCAAATTTAATTATTCGATACCGAAATGATGTTACATATATAACCTCCCGTGGACCACACTCCTAGCGTTAATTTGGGTTCAAAAAACTTATAATTTATTACCATAATGTATCTGGTTTACGTACTAAATTAGTGGATTTTATGTTAAATGTTAATTGTAACGACTATGATTTAATTATTATCACGGAATCGAATTTAGTTGTTTATTGATGCTTGACAATAATGTCTTACATAAGTCACTATATACAATGTAAACATATAGTAATGTACTTAGCAAATAGAAATACAAAATGATAAAAAAAACATAATACAGATGCAGAATATAATATTAAATACAATAATGCCTAAACAGACATGTATGAAAAATAAACTTCTAGAAAATATAATAAAACAAGCAACATCATACTAGCCCATTTCATATTCAAAACCGGTGAGCATCATCAGGTAAATGCAATTTATTTGCGAGAATTTACACGAAGACATTTCTAATAGTGAATTGAATTTAAAAAACTATAATATTTTTCGAGCTGATCGCAGCCCTCGTACTAGCAAAAAAAATATCAGGAGGAGGAGTGCTAATTGCAATAAAAAATAAATATTTTGCATCACAAATTCCCATTGATACTTGTATTGATATTGGTATTGGTATGTATAACAATTGAAAATTGCAATTATATTCTAGGAGGTGTATATATACCTCCAAATTCATTCGGAAGCTACCCTCTTTAAGCATCATGCAGGTATTGTTAAAACAATTAAAGATCAGTTCAATAATCATAACATTTCACTTTGTGGAGATTATAACTTATCAGCTTATGATTGGAGCAAACATGACTATGGTCTAACAGGGAATTTTAATGTGTGTGCTCGAGCCCGAGCAATTATAGAATCCTTCGGTTATTTAAATCTAAAACAGATTAATAATATCCCTAATAAGAGGAATGTATTTTTGGATTTATTTTTTACTTATATTAATGACCTTAATATCAGCTTAGCTAATGATGTTTTAACAAGAAATTGCCAATATCATTCGGCAAGTC
Organism: Ocypus olens; assembly: GCA_910593695.2. Taxonomy (NCBI): domain Eukaryota; kingdom Metazoa; phylum Arthropoda; class Insecta; order Coleoptera; family Staphylinidae; genus Ocypus; species Ocypus olens. Next base: position 18,290,356 of record OU343056.1, read on the forward strand.
TTCTCATCACAAGCACAGTTCCTAATTTATTTACCAAAGAAACAATATATCTTTATAACATGGCGGACTACGACGGATTAAATAGATATTTCAATACGATTAACTGGTCTAATATAATAGAGAAAGATGATTTTAATGAATCATTGAGTGAATTTTATTCAGTAATAGAGTCTGGTATGAACGCATATGTTCCAGTTAAAATGATTACGAAGCGCCCAGACTCCTTGGTTCTCGAGAGATTTGAAGAATCTGATTATAAAAGAGAAAATAGTCCATAAAAAAATAAAGAAAGTGGGAATGTTAATGATTATCATTTATTTAAAGAACTTAGGAATCAGTGCAATCAATTAAGTGATGAAATGTATCGCATACACGTGCAACATGCAGAACGATCCATACATTGCAATCCGGTTAATTTTTGGAAAGTTCTAAGAACACTCAAGTAGGAGGATGGTCTATCAAATAAAATGACACTTGGACAGGAAACTGCTACTGATGGTCAACAAATCGACTATTTGTTCGCAAATCTTCTTTTACTCAATTTACGAAGAAGATAATGAGGATTCCAACTTTCCATCAACTAGTCAAGATATCGCAAATGTTAACACCCCATTGTTAATTACTGTGGAACATATTTTTTATGCAATAAGCAAGTTGAAAGATAGCCCTATAAGTGGACCTGATGGACTAGCTAGTACATTATTAAAAAAATGTGTATTTTTTTTATGCAATCCCATTTATAAATTATTTAATAGATCTTTGTCATGCGGTTATGTTCCCACTGTTTGGAAAAAAGTTCTATACGTCCGATTCATAAAACTGGTAGTCGAAATGCAATTGATAAGTATCGTGGTCTATGCCATCAGTCGGTGCGTGCTTCCAAAGTTGCTTGACAGTTTGGTGGCAGAACATTTGACAAATATCTATTCGGACAAATTGTCAACTGACCAGCATGGTTTCATTCCGGGCCGATTAACTGTCTCAAATCTTTTAGAATATACCACGTTCTTATCAAATGCTTTGGAAAACGGTAGTCAGGTTATTTATACTGATTTTACCAAAGTATTTGATAAAGTAAACCACACCTTATTGTTTCGTAAATTACGAGAGTTTAGAGTTGGTAGTGACATAATAAAGTGGATTTCGTCATTTATAAGTAATAGGCTGCAAATTGTGAAAATTAACAATTTCGAATCAAATCCATTCGCAGTTACCTCTGAAGTTCCACAAGGTTCTCATTCTGGTCCCATATTATTTTCCATCTTTATAAATGATATTAATGCATCAATACATTCATGCAATACATTACTGTTTGCGGATGACATGAAAATATTTAAATGCGAATCCAGCACTGAAGATTGCATTGAGGTTCAAGAAGATTTAAATCGGATAACTGCTTGGTGTGACAATAATAAATTATTGTTAAGTAAGAATAAATGTTTTTCAATTTCATTTTATAGAGGACGAAATCCGATAGTATACGGTTATAGACTTCAATCAACTTAATTGTGTAATGTATGGAAATCAATGACGTGTGGTATTTGATCGGAAACTTAATTTCAGAATAGTATATTCTGTAACAAGGTTAGAATGAAAATTCGATGCGAGTGGAATATTTCGAGCGCGAGCCGTGAGGCGAGCGCGAGGAACCACGAGCATCTGAATTTCCATTCTTACCGAGTATCAGACTATACTTTCTCCTCGACCAGATAAAATAGACTAATAAAATAATGAACACAAAGAACTTACGTTTTATTATCACGTTTGTGGTTATGTTTATAGTATTTTGACAATTGTGATATCCAAGGCTAATTGTTTTATTCGGAACGATGTGAGAATATTCATTCTCTCCCTTGTTATGGAATGAATTACATGCAAAACGCATAAGCGCATAGTGTTTTGTTCCATAACAAGAGTGAGAATGTGAACGTTCTATGATCAAAATTGATTGCAGAATGCATAAATTCTACAGTGGTCGTGGAGAAAGCATATTTTTAATATATGTAATAAAGGTAGGAAAATTTGGGGATTTGTGTAAGGATTCGCTAGATCTTTTAATGTAAATGTCTTAAAGATCTTATACTACTCCTTTGTTCACTCACAATTAGAATAGGCCTCGGTGATATGGTCGCCAATATACGATGTGAAAAAGCTTGAACAAGTTCAAAATAAAGTTTTAAGATTTTCTGAATTTAAATTAGGCATTAACCACATTCAAGGAGAGTATAATGACCTTAGACAAATTCTCAATGTGAACACCTTGGCGCAACGAAGAATTTCCAATGATCTACTTTGTTTATATAAATTACTTAATTTTAAAATGGAATCACAATATCTGTTTAAAATATATTTTTTTGTAGCGTTTTAGGCCTATCTTTCAAATTGCTACTCATAGTACAAACTATGGTCATAATACGCCATTCGATCGGATGCTAAGAGAAGCCAATAAATACTGTCAATTTTATTGGTTTTCGGTTACACTTTATTCATTTAAATTGATATTAAGAGATGGAATTTATCATTAATTCCTGTATCTTAAGGCGGCCATCCACTGTCGTACATGTCGGACGGTTTTGCACGACGTACACGTCTGCCCGTGCATGTACGATAGTGGATGGGTAAATTTGCAGGACGGACCAAATTTCTGTCGCCGCTTGAATTTTGGTCCGTCCTACCATCGTGCCGGATACACGTACCACGTTCCACGATCTTTTCCAGCGACGTTCGTCAGAAATATGTAATTGAAAATTTCTAGTCTATTTAGATGGCAAATAAATTACCAAATTTGTTTTAAAAATTGGTGTTTACAAAATTATAATATTTACACTTTTTCGTAATAATTTTACACGATATGAAGAAAAAGAAAATAGAAAAAGAAATATGTTTGTGTTAATAGCGATAACCGCCGCCACTGCTCACATTTGTTTTTGTATCATTGCGAGCAAATGCTAGGAGTGTTTGCGTTGCACGTTCTAATTTGCCCGAACGTGCCCATACACTATTCGTTCATGTAGGACGCGCATGTACGTCGTGGTCCGTCCAACATGTACGACAGTGGATGGGCCCCTTTATGTATAGTTAAATGTACATGTGTGAGCGTGTAGATTCGTATGTATGAATGTATGCAATTTTGTGTATGTATGCAAATATAACTTTACTTTGCTAGAGCTGGCCACATGGACATGCATCCCAGGCCAAAAAAGAAATAACTTTACTTTTAGTCAGCATTTAGTTAATTCTAGAGTTAGTTTTTTATTATTATTTTGTATCATTCCATATGTAAAGGAGTTTTCCGTTTAATAAATAAATAAATAAATTAATTAAATATTAATTTTTAATTTGAATTTTGTCCAATATTAATTTTTCATCTGAATCAATTGTGTCTAGTTTTATTGGTTTTCTTTTGTAAGAAAAAAATTGTCTTTTGTTCTTTTTAAACTGTTATTTATTATTTTTGTAAGAGAAAACGTATTGTTTGTTATTATTCATTTGCGTTTTTCTTTTCTTTAATTTTGATTATATGAACTGTCTCATTAATGATTTTTGTATTTTTCTCATAATTTGTTAGTTTTATTTTATTTATGTACAATATTACTGTATTTCTTAGACATATGTTCCTAAATTGTATTTTGTTTGAATTAAGTTTAAGTAAGAAGGGGTTTTGGCAAATAAAATTAAACCAAAATTTATACCTTATATCTACCGGTATAAGATGTTTAATGTTCGACCCGATTATAAATTTTAAGTTTAACTAGTTTAAATTGTTTAGTGCTAACCGGAACTGAACCGGAACCGAACCGAAACTGAACCGGATTTTTAGACAACCTGGAACTGAAACTGGAACAAAAAACATTTACTTGAAACGTTACCGTAAACAGAAACGAAATTAATTTCGGTTTGACTCTTCAGTTTTAATTCATTTGTGGTGACTGCCTGGACCGGAATAGGAAAACAGAAATGAGGATCACGGGTAGCCGTGACGTTCGGTTACTATAGAGAGGAAAATAAATAACTAGACGAGAAAAATATTACTTGTGAACACACGCTAATTCTTCTTGTACAAAAACCTTTAATAAATTGGAGACAAATAAAGTAGTAACAGTATATACATACAATAACACTACACATGAATAACAGTTTCATTACAATGAAAATTTACTTTAAATTGTATGATTTTTATTGTTTACCTTTCCCAACGCAATAATTTTCTAGGGTAGGACAGTTGGAGCAATTTTGTCTATTTTAGGTGCATTTAAAATCATAATGTTGCAAGAGCGTCTGCTTTGCTCTTTAATTTCATTACATTTACTATATTGAGGGTTATTTTTATTGGATCATTTACACAAGCTGCTTTTAATTGATGAAATTCTTCTCTTAATCTGCGGTTATCAATCTCAATTAAATTTTTTCGCCTAGCCTCTTAATTTCGCTATTAAAACTGTTCAGAAAATCCGTTTTTTCAATTCAGACAACTGCGGACACAAAATTGGAATCACACAAGTGACACAAGACCATTTTTGTACGTCAGATTAAAAAAATTCATCCATCTAAAATTTAAATCTAAACCCCTCGGTGCAGGAAACATGTAACCATTTACGACAGTCTCCATATTAAATCATTGGGGAGTGGGGACCAATATTATTTTCGCATGCAGAATAAATTTGTTGAACCACGACTTTAACATAATTACGTAAGGATATTAACGGGGCAATACACCCAGGGACCAATCAGGGCGATAAACAAAGGCAAATAATAGGGGGGCACGGAAGGTATACAAAATGAAACAAAGGTAAAAGGTGTTAATATTGTAAATAAAACAATAAACAAAAATATATTGAAGCAAAAATAAGGCGATAAAATGTCATAAAAGAAATACAGTTCGGAACAGCCTGCGATCTCGCCTTAATTGTTACTTTATAAAAGGTAGTATGGAGAAAACAATTAAAAATTGAGGCTTAACTAATAAATGTACTTTCTGAAGTACATTTACTACTGTGCAGATGTTGGCATCACTTTGAGTAATAATATTTAGGAGGTACCACTTGGAATCACGAATAAGACAGAGAAAATAGAGGACAACCTCGCACGTCGGTTGTCGATTCGATTATACCTCAAAGTAAATCACAAGGTTTTTATAAAAAAATATTTTTGAACAAAAGGTATACCCACTAACCTGTGATAAATGTAGTGCAACATATATAGGGGAAACAGGTGGATGGATTGTTGTTAGATATGAAGAACATTTCGCCCAAATGTTATTCATTCACAATTACAATCACGCATGCGTACACAAAGATAATATTAAAATACTGCACAATGTCGATAAATCGAGAGAACTAACATTAGTTGCAGTGGCGGATTTAGCACTTGAGAGGCTCCAGGCGCAATTCAATTTTGAGGCTCCCCTCCAAGTGTTTTCACTAACCCTACACCCTACAGTGTTTAACGTTAGGTGTATAGGCATCACCTAACGGCAGTACAAAAAAAATCATTTTGAGGGATTTATAATTGCTCAAAATTTTTCCATTTACTGTATGTTATTCAGCAATGTACAATAAATGTATGCATCTTTGGAAAAACTGAAATTTTCATTAACAACAAAGTTAGGTTTATAGTGTTATTTTCAAAAAGTAATGAAAAACACGAAGTTAATGTTTATCATAATTGTTGATAACAGTATAATGTACGATGTCAGAAATTTTTATAATTTTTCATCGAAAAATAACGGAGATATTAATTAATTTAGATCGGCTGTCCTCCCAACTCATGACATTTTAGCCATTTTCTAACTAATTGAACGAAAAATAAATATTTGTAATATGTCACTCCGAACATTATAATAGTAGTTTTCATATGATATTAAGATAACAATATTCTATTGTTAAATCATTGAGTTAACCACTTCGAAAATGTACTTTTTTTTAAACGCCTGTGAAAGCGAGATAGACAACCTAAAGCCTCTCGCCAACCCAACAAAGTTCAGAACGAGAAGCAATATAGGTAGAGAATACAGTATTAAATTCAAACGCAGTAAACGGGCGAAGAGTGTAAAAACAGCGCACGCAAGAAAGAAGACACTACAGGATATACCGAATCACGCAATAAAAAAAATACGCTAGGAATAAAATAATAAAAAATTGTGATGTGGCCATCGCCATCCGACTTGATGGTATCATTTATATTTACGCTTTCATGGTTTATTTTATATGTAAATCATATTTTAAATGTCCATAGAGCGTTTTGTAGACTCGGATGAAAATGACGTTTAAAACGTCCAAATTATAAAAGATGGAAAAATTATACCTACTTCAAATTCAAAAACTCTGTTTACTCAAAAACTAAAGAGATTTCGAAAAAAACCTATTCTTTATAAGTTGTTCATTTGGCATTCTCTACAATTATTATTAACATAAATTTGCTGTAACTATTATCGTTTCATAATTATAAACCAAATATGAAAAAAATAAAATAAACTTTTTTCTCGAATAATTTTATGAAAAAAAATTCAAACAAAATAACCTCATTTCTTGGTTGTCTTCAATATTTGGTTAATTTTTTTTTAATTTTTTTCATATTTAAGAAAATATTGACAAAAAAATTTTTTCGGTGTACGAAATTTTACCAAAAGCTTTTCAGTTCTTCGGATTATCAAATAAGACGTATGTTCAAAGTTTCATATCAATTGCTCTATTAATTTTTGAGATACAGCGCGCACAGACACACACACAGATACACACACACACACAGACACACACACACACAGACACAAAAAAACAATTCCAGAAATTGTTGAAATGGTATCTAGGGACCCCAAAACGGATATTTCCGTAAAAAAAAATGAAAAAAAAATCACAATACTTTCTCGTACTTCGTAACGGAGAAAGTAGAAATTTTGTGTCCACGAAAATGCAACGAAAATGCAGGCGGACAGTTGCTCCGATATGGTTTATTTTCAATTTAAATCATATTTTAAATGTACATCGAGTGTTTTGTAGACTCTGATGAAACAGACGTTTAAAACGCCAAAATTATAAAAGATTGAAAAATTATACTTCAAATTAAAGAAACTTAGTTTACTCAAAAACTAAAGCGATTTCGAAACAAACTTATTCTTTATAGATTTAATAAATAATAGTTACAGCAAATGCTAAAATGAAAAACTAATAAAAAATAAGTTTTTAAGATCTCATTAAGACCCATCAGAAAATGCACCTACGCAGCGACAAATACCAATATAAAGCCTATGGCTCGTTTGCAAAGAAAATTCGAAAATATTAAAAATCGGAAAAATATACCTTTTTAGGTATGATCAGGTTAATTTATTTTCGAAATATTTGAACTGAAATATATTTATTACGAATTTAAAAATTAACCTCAAGTTTTAACACTTTGTATTAAATGTAATCTTTCTGGAATCTAAAATTTGGAATGAAATACTTTTAAGTCTGTTATATATTTATTTTTTGTGTCAACGATTCGCTAGTCATTTTTTATAAATAATAATAATAGTAATAATATTTCAAAAAATAGTGCGAATGCAAACATAAATACATATCTCTACAACACACTAAGTTGAAAACGTCAAATGTAGCAAACTGTACCAACTTGTACTATTTATAACGTATGAGTCACAATATTTTAATTCAGAGTTGGCTGTGAGATCAATTAGGAATGTCGCATATTAAAAGCTAGGATATTTAGCCTATAAGCTTTTGGAACTAATATCCACGAAAAAAGGGTTAGTTGGAGAAAATAAAAAAAAATTGTAAGATGGGTTATATGCCCACCATCTTCATAATAAAGGGTATTTCATTAAGTGTGATACTTTTTGAAATTTGAAAAAAACAGAAACAACTAAACTTATCATATAAATTTTTGATTTATTTTAAAGCTTATACATTACAGTTATGTTTGGAACAAAATATCTTTCAAATGTCCACCCAGGCCTTGAAAACACTGACGCAGACGATGGGTCCAATTGTTTATCACTCTGTGCAACATTACCTGCGTTATTTCAGCGATAGCCTAACGAATGTTAGCCTCCAAATGTTCCAAAGTTTGTGGCTTGTCAGCATAGACCAGGGATTTGATGTAGCCCCAAAGAAAATAATCTAAGGGAGTGAGATCACACGATCCCGGCGGCCAATTAACGTTCCCGCGTCTTGAGATGATCCGGTCGCCAAACTTCTCCCTCAGCAAATGGAGGGTAGCATCAGCTATGTGGTACGTAGCACCATCCTGTAGGAATTGCATGTTTTCAATATGTATGGTCTCTAATTCTGGCCACACAAAATCGCGTAGCATGGATCTGTAGCGGTTGCCATTAACAGTCACGATTTTTCTCTCTTCATCCCAAAAGAAATAAGATCCAATGACACCGCCACGCCATAAACCGCACCACACAGTGAGTTTTTCAGAATGCAATGGCACCTCATGGAACACTTATGGATTCTTCGCTCCAATAACGACAATTTTGCGTATTGACGAAACCCCTTAGACAAAAATGCGCCTCGTCTGAGAAGATGATCTTTCCACTGAAATCAGGATCAACTTCCAACTATTGTACGGCCCAAGCAGCAAACTCACGACGCAATCTGTGATCGCTTGGCTTCAACGCTAGAGTCAGTACAACTCTGTATGGATGCATGGCCAAATACTTTCGCAATATTCGCCAAGTTGATGTCTCAGATAGCCGCAGCGGTTGAGATCGTCTGGAAACTGACACATTCGGATCTTTCTCAACACTGGCCGCTACTGCTGCGATATTTTCCCGTCTTCTTAACGACTTCTGGTCGTGTAGAGTGAAATCCCGCTCAAACTTGGTCATAGTGCGGCATATAGCCTGAATAGAGAAACGGCGACGGCGACCCATTTCTCCGGTGAACAAACGATGAGCACCAACAACTGAGCTGCCACTTTGGTAATATTTTTTAATTATTTCTAAACGTTCAGCAAGCGAGAGTCGATGCATAATAAAACTGCAACTTGTTCCGGATATATTCACACCTGGAAGCACACAACAAAAAAATGTTAATACAAGAACATTCAAATTTTAAAAAGTATCACTCTTATTGAAAGACCATTTAGTAGATTATATATCAAGAGAGAGAAATGCGTGATTTTTCCTGAGGTGCAAACGTATCGAAGAAAGAATAGCATTTTACTATTTTTTTCATGAACGGGATATTCTAAGAATAAAACGTTCGTTTCTAAAACGTCACCTAGAACTGATTACTTCTCTCCCTGGAGAGAAATGTCATTTCTCTCACGATTTCGACGGCTGAGAAATCGGCTTTCTCTCCCGTTTGTGAAAAATAACAAAAATAATCACAAGTCAGTTTAATTTTAATTAGACAATTCACGTCGTAGAAGATTAGATAAGTTCAGCTGACAGACATGACTGCTATGTTTCTTTCTCTCGTATATGGCCATCTCAGCAGCAAAATTCAGTGGTTCACACCTTATTTGTTGTCGATTTTTTCCCAACTCCCCTCACTGTTGTAACACAACTAAATATTGTTTTATTTTAAAATATAATTTTGAAAGAATAACATTTTTTGTATTTAAATGTAAATTTTGGATACATTAACTAATCATTTTTTCCGACGTCTCTTCAGTTGAAAATTTTTAAAGTTTCATAATTTAATCGGTTATAAACTTCAAATGTCCGCACAATGTAAGTGATATGAATACTTGAATACAGCCGACAACAATGAAATAATTAAATATTAAAGATAAACGGAAATGTATAATTGGATGTAATCATAATGACAGGATGGAGTTCCCAACTTGAAACACCCTCACTTTCGTTTGCCGCCGTGAATTATTAAATTTAACTCAACGGTGCAAATTTTTCTGTTGTATTTCCACCACATTACTCTATTTTTATCTTATAACAGCAAAGGGCTTTATGAGCTTTTCTAGGGCTCGAGTGGGTTAGGGACAGGGGAAATGGGTTGGTTTGTTTACATTACTGTTTCACAGCTGGTCCCCAGCGCTCTTAAGTGCAAGGCGCCACACAAACAGTGGCATACATTCATTTTATTTCACATGTTCAAAAAATAATACTTGAGATAGCTAATGAAGATTAGTGAAGATAATGGCTGCGGCCGTTATGTTATTACGTGGCAATCCATAATTTAGGTGAATTGAAAAATTCGCGATGTTTTAACCAATTGAAGGGTACACGAATAGAACAAGGAATGTCACTAAAACAACATTTTAAGATATCGATATGTTTAGTGTTTATTCGTATGTTGCAATGTAAAAAATAGGATTAATTAAAGATTTTTTCTGCAGCCGTCCCGAAAATAAAACTTTCGGTACGATTTATTAAATCGAAAATACCACTTTACATAAATCGTACCGAAAGTTGATATTTTCGGTACGATTTTGTTTCACTTTCGGAACGATTTCTATACTTTCGGGACGCATTTTGTTACTTTCGGGACGATTTTGCCTATATATGTAGGCGGCCTTGATAAAAACATCAACTTCGTATTTAATTATGACAGCGCTTGTCATATAACATTCGTATATGTTTTTGCCTTTTTAACATAAAAAACGGCAGCAGAAAAAATATTGTACGTAACTCGTTCCAAAAGTAATTTTACGGGATTCGCAGGATTCCAGGAAACTTCATACTCATCCCTTAAAATATCACTTTCGGAACTTGTTACGTAAATTACTATTTATGTCATCTGATACTAAAAATAGTTTGGAAATTAACACTTATGATGAAATACAAAAAAAACACTGTTTTTATTAAGAAAAAAAAAAAGAAACATGGGGTTTACTACCAACTTATCATGAATATAATAAGGAATGCCACAAAAACCACATTTTGACATATCGATACTTCTAATGTTTATTCGTATGTTGCAATGTAACAAATAGGCTTAATTAAAGTATTTTTCTACTCCCACCTTTAAAATGTAATTTATCGCATATGTTTCCATGGCGCTAAGTGATTCTTTAAATACACCTTGACACACTGTGACTTTGTGTATTTTAATCATGGACTGAAGTTAGCTCCAGATTTTTAAATCGCTAAAATCAATTAAAACTCAAAATCAAATCAACAATTTGTCAAAATAAAAAATAAATACATGAAACAAGGAATACTTTTAACTTAAATCAAATAAATAATACAAAACATCAAAGAAATTTAGGAGAATTCATGATTTTTATTTCCTTTAATAATTGCCATTATGTCTCTAACGTAACTGTTAATGTATATTTACCCAAGTAGACTAATTTAATAATAATATACTATTACCGTGTTAATTTAAGATATTAAAATAATTTCAAAATTTTACCAATTTAGCCGTAGAAAAAGTATAGTATGCAATTCGTGTTATAAACTTCTCTAGACACTCGTTATTAAACACTCGCTCCGCTTGTGGCTAAAGTGCCGTTTATAGCACTTGTTGCATAATATACTATTTATGTCATTAGATGCTAAAAATAGTTCGGAAATTATCACTTATGATGAAATACAAAAAAAAAACTGTTTTAATAAAAAAGTATAAAAAAAAATAAGAAAAATGGGGTTTACTACCAACTTATCACTATTAAAATAGGGAATGTCCACGTAAGTACTATGTTAATCTTTAGTTGCTTGGTTTCCTTCGGTTTCTTTTTTTATTTACGTGTTATGGGGGAGTTCCGTGTAAAATAAAGCTGCATCCGGATTTTCACAAAAACCTTCGAGTATGGTAAGATTTAGGTATTTACCTGCTTTTATAGGAAGAAAATCTGAATATAAAAAAAAATGTTTTACAAACGCTAAATTACAAAGTTATAGAAATGCATACTATAAGTTCAAATTAATTTTTTGCCATAATGGCAGTTTTTTAAGCCGGTTTGTAAAGGTTTTGTTATTGGACTCTGTAGCCAGTGACCATTGTAAGAGGTGCAGTAAGATGTCAGAGACTGAATTGTCTTTTTTACATTTAATTTTTCGTAGTGGAAGGACAGGGAAAGGGCATTTCGCACCAAATTTGTTATTGAAAAATTTGGCCCACATCTTTATCATGACCTGTTCAACTTTAATGACGATAAAAGGTAAATGCTTTTTTCGAGAACTACGGAGAAATTCGCCAGGTAAATCTATTCAGATCTTAAAGTTCACTAAACCCATATTTTTTGTCACATTCTGGGCAAGAGTGGCCATATTTGGGATATGTAATTTGCATGGACTTGAGCCGTTTCACATTATGAATAATATAATGCAGTAATCTGAACACGGTAAAATTTCTATTTTGGCCTCCGGCTGCACCACAAAACATTAGCGTTAAAGTGATTTATAATAAAATCAAAAAGGAAGGAACAAACCTCGTCAGAGCCCTTCTTGGCAAGATGTTCAGGGAAGGAATAGAAAACCGAAACTCCAGAAGAAAGTACATGTATGTTAAACGAGTACATAGCAAGTTGCCCGAGATAATATACGTCTTTTGTTGGTACATTTAGTACAATGTTTTTTTGATAATCTAACGCTTTTGCTGCAAATCCTTGGGTAGTTCGTGCTTTATTCTTTGATTTCTTTTTACTATCATAGAACTTTAAGATTTTCTCTTATTAAGGTTATCTACTTCTAACGTTTTAATTTTGCCATCAGAGTTTCCACCCTTTCTTAACTTATTCACTTCAGAAATAAATTTGTCACAAGTGCTGCATGTAGCATAGGTGGATATCCAAAACTTATGTTGAGTTTTGCGTTAAAGATAATCCTGTACGTACCGTAAGAAACTTTCACAAGCGGAAATAGCTCCTTGAACATTAAATACATCTTTTTTAACAGTAAGATAAACTAGAAGGTACAATTTTTTTGAGTCTTTAAGACTGTAGTGGGACAATCGACGATTTTATAGGCTTGGAGATTTCCTGGTAAGTAGCGACTGGCAGTTTTTTGGTCAAACTGCAATGCTTACCTCGCTTGTCTTTTGGTGCCATGGGTGTATTTTTTAAGGATTTTTGTAAATGTTCGAGCTTTCCTTTGGTGATACAATGAATGCTGATTAAAGCCTTGCTGTCATCGGGTATTTGCTCCACAGTGCTATCCTTTTTATTCAGACTTTGTATGCATAGCTTCTGTCACGGTGCAACACATTTTATTCGAATTTGCTTTGAATAGGTACAATATTCATTAAGCTACAAATGTAGCTATTCTGCTTATCATGTCCCAACAAGTTGTTGAAAGTTTTTTAAATTGATCTAGGCTCTAAATCGCCAATGGCTTTAAAACACTAACTTCTTACAATTATATGGTTTACCTTGCTCGTGGGAAGACAGTTTTAGTTGCATTCATTAAGTTCTTTGCATTGTCTTAGGCTTATACGCACTTTCTTCAGCCAATTTCACTAAGAAAATATTACAAGAAAACACGACACTGATAAACGAAATGAAACTGCATAATATTACATGATATACCGGGTGACCCGGAGATCTGTAAAAGCCCCATAACTTATTTGCTATTTCAGATATCGACTATTTTTATTAGCTTCTCAGGAGGGTTGAAAATAAAGTATAAAATATAGGGTGTTCCATTTAAAAAAACATAACTTTGTTCTGTTATGTATATTGGGACACCCTGTACGAAAACACACATATTTTTAAAATATGTAGAATAAGTGTGGGTACCAGTTCAAGAAAACTAGAAGTCGATATTTCAAATGACAAATAAGTTATGGGGCTTTTACAGATCCCTGGGTCACCCGGTGTAAAACCTTATTAGACATTAGCGGTTTTGTTCCAGTTTCGCGTTATGTTATACGTCAAAATTTATTTGTGGTGTTTCTGAAAAAAAAAACCTCTAGTTTTCTGCCTGTACAATTTAGCCCACAAGTAGTACCACCTAAACACCACAGAGTGCGCCAGTAATCTCATTTTTCATAATAATTGACATTCCTTGTTCTATTCGTGTACCCTTCAATTAATAATGACGGTAACACGCCGAAACTTGAGTTGTAATTTTTTGTAAAGATTTATATACGGCTCATAACAGGAGTGATGGCATTGGCGTCGTTAATTTATGGATTATACCGTATATAATTCAGTTATTTAATGAAATCGCTAGGTATTTCGTGTACGGTAGTGTTTCTTTCCAACTTTTTGATAGTCAGAGTCATAAATTATTGTTTTGTAATTGTATGTAGAAGTTCATTTGCGACAGATTGTTTTTCTAGATATAAAACAGCTCTAATTACGCTGCAAAAAAAAATAAAAAAATATTATTCCAAACGGCAAAATGGATACATTCATAAAACAAAAATATTTTTGGCGGTGATATGCCAGCGCCAGTAGAAGCAAAATCAAAAATGATGACGAAATAAAAAAGATCAATGAACAATATGCCAATGATTATTTAGATTTCGAGTTCACTTACATTGTCAAAAATGAATGTCAAATTCCCCATTGTGTATATAGTGCAATGGTACCAGCAAAAATAAACCGAAATGTTAGACCTAATCTTCAGTCCAGAGATAAGATTGTTGAATATGGTAACAATATCAAATAAAGTATATGTTGTATCGTTCCAATATTTGCTGAAAATACTCCTAAGCAGAACCTTTGATTTTACCAGCATCTTCTGAAATGATTCAAATGATCCTTGGTGATTAAAACTTTGTTATACGTCTGTGGAAACTAAACACGAATTTTTACTTGTACATACTGAGGTAAGGTGGTTACGGCGAGGTAAAGGACTAAACCAAATTTTGAAACTAAAGCATTAATCGTCAAGGATTTCTTTCAAAACGGAGGGAATTAAATTTTTACAATGTTTCTTACAGCCGTTGTTTGCTATATAAAAATGGCATATTCAGCGGAGTCTTGAATTATTTTACCCTGGAACACTATCCGGGATAAGGTGTACCCCAGCCTTGCTTGAAACTTATGTTCTTTTTCGTACAAAATTGTGGTGCCTGCCAATTTTTTTAATTTTTCACGTCGGTTGATTTGCCAAAGTCGTTGAAGTGACACGTGTTTTTGCTTGAGGTAAAATCTCTATTTGGGGTACAGGTATGCTCCTGGGTAGTATTATTGCGGCAAGTTCATAATTGTATGTAATTAAGTAGGATTATGTTTATTTATTATTATATTACATTTCAATCAGTTAAGGTGTTGTTTAGACTTTAGCATGTCATAATGCTCTTTAGACCACTTACTAAAAATAAATTGAGGTGATCATTGAAATTTTGTCTGATTTAGAAGCAGACGATAAGAAGCTATTTCAGAAGAAGACTTTAGAAATGATTTTGAAAGCGATTCTGACGACGAAGAAGATTTTAATTTGCCCCTATCCTGTCTTCAACAAAAATTAAAAGCATGCAAAAAGTTATTCAGCTGGAACAAGCAGCAGTTTGGTATAATGTGAAAATATAGAACAAGAAATATTAGCACATAATAATGAAGAACAATCTGCAGATGATAATGAAGTACAGAAAGACCACATATATTTCCAAATTGAAGATGTACCGACTAAACTGCGTGGAGAAAACGGGTTCAAGTGGAGTGGCAAACCAGGAAAAAATAAATTTCGAACTACTGCTCGAAATTTAGTTTTATATCTTCCTAGAACAATAAAGGAAGCATGGTCTCTGTTTTCCACGGAATATATTTTGGTTTAAGGAAAGAAATATGCAAGCGATCGCTCCAATGATGACGAAGATATAGCAAATACAAGCGTGCGTCTGTCCTGGACCAGAGATACTAATTTAATCGAAATTAGAGCTTTGTATGATCTGTTATATTACCCAAGTGTAATTAATATGAACGCTGTTACTAGAAGAACTTTTCGACAAACATACAGCAATCTCCTTTTTTTCGTGCTACCATAAATGAGGCTGGATTCTGTTTTTTAATAAATTATCTCTGATTTGATAATACGGAAATACATATCGTTTTGCACCGTTGCGTGATTTGTTTGAGGCCATTATTTCTAAATCCCTGAACTTTATACGCCGTCTGATTGTGAGTATTGCAGTTTATATGAACAATTCGTAAGTTTCAAAGGACGGTGTCCATTCAAAATATACATACCTTCCAAACCAGATAAATATGGTATGAAAATTGTTACATTTTGTGATGCGAAAACTTTTTACCTATTAAATGCTGAGGCGTACGTTGGTAAAGGCTCAACTCCAGGAGGAGTTCCTTTTGCTGAATATTATTCATTAAATCTTACTAGACCAATTCATGGTACCAACCGCAATGTTGCCGATGGATAATTGGTTCACATCAACTGATACTGCTAGAAAGCTTCACGACCATCATTCTGCAACCATAGTAGGAACTCTAAAGAAAAATAAAACTGAAATACCACAATCATTTTTTTCGGGTTAAAGGAAAAACAAAAATAAATTTAATAAAACGAAATAAAGCCTGAATATGTGAATATTCAACCTGTTTCTAACTCTGTAATGCAAAATTAAGTCTTACTAAGACTATGCAACAAGTAAGGTTGCCTCAAATTTATTTATTATTTAAATCTTGTATTTGAATAACAAAAAAATCGTCTATGTTTGCTTTCAGGGATTTTAATAATGTACTTTGTTATTGTCCTCCAAAATAAAAGCAAAACAAGGTTGTTCTTCTGTTGTCTATGATGCATCCCGAAGGTGATAAACCAAATTCGACGCATCTTCCCGAAATCATTAATTTTTACAATAGGACTAAGGGAGGCGTTGATTCTTTCGATCAGTTAAATTATCGTTATACCGTTGCAAGGAAAACAAGGCGCTGGCCACTGAGGATGTTTTCCAACCTTCTAGATTCAGTTGGAATTAATTCAAATATTCTTTGTAAAGGTTCTGGTGCTATAGAAATGGAAAACACATCTAATAGATGGATGTATTTGAAAAAAAAACTGTCAATATATCTGAACACAGCTGATGAAACAACGACTACAAATACCTACTTTATGCCAGCCGTTATTAAGAGAATATTAAACTTGGAGCTAGAACTCAATATTCAGTCGTCTGGCAGATGCTAATTCTGTCCCAGAAAAACAGAAATGTACATAGAATTTAAAGTTTTTCTATTTATTTAAGTATACAGTGTATACCATACGCGTAACTATTAAATATACAATAAAGGTACCTCAATTTGAAGTTACGCCACTGATTGTGACATTTTTCAAATATAATTTCATTTACTGATTGTTATTTGCTATAGACTGATGTGTAAACTGTAATTTATGTCATTTCTAATTTCTACTCTTGACATTATAAGTAATTTCCGTTTCTCCATCAGCTTCTAACTTCGTTGATGAGGCGTGAAAGGTCGAAACCGGTCGGTAGGTGAACTGATGGGGAAACAATATTTGATAAATTAAATAATTCATCATTATATTTCACATGATAATTAACGCTAGCAAGTCGAAACTCAGGCCGTGAATGTTTGTTTGCATTTATATAACTTTTCTTATCGCGCTATACAAAATATTTTTTACAATAATTAGTTTTGGGTTAAACATAGTAAAATTTTCAATTGGATTAAATAACAAATCCGAAAGTATATTTTATTTTAACAGAGCTTTAATTTAATGTAACCATTAAACTGAAGATTTGTAGCTTCTAATTTTAGAATCTGGCAACGTTAGTAATCTCCTGCCCGGAAAATATGCAACCCTCATATATTTTTTTATTGGATCCGTTATCAGCGTGTTCCGCTTTACTAGCTGACACGCTGACACACGTGCACTTACTCTATTTTATACAAAAATGTACATTTTTTTATATTAAAAACAAATCCGGCACGCGGATTATTAAACGGCACATAAAATTAAAGCTCCCCCCTAGCTGTAAAAAAATCAAATACAAAAAGCGCATTACGCGTTTTTTTTAGTTAATTTCTCGTCAGCACCCCTGGAGAGAATTACGGTCGCAGCTGGCGGTATCAGGACAACTTTTGAATTTCAATTTTGTTATTTTAACGCACACACATGCACACTTAAACAGGAAGGGGGCCGCTTTGTTGGTTTAAACTGATCAAACCCCGCGCGGTGCTCATTTGCAAAGTTTTGAAACGCATGCTTAAACATTAAAGAGACGCGCGTCTAATGCTTCTCTTAAGTCTGTAATTAGCACTTATACTGTTATGTGTGCGTGTTAGAGTAAGTTTGATAAATCCGGTCATTATAAATCATTATCAGGTGACAGTGAAAAAATATGTTGACTATATCCCTCCAAGCGTGGCATTCCGAAACGCGAATGAATTAGAACCAACCAGATTCTATATAACTTATGTTTTCAGGAAACATATCATGTAGAGTTCGAATACGGTTTTGTGATTGGTTCTCTACTCGCGTTATGTTTCAGCGCATGGTTTAAATGAAATAAATGTTAAACATCAAACGTCAGTTTGCGGCTTGAAAGCTATTAAAATTAGTGAAAACTCCGCATTGGAAGTGTTTCTCTTGAAGTAATTCAAGAGAAAGTGAAAGAGGCCCAGCCAAAAAGTTTGAGCGGAGTCACTGACATGACCTGCACTCGGAAAGATATTTCTACAATATTGGAAAACGAGGCACATAACGTGCGAAACGCGAACGGTACGTCCTGCAAAGAAAATGTTAAGTCCATATGGAATACCAGTGCTAAGTTAGTGCATGAGAAGTACGTTTCTGTTTTCAAATTTTGTTTGGTCCGTTTAAAAATGTAATATTCAAACCGGCACTACATGCCCGCGATGCCAATAAATGTCATTCAATTTTGTTGTAATATTTTTGTTGGGATATAGTCTGATAAATTGCTCTCGTGCATTGTAAATTTCGTTGAACTCTTTCGACAAACTCAGTCGCATTGTTTTAGGCAACAGCCCCTCGCCCTTGCGGGCTCGGGACTGTTGTCAAACAATACGACTTCGTTTATCGAAATCGCACAAACTTGTTACCGATAATTTCCAATGCACTTGTGCAATTACTGTTGGAAATCGTACGGAACTCATTAACCCTTTCTTTCCAGAATTATTTCACCCTGTCGTGTGCACCTGTTCGTCCAATCGCTTGAACTTCAATAACACACGCACTCAAAGATAAAAGCATTATATAAAACTACTAGTGCCATCTAGATACAATAGATGATAAAGGATGCAATATTCGCAGACGCACCTTTTTCAAATAGATAGTACCACATAAAAAATAATTTATGTTGTGATGCCACATGGCATCACTGAGAAAGAAAGGGTTAATGACCAATAGAAAAATTACGAGCCATAAACAAACCAAAGAAAACATTTCTTGGAATTTTTTATGTCAAAAATTCGAGTTATGTTATCACTATTTACGCGTTTCATGTTGAACTCCCAGTCCTTCAATTTACCTCCAAATTTGTCTCTTGAAGTAGACTTATCGATGAAGGATGATTTGCTTCTCCTGCTTTTGTTGAGGATATTTCCTGAAATGTGATTTTTACTAAATTGTTATTTTGTTGTTATGGGGATGTATAGATTTCTAATACAGCTCGATAATTTCAAGCAAAATATAAATTACTTGTGTGGCTGTTTCGTTTCGTTCCGATTTTCTTACCAAATCTACACTCGAGCATCAATAAATCTCTTTTTTGTCTTACATTTCATGAATACGTTCTTGAAATGCACTCCAAAAAATTTCAGGAAATAATTGATGCTCTTGTGAGATTATAAGTGAAAATCCATAATCCATCCAATAATCTTCTGTACGAAACAACCAACGTAAACCCAATTCAACAGCGTATCCAATCTCTCTCAGAAAGATTTGCCAATAAAGAGCACAATATGAAAATTATTGATCAACTGTGTAACTCCCGAAATTTGCTTATCCCACCCAAATATAAGTCACCAAACCTTACCCTACATCAATATTTGTCCTCCATAAAACTTCCAACCACCCCATAATCCTAAATCCTAACACAAAACCATCCATTAATATATAAATAAAATACATAACTAACACAGTTGACAGAAAGACCGCTGGTCGATAGCCTTTTAGAATTTATATTGCTGTAAATAAAAATGTAAACATATAATGTAATACTAAATAATAAAGATAATTAGTAGTAGTAAGTGAAAATCGTACGATACTCTGTTAATAACCAATAGAAAAATTAGTTCAAGAGCCATAACCAAGATGACAATTTTTTTTGATTGTTTTTTGTTGACAATGCTAACTATGATTAAGTGGAAATTTTTATGTCAAAAATTCGAGTTGAACATTTATATTAACACCACTTACATGTTTAATGTTAAGACCCCAGTCCTTCAATAGGTCTCCCTATTTATCCCTTGAGGTGGACTCAACCTGTTCATATTATTTTTCTTTACAAAAGCTTATATGAGGGCTGTCTTTTTAGTTTTGCATATAGAGCTAAAATTAAACAGTAGAAATCTTTTAAAGACTTTATTGGTTTTGAAGTATTGTTCAGGACGATGAATACACTTTTACATACGCTCGAACCAACTCTGGAAGTAATTATTCCACTCGTTGGTTGGTACAGTGAAAATTGCGTTTTTGAAGAAGTCGACTGCTTTTTCTGGTGACTGGAACTTTTGACCACGCAGTCCGTTCTTGATTTTCGGAAAGGTACAAAAATCGTTGGGACTGTATGGACGATGGTCTAACAATTCGACGTTTTGTTACTTTCAAAATTAATCTGTTTTCAAGATGTGAGAGAACATGCATTGTCTTAGTGGAGGATGATTCGTCGTTGGGGGTTGGCTCTCCGAAGCATAGCGATACTGAAAAACAAATATACTGGAGGAAAAAAAAATGAAACACAAATTCATGAAATTTCGGCCATTTTCAAACCGCCATAACTCGGCGTATTTTCAATCGATTTTGATGAATCTTTGAGGACGAAAAACTTTGAAGTATCTTCTTTAAAGTCATGTATGTGAGCTTAAGCGCAACCCCTTCCACCCCCTCTATATGCAGGACTTAAAGAACGAAGTTCCTACGACAATTTGGCACCAAGTTATGGGTGTTTAAAAAAAAGTGCATTTTGAGATTTTTCGCACATAACTCAGTGACTTTTCAACCAAATTTGATGATTATTTCGGGAAAAAATCTCATATTGGCTCTACTTTAAGAGGGTAAACTAAGATTTGAATAATCCATTTTGGAACCCTTCAACCCCCGAACAAAACTTTTTTGGGCAAGAAACGTCCTACTTTGGCAACATGTACCGAGTTGGAAAAAATGTGTCGACTCGATCCACTAAAAAGGCATTGAAATGTGTTCAATTACCTGTGCAAAAATATAGTTCCTACGGCCATTTAGGACAAAGGTATGGGTGTTTGAACAAAAGTGTAATTTGTGGTCTTTTTATTTTTTCGTTTCGAGGTGCGTAGAGCACTCTCTTTGGGTGTGGCATAAACATTCTTAGAGAGGACACATTTTGCATTTGATTTTGCAAAAGATCGTCCAAATCGGTTGGATAGAAGTCGAGTTATGGCCATTTGAAAATTACCTAAATTTTGACAAACCTCAAGTGTTTCTTTTTTTTCCGTAAGTGAAATTTGTTTGTTTTTATTGGACGAATGGAAAAATGGAGGAATGGTGGTGAATTAGGTCCATTTTTTTTCGACCCTACAGAGATTGTTTAAGTGAGCCTTTTTTGACCTAAAATAAAGTTTTTTGTTTGAGTTCTAAGGTACAAAATGCGATATTCATGATTTCGCGCAAACAATAAATTTTCACGCATACCTCAAAGAACGTGCAAAGAAAATTTCATTCGTAAAAACGAAAACATTTTCGTCGAAAAACTTCGGACTTATGAGTCAAAAAACACAAAATTCGCTTTTTTTAAACACCGATAACTTTGTGCCAAATCGTCGTAAGAACTTCCTTATTTGAGTCATACATAGGGAATTGATCAAATATTTAATGCCTTTGTGGTAGATCGAGTCAACAAAATTTTTCGAACTCTGCAGACATCGTCAAAGTTGGACATGGTTTCCAGAAAAAAAAAAAACTTTTTCTTCACAGGGACGCTAGAGGAGGGCGGAAGAGGTTACGCTTAATTTTGCATGCATAACTTTAAAGAAGCCACTTCAAAGTTTTTTACCTTCAAAGATTCATCAAAATCGAATGAAAATACGCCGAGTTATGGCGGTTTGAAAATGGTCGAAATATCATGAATTTCAAGTGTTTCATTTTTTCCACCAGTGTAGTTGTAAACCAGTCGCCAGTAATAGCTGCCTTATATTCTTCAACGGGAAACTATTTTTTTACACATTTTTGCATTAAGAATTACATGCGAAGTGTTTTGAATTGACATCTTTGAAATCCCCAATAATGCCTCAACCTCGCATTATGTGACTTGTCACATGTCTATCTTCCTTGATGAGCTTGTGCATAGCATCGACTAATACTTACCTGTCTACGTTTGAATTCTCCAAATCTACGAGAAATTATCGACAGATAAACAGAAAACAACTCGGCGAGGCATTCTTGTTGAGATAATTGTCTTCGAAAGTTGTAGAAAATTATTGCTCGAAAATTTTCTCAGGTCAATTACATCTTCCGAATAACTTGTCAACTTTAACAATTCGCTGTAACTACAACATTATACGTATCGCACTGACACTTTAGATTTAGATAAACTAATTTTTGATAGTGCCATTTGATTTGTGTCGCCCTAGATGTCTCTGCAGGCTAAACTAAAAAGACAGCCCTCGTATATAAATTATATGCAGACCTATGATTTTCTTCGTGACAGGGCATTTCTCAAATTTTACGAAATTGCTTTTTTGTGCTTATTATTTAGTCTATTGTGTGAAGTCCTAATTTTGTTTACATTCTTATCTATTATATATACAAAGGAATTACAAGAATAACTTGTAATTCCTTTGAGAATGATCGTCATTGACCGAAACACGTGTCAGGAAACTGAATATACGAATATGATACCAAACGAGTGTTTTAATTTGCTTAATTATCAGTGCCCTTGGTGCATTACAGCTGAAAAACACTGTGCTAACTTTTCAAAGAAAATAAATTTATAAATAAATATTGTGACTAAAACTTGTCACAAACTCCTCACCACATATAAACGCGTTCGTCAATTAATTCACATCAATTAAGATAAAAAAATTCTGTAAAATTGATCCCCAAATTGCTTGAAGGCTGCTCAGTAAAGAGCTAGAGCAACCTTAATAGATTCTGTAAGAGAATTGAAAAGATCACAATCTTTTAACTACAACTAATTATTGTAAAAAATATTGTACAGGGTGCGTAAAATGTATCGAACCAAAAGGGATTATATGTAAACGGTTTGACATTGAGATTTTATATTCAGTGGGTTTAAATTAGATATAAATACCTATATTTTTATATGAGTTTCATTTGTGTCGCACGACTTGCTTTTTGTCCGAGGCTGCTATGTTGATTTTTTTTTAATAGCAACCTAGGTTGTTTTTAGTGTTATTTGAAAGGTTATTTAATTAGAAGTATAACATAGTATAATATTAATATGTTTATTCTGAAATAACGACGTAAGTAAATAATGTAAACAAACACTGAAACCAACAAGAAACTTAAGTATGACGCCAAATTAGTTTGTGTGAAAACGTTTTGACATTTAGATTTGACATTTGTGGGTCAAGCTTAAGTTAAGATAGGTGAATTAAAATTAATTTGTTCAATACCTCGCCAGAAAGTGAGTCAATATCCATAGTTACCCGTGAGTGAAAGTTCCTCTTTCGCTTATTTTACTTGCGCTCGATGCTTTTCCTCATTGTCTTCCATTCACTGATTTTCATGCACGCATTGTGTACATTTTTCCAATTCTTTTTGATAACGTGATTTTGATTTTATAGCAACATTTGGTACCTTGCGGCATTTGCAACTTCTAGGACATCATCAGGAACATCCTTAGGAACATATAATTCTTCATCATCCATTTTCACAATTTCCACAATTTGCACGTAACCACTTTATTGACATTACAGACCTTTGTTTATTTTGTTTTTGTTGTTTCATGGCAACAAATCTCCGAACGTGTGAATTATTTTCATTTAAAATTTTGAATACAAAGTTACAGACTTTCTGGGGAGGCATCGAACAAAACCAAATGCAGCACTCGAGAGTAAGGCCGCTTTCGTTCACTTGAATTGCATCGTCCAATATTCGCGTGAATGAAAGCTTCACCTTCCTCACCCTTACTGTAAATAACCATTGTCCGAAATTAAGCGCATTGAAATATTAATAATTGTTGGATTTGGTCATCGCAGAAGAACCCAGGCTGAAGCTTACGATGTGTTTCATCAAGTGTTTAATGACAGTCATCTAAATAGGAATCCAATCACCAGATCTACAGTAATGCGAACGGTGCAAGACCGAAAACAGCCACAACTGATGGCACTTCATTCCAAGTACTACTGGATGTTTATGAAACACCAGAAACCTCAACTAGGCAACTGGCAGCAGATCTTGATGTGTTAGAACAATTTTAAAGCGGTCTAAGTATCGTTCTTACAAACCACATTTACTTCATCAACTGTGAATGAGGATTTTTATCGGAGGACACAATTTGCAGAAATAATGGTGGAAAGAACAGATGCTGATGAAAATTTTGTCACAAACATAGTGTTTTCGGACTAAACTACATAGACATAACTGTAGATAATGGCACCCTACTAACCCCTATGCCAACTTGCAAACACATCCAATATCCACAGAAACTAAACGTTTAGTGTGGAGTATTGGATGGAAAAGTCATCGACCCGTTCTTTATACAGGGTGAAATTAAAGTTGTGATAATTTTTTTCGAAGCTTCTGTTAGCGTAGTAAAGGTCATTTGTAGTTATTTATAATGGTTTTATTGTATCCCTCGTTTAATTGAGGCTAACAAAGGGCGTTAATCATCTGCTCTTCTTCAGTTGTCAGTACGCTATGTCACATTCAAATGAACGCATCACTGTCGTTGAGTTGCATAAGTCCGGAATTAAGAACGCTGACATTGTTCGCACGATGTGATTCAAACCAGCGAGTGTTTACCGAGCCATGAAACGTTACAAGGGTATTGGTAGATTGGTGGACCATCCTCGTAGTGGGCGTCCTCCCACCGCGACGACCTTGGCGAATGTCAACAAGGTCAGATGCAAAATCCGACAGAATCCGAAAGTGTCCATGCGGAAAATGGCACAAAATCTTGAGATTAGCAAATTCAGCGTCAACAACATCGTGAAACAGAAGATGAAACTGCGTAGCTGCAAGCTTGCGCGCGTTCACTTTCTCAACGATGCAATGAAAGCTAAACGGCTCGAGAAAGCACGTAGAATGTTTCAGCTGGTCGGCGGTGGTTGCGTGGACAAAAAGCTCTTCACAGATGAAAAGATGTTTGAATCGCTGCATAATCACCAAAATAAGCGCCACCTGATCAAGAAAAGCTACCGGAAGACTGAGGCAGCGAAAACGATCAGTCGCAGCTATTTACCAGCCTTGGTGGTGTTGTGGGCTGGGATCTGTAGTACTGGGAAGACACCGCTAGTATTCATCCCCAGAAATGTTAAAATTAATGTGGCCGAGTATCCACAGCGGGTTACACGCGAGGTACTGGAGCCGTGGGCAGCGGCGCAGTTCACAGCGGGTTCCACGCGAGGTACTGGAACCTTGGGCAGCGGAGCACTTCGGCCAAGAAAGGTTCAACCTTCATCAGAACTGGGCGACGGCTCATGCAGCCAATTCAATAACCGCTGTCTGTGAGGAGCAGTTTCCGGAATTTTGAAGAAATGATTTTCGAAAAGAGCTTGGCCGCCAAATTCGCCCGACATGAACACAATAGACATATCGGTGTGGTCCATCTTAGAGCAAAAGCTCTCAGGTACGCGAAACGCCACTGTGGATGGGTTAACCTTTCAGCTGAGGTGCCCTAAATCTTGACACCGTAGCGGGCGCAAGCAAAAAACAATCTGCATAAAATTTAACAAAATTTTATTTTTTAATAATAATAATAATAACTTCATTTGTGCCAAAAGAAACATACACACGTCCAAAAAAAAAAATATATATATATATATAAATATATACATACAAAAAATCATTTAGAAACTAGAACTGGTCTTCAAGATATTCTGTATAAGTATAATAAGCTTTCTTACTGAGTAATATTTATAAGTTCTTCTTGAAAGCTTGAAAATCAAGAGATTTCAACTCCATTGGGAGTATATTATAAAATAATGGACCAAAATAATTCGGCCCATTCCGTGATCTATATATTCGGGTATAGAGTACTGGTACATCATTAGATGACCTAGTATGATATGAGTGTTTTTCAAACTCAGCGAAATAATTTTGAAAATTCTTTTTTACATACATGATACAATTGAATATGTACATGGCAGGAGCAATTAATATGCAACAACTTTTAAATTTATGACTAACATCACATCTAAAATCTAATTTAAACACGATTCTGATGCATCTGCGCTGAAGTTTAAACACTCGATTGATGTGTTGTGTGAACCCAAGTTAGAAGGGCATAATTAATATGCGAAGAAATTAGTGAATGGTAAGCTGTTAATACAGTTTCCATAGAACAACACTTGACTAAATTTTCTATTAGAAATATATTCTTGGAGATTTTTCCACAGATTTTGTTAACATGTTCTGCCCACTTCAAACCGGGATCAAGCATAACTCCAAGGAATTGTATTGCCTCTGCTGTATTAATGGTATCTAAGTTCCTTAATGAAAAATACATTTGGGCTTTTTTGTCTTCATTAAGTATCAAGAAATTTGCAGAGAACCACTCTTTTATTCTAGCACTGGAATTTTCTAATGACTGAGTCAGTAACTGTAAATTGTTATTACTTAAACTACAAGTAGTGTAAATAAAATAGAAACAACCTTACTTGTTGCAGAAAGTATTAAATAAATTCAAAAAACGAAATATAGCCTGAATATATAAATACTCAACCTGTTCGTCACTCTGCAAGCAAAATTAAGTCTTACTAAGACTATAAACAAATAACTTATTGAAACAACTACTTCCCTGGCTAGGGTTCAGTTTTATAATTTAAAGTTTTCAAACTCAATCTAGTTTTATTTTTTCAAGTTAGTCCTGTGGGTAAAAATAAGGGATCTTAAACCAATGTTGTTTCACTAAGTACTTAGTACTAGTAATAACGCAAATTTCTTTTGTATCATTCTATATCCGGCATGGCACTAGCCAGGGAAGTAGTTGTTTCAATAAGTTATTTGTTTATAGTCTTAGTAAGACTTAATTTTGCTTGCAGAGTTACGAACGGGTTGAATATTTATATATTCAGGCTATATTTCGTTTTTTGAATTTATTTACAAGTAGTATCATCTGCACATAGAGTGAAATTAATTGTATGATCACAAGTTACAATGTCATTAATAAAATTAAGAAATAACAATGGTCCGAGGACAGACCCTTGCGGAACACTATTGTTTATTAAAGTAGGATCGGAAAAGGATCCATTCCATTTAGATATTTGTGTTCTATTAATTAAATAAGACTCTAGTAATTTAATTTATTCTATTTCAATGCCGTAATAAGATAATTTATTTAATAATATATCGTATGACACGCAGCCTTGGATAGGTCGAAGAAGATACTGGAAGAATAATTGTTGTTTTCAAAGGCATCAACAATGAACAGTATTAGATTATTAATAGCATTGCTAGTAGATGCATTTGATCTAAAACCAAATTGGCAATTATTGAAAAGAAATTGGGGTTAACCTTACTTGTTGCAGAAAGCATTAGATAAATACAATAAACGGAATGTAGCCTGAATATATGAATATTCAACCTGTTCGTTAATCTCTAATCTTTAATAATCGTTAATTTTTTGCTTGCAGATTAACGAACAGGTTGAATATTCATATATTCAGGCTACATTTCGTTTTATTGTATTTATTTAATTATTGAAAAGATTGTTTGATTCGAAAAAATCCTGCAATTGATTTTTTAGAATGATCTCAATAATCTTACCGACGAAGGCTATAATACAAATGGGTCTGAAGTTACCTGGGTCCTGGATTATTAGCATCCCCTTTCTTAAATAACGGTATAACTTTAGATATTTTCAGAGACGACGGGAAGGTACTTTCCCTAATGCACTCATTTATTAAATCAGTTAGCGGATGTAATATAATATTCAAAACAGTCATTATTATTTTTTTATTAATATCGTAAATATCTCTACTATTTTTATTTTTAATTTTAGTAATAACATCCCGGACATAATTATAACTAATTTCAGAAAATTGAAAAGTGATATTATCATGCAAATGTAAGTATTCGAGGTATTTTTTATTATTACTATTTTTGTTTATTGACGAATGTATTAGAATAGAATGAATTGAAGCAAAATCATTGGAAGTTAACGTCGAAGAGAGTAACGAAGATTTATTTCTATTTTGATTTATTACATCCCACATTGCTTTGGGGCGATTACATGCATTTGTAATATAAAAATCGTTATTGGACTGTTTTTTTAAATTTATGGTGAATTTATAGGTTTTCTTGAATTAATTTCGAATTTGTTTATTATTACTGGTTGGGTACTTATTACACCAATTTTTTAAGAAACATTAGATGTTCTCTCATGCTCTTTAATTCATTATCGAACCAATTTGTAGTGAATGTGTTATTATTCTGAAATAACTTGGATTTCATTGGGAAGGCTAAATTAATAGCACATGTTATGTTATCAATAAATTTTGACACTTAGTATTTAGATCAGTTTTTAGGGTCATGAACTCCCAAGATTGATCATACATAATGTTATAAAATTGAAATAATCCATAAGTTGTTATTGATCAATACTGGGCCATGTTGTTGCAATTTGGCGGATTTATAAATTTAATTTCAACAGCAATTCCAAAATGGTCAGAGAGATGAGGGTCAAGAACTGCCCAGTTAATGTCATCAGGCTCCATATTAGTCAATGCATCTAGAACCGCGAGTATTATCAGATACGAGGGCTTTAAAACCGTTACATATATAGAAATCTGCGAAATTTAAATAGATTAAATTTTTATTGTCAAAATTAATATTGAAATCGCCAGATATAATCATTTTTGTGTTATTAATATTAAATAAACTTTCCATTGTACACAAGAAATTATTTAAGTTAGAAGATTAGAAGTTGGTGCTCTATAAACTGTAATAACAATAATATTAGGGTCTAAAATCTGAATTGCTAATAATTCATAATCATGCTCAACAGACATTTTGACTATATCTTCCCTATTTAAACAAGGAATAGAGTTGTGTGCATAAATAGCGGTTCCTCCATGTAACATATTAGATCTATAAAAAAAGGAAACACATTTGTAATTTACAATCTGAACATATTTTATATTATCAGAATTCAGCCAGTGTTCGGTAAAACAGAGAAAATGATATTTATAATCTTTTTCGGCTGCTAAAAATGATTCAATTTCCCCAAATTTATTGTTTAGTGATTGGATATTAATGTAAAACATACTGATTAGATTATTTGTATCATTTTTCTGTTTATTTTGTTTATGTCGAAGTTAAAATGCTGATATTCATTTCTATTGGTTACGTTTCCGATTTCTCCTTCAGCAACCACGGAAAAAAAATTATTGACGCATACCCCTGTCGGCCAAAGAGATGGATCTTTTAAAGATGGAATTTTATCTACTGTAGCTGATATTTTATATGAGCTGTATTCATCGGGATATTTAGATATCAATTTTTCGATATAAATATGTGTAAAATTATTTATTTGTAGGTGTTCTTCAATATTGTTTATTGTTACAGCTGGATCCACCCTGCTCACGTGTATGTGTCTCATTTTAGATACACCTTTAAATGTGGAATTTTCTTTATTTCCGTGGATTGTATCCGACTTATTCTTCCTGCAATTTCTTCGTTTCGTTAACAATTTGAAACCGAGTTCCAATTCGACGACTCCCTCGCTGCTTCCATTTGATACTTGCAAGGAGTTTACCGTTGAATCGCTTTCCTTGTTTGCTTTCGTCACCACATGCGAATATGTTTTTGGGGCTGGAGTGGCTTGCGATATATCTGCGCTGTCTTGAGATGTACTCAGTGTTGCTGAACATACAGATTCAGGTGCCCTCGGTTGTTTAATGGAGGAACTTAAAGTCTAATTTCAAATAACTAAAATATCATACATACTCTTCGCTTTCTAAACGTGAACTAAAGAAGAAACAATTAAGGTACTCGGCTAGACAACTCTGAAAACACAGTTTGCTGAAAATTGACGAACGTTTATTCGCGCACCGGGTCTCACAGACTTGGCGCCCGGCCCGGAAGGTTAAAAGCGGCATTGATGCGTGCCTGGGAACAAATTACGGTAAATAAGTGTGCGACCATCGTCAGCTATTTTTGCAAGCACCTGCAAAAATGTATTGAGGCCAAAGGTGCCAATTCATTAGAATTGATCTCATAAATGTTATTATTTCTTTAGTAGTGTGGATTCATTTGTTTATTTGATAGTTGTCTACTCTGGAAATCTTAAAACAAATTATCATAACTTTAATTCCACCCTGTATATGATACATTAAGATCTGTTGTTTCCTTGGAACTATTGCTAAAGCAAATTGTACCAAAAATAAGGGGGATTAAACCAAATTGAATAAAGTCTTGCGCCCAGATGTATGGTTTAAGAAGATGGTGCTCCACCGCTTTTCGGTGAGCAAGGTTGAGAATTCTTAAAGCATAATTTCGCAGGACAGTGGATTGGACCGAGGGGTGCATGGCCACCTAGATCTCCTGACCTGATATCGATGGACTTTTTCTTCTGGGGGTATTTAAAAGTGTTGTGTATCTCTTACAAAAGGCAAGTCATGCGAAACAAATGCAACTCATCTTAAAATATGGGTATTTGGATCTAATTTAAACCTACTAAATATCAAATCTAAATATCAAACCGTTTTGATATAATTCCCTTTGGTGCGATACTTTTTGCGCACCATGTATAACGTGAAAATCAGTTATATAAATCTAATCAAATATTCACGACTCAAGTTTCGACGTGTTACCATCATTTGAAGGGAATTGCAAATTGATACGTATATATTGCCTTATATCTCTGGTGTTTTAGAAACCCATTACATGAGTTTATGTTCAATAAATAAATAGATAATTAAACAAATTAGAAACAACCTTACTTGTTGCAGAAAGCATTAAATAAATTCAATAAAACGAAATGTAGCCTGAATATATGAATATATCTGCAAGCAGGTTGAATATTCATATATTCAGGCTACATTTCGTTTTATTGAATTTAAATAGATAATTGTTAAATGCTAGTATTTTGTTTAATTAAAAAAAATACATTAATATGAGCAGGGTGCCAGTTGCGATAAAGCTGGCTCAGGATCTAACTCTAGTAAAGACTTGAGACGTTAGAAGCTGTATCTAATTACGCACACAACGAGCTATGGTAAACAAGCCTCGCCGTACAATAAACATCCCAGACACTCTCAAATAAACCAACCGGGGAGATACAGGATGGTCATTAATAACAATCATGCCACAATTACCCCCTAATTTACCAAAATCGCGAATTAATTTCGTCCGCGCGTTATATCGGATCCGGATTTATGCGCTGCGAATGCGAGGTGGAATAGTTAATGTTCATGTAACTTTAATTTCTATGTAAATCTGTCATTTCCAGTCGGTTCAGGGATAGTTAAGTACGTGGGGCGGGTTTTCAGGTGAGAATCCTCGGTGCGTCTTCCCTCAATTCCGTAGTGCATTGCAGTGTTTAAAGGAGCAGTCTGCAAGCAGTGCGGAAGTGAGGGAATGCGATACGTGTTTCCCGGAGAAAGAAGAGGATGGACGCTGATGGAACGGCTGGCTCGGGTTTCCAGAGGTTACTTCAAATAGAGTTGAGGGTTGATTTCAGGTATCATCGTTGATTAATATCAAACATTTCTTTAGTGCAAGAGTGTTCGTGGAATTATTTTATAGATCGCCTTACTTTTATTTATTAGGTTGTAGTGTTTATTTTCTAAAGGAAGAATGGTTGATAGGAATTCGAATTAAGGAAACTAGGAAATTAGGAGATGTGGTAATCCATTATTAGTTTGATTACTGAATTTACTGAATTTGAACCTCAACGAATATGGCTGTTACTTGTTGAAACTCCATAGGACATTTATATACCGAGCGTTAACCACCAAACCTGGCTATAACAGAATAGTGTGTTTGAGAATTTTAATTAATTGTAATGCCATTGCTATGTTACACTATTATTTATGACAAATTCACAGATTTTCAGTCTATTCATATATTTGTGTGCGATTTATTATATTTATTTTGCAAGCGTAAATGAATTTATAAGAAATTAATACAGCGTTGTTTTGGACCTTTGACAAACGTTATTATCTAAAGAAACCGTGGGAAATATTCTAAAGGTTTGAGAGTAGGATAAGGCCCACCCACGATGCTCTGTTTCATTCAATTTTTTTCCACAAACGGTCTTTCGTTATGCTTTTGAAACTATTACATCTCTCGTGATCTAACGAAGAAATTGGTTTCATGTTTCATCAAACAATGTTTTTTGTTTGGTTTAGGAGGAAACAAAGGGCGATGGGTGGGTTCTATCCCAAGTGTAAATTAATTTATAAGAAATTAGTCTAGCGGTTGTTTGGACCTTTGACAAACGATATTATTGGGTTGGTGCATAATTATTAGGCGTTTTATAAAAAAAAATATTTAAATGAAAAATAAACATACAAATTCTACAATATTATTTTTAAATGATTATTCCGGTGCGTAGTCACCATCGACTTCAATAACTGATTTCCATTTGCTTGGAAGACGGTCGATTCCACGGGCAAAAAAATCACGGTTCTTGGAGGCAATCCATGCTTTGACATTGGCTACCAAGCTAACCAAATATTCGAAATCTTTAGGCACCAGCCAAATTTTCAGCGACTGATTGACGTGTTAGTCCACAGGCGCTTCTGAAGGAGAATATGGTGGATGTGGATGTCGAAGCTTATTAGCGATGCTTTCGACAACAGCGGTCAATATGTGGACGCTATGACAAGATTCTTCAGAAACGGAGCTCGTTCGTTTCGTTGCAGCAAATCGGTAAAAATTCGGACACGTTTGGCTTTATTGTTTTTGGAGAGTTCGTGAGGGACACATCCAGCCACTTTCTATACCGTTCCGAGCTTTTTCAGACGACGAACTATGGTTGAATGAAGTCTTCTGCCGGTATTCGAGTTGTCAAACTTTCGTCCTCTTCCACGACTTCCAAAAGAGCCTGGTTATCGATATTTGATGTTCGACTTCTTCCTGGCTTATCTTTCAAGCTAGTGTTGCTAGATTTGAAACGGGCAAACCAAAAGTTCGTTTAGATCGCGGAATGACTGCGCTGCTTTCCATCCTTTTTCGAAGTGGTTAAGCATAATATGACAAATATGATTATCGACACACATTTTTATAACTTGAAAATAAAATAATAGTTTTGTATAAAAAAGTAAACAATACAGCAGTTGTTATTAAAAAAAAGCCGCCTAGAAAAACGCCTGATAATTATGCACCAACCTAATAATTAAAGAAACCGTGGGGAGTATTCTAAGTGTTGTTTAATAACAAATTTTTCCACAAACGGCCTTTCTTCGTGCGTTTGAAACTATTACATCTCTCATGATCTGACTAAGAAATTAGTTTAATCAAACAATGTATTCTTGGCTCAGTTTGAATGAAAACAAAGGGCGGTGGGTGGTCCGTATGTCACTCTCCAATTTTTAGAATACAAGCGAGGGTTTCGCAAGCGTAAGTTAATTGATAAGAGTATGTAACTGTTTTCTGGACCTTTGACAAACGTTTCCATTTATAGAAACTCTTGGGTATGTTCAAAGGGTTGGCCACCCACCGCCCTCTGTTTCATTTAAATTTTTTCCACAAACGTTATTTCTTTATGCAGTTGAAACTATAACATCTTTCACGAACTGACTAAGAAATTTGATTCATCAAATAGTGTTTTCTAGATTAGGTTTAAGTAGAAACGAAGGACGGTGGGTGGGGCCTATCCCACCCTCCAATCCTTACAACAAAAAACGGAGGTTTCGCAAGTGTAAATTGATTGATAATAAAATAACGGTTTTTTGACAAACATAATTACTTAAAGAAACTCTTGGGTGTGTTCTATAAATTTGATGTAACTATTATAATTTCAAAATTACAGACCAAGACAGTCAACATTTTTGTTTTTTATCTTTTTCTCGAAAATCAAACAAATTATACATTTCTTAACAAAGGATCTGCAGTACTTTCATTTTCATGTTTAATAATACGATCAAGGTAAATTTCCAGTTCCAGTATTCAAAATACCTTAAGTTTGAGTTTAATTTTTAAATCTCCGTTAGTTTTTGGGATGCATCGGCCAAAGGCACAGCCACGCAGACATTTTTCAAAATTGGTCGGAATCGCTTTGGGAGACCTGAAAATGAATATTACCGTTGAAATTTTGAATTCCAAAAAATCAACATTACAATTGAAAGTCAAATTTGTTTTTGAATCTAACTGTATTTACTGAAAGAGTAGGAGACATTATTACCGTGCGAATTTCCAAAATCTGGCTATCATAAAACGCATGAAAACAAGATCAATGTGGAATGTAATTAATTCGAAGAGGTGCACAAAATCTGATTGCAATGAATCATCGGATATAAGTGCTAATGATTTTAATGATTATTTTGCGTCGGTAATTACGACTGTAACGAATTCATTGCCAAAAAGTTAACACGATCCTATTCATTTTATGCATTATTGCCACAATGAACAATCCTATTTTAGTTCTACAGAGGTATCTTGTGCCAAAGTACGTGATGTAATATCTAAATTGAAGAAAACTAGTAGTAAAGATGTATATGGGCTTAATATCAATATAATATGCTTGGTTTTGAATACATTAATAAGTCCAATAACAAACCTTATTAATGGTTGCATAACAAATGGTATATTCCCGGACTCACTTAAAATTGCTAAATATATCCCAATATTTAAAAATGGAGATAGGTTGGATCCAAATAATTACCGCCCTATTTGTATCCTACTCGTCCTTTGCAAAATTCTCGAATTCATCTTAAGCGAGCAAATAACAAACTTTTTGGAAAAAAAATGTTTACACCTGATCAGTTCGAACTCAGGAAGGATAAAACTACCGTAGGGACTGTTGGAGGTCTTCTTGAAAATATCTTGGAAGCATTTGAGGCAGCTGAAATTGTAGCATGCAAGTTCATTGACCTCAGTAAAGCTTTCGATTCAGTCAATCATGAGATTTTACTACGTAAGTTATACTACTACAACATTTATCCCATGGGTTGTAAAATGATTGTGTCATACCTTTCGAATAGAAGCCAGATGGTTTATGTTAACGATTTTATGTCAGAAAAACAAATCATAAATATAGGTATGCCACAGGGGTCGATTCTAGGGCCTCTGTTGTTCCTTATATATATTAACGATCTACCAAGTAATATGCAGCACTCCACGTCAATATTGTATGCCGATGATACAACAATTGCATCGAGGGCGTCATCTTTGGATGTAGCTAAACAATTTCTGGAGAAAGACTTTAAGGTAACATGTGATTGGTTCAATAGTAATAAATTAAAATTAAACTCACAGAAAACTGTGAATATGTTATTCACAATTAAACGGATGCCAATGGCCTGCTTATCAGATAAATTTTTGGGATTGCACCTGGACCCCCAGCTCACTTGGTGCGTGCAGGGTAAACAATTGGAATCCAAACTCTCACGGAACATCTATTTACTACGTAGCTTATCTAGAGCTGTATCCAAGAATGTTGTATTATCTGCATATTATGCCTTCATAACTGCCATATGTATTATGGTATTTTGCTATGGGGACACTCACCCATTCTGAACGACATGTTCAGAATTCAGCGAAGAGCAGTGCGAGTGATTGCAGGAATAGCTTACAGAGATGACTGCCGTGCTGCTTTTTCTGATCTAAAAATTTTAACTCTCCCAAGTATGTATATTCTGGAGTGTCTACTATATATTAAAAAAATATCTGTACTTACAGTAAAAACGAAACTTTCCATGCAAGACATAATGACATTAAAACTGAATTCTTCTGTCTCTCAAAAAGTAAAGTTGGTACAAGATACTTCTCTGTTAAATGTTTAATGTGTTGCCAACTTGTGTACAAAATCTGCCACTGAATAAATTTAAAATAAAGATTAAGGCATTTTTAATAACTAATGCATTTTATTCCATTCAGGAATACCTGATGTCAACGGTGCCGGAATAAATACACAAGTTGAAATTTTATCTATATTTATTACATAAATTGTTTTTTTATTTGTATCTAGTTATTTACTGATTTTATCCTTTAACTTACTTTTTATGCTTTTATTTATAAATGTTTTACTTATTTATTGATTTTATTAATTTTATTGATTTTATACATTTTTTTTAAATTTTATTAATTTTACTGATTTTATTAATTTATTAATTTATACTTTTATCCATTTACTGTTTATTTATGTATTTTATCTAAAGATTTTATTATTTATGTATATTTGTACTGTACTATATTTGTTTTATTAAATTAACATTAATTTCTACATTTTTTTATCAGAATATTATTGTGAATTGTCTATTTTAATAATCTTTGGTTAAGTTTCTATAGACAACATCTATTTTATCTCTTAATAATTATGCTTCCTCTCTGTGATTGGTCTTAATACGCTCTTTCCGTTTTAATTTCGGTTAATTTTAATATTATTTTCGTCCAATGAATTTATATTTTAACATGTTTAATGGTGTCTGCTTACATTTAAAGTTTTTAATTTGATATGATTATAATACCAAATAATTTGTTTATGGTTAATTTTAATAATGTACTAATTTTAATTATATTTTATGTTTTTATGTACCTACTTATTCTGACCTGTGTAAGGACTATGTCTATTCAGCACTAATAAATATTATTATATCAAATTTCAGATTTTCTACCCCATCCACATAAATTGAATTTTTACAAACTGGGTTGGAGCTGTCCATAGTAAATGTAATTTAAATTATAAAATACTTACTTTTTTCAGTTCTTTTGGATTGTCAAATAAGGCTAAGTTTCAAAGTATCATGTTAATTTTTGTATTCGTTTTTGAGAAACAGCGCGTACATACTGACACACACACACATACACAGAAATCCTTCAGAAATCGTTGAAATCTTAAAACTTTTTTCTTTAATTTTCACTATCACACTACTTTCGCGAAAGAAATTTTCAGATGAAAATGGCCATCAAACGTCAAAACTTAGGTCGTGTTATTATGTGTATATAAATGTAAATTTGTATCTACTGTACAATAAATAATTGTTTTTAAAAACTTAAGTGGTTCTTTAAATCTAAAAAAAAAACTATTCTTTTTACATTTCCTGCACCTCTTCGTAAATCCGCCACTGACCCTAAGATATTATGTACACCAAATCCTAGTAATACATACATATACAACAATTTAGTCAGGCGCGCACCCAGGCTAAAGCTTAAGTGCGTGTCAGAATGTAATAGTAAAACATAAACGATCTTAAACCAATGTTATTCCAATAGCAGTACTGATATTAGCCAGGGAAGTAGTTTTTTCAAGTTATTTGTTATAGTTAGTTGTAACTTTGTTATGAGACACCCTGTATAAATTTAAATATTTTCAGGACGTGCAGTTCACTATCCTGCACAACTTTTGTATAAAACATTTTTCCAATTTTAGACAAATAAGCAATTGATTGACCGTTCCCAAAGCTCTGAAACACCCTGTATGTTCACGCTACTTTGCGCCTTAATAATATATTTAAGAAAAAATTATCTAAGCGCACTAAACTCAAAATATATTCATTAACTACAATTAAATCAGGAATATTTTAGTTTATCAGAAAAGCAGCTTCTTGTTCCATAATAAAATACGTTCTCGATAACGTACTTGTTAATGCCCCAAAATATAATCCTCTTTTTACTAGTATCATGATCAAACGTAAAATTAATTACTATATCCAGGATTGCAACTAAAAACCGCTCGTTAGTATCACATATTTTTGTAAAATAAAATATATCAAATCCTCGCTAAGCTGCTTTAATATTTATCTCCTATATATACTTCCAACACTCCAATTCCATTACTCATACCCTTATTAATAATTTACAATACCTTACACAATCAACCCTCAACGTAAGCACGTTTATAAAACAATAACGTGTTTTTCCAGTGTAATAATATCAAAGGACTCATAAAATAATCTTCTCCAATTATGTAAGTCTGAGGTGGTGCGGCAAAAAGTGGTTCGAGGGATTTGGAATTTATAATTTGCGGCAGACATATCAAAGTTCCTCTATAGACTCTAAACAGTTACCTTGAATTAGATAATTTCCGAGCGCGACAAACAAAGAGGCAGCGTCAAAGAAGTAAGTACACAAGAGTTCTGAAGTTAGAAAGCACACCCAGACAAAGGTATGCGTGGAAATTTAACAATACATCCAACTAAACAAAGTAAAACAAGCTCAAGGGGTATAAAGTATAAAGCTGAAAATCATCCACGGTAATTCAAGTATGTACGAACTACGACCGCAGACATACAAACACGGCGTTTTCAAGAAAAATTCTAAGAAAGTTGTTATAGTTCAGAGTTAACACTGAGATGTACTTGTCTGGTGTAATTCGAGTTAAATGGCATTTGAAGTTGGATAATGTAAATATATGCGGGTATGCACGTGCAACCTTGCTATTTATTCATGCTGTAGGAACTTTGTGATGCATGCAGGGAAACTTCTTAAAATATATTATAAAAAAATAATGGTTGTCTCACTTTCTTGTGTGATTCCAAATTTAATCTTAAAAACATGAGTATTTTAAATTTCGAAACAAGAATTCATTTTGATGGCTCGTATTTTTTCAAATCAGATTTTATATATGTGGTTCGAGTGGAAGTTGCTCTCTTACCACAAACATTAAAAACCATTAAAAACCTGGCCATTTTTGTTTTTGATGTATCATGTATCATTAATAAACAATTAAAGAAAGTTTTCAAACGTGCCTTCTAATAAAATAAGGAAACGACAAGTTTAAAAAAAATCAATAAATCTCCGCTTTAATTATCGTTTTCGTCGTCACTGCTTTCTATTCGCACATTTTGGCCGCCCTTCATAGTTTGATTCAAACAAAAATTGCCGAGGTTTCTTTCTTATACGATTTTAAGAAATTCAGGATTAACATTAATAACCTCAACAAGCTGTACAGTATCACTGATTTATATTGTATAATATATCAAAATTAACATAATTTATTTTACCATTAAGGCGGTCACTTCCCTAGCCGTTTTCCATTAAAAACGAGATTTTTAGGTACATTTTTCCAGAAAACAACCGGACTTCTCTGAAATTTTGTACACATGTTCTTATTTACAAAATAAGTATTTATGGCTGAGGAATTAAATAAATATTAATTGTATTCAGAATTATGACATGAGAAAGAAACATGAACATTTTTCGAGTTCGTTTTATTTTTTTGTTAATCCGCCACTCAACATATGGAAATGTTCTCGACCACGCTAGAAGGTATAGATACCACCTATAAAACAAAACAAAAATCTTATTGCTATCTCTTATAGTTTTGAAGAAAAGTGTACCTAAACTTAAAGAAGTAAATTTTCCGGAGAGTAAAAAAAACTTCAAAATAGTCGGTACAAGAGCTCGCCTCCACCGCCTACAAATTTTGATCACTTCTACTAATCTAAAAAATGTAAGATACAATTTTTATACGTAGAATTAAGCGTGGAATCGGGATCGACTATAAAAAAAAAAACTATTATTTTGTTAATTTTTGAGGAAGAGATCCCCTCAAAAAACTTTTTTTAAAATTATCCTGTGCCTTGATACACTCAATTATATTAATATCTCTATTTTGTAACTTTCTGCTAATGATGTCTATTTTAGAGAGTATATCGTAATAAATTATTAACTAACAAACCAATTTAAATGATTTTAATTTGGCAATTTTTGCCATGTTTCTTGTACTCAAGTCTCAACTTTGATCGCCATTTAATTTAATTAAATCATTAGATTTGTTTGATTTTTTGTTGCAAATGTCTTACAGCGTTAATGCGACTTGACCACCGAATGTCAGAGGTTTTAAAATTCAATTTCTTATATGTTCTTTCAACACATATCATCTAAAAGGGGAAGCTGAGAAAAAATTATACAATTCTTGAATTACCTCGAAA
Organism: Ocypus olens; assembly: GCA_910593695.2. Taxonomy (NCBI): domain Eukaryota; kingdom Metazoa; phylum Arthropoda; class Insecta; order Coleoptera; family Staphylinidae; genus Ocypus; species Ocypus olens. The sequence continues at coordinate 18,330,565 of OU343056.1, forward strand.
ACCCTTTCATTATTAATCCTTACAGCATCATTTAGTACTAAATTTAAATTTATACTTTTGGAAATTTCTAAATTGTTTGAGTTTCGGTTATTTAATAAAAATTGGAATTCAATATAAACTCTCTCTAATTATAAAAAAATGCTTTTCTTCAGATTTTTTTTTAAATTGTTTCTAAGAAGTTGCTTTGAAATTATTTTTAGCATAAAATGTTCTTTTAAAACTATTTTTGTACCCTTTTTAGCGTAAGTTTTTTTTGTTAAGAAAGTCGGCATTAAATATTAACTCCCTCAAGTTCAGAAAAAATCACCTTCAAATTGCTTTTTTTCAGAAATCATTTTTTCCTTTAACAAAATTAACTCTTCCAAATTATGAAAAATTTGCTTCCAAATTAATTCTTCAAAAACATTTCCGTTGTTATTTTTTTACAGACATAATTCTGTCTACATTTTCTCAAATTCTACTGTTTTTCAAAAGTTGCTTTGTTGTGTTTAGAATTATTTTCAGCAAATCTTAGATAAAATAGTTTTTCGAATACATTTTTGTGGTTTGAAAACAAAATGTTATTTTCGAAATATTTTTGTACGCTTTCAGCGCTAGTTTTTTTAAAGCAATTATTCAATATTAACGCCCTTAAATTTGCTAAAATTCACTTCGTCAAATTATAAAAAAAAGCTTCCTAATTATTTCTTCAGAAATATTTTCTTTGTCATTTTGTTTTAAACAGAATTATACAAAAATCTACTCTTTTTATGAAATTGTATTGTTTTGAATGACTTTTAGCACATTTTAGCTTTTAGAATATATTTTCCTGTAAGTTTGAGGCCAAAATGTTAATTTAAAAATATTTTTGTACTCTTGTAGCTTTAGTGTTTAGTAAAAGAATGTCAGCATTAAAAATTAACTCTCTCAAATTCGGGGAAAATTCTTTCAAATTGTTATTTTCAAAAATATTTTCTTGGTTTTTTTTAACAAAATTAAATGTTCTAACAAAAGCCTCTGATTTTAAGAAATTACTTTTCAATTGATTTGTTTGGAATAATTTTTGGCTCATCTTAATCAAAGTCCTTCTCAAAATTTTCTTTGGAATTCTTCTGAAAGTTTGACCTCAGATATATTTACCAAAATTAAATGCCGTTTTTTTTTTAATTTTCCATTATTAATATTATTTGAAGCGTACATCTATTGTAAAAAAATAGTTTTTGTTAATTGTAATGTATTTTATGTGATAAGTGAAGAGATTTGATTTAATTAAAAACTCAGTTTTATACAGAGGTTGAAATAATTTTCAAAAATTTGTTACAAATTTTCTTAAAATTCGAGAAATTTTTGCAAATTTGCCTTCAAAATGTTCTTTTAGATATATTTTAATGCGCTTTTAGACGAGGCTTCATCGCAAATTTCTTGAATGAGTTGAGATTAGGCAAAATCCATTTTTCCATCTCAATTAATTCTCGAAATTTGTGTCGATTCAATGGTTCGTGCAAACAAATAAACTTTAGCCGGCCAAATTAATTTTTTTATCCCCGAAATATTTTCCTTATCGATTTATTTGAACAGTTTTCCGCTTTTTTCTAGAGTTTTATCAAAACATTTTGATAAAAATCTTCTTCTATTAGTTCCGTCTGAAGGGAAACCAAAATCGCGATGCTGTGTGGGTTATGTCTCTACTAAATATTTAACAACTCGAGAAGTAATTAGATCAGGCCATATCACTAAATCGGCCAAGAGAGGAATTTGAGAGTTCCCCTTCAACACTATTCTCTTCTCCAGGTTTTTGCATTTTCGATTCCGATGATGAAGAAGATAATGTGCCAGCCGGTTATTTATAGGACAAGACACCGACTTCAGATTTTCTAATGGTACAACAATTAAGAACAATTCCAGTAGTGAAACTTGCCGAAGCACATGTTACCCGAGTTTTTGAAGAAACCAAAAACTTTGTCAGAGCTTTACTAGCTCATTTATTTTTTTTATTTTTTATTCCTTTATTTTTCCTCAATAAGTACCAGATTTACTTTTGGTTTTTTATGACATCGAAGCGGTAAGATTATTTTCTTAATTACCACAACGTTATTGAATAGATTGTAAATTAGCCTCTATTATATATAATATGATATATACCTATAACTATTAACTAAAATCAGTCTAATCGTATACACAAAATCAATTTTACACAAGTATCACTTTTAGGAATCTCAGACTAAAACCCACCGCGGCCGCGCGACTGTCAAGTTGCTGTCGGCCACCCCTTGGATCGACTGCTCTAGTGCGGATGCACCTTTTTCCCCTAACCAAGAACGGCCCTGCCGCAGCATCGCAGAATTTTTGAAGGGACCATGCAATGGAATGCAAAAATTGAGATCTTGGCCGATACAATCCCTCAAAAATACATATTTAACAAGAAGCTCTACGTAAGTCTAAAACACGAGGGCGAAAACATGATAACATCGACATTCACACAGATGAATCGTTAACGAAATCAGGAGCCGGGGTGTGTTGTACTTGGTGTATCAAAGCAAAAAAGGTGCATATCATTATAGTGGAAAGCAGCAATATCGAGAATTACAAGTTGCAAAGTCACCTCAGCACCAACGTTGGAATATTGCAAGGCCCCAGAGAAAGAGGCAAATGAGAACAAAGTATGTAACCTTAAGCCGGGCAAAAGGACACAATAAAAGTAAAGAGAACAAGATAGTTGATGCCCTGGCAAGAATGGTTTCCAGACACCCCACTTTCGGGCTGGAAAGGGTAGCAAAAGATTTCATCTTAACCCTAGAATCATAAGATTTCCAGATACTGCTTGTAATTATCCACGGGGAACCTACGAATAATATTGGGATAATCTGACCGGGCAGTGCAATTTAAGAAAGCACTTAAGCAGAATGGACCTTCGCCCTAGTCTCATCTTTAGAGGGTGTGATGCCGAAGAGGAGACCGCCGAATATATACATTTGGAATGCTCGGCCATCTTCACAACAAGACCATAATGGGAGAGGGATATCTATATCCATCAGACATGCACAGAGTATCTCTTGGTGCAGTGGATTGGCAGGACTCAGATGGAAGGACATTTCGTTTCGAACGAATTTAATATTTGACATACGTATCTCTACGACGATTTCAATATGTTTAAAACGTATTAAATCAAGGATACACCTCCAGAAACAAGGGAAGTTGCTAAGGATGCGATAAACAAACTATTTCCAAGTAAGTTTTAACCAATTTAAGCTTATAGAGTAATGCAACGTACTTGCCGAAATGTTTACCGAAATGTAAGGTTATGTTTACATTTGTTTCTCGTTCCTCGTGACAGGCATCGATCGACGCTAATTAAAAATCCACACCGAATTGATATTCGTTTTGAAAACATAGTGATAATATAATAAATTACAACCTTTCCTTTGTGTACATTGTGTTGCTTAAAATGTGGCCGAGTGAATTCGTGCGTCCGGTCATTCTGTCACCGAGATCCTAAGTTTTCCACGACGCGCCAATAAAAAGTGAACAATATTACGTTTCCATTTTCTTTAACGTTGGTGGTACTGGTGGCGAATTCCCCAATATGCATTATCGAACACATTCAGTATGTAACGCATTGGAGGATTCCAATTATCCCATGAATTAACGGCAATTTTACATTTTGATGTCGACACATGTCACGTTTAAGTACTGCCAATCGCGACAACTAAAATGTTACCACAAACACTTTAATAATGAGCAAAAACTGTAAAATAAAAAATCTCATTATTAAACTATTTTTGATGTAACAAATGGTCGATTATTAAACCAAAGTAGAAAAACTTAATTGTGGCACCTTTTACCCAAGTTGGCACATCAAGCTCTGTGATTATAGATCCGGGCTCAGTATGTAAAATAATATGCCGAGATATAGGTCAATTTATAACTGATTACCGGATATTCTTTTTAAATCACTATATTTTCATCTAAATTGACTGGACTGTATGTGAAGGAGCAAACTCAGGTACAAGTTACAATATTTACACTGATTAGCATTTCTGATAAATTATTTATTGGTGTATTAACATACAAATATTTTACATTTAATTTAATTACTTCAAAGCGCAGCAAAATCTAGCTACAAATAAATCCTTGATAATATAGCGGATGTTCTTAGTCGCGGAGATATTATTTAAATGTTTCATCCATTTGACACACAGTTTTGATATTCAATGTTTTAAATGGTATCTATAGTGTAGCTAAAATCTTTCATAGCATCTCGGAACAACATTTAAGGGGGAACACTACCTTGACCTTTTCAAAAAATCGATTTTTTTGTTTTTTGGCTTAAAATATTTCTTGAGATGTGTACTTTAATTTGGCCTTCATCTCAAATCCGCTAGAAACATTTAAACCGGTTAATGAGACGATTTTCTAAAAAACGTACCGGTGGCACAGTGGACCACAGCCCAAAAAACCTGGCCATCGTATGAAAATATATAATTGCAAAATGTTTCGTTAATTCAGGTTTTTGAGATAGACAATTATAAATTCGATGTCAAAATTTTGAAATTAAAAATGGCGGATTCAATATGGCGGATCAAATATGTCAAAATGTATCAAATTCGGACAAAAGTGGATTTAAGGGTGCTTTTGAGGTCCCCGATTATAAATTCGATGTCAAAATTTTGAAATTCAAAATGGGCTATCCAATATGGAGGACCAAATATGTCAACATTCATCAAATTCGCGTAAAATTGCAATTAAGAGCGTTTTTGAGGTCGTTAAAAATTAACATTTCAATATTGCAAAATGGCCAAACACGCAGTCAACTATACAGGGTTGGGAAAATGTGTCGGAACACACATTTTTGGCTAAACGTCTGTTTTCTTTTTATTACTATTACAAGAAATGTTTACAGTTTTATTTATTCTATTCAGTGACCTACTTTGATTTTCAGGATGTGATGTCATCAGCAGTTTTTTTTAATGAATTACTGTGTATATTTTTACATTTTCAAATAGACATCTTTTCAACAATTACAATGATGTGGAGTTTGGCGAGTGTACGATTTGTGGTTTTATAAATATCAAATAAAATAATTCTAAATTGAGTTCATTTTGTTATGCAATTCGTTTTATTTATTTATTATGTTATTTATTTATATCATTTATTTATTATATATTCATTATTCTTTGTTTATATATTTATTTATTAGGTTATATATCCGGGTATGTCAAAAATAACTAAAATGTTACTTGGTGCTTGCAACGAATTTTCACGAAAAGTCGCGATAAAATAAATTCGGGCAATTTCGGGCAGCTAAATTTTGTAAAATCCAATGAAGTACATATATACTCGTCAAACAAGCTTAATAACAAAGCGGTGCCGCGCGGTGCTATTTTTGTAGTACTGACTGTCTAAAATTCGATTTGCAAAAAAGATGTTAGAATGCTTATTTGTTTACTGTTGATGTTTTTCGTTTTAATAAATTGAAAAAGTCCTTAATTTACCCTTAGAGGTCCTATCCATGCCATACGTTGGTGAAAACTTCGTGACAGTTACCCCAAATAACACTACTCACACGTGAACATCTATTCGAAATAATAGTTTAGTTCTAGTAAGCAGTAGATTTGGGCCTTCAGAGACGCGGGAAACAAAAACATGTGACTGGAATGTACTCTAAGCGTTAGATTAGTGTGCACTGATTCCTTCTTAATGTTATATAATGGAAATAAACTTAGAAGAAGCGATTTTTTTTTCTTCAATGGCCAGATTCTTATGGGCCCACTGTGCGGCGCGCTAAGCGAGCGTCAGGTGCTCCTGACAGAAGGCGAGAGCAACGGGTGTACTTCAGGGATATCGACACAAGCCAGCGATGAAGGAGATTTTCGACGCTCTCCGTCCTGTCTACACAGAACTGAGCTGGGATGACTGGAAAGGTGCCTGGGCGGGTTTACGCATAATGGGAACGAAAGTTTCAACGTGACGCTCTGGCAGATAGCTCCAAAAGTTGTCCATTCTGGGAAGTCATCACATCGCGGCCGGTATTGCTATTTGCAATTACAATGATGAACTTCACGACATTATGCAAATAATGCAGGTTCTGCAGCTTCAGGTCGGTCCGACGTGCTACAATTTTTGCGTCAACGACGACGCCAAACGAGTGAAGTTGACACATTCCAAATTGATAAATACAACATTTTTTGGTCCGCCATCTTGAATTTGACTAATCTGATTTCAGCGACCGGGAAAACCCTTGTTTCCAAATTTTGGTCAAAATTGGTATATACAAATTTCTTTTGGTCCGCCATATTGGATCCGCCATCTTGAACTTTACAAATTCGACCTTAGATTCGTGTTTACCGATACCGAAAAAGTATAATACCTAATAGTCGTCATGCAAACTGAACAAACGAGAAAGTTATCTCTAGTTAAAATTTCCCAAAATTTTAAACCCGTTTATCTCGAAACAGTATTTTTCAAAACTGCGGCGGAAAATTCTCGGAAAGTTTATATCCGATTTCGATGCGGTTTTGCCGACTGTATTAAGAATTCAATTGTCTAACGAAATACGGGCCGGATTTTTGATATTTTGAAAATTCTATTTTTGGTGCACGTATTCGTAACGAATTTTTGGGGCTGACAATGAGTTTTTTGTTAGGAAGGCCACTATTTTCGTAAAAATCAACTTGTTCAAAAAAGCTGCCGTGTTTCGTTGCGAAATATTATGTAGAATAATATTCCGAACCGATTTTTATTGCAGGACGACTTGTGGACCAGGAATCACCCCGCAGTGGGGCGATCTCGCGCAAGAGGACGTCTGCGCCACCTGGTGCAGCGGCTGCAAAGGGGCCGCGATCAGCGCGAAAAAAAAATAGTTTGGAAGCCGGTTTATCACTAAATACAACCATTAAGAACAATTTGACCTCCTGACGTGTTTTCGTGCCGAAAATAAAATACGAAAATTACCTATTATTTAAGCGCTCAAGGTGGTGTAAGCGCTCAGTCGACATATTTTCTCTGACAAATTTGTTTTTCAGTTCTGCTACATATTATAGTAAAAACACCAAATTTAAGTTTAAGTTTTATTATAGTTAAACCATTGTGGCACGGTTTTATTAAACTTATACAATAATTAAGAAACATATATTTTACCATATTCCACGAAAATTGTATCCAGTTAAGGCAATTAAAATTTAAGCAGAATATTAGAAAACTCTGAAAAATTTAAATAGAACGATAAACTTTGTCAGTACATAACACTCTTTTCATTTCAATTTTTGTGGCCGTAATATCAACAACATTAGCTTTTATTTATTTATACATTGTTATTGCAGATACAAAGAAGTTTACACACAATAAAGTTTGATAAAATAACAATAATAGTAAGGTTGAATTTACATAGAAAGGAAACGCGAAAGGGTGCGAACCTCCATTAAAGGAGAATCTACTAAATCACGGGCAATTAAAGGCAGAAAAATCTATTCCCACTTCTGCATAGCAGGTCTTGGCCCGACAGCAACACTGAATCAACTTAATCAACATATTTTAGCATTTCATTTGTGAACAATTATGTACTATAAAATTAGATGTAGACGATCACAGTGTTGTGATTGTGTGAGTGTATACAGGATGCGTTAACACATTCATTGGCAAACTAGAACTTGTTTTAAGGAAATAATTGTGCATTAATTCAAAAATTATGCTGTGTGGGGATTAAATATTAACCAAACATGAAACAGATACAATTATAAGCTTTTTGAAAATTAACCTCATACGGTCTCAAAACAAAAAATAATGAACCTACGAGAATATTCACTAATATGCAGGCTTTACATCATTGCAACTAATCTAGACCCGAAATTAAGAATATAGGCGACCACTTATGCCTCGTGGAAACCCTTAAACTAACAATCAAACATCAAACACTTCGGATATATCATAGGCAATTAAATGAGTTTAACTTAGCTATCCTAAGTTATAGCTTACAAGGCAAAAACTGTAACACTAGCAATCAAGAGTGTGATATCAATTTAAAATTTAAATATATCTTAGATATTTGCAGTGCCTGGATATATGCCGTCCTTGTGTAATAAAAATTCGACTCTAGTGCCGAAAACAAACGGTGGGTAACGTGTGAAAAACGAAAAAAGTCCACATTTAAGAAACTTGTTCTGGCTCACAAATCGGATAAATGATACAAAGTATGAAACATAAAAATGAACATAAGAAAAAGGAACTATAAGCTGCAGTAATAAGATGTTATATAACATTCTGGCTTGGGACAGGTCCGTTGGGGCAGAGAATGTATTCATAGCACAAACAAATTATATTAGCCATCTTCGGTATAACAAGAATGCATACATGCAAACATACATTTGTAACCCGTACTTTGTTAACACTGCCCTCAATTTATATTTATAAAACGGTGTGTTACATTAACCGTAACATGGTCGTAATCTTAACTATTAAACCAGACAATGCAATTTATTAAAACCAGAGAAACACTACAACCCTGTTATAAGTCGTTTACATTTGATGGGAAAAAATATACAATTCTTTACCAGAAGAGATAAAGCAACTGGAAATTCCTCAATTTAAGAAAATTGTTAAAGATAAACTAGTAACCAGAGCTACATATACAATCGATAAGTTCACATTCTGATCTATTGGCGGTGGCAATGTATGTGTTTACAGTATATTCTAAGTTTATGTATTATTGTTTGACGTTCACATTTTACTTGTACGATGTATTATATATTATATCTTGTAGTCTAAGTGAATCAATGTATTATTATTATTATAGATACATACATTTATGTAAAAATATAGAAATACATAAATATATGTTAAAATGTGTACAGTTGTAGTTTGAGAATGACAAGCTAAAATTGTCGAAACAGCGCTAACAAAAAGAGTGAAATACAGTGATACCGTATTAATTGTTTTATTTGAGTTATTCAAAATGTATCACGAAGTCGAAGCCTCCACAATTACGTCTTTGAAATAAGCAACGGCGTATACATGTCAAGGAATATGCGCTGTTCTGATAACATTTTCCTTGTTTAATAAGACATCAGTGATGATGTATACATAAATCCATAGCAGCACTCTGTTTCGGCTGGCGAGGCACAAACTTAAATCTTATTGTTTAACATAAATCCATGCACATTCTGCGGAACACAATTGCTACGCGAATTATAAACTAATTTAACTGTGATTATACATGTACGCGCTCCAACACTAATTCCACCAGATTCCCTATTAAATTATCCGCGAACCGTGAAGTCTACCACTAATAATACTACAGATATTTATAAGACTTTACCAGTCAGCACAACTGGGTATGAATGGTAAGAATCCGGGAGAGTTACCTGAAGTTCAGCTCTTCTTTATACAAAAGACATTTTCTTTTTAAATAAACAAAGAAATACTTTTAATAATTATTATATCTTTAAAATAATGTAATCTAAATAAAGTATGTTCACTCAAGTGTGCCATGATTTTTTAATTTAAAAAAATTATTTAAGTTGGTTACACATATTGAAGTTATGTTACTTCTCAAAATTAAACAAACTGTAGTCAATTTATAGATACTTACGTTAAAATGTGCACTATAAAATTATATTAAATGTTGTATGTGCCTTCCTTCTTCTTGAACATAAACCTGAACTCTTCGTCGCACACCCTCCATTATGCTCCGCAACAACACTGGATTATTGTTAATTTCTATAAATTTATCTCGAATTCGTTGCCGCATGTCTTCTAGATTGTATAGATTGTATAGATTGTATGCTTGTGCATAAATACAATTTTTCAGGCATGGCCACGAGAAAAAATCGCATGGTGTTAAATCGCATGAACGGGGCGGCCAGGGAATCCGTGCATTTCGACTTATTACTCGGTTCTCAAAAAATTCCTCCAAAATGGCCAAATTATCCACTGTGCAATGAGTAGTTGCTCCGTTTTGATGCAAATATCCACTTTCCAGTTCATCATTTAATTCATTTATAAAAGGCAATAAAATTTCTGTACAACGGTTTGCAGTTATCGTACCTAAAATGAATGCACGGTTACTGAATTTTTATTATTAATAATAAAAATAGGATTTTACCTTCAAAGAATATCGGTCCAACTAATCTTCTCCCACTAATCGCTGCCCAAACGCCAACTTTCTCTGGATGTAGTGGTTTCTCTCGATATATACGAGGATTTTCATCCGACCAAATTCTCATAGTTTGGAAATTAATGTACCCATCCTTGTAAAACCAAGCTTCGTCGGTAAAAAAAGTCCTCGTTTACATTTTGTAAAAACCACTGACAAAATTCCAGTCGTCTGGGGCAATCAACAGGTAATAACTCTTGCAACGATATTATGCGATAGGGTATACTTGCAAATCTTTTCGTAGAAGCTTGTGGCATGTTCCTACCGATAAATTCATTTGCTGAGACAAATGACGCAGAGAAATCGTAGGTTCATCTTTCAAAATTTGAGTTCGTTTAACTGGTCTATCACTTCCTGGTTTACGGAGAGTACTACCCGTTTCACGAAATAATACAACAGATCATGATAATGTATTTTTAAATTCATCATAAATAATGGGCACGTTAGGAAATTCTTCCTGAAACTCTGCTAAAGGTGCGTGGAATGAATACACTCAATTTCCATCCACTTTAATCCCATTTCGGAAATAACTTTCAATTAGAAACGTTTTTTGCTGGTTGCTGTAAACCATTGTGAGCACGGAATAATTGTGACTTCTAGAAAGATCTGACATTCATATGTCAATTCCCAACAAGTGTCAAGTGTGCCAACTGAAATTTTTAAAACGAAAAAGTCATGGCACACTTGAGGTTTTTTTTTTAATGAACATACGATATTAACAGCTCGCGGCACTCTTCTGATCGAGAAGCAAAAACTCTGCGCTATCGCCGCGATTTCATAACGGATATTTTCTTTAAGCTAAATGAACGATCTTGGATTGCTGCTTACTCTTGTTTTAAGAAATCCCCATAAGAGTAATGTCTGTTTATGTATACTTTTCTGGAGGTCTATTTTTCGGGGAAAATTTCAAGAACTCGTAGTAGAGACGTGTCAGAAGTCAGAGATGCTGTGAGCATGTTCTCCGATTATAATCAGCAAAATTCTGCAATTCTGGTACCTAGAAATTGTTTAGCATCTTTAAACAACGCTTTTAGCAATTCAAAAAATTCTCAACACACGTGTTTTACTTACCAGATATATTACGAAATTTCACCAAGTAACATCCTCATCAATCCAATGGTTAAATTTCCGCAAAATGCGGTTTCTCTCAGAATTTATACTTGATTGGCTCCATTACTGTTTTACCTGTTGCTCATCGGCGTTCAAGGTCTGACGATGATGGATCTTGTGAGCACAGTGCATCATACAGACTTCGAGTTCGCAATGAGGAAGGTGATTTGACTGATCAAGTTGTATGTAGGAAGGTTTTCATTTCTCTGCATGGTATTTCTAGGGTCAGGTTTAACGCATTTGTTGTCTACTTCTCAAGTTGTGTTCTACATATACGATGAGTATGTGGCCAAATCCAAAAAGGATACGACGACGTTACTTCAATGATTTACCACTTTATCCACAAAATTTTGTCTCCCGAAATTTAAGTACGTGTTCTTGCCCGAATAAAAAGCAAACTATAATCAGACTATTTTATCATCTCGTGAATCAGGAATGCCGTTTCGATGAAGTGAAAATCTAGTTTCCCATAAGAGGTTACTCGTACCTCAAGAGCGTTAAAGTTATGTCAATAATTAAACAAAAGTCATACACTGAAGTCCCTTATAACTGGCGAGAAGTAATTTGTGAGAGTAGAGTGAAATCCTCTCCATTCCAAGTTATAGACTGCAGCAAGGAGGTGGAATTTTTAAACTGTACGGAATATTTATCTGGATTTTACCCCAAAATATGTCAGCCAATAAGGATACTCAAGGTGAGTAAGACGACCCCGAGATTTTCTTCAAAAAGACTTTTTATAGAAACTTCATCCACCTACATTTATCACCGAAACTCAAAAAGACTAGCGAGTTGCTCCATCTGTCAAGCCTTCACGGGGGCGTAAAAGAGTGAAATACTGTTAATAAGCACACACAACACAGAGGGAAATCATCCTCAAAAGAAAACTTTACGACACTAGTGTCCCCATAAAGGCTGCTAAACATCAAGATTTACAATTCCTAAAAAACTTTTTGGAGGAACCTATTTCACGAGAATTTTATGAAAACCTCCGTATTTTTAATGTATCTCAGAAGAAGAAAGGACGAGGAGACGAAAAGAAGAAGAAAGAAGAGTATAGTGAAGAAAAAGACGGAAATATTAGTGAGGAAGTACTGATTGGGAAGGAATTTTGAGGAAAATACGGTTCTTGTCCAGCCCAATTTTCAATTTTACTTTTTTTTCTACTTCAAAAATTGTAAATTTTCTATTGATTTTTTTGGGGATGTAACTAAATACTTGTGACATTTGGATATACAGGGTGTCAATTTGAAAACTTTCAATGCGAATATCTTTGAAAATAAAAGAGTTAGAAAAACGCAATTTGGTACAAATGTTATATAGGTAGGGGGAACTAGAACCACCATATTTTGGTTATGGAATGAGTGACCCCTTGGGCCCCATTCACCCTAACCCTAAAATTTTAAATGGCATCACCCCATTTATGATTCCTTAAATTAAACGTTTTTTTGAGTAGTATTCACCAGCACAAGAATTTTTTTTTAAATTTAATACAGGGCCGGGCAAAAAACTATAATTAAAATAAAATAAATTCAGTTTCTATGAATTGCTATTTCATTTAATTGGATTCTTATAATTCATTCGATTTTGGGCTACAAAAAAGGATAATATTTTTTTTTGCTCCAAATACTCGAAGCAGTGGGTCAGGTTTTAACCAATAACAATCAGCTATTTCAGTCAGGTGTCTAAATCGCAATTCTTTCAGCCATACTGTAAACCATGTCCAATACCGGATAAAGAAGAAAATTAAACAGTGAATTCGTCTAAAATTATTTCACTTCGATCGTTTTTGAATTTGACGTAAAATCTAACACAACTGACTGCAATAGGTGATTGTTATTTGTTGAAACCTGACCCACTGGTTCGAGTATTTGGAGAAAAACGTTTTATTATCTTTTTTTGTAGCCCAAAATGGAATGCATTATAAGAATCTAATTAAATAAAATAACAATTCATAGAATCAGAGTTTATTTTATTTTATTTTAATTATACTTTTTGTTCGGCCCTGTATTAAATTTTAAAAACATTCTTGTACTGGTGAATACTACTCGAAAAAACGTTTAATTTAAGGGATCACTAAAGAGGTGATGCCATTTAAAATTTTAGGGTTAGGGTGAATGGGGCCCAAGGGGTCACTCACCCCATAACCAAAATATAGTGGTTCTAGTTCCCCCTACCTGTATAACATTTGTACCAAATTGCGCTTTTCTAACTCTTTTATTTTCAGAGATATTCGCATTGAAAGTTTTCAAATTGACACCCTGTATATTTCCATTATGACAATTTCAATCGTATACCTACTTGCTCCTTAAAGTTCTCAAACCTTCAAATTCGTTTTTTTTCAGAATCAGCTTTTATGAACATGTACCGTTCGTCTCCCTACGGCTTTAATTGACAAGCGCCCAACCTCTCATTGGTTTGTTGCGTTCACGTAGTAAGTCACACAAATCGAAAAAAAAATTGAACACCTTGTACTTAACCTAGGTGGTATAACTTATGACATATTTTCAAATGAAACTTGAAACTGTTTTCTTTTTAAAGAATTGTGTACATTCATTACCGTCATCATCACTTAGAATAACGGTAACAAGTTAAAACCCAAGTCGTGATTATTTTTATAGAACTGTTTTCTCACGTTATAATAGCCACTCATGTAACAAGTATATTATCCGATATATGATAATCGAAGTCGTCCGAGATTATTGTAAATCTCAAAAATTCGAGTTATATTCAAAGCTTCGTCGTGCCATCAAACGTTCTTATTAACGTTTATTGATTCATAACCACAGGGGCGGCTTGTTATATAGAGCCAAGGAGCCACGGCACTACCTGTAGTTTCAAGCTCGCAAGAATTTTTAATTAACTCTTAAAACACTTTTTCGCCAGTTACTTTGGTCTGGGAAGAGAAATTGTTCTTTCTTTCTTTTGTTGTCTAAAATTGTATTTCTTAGCTGACAATAATGGTGTGTTGCAATTGTCAATAATGGGTTGTTGCAGTTTTCCTGAATAGGTTTCAGCTGTTAAAAATGGTAGTTCTCAGCTGTTAAGAAATGTATTATTAAACTGTCGAAAATGATATTTTTCAGTAGTCAAAAATATAATTTTTCAGCTGTCAAAAATAGGTATTTCTCATCTATTAAAATGGTTTTTTTCAGCTATCAAAAAAAGTATTTTTCAACATTTTTTATTTGTTAAAAATGCCATTTTTAAGCTGTCAAAAATTGTAATTTTTGTTGTCAAAAATTGTATTTTTTAGCCGGCAATATTGGTTTGTAACAGTTGTCAATAATGTTTTGTTGCAAAAATCGTATTTTTCAGCTGTTAAAAATGGCATTTTTCAGCTGTCAAAATTGACTTTTTGTAGTCAAAAATTGTATTTTTTGTCAATAATGGTTTATTGCAGTTGTCAACAATGGTATTTTTCAGCTGTTGAAAATGGTAGTTTTCAGCTGTTAAGAAGTATTTAACTGTCAAAAATGATATTTTTCAGTTGTCAAAAATGCGATTTCCAACCTATAAAAATGTTATTTTTCAGCTATCAAAAGCAGCATTTTTCGAGATTTTTTTAACTGCCAAAAATAACATTTTTCAGCTGTCAAAACTTTTTTGTGTTGTCAAAAACTGTATTTTTTAGCAGGTAATAATGGTATGTTACAGTTGTCAATAATGGCTTGTAGCAGTTGTCAAGAATGATATTTTTCAGTTGTCAAAATGGTACTTTCCAGCTGTTAAAAAGGTATTTCTTACTTATAAAAATGGTATTTTTCAGCAATTAAAACCAGCATTTTTGACATTTTTTAATTGTCAAAAATGGCATTTTACAACTGCCAAAAATTGTATTTGCTAACAATAATGGTATGTTATAGTTGTCAATAAAGGTTTGTTGCAGTTGTCAAGAATGGTGTGTTTCAGCTGTTAAAAATGGTATTTTTCAGCTGTCAAGAAGTATATTATTTAACTGTCAAAAATGATATATTTCAGCTGTCAAAAAATATATTTTTCAGTTGTCAAAAATTATATTTTTGTGCTGTCATTAATGGGGTATTTCCTACCTATAAAAAATGGTATTTTTCAGCTATCAAAAGCAGCATTTTTAGATATTTTTTTAATTGTCAAAATTTGCATTTTTCAGCTTTCAAAAATTTTACTTTTTGTTTTCAAAAATTGTATTTTCTACCTGACAATAATGGTATGATACAGTTGTCAATAATAGTGTGTTGCTGTTATCAAGAATGGTATTTTTAAGCTAATAAGAATTGTATTATTCAGCTGTCAAAAATGTCATGTTTCAGCTGTCAAAAATTATATTTTTCAGCTGCCAAAAATGGCATTTCCCACCAATATAAATGATATTTTTTAGCTATTAAAAGCAGCATTTTTTGACATTTTTTAACTGTCAAAAAATGGCATGTTTCAGCTGTCAAAACCTGTATATTCTGTTGTCGAAATTGATTTTTTTTTTGTTGTTAAAAATTGTATCTTTTAGCTACCAATAACGGTATATTTCAGCTTTCGGGAATGGTATTTTTCAGCTGTCAAGAATGGTAATCCCCAGCTGTTGAAAATACTATTTTTCAGCTGCCTCAAATTGTAGTTTACAGTTGTAGAAAATGGTATTTTTCAGTTACCAAATATGCTATGTTTCAGCTGATAAAAACAGTATTTTTTAGCTAGTAAAAATAGTTATTTTCGACATTTTTGAATTGTAAAAAATTGTATTTTTCAGTTGTCAAAAGCAGTGTATTTCGTTGTCAAAAGTAGTATTTTTTACTGTCAAAAATAGTATTTTTTGTCAAAGAGTATTTTTCGTGTGTCGGGAATGGTATGTTCAGCTGACAAAAATGGTATTCCTCGGCTGTTGAAAATTAGTATTGTTCAACTGTCAAAAATAGTATTTTTCGTGTGTCAACAATGATAAGTTTCAGCTGTCAAAAATAGTATTTTTCAGCTAATAAAAATAGTTTTATTCAACATTTTTGAATTTTCAAAAATTGTATTTTTCAGCTGTCAAAATAGTATATTTTGCTGTCGAAAGCAGGGGCGGCTCGTTATATAGAACCAAGGAGCCATGGCACAACCTGTAGTTTCAAGCTAAGCAAGAATTTGTAATTAATTCTTAAAACACTTTTTCGTCAGTTACTTTGGTCTACGAAGATAAATCGTTCTTAAAAAAAAGGGGAAGGGGGCATATTGTACACGTGGCTGTACCATCAACATGATTCACGAGCCGCCACTGCATAACCAACGTATTATGAGTAACTGACATTATGGTATTACTATGACCCTAGGAATCATCAGTAAATGTTTAGCATAAAATGAACATAATAGATGGTATGTTAAAATATTTTATTTCTATTGACAAGAATTCATTTGAAGACTATAAAATTATTATAAAATTTGTTTTGAATAAGTTAAGCACTATGTGTTATTAATTTTCAAGTTTTTAAATTTAATGTTAAATAATTATATAGAATAAAACACTTTTTTACTTTGTTTGTATAACACTTATTATATATAGTGTAATACAAACAAACAAACAAAAAATAAGTGTTATACAAAGTAAAAAAGTGTTTTATTCTATATAAAAAGCATGTATAACGAAGTAGAAGCTTCCTACATAACAAATATTAAATAATTATGTAAAATAATACTTATGTATAGAAATAAATGATCTTAAAACAACATTATTGAATTACTAGTACTATTTGTAACATGCAAATATCCTTTGTATCATTCAATATCCAGCGTGGCATTAGCCAGAGTAGTTGTTTCAATCAATAAGTAATTTGTTTAAAACCTTAATTTTGAGTTGCGAACAGGATTAATTATGTCATGGAATTTAAGTAAGTGATTGATATAATTCTACTTTTACATTTTTATATTAACACAACAAACGATGGTGGCAGATGATCTCGTACTCGACGGCAAAAAAAAAATTAATATTTTTCATATATTCAGCAAATTTTCGTCTTTATTTAATGCAAGTAAGGGTTTTCTATTTTAATTATTATTTTTCTGCAGATGCATAAGTATCCATAATGTTGGTTTAGTACGAAAGACAACAAAACAAATGCTGACGGTAATAATTTCCTTTTAAACTTCCACCATATAATATGATAAGTAGTATTTTTTCAGATTACTAATTCGGGTTAGATGTTATAAAAAAAAAATAAGTGCTGATTTCAATCATTCATACTTAAGCTTCCATCATAAAATATTATAAGTAGTATTTTTGCAGATTGAATTTAAGCAGAAACCTCTTAATATGAATCAATGGAGGTACTGGAACTGAGCTGAAGTTATCGGCATAATATAGCGTGTAATGTAGGGTGCGCTCGCTTCCCTGTAGTGTAATTGAATTGACTCGAACAACCCTCCCCGATGTCAACCCTATACCTACAAATCTCCACCATGGCCCTTCCGCATATAGACGTGCACAGAAACGCTGACATTGTGGTGCTTCAATGCTGAGCTCGCCGGAGGGATATACGTATTTTCGAATTTCGGAATTCCCTCGGTCATATTTCATTATATATTCCTCAGCGCCCCGTGCACGCGAAATAAGTGATTGCCACCGCCGTCCAAAAGGGAAAATGTTAATTAAGTTATTTTAATTAAAATCCACGCCGCGATAGCAAAATATTTTTCCGTTTTCCTTACATGGTGGCAACTGTAGCCCGCCTGAGCCTGTTGTATCCAAGAGATTGATAAAAGGGTTGTTTTATTGTATACCTCAAAACCTTCAGGTAATCAACAGAATACAATGAACGTTTAATTAACAGATTTAGATATGTTGCTAATGAAGTTTGTTATATAACATTAAAAGCGATCCTCTCAAGCAAATCCCTGGTATACGTACCGGTATGCGTACCGGTACGCGAGTGTTGGGTTACTAGGCGCGAAAAATGAATGAAATAATAATGAAAACAATATTTTTGAGAGAGAATAGCAATGTAAAAAAAATTTTAGTACCTATTTTTCCAAAAATATTTGCCTAGTGATAGGCCACTACATACTGGTACAATTTTTTGAAAATAACCTCTGCTTTAAAGTAATAAGTTCAGTTACATACACGCAAAAGCGAGGAGAATTTTGGATGGGCAAAAACAAAAATAATAGCTATTAGTTCCAGATTGATGTGGTTGGGTCCTGCTCTGCTTCTAAAGGCTTCGTCAGTTTGGGTTAAGCTTTACAAATACAGCCATTTATTTATAAAAAAAACAACGGACAACTTGTTTCCTAGATTGTTGATACAAATTACTACATGTTTTTATTGGCTGTATTAGAGACTTTAATATGTTATTAACCCTTAATGAACAAATTCCATCATATTAAGAGCTCATGCCTAGTCAGGCATGACTAGGCATTACTCCATCCTTTCCACGGCTGCATAAGCGTTATATACATTGTACGCGTTATATTCTAATAAGTATATGGGCTAAGTTAATTGAATCTTATTTTAACAAGTATGCCCTCTATTGGATAATTTATGAAATATTTCTGGATCCTAAACCTCGGTTTCTTCCCAAATTTTGGGGCCGAGAAATGGTCATTCAGAACAGGTGGGCGGAAAAATATAATATTTGGTGTTTACATTGTTATTGCTATATTTGCCGCCGTTGGCATTCTTTTTTTTTGCTTCCTTTTCTAAAAGTTTTTTGGTCCTGAGGACCATGAAACATTTTCTTATCAGTTCAATGTATAGATTTGGGTACATTGAAAGTTGTTTTTTTTTCTCTTATATGAATAGAATAGAATAGAATAGAATGATTTATTCGTGACTACAATTTACATTGTTTACACATGTCAAGGTTAGAAGCGCATATTGGCAACATTGAGTACATGAGATACCATAATAACAGAAAACTATCCATAAAAGTAAAAGAAAATATATTTAAGAGAACCGTTCACCAAATTGACAAAACACAAAGTAATAAATAGTAATGAGCTAAATATTAAAAACCCTACAATTAAGTGTACAAATAAAAATATAAAAGGCTATATATAAATAGATAAAATTGGTGTATAATTAAAACGTTAAAAAGTAATTGGCAGTCACAAAATGAATAAAAGGATCCAATAAATTATTTAAAGTTAAATATATATATATATATATATAGATATATCCACCTATCGTTGTGAAATCCTTTCATGAAATTTTTAATATCTCTTTGACATCCACAAACTTTGTGACATCCAAAATTGGATGTCACAACGTTTTACGTGTTAAATCATCTACAAAAGGTGATAAGAAAGCGTATGTAAAATTTCGGGAGGATGTCAAAAAACTGAACTTTATGATTTAGTGTATATTTTTAGTTCCGTATCTTACTGCGTAGACGGCGCGCAGGAGACCTGGTTTTGTATATTTTGTATAAAAACATCCGAATATGCCCAGCGGTTGATGTAACATCCGAATGATGTCCGTGTATGTTCATTTTTATGTGGCATACTTTATAACCTCCAAAACGCGGCAACTATGTAACTGTGACAATTGTGTGATTTTCAACAGTAATCTAACGAATGCCCATGATTTGAGCGTCAGGATCACGAATGCTTGTTTCGGCAAAGATCGGAACGACTGCGAAGCAGAAGTGCCGATTTTATAGACGCATCAAGCAAGAGTGATCCAGACGCTAATAATTGCCTGGGAAAAATCAGTCACGGGTTAGATTCGTGAAGACAATTTGCCGTACAGAAAGTTTGCACATCATAATTTGAGAAATTAAATTTAGTGACACCAAGTGTCAGATGTGTATCAATCTGCGGTACAATAATTATAGACAAAATGAGCTTCCCAAGATTTTGAGAAATGCCTATTAATAATATTACTGATAAAAGCATTAACACATTACCCGAAAATACGAACATATCGAATTTAGTGAGGAAACAATTTTAAAAGTCCGACGATGACTGACGTTTTATACGTAAATTTAAAGAAATGAATGCACACTTAAAAGTACTCTTTTCGATGTTTACTGCACTGAGACCGAATTATTGCATATTAGCTGGGTCAAGTGATGTAACAACATCAAAGCGGTAATCACACAGATGATTTTAGGAGGTATGATCAAAAGATTAGCTGCAAAATCCAGTTTGCAGAATATGAATGACCCTGTGAATAACCCTGTTAAAGTTTTCATGTGGGTTAACAACAATATCAGAATGTTAGTACCGATTTTTTTCTCTTCAAGATTATAGAACGGAAGCTCAAGCCATTTCGAGAAAACTCTAAGACAAACCGAAAAATCGAAGTAAAAATCTAGCTACTACGTCAACGATTACAAATGAGTGGAAAAGATTAAAATAAACATAGTTGTTTCATTAATTTATATGTAAAGAGCCCGTTGGAGTTCCGTCTTCAAATTTTCACTGTTTCTTTGAAATTGGAGTTTTTTCCAAAATTTTAAGTTAGTGAGTTGACGATAAAAAATGCTAATGGATTTTATAAAAAAATTAATAATAGTATATTAATATTAAACGCAAATTTGAAATACTCGTACACCACTACATAGAATAACTTAAGATCTCCAAAATCCACTTGATGATTTTTTTATACGGCTAATGGGTTCGGCGATACTATGAATGTTCGTACGACCGACGTTTTCAGTGATTTCTTGCAGCACAATCGTGAATATGTTCTTTAAAAAAAATTGCGAAACATGACTTCCATTATTTCATGTGTGGAATGCGTCTCAAAAAATAAAAAAATTGGAATCATCATTATCAAAACTAAAGTTTTTAGTTTTGATAATGGCAAGCTGAATTGCCGAAATTGCATTCAAACAAATAAATCAGTTATACAAACAATGTAAAAAGTGTTTTATTCTAGATAAGTACAAGTTTATCATTTTTGAGATAATTGCAGTTATGGGCGTAAAACTCACTATACCAAGTAATGACGAAACCATATATGTATGTCATAAACAGAAAACGCGAATCCGCATGTATACAGAATAGATTAGAAGATTTTTGATGTAATATTAAACTTCACAACTTCGATATCTTAAAATGTGGAATTGTAACTTATCTGGTTTTGGTTGTAAGCCGACGATATGTGAAATAAATAGATTGGGTACGATTCCGACCGCAGAAATTGATGAAAATATTGATGCAGTAAAATCTAAACATACTTCAAAATGCAATGAATCCGTTCGGAAACAATTTTATTTATTAGTTATGTTCTATAGATACCGTGCTATCAACCCATTAGCTTTCATATACCGAGTGTCTGGGATAAAGGGCGAACATAGGGATTTAACATGTAAAATTAAATATGTGTAATTATTAGCTCCCCTATTCATTTTAGCGAAAAATCGTAAAAATATTTTTTTTTTTAGAGAATTAAATAATTGTAAATGTATCATCCATTTAATTTACGTTTATACCAGAATACACCTTAGAAATAATAAAAATAAGTTTAACCATTTACCATTTAATAAAATCCCTTGCCATGACTTTGACAAATGTCATGTTATGGTGAGAATAATTTTGCTAGTCAAATATCAATTCACGCATTGTAATTACTATGAACAATAATCTGAGTTATTCAAATGAAGAGAACGTATTCATTATCAAAATATTTTGCAGTGGCGTCAGTTTACTCAAAGTTCGTGACATTACATCCAAACGGAACTGAAGAAACAACGATAGATTGGAAGAAACAGTTTTGGGTTTGATAAATGCTAAACCAACAACTAGCATACGATGCATTGCTCGTGAGTGTAACGTGTCTAAATTCTCTGTACAGAAAATTCCGAAGAAGCATGGTTATCATTCCTACAAGCATCAATGCCATGAGGAGAAACTGATAGTGGATGATGAAACTAGGCGTGTATTCTGTGAAATAATGCAGGATCGATCAAATACAGACTAAAACTTTTTGCAGATGAATGTTCACATTTAATATGAACAACGAGCCCAACGTTATTGTTCATAGTAAGTACAATGCGTGAATTGATATCTGACTAGCAATAGTATATTACGTACCGAGTCGGGATAAACATCATTACAGCCGAGGGCATAGATTGCAAACCGAGGCGCGAAGCGCCAAGGTTTGCAATTGCGCGAGGCTGGAATTGTGTTCCCGCGAGGTATGTATACTATTTTATTCACAATCATGAAATGTAATGATAAAAGTAAAATTGTTTGATTTTGGTACACATATTTATTTCAATGTCGGACATATTTAATTCGTAAAAAAATTGACGTATGGGTGTCACTTAAACCTCAGTACCACACTTTTTATAATTGTGGTAAGTAGTGTATTACATAATACAGCTAGATTACGTGGAGAACCCGAGCCACCAGCAGATAATGATGTAATTCAATACGACTTACGGCAATTGACATAAAATGGGGTAAACGTGCATTTCACGTAACGGACAAAAGTAAACGCAACAACTTCCGGGAACCAAAAGTTAAATGATTCGCATGTTGACATAACTAATAACTAATTTCGGGTAACGGGAACGAGAAGCTTGCTATATTTTCGCCTCCGTTCCCGTCCTCGTTACTGTTGTTGTGAAGGCGCATTTATTATGAGGTTACGGTTTTGACACTTGATGGGTTGTTGGGATGTTGCCAACCTGAGATATGCATAAATCCGTTTCGTGTAAGAGCACAAATCATTAAAAAATCATTAATATACTTATAAATAAGAAGTACTTAATGAAGAGGATGGTTGCGACCGTTATGACGTGGTAATCCATAATTAAACAGAATTGTAAAATTCACTTCAGAGTAGATTCGTTGGAGAACCGAGCGCATGATTGATGTCAATTTGACGTTTATATAAACTGACAATTGACTGTTTCTGTATTTCGAAATAGAGGTTCGCAAAATGTTTCTGTACATCGAAATAGACGTTAGTAATAGAATATTACCCATCTCGAAGAGGGAATCGCTAATATCCCAACTTTTTCGAGGTTAAAAATATGCATATTATTATAGTGATTGTGAATAAAATTATTTTCACTATGACATGACATTTGTCAAACACATGGCATGGGTTTTTATTAAGCAGTACATTGTTCAACTTATTTTTACTTTCTCCGTTACGAAGTACGAGAAAGTATTGTGATCGTGATTTTTTTTTCAAAAATTTTTTTTACGGAAATATCCGTTTTGGGGTCCCTAGATGCCATTTCAACAATTTCTGGAAATTTTTTTTTTGTGTCTGTGTGTGTGTGTGTGTGTCTGTGTGTGTGTGTGTGTGTGTCTGTGCGCGCTGTATCTCAAAAACTAGTAAAGCAATTGATATGAAACTTTGAACATCAATCTTATTTGATAATCCGAAGAACTGAAAAGCTTTTGGTAAAATTTCGTACACCGGAAGTGGGTGTTTACCTTAACCATTTTTTGTTTTTTGCCAATATCTTCTTAAATATGAAAAATATCACAAAAACATTTAAACAAATATTGAAAATAACAAATAAATGAACATCTTTTGTTTGAAAATATTTTTCATAAAATTATTGTTATTCGAGAAAAAAATTTATTAATTATTTTTTCATTTCTGGTTTATAATTTTGAAACGATAATAGTTACAGTAAATTTATGTTAATAATAATTGCAGAGAGTGCCAAAATGAACAACTTATAAAGAATACGTTTTTTTCGAAATCCCTTTAGTTTTTGAGTAAACTGAGTTTTTGAATTTGAAGTATAATTTTTCCATCTTTCATAATTTTGACGTTTTAAACGTCAGTTTCATCCGAGTTTACACAACGCTCGAAGTACTTTTAAAATAGGATTTCAATTGAAAATAAACCATGAAAATGTAAATATAAATGACCATCTAGTCGGAGAAAGTAACATGATGGTCACATCACCATGTTTATTATTTCTGAGGTGACTTCTGGTACGAACGTAAATTAAATGGATGATACATTTACCATTTTTAATTCCCTAAAAAATATTTTTTACGATTTTTCTCTAAAATGAATAGGGGAGCTAATAATTAAACATATTTAATTTTACATGTTAAATCCCTATGTTTGCCCCTTATCCCAGACACTCGGTATAAATATATTGTGGTCAAAAAATAATCAAATCAAGTACATCTTAAGGGTTCGATAAATTAGAAAATAATTTGACAGTTTTTTCGAAAGCTTTTTTTTCTCAGGCAATAATCGCGAGAGCACAAGATGCTCGAGATTGCCATAAGACAACAAGACTGAGATAAGCGAACAAAGAAATTTGACCAAATATAGTTTCGACATCAATTGGCATCTAATAAACCTCCTAGAAAACATAATTGTATGCTTAAATAACTAGAAAACATAATTGTATGCTTAAATAAAACACTTTTACTCATGTAAGTTAATATCACACTGTTAATTTATTAGTGACTGCAGTTTCGATCAAACAATAATCATTATCAAATCATAAGTAACTATACTTATTACTTATTGATAAAGATCATTGTTTGATCTAAACTGCAGTCACTAATAAATAAACAGTGTGATATTAACTAACAATAAGTAAAAGTGTTTTATATAAGTAATAAGTATGGTTACTTTTTTTTTTTTTTTTTTAAAGGAAAGATGATTGACAGGAGTTTGGGTTAGGGAATTGAGGATGATGGGGACTTGGCTTAGCCAGCTAGGGCATTCAGCCACAACCAATTTATATTAATAATATTCATATCTAAATGAAATGGGGACAAACATTAGACACCCAGGGACCCGTATGGCCATTTTTCGTGTTGAAAAAGTGACCGTCCGGACGGGACTCGAACCCGCACCAACGGGGTCCAGAGGCCGGACCTCTACCCACTAGACCACCGCGGCCCCCAAGTATGGTTACTTGATAATGATCATTGTTTGATCGAAACTGCAGTCACTAATAAATTAACAGTGTGATATTAACTGACAATAAGTAAAAGTGTGTTTTATTTAATTAAAAATGTATCGCGAAGTACCGCCAACCCCAATCAGTTAATAAATGTCTAGATTTGATGAAAACCAGAATTTTATAATAAACTTGGCCTTAAATTAAAATCTCCATTATTATCTAATACACCAAGCAGCAACAAAGCGCAATGGCTGTTTCATAACAAATGAGCCAGTATTTTGTAGAAAATAACATTTTACTATACCTAGTTGTGTGGATTTTACCATAAATGTTACACAGATACTTCATTTAACTTCAAAATAGGAGCTAATACTCAATCTATATCGAAAATGTTAGTAGTATATGACTTATATGGAAACAAAAGTAGTAACTTAAATATAAAACTTTCTGTAAGACTTATTTTATATTGTATTACCTAAATGTGTTTTATTCGAAAAAATGTTAGCATTGTAAAACTGGCAACGCAGCAAGGATGTCATAAGATACGGATTTATTTAATGGATGTCATAAGATCCATGAGATAAGAATGTATACCGGATGTCAAATAGATAGTAAATTTTTAATTGAAATTATGTGTATGGTTTGAATTTTTTGCTTTCAATAGCATCCTTATGTCGATTTTACAAAGTCATATTTTTGTTTTATATGTATCTGTTTTCTAAGCAGTGGATGCCGAAAGGTCAAAATTTTTGCCGGATGTCATAAAATACGTTGGTCGACTATATATATATATATATATATATATATATATATATATATATATATGTGTGTGTATATTGGTTAGTGGATAAAAAAATAGTAAGTTAACATATTAAAAAGCATACAATTAAATGGACAAGTAAAATATAAAAAAAATATAACTAGATAAACTGGGCGTAAAATAAAATAAATATGGTAGTATGCATAAAAAATAATCTAAGGATCTAATATTCGCTTGATTATATTGACTAGGTCAAAAAAAATGCCGGAAAGTTCGATTACTAAACTGTCCATTGTGTTTTACCAAGTTTTGAACTCATGGAAATCATAAAAAGCTTTTCTCATAAGATATTCCTTCACAGTGGACATGAATTGTTTCGTGGGTAATTGACGTATACTTAATGGGATTAAATTTAAAAAAAAAACTGTATTCCATAATAATTTGCGCCAAAGCGGGACCTTGTTAATTTAAGTTTCGGAAGGTATACATTATGTTTATTTCTTGTATTGTGATGGTGCATACTTTCAAATTTAATGTGATGCTGTTCTTGAGTTTTAAGATGTTTTAAGCAGGCATAGATATATCGGGTCTGTATAAAGTGGCGGATAATCTACACGTGGCGATGTTCTTCCTAAAATTCTGAATAGAAAATGTCGATGAAAAAACGTTCCACCATGCCTCATAGGCCATCAGGAGCCATTTAAAAGAAATGTACATTTGGAAACATAGCATTTACGAGCTGCCCTGTTTATCAATAATCTCATGGTTCAGAGTAAAGGGTAATAGATAGATAGAGCGGTGTTTATTTATTTACAGACGCAAGGTAAAACAAATTATGAGTAAATAGTAACATCCATTGTAATTGAATAAAACAAAACGAAAATAACACAAGAACACAAATACACTGAAACGCGGGCACCAATACAAACTGATAATAATGAGAAAAGCAGAATTGGCACAAACTTGGAACTAGCAAGTTTGAATGAATTATTTGTGTCAAAGTGACATAAGCGGGTGTCACGTTGCCGAACTTATTTTTTATAAAAGTAAGATAATTAAAAAGAGTTAAAAATACAAGTTTGAGATAGAAATATAGCACACATTGACAAATAATTTTCAAACTAGTCATACTTTCGAAATTGTAGGGTTTTCTGTAAATTAATAACGAATAATAACGCATATTTAACGACTGAATGTACAAACTTTGAGGATCTCGTGAAGACCCAGGAAGCACGGTACAACATTTTAGAATTAAGATAAGCTGCTTAGAATTTTTGAAAGAATATCGTCACGTGTAGATTATCCGCCAATTTATACACACCCGATATAGACACGGAACTGTAAGAATTTTATTTTTAATAAAGTGTTGCCTTCAGTCTTCCCTATAACTCAGGTCCAATATTACTCTAAGAGCGCGTCTGTAGTGCAAAAATCCTATGACGACCAGAGCCATGCCCCCAGATTATTAGTCCATAGGATATATGAGATTCGCATAGTGAAAAGTATGCTGTTCTAAGAATACTGTTTGACACTGAGCTAGACAGGTTCCTGAGCAAAAATATAATTGAACACAGTTTCTTGGATAGCGTTTCACAATGGTCACCCCTGTTAAGAAATGGATCGATTGTCAAACCCAGAAATTTCATAGTTTCCTTTGATGGCATGTAAGGCCCAAGGACCGAGCCCTGTGGTACCCCATAATAATTAATTTGATACTTTTAACTAACTTGATTGTAATGCACGCTCTGGTTTCTTCCACTCAAGTATGCTGATAACAGTTTGCACCCTCTTGGATCTACATTATAGAAGTATAGCTTACGCAGTAAAATTTCGTGGGACGCGCAATCGAAAGCTTTCGTCAGATCTACGAAAGATGCTATTGAGTGCATTCCACTCTCAAAACAATCTGTAATCCATTCAATAAAGTCGGTAATAGCACTTGTAGTTGATTGGCCTTTCCTAAAGCCATACTGTTCTTTCGCAAATATTTTATTCTTTTCTAGATACTCTACCAGTTGATCTTTAAGAATCGACTCAAAAATTTTTGAGTATACTTATGGGTCTATAGTTTTCCGGGTTATTTATGTTTCCTTTTTTGTAAATTGGAATCACTTTAGCTATTTTTAGCAGATCAGGAAATGTATATATGATGCATATATTAAAAAAATATGTGAGCGGAATTGCTATTTGATGTTTAATGCATTTAATAATTTCAGCATTGATTCCATATATATATCGAAACCCTTACTGTATTTTATTTTAGTGATTGCATCTCTCACTACATTAATTGTTACCTCACGAAATTTAAAATAATTGGACTTTCCACATTTAACACATTAAAAATATGGGATTAACAGTAGGTTCAACTGAGGATGCAATTAAATCCTTTGAAATATTTACAAAATAGTTGTTGAATTCGTTGGCAGTTATGTCACTGTTTGGCTGGCCCTGCTTTGGAGGTTTAATCAGACTCCAAATGGCCTTTGGTGAGTGTTTGTGATTGAATAAAAACCTCTTATTAGCTTCCAATTTGGCTCGTTTTATTTCATTTATACTTATTTTTAATTATTTTAAGTTCTTCGTCTTGGCTATTCTGGCATACAGTATTCATTATAGCTAATTTTTCCCTTATATCCTTCAGGTTTTCACGAAACCACTTTACTTGATATTGTTTTCCTGTTTTACGGCGGATCTTCTCAGGAAAAGTTTTGTTGGAAGCGTCACTCAGGATTTTTATTAAAGTTTCAGTTTTTTTGGGACGGTGTCTTATCAATATCACCGATGAAACTCCAATTTGTTTGTTCAATGCAGTCGAAAAATATAAGCTTCCCTTGAGCAGTTACAGGTTTCACTGTTTCGTAATTGGTATTTTGCACAAGGCTAATTTTGTTTAAATTAATATTTATACCTAAGTGATCTGACAGCACCGTATCAAGGGTGGAATGTCTAATGTATCTGTCATTGTAGTTTGTAAATACATTATCGAGGCAATTTTTAAGTCTTGTAGGAGTAAGAAAGGTACTCGCAAGGCCATATGAGTTTAGGAAGTCGTATAGTTTGACCTTATTTGGATCCTCGCAGTTAAACCTGACATTGAAATCCCCGGTTAGTATTACGCTGGTTTTAACTACATTAATATCTTCTAAAACAGAGGACAGCACATTCATAAATACATCAAATTTGCCAATTGGTTAACGGTAAACCGTAATTAGTATAAGATTGCATTCTTGGATGTACATTACTACCCCTCCGTGTATGATTTTTTCCTTGCGAATTGTGAGACTGCAGTGTAATTATTTAAGCGCAATAGTTTAACTTGTTCCTCGTCTAACCAATGCTCACACAGCATATACAGGGTCTTCATTTCAAAAGGAGCCACCCTGAATAACTTTGGATCTGAAAAAATACGTCAATTTTGTTTTCGAGGGGGAACTTAAAAAACACTATTTTTAGAATTATATCTTTCACCCCTTCACCCCCAGCCACCCCATCTTTATAATTTCAAATGGCACCCCCTATTATGCGGTACCTCATTTTATAGGGCATAAAAAATGCTATCCAGCAAAGCAAAAATAATTGAAATCGGTTTTGTTTTAGAGAGAGAGGGTATTCATTTCAAAATAAGCCACCCTGAATAACCCTGGTTCTGAAGTAGTCACGGTTACAGGAAAAAATATGTCAATTTTGTTTTTGAGGTGGAACTTGAAAAACTGTTTTTATAATTTTATCTTTTACCCCCCCCCCCCCCCCCCCTTAACAATGTTTTCGATTTCTTCGGCTCATAACCAACCGCCCGTTGTTTTAGGAATCCGATGAGTTTACTGTATTTGGAAATATCCACATTTTCTTTTATTAGAAGGGTAGTTTTCAACATCGAGTACAGGGACCAAAGACTTGTCGGCTTGATTTCGTTCGATTTTTCCAAAAAGAATGCCAATAAGGCATTTTCAGAATATTTCGTAACTTTCTTTGAAATACACCAATTGGCAAATTCTTGATAACGTTTTTCGTAGAGTTCTCTGGATTTCTTAGCAGGTTTAAAGAAGCGTTAGTAGCCTCTTCACGGATATCCGGTGGTGTGCAAGCTAGTTCTTCTTCAGAAACTTTCATTTCCAGTGCACTCGTTTGCGAACACAAAATCACGAAACGTTTAAATTGTATAAATGTCTTACATTGACTTACGCGAGATTGCTGCGATTTATAAATCTATCGATTTTAAGTATATAATCAATAGTGGCAATGTTGGTTATATACATTACGTTGCTATGACATTTCGTACTTTTTGATTATATATTTAAATTTTGGAAGATATATAACCAAAATGAATTATTTTTGACGTTTGTATATAAGGCCCAAAGCCTGCTTTTAGGAGCAATCGAAGGAAAATTTAATTACAACACATCAATGATAAGTCCACATACTTTTAATGTGCGGTCGAGACACCTTGTAGATGTAAATCAGCCAAGTAAGTCACAAACTTCTTGGTGCGTTCTTATCCGATCACCATGATCGATAAACATTAATATTTTAATATGTTCCTTCTAAGGCAAATGAACCATTTAGAACGAAGTAATTGTCACAGATACAGATATAATTGAGAATTGAAAACAAACTAAAATGACATTCAAACATATCGCCTACTAAACTTAACGTGATAGTCATCTGAATATTAGACTTTATATCAATATAATTATTCATAACGATCAAGGACCTCCAAGATTATAATAAAACGCAAATATTCGAGTTTTATTCAAAGCTACATCGAGGACAATGCCGATCAAATCAATGAATTCTTATGTCCAACATGTAAAAATAATTACCTATAATTATTACAAAAAGAAAATTATGTTAATCATAATTATCGAGGACAATCATGATTATTATAAATTAGTTTTATTCAAAGCTCTATCGAGGACAATTTCGATGCTAACTCAAATCAATAAATTATTTATGTCTAAAATGTAAAAATAATTACCTGAAAATTTGCACATTCTAATTAACGTTTGTTGATTGGTAACTAACGTATTATGGAAATACAGTAATATATTCTTCCTTATAATTATTAATAAATGTTTAACATAAAATGAACATAACATATGATGATACTATAAATTCGTTTATCTTTTCAACCCCTAACGATATAGTTTACAAAAGGGGTTTTAAAATAAAAATACACGGGGCGTTTCATTTAATTTTAGAAAGTTAATGATATTTCCGTTTTATCCCGAAGTTCAAAGAAAATGTGTCATTACGTTTTACACGCAAGTACAAAATTTGATTAAAATCGCACTTGTGACTTCAGATATTTACAAGGATTCATACTTTTGCCCACCCCTCTAAATAAGCAATTATACATCAAGAAGAAATATAAATACCCACCAAATTACCCAAAGCATTTATACAGAAAAGGAAAACTCGGGTATAGCGTGAGCCCCGTTAAACCTCCATGGTTACGAAACCCAGGTTCGATTCCAGGCGAGGCCATGTCATCTTTTCTTTTAGTACAACTTAATTTAATTCTATTAAAACGACCCCTTTTTCTTACCTCTTCATATTTTCACTTAAATCCAATTTCAGCAGCATTAAAACGGTTTAATTTTATAAACGGTGATACTGTAGCATTCGAGCGTGACCGAAGAAAACGCCGCGCCGCTGGAATAGGACAGTTAAACAAATTGCGAGAGTGGAAATTTTCTTCATCCGCAACCCCATGCCTCCCCCTCCTTTTCTCGTTATGTCGGAAAAGGGCCGTAAAGCGAGGCGGTCCATTTATACAAAGTAAATTTGGTGTTCGGGAAGTCAGGTGCTTTCGGACACGTTAAGGGCTGGGATGTTTTAGATATCGTCGAGCGCATGGATTCCTCGGACCGTTAGAGGAACTAAAAAGGAAGTTGGAATAGTTTTAACGACGTTTCGGCCCCCGAGAAAAAGAAGCCGGGCCCGGAAGCGGGGCTCTGCTCCTTCTCGCTGTTTTACACGGGGAAATGTTTGATGTTGTTGGTTTTCCTCTCGCTCCCTCTCCCTCTCGGGTTTTTCCTTTTTTTCCTACCTTCGCTGTAAACACGCAAACTACAAGCGGTAATGATAACAGCCGTGATTTATTGTTTTGTTTTATTTTTTTTGCGCCGGCAGATGTTTTAAATTGATTACATGCCCGAGATTTTTCTTCCACGAGAATTGCATCGTTGTTAAATTTAGCGGAAAATGGTAAATCTTTAACACTTCAAATTTGCAGTTCACAAATAAACTGTTTCATATCAGCACAGAACTATTATTCCCTAGAAAGTGGGTCTGTGTCCCAGTGGCGGATTTAACGTCAAAGGGGCCCGAGGCGCAAAACAATTCTGCGGCCCCATTTACCCCCTCTGTGTAGAAAATTGAAAAGAAAAATAGATTAGGCATTTAAATATTTAAAAAAATTAATGTACCTATACAAAACTTTTAACAAATTTTTATTTCATCATTCGCCTAATATACTTAGTATATTTATATAAAATTTAATGCAAATATATTACAAACACAAAATAAATAACGTAGGCTAATGAACGATTTCATATTAAGTATAATAATGAAAAGTATGCCAATATTTATTTAAGGTTATTTGCTTTAGAGCAAAATTTTTCTACTTTTAGAAGCTGCAAATTTATCGGGGGTAATAACACAAGAGGTTAGAATTTGGGCGGATAAATTTTATTTCTAGGGACGAGTTATTGAATCGACACAAATTTCGAGAATGAATTGAGATGGAAAGATTTTGCCTAACCTCCATTCATTCAAGAAATTTGCGACGAAATGACGAGTGCTTAAAATAAAATTTATCCTGCCGAAATTATAACCGCGAGTGATATTTGTTAAGATAATTTAACGAATAAAAACTATAAATTAGCAAATTAGAAACAACTTTACTTGTTGCAGAAAGCATTAGATAAATACAAGAAATAAATTAGCAATTTAAATTAATTGAAAGAACAATGAGTGAAAGAGCATTGTTTATTTGTAATGGAATTGGACGAAGCACCAATCGTCAAAATCGTGTGTGGGTAAAATGAAAATGGTTGAGTGCCACGGGAATCGCGAAATTCGAGCCTGGGCGTTTGAGAGTTGTCAAACAGTGGAATCTAGCTGTTAAAATGATATTTATAATTATTGTTTTGTATAAATATATATTATTACTTACATTTAGTATAAATTCCACACATTTCTGGCGTTTCTATATTATTAGGTTATAACCTCTCTCTCTCTCTCTCTCTCACACACACACACACACACACACGCGCGGCATGAAGTTACGAGACCAATAACAGCTGATCGTTTACTGACCGGTGCACTTATTTCCGACACACTTAAAAAAGAAGACGCCAAATATCCTAATATATAAATGTTTATTTCATACTGTTAGGGCATGATAGAACAAGATGGATAATAAATGCAATCTAATTCTACAAATTCACGCATCGTAGCAGCGCTAACCTACGCTTGGGACATCTCACGTCAGTAGGCCGTACGAAATGCTGTCACCGGCTTTAATTACAAATGCACGTAACCAAAAGGTGAAAGGACAATACTTATTTAACTGATACACGGATCGGAATGAAAATCGTGAAAAAAAAACGTGGAAGCGTGTTTGAAACGGATTTCAATTATATTTCACTGCATAGGGATTCGAACTGCCCCTGTTCAACTGAAGTTAGCTGTTCACTAAAATTGTTAATATACAGATCGTTGTCATAGTGAAGGTAAATAAATTTTTAACCACTTGCAAATTTGTTTGTCCGCCTTTCTAAGTGCACCTTTTTATACATAAGTTGAATTATCAATAATATCTTCAAAATTGTTATTTTGTAACATGTCATTTTTTATGAACATTATTGATAAACTTTGCAAATGCTCTTGACCGAGATTATTCCTTAGATAATTTTTAAAGCGCTTAAGAACCGAGAATGATCTTTTTCCTGTTGCATTGCATATTGGTAATATTAAAAAAAACATTTTAAAATAGTTTCAACATTTGGAAAGGTAGATTGCAATCCATCAATAATTGATTTGTACATTTTGAAAGGGCACTTAATATTTTCCTCTTTAATGAATTAGAAAAAAATGGTGAACTTCGTCACTGAATAACATATATCAATGTCATTTTTATACAGGTCGAATAATTTCAAAATACATTTGTTTATTTCGTCATTGCTCATGGTAGGGTTGAAGAATGGCTCAAAATGATATAATACCATTTTGTAAACAGCAGATCTAGTGGAAACTTCAGTTACAATTTTATAACAAATTGCGTTATATGTTTCTACCACAAACAATTCTAGCCCACCAGGCGTAGATCATTTGTATATGATTCTTCGAACTGTATTTTTCGTGTCTTACATCTTTCTTTATAATTTATATTCAGGTCTATTCTGTAATTTTTAACACCTCTGTTAATTTTAAGGGCGACGGTAAAATTATTTTAACAGCACTGCCTTATTCTGTACAAACAAATTGGTTAAACTTTTAACATTTTCTGATGTATCCTGTTGAGCATATTCTCTCAAGCATTGTGGCTCAGTCACATTTGTTGCCGAATCTTTATTTGTTTTTTGTCTAACATCACATTTTTTTGATTGCGATTGATTCTTGTTCTTTTTTGTTTCTTATTAGGGCCTCAGACATGTATGTTCGTTTCATGGCTATAATAAAATAAAAAAATAAAATATATACATACATAACTCTTTAACTGGATGGGAGGATAAGTAAATTAATAGGCTAATTTTTAGGTTATGATTTTTCTATTTTAACCTTTAATTTAAAATGTAAAAAAAGAAAATAAGAATTAATTGTTGGTAGTTTAAAAGACAAATGATTCCCAAAAACAACAACAAGATATATTTATAGTATAAATATAAACATATTAAACAAAATACCGCTTTATTCTTAACTGTTTTTTGAATTTTTATTGGTTCATTAAAAGGAAATGATAAAAAAATCAATACAAATAAAAAAAATATATAATCAAATAAATATATAAATATAATAATTTCAATTTAATAAATAATAAATTACATAGCCTTTTCCACTAAGACCAAACATTATTTCAAAAAAGTATAAATAAAACACAAATATTTTTTTAAATTATGAAACCAATTGCAAACTTTATCTTTAGACACAACCAATTTTTTCAATTGTATTTGTATTTAATTTTTAGTTGTATTTAAAAAGGCCTCATAATGATTATACAGGGTGTTTCAAATTCGATTCAATAGCAGAATTTTATGCTGATTAATAATCCTTTGAAAAAAAATATTTAAATTCTTTTGTTTTCGAGTAAAGTAAAATAAAAACTGAAAAAGCTGATTTTCGTATATAACAGATATATCAGCCGTTTATTTTGAAAGTGGGGCAAGTCCATTTTTTGTTATTGCGAGTTATTTAAAGGTTTGCATGTTAATAAATTTAAAAATATTGGTAAGCACTAATGGACATATTTTTTGTATTATGTGGTATTAGACAAGTTTATTATCCAATAGTGTTTATAGTGTTGACTAAAATAATAAAGGTTTTATTATACCTAAATGGACTTGCCTCACTATCAAAATTAATGAATTATTGTAATCGTTCATTACAGTGATAATATTTCAGTTGGATCAGCATTTTTAAATATTACAGTAGAAGATATAACAAAACAAAAAACAATTACTTTTTATTAAGAATTCAATGAAATTATACATATTCGTTAATCATCGTTGTGGTGAAAAATCATTTTAAATTCAGCATGTTCCATCAAAATTTTGTACAACATTCTTTGTAAATCTGATCTAGCATATACTTAACCAATTCACAGTTTATTCATCGGCATTTTTCTTTCTTTTTAAAGCAGCTTCCTCCAACAGTTTTGTTGAAAGAAAAAACGCGTTTCATTTCATCTACTAAACTTTGATTATATTTTCAAGAATGTGGTATTACTTTATAATAATCCCGAGAGATATACAAATAATTGGTTTTTCAGACTACCATTTCGACCACACCAAAATCGCGATGGTTTGGTAAGAATGAATGTCCTGACAATAAAAAAATGTGATCGATAATATTTACTTCATTGTCACTGTACTGAACAATTTTCATTCTCATTAAGGCAAACTTTATGTTTCTATTTTGGCCAATGCAGGTATCACTATAAGCTATAATGTGCTTTTGGGTTACATTCTGGAAGTGCTTCAAATGGCAAGATGCCACTTCTTCTGATCCTCTAGATGCTATAGTTTCATCCCTAACATACATATTAACTTGATCATTATGAAAATTATGGAAGCCTTTATTTAATACATACATATTCCGTTTATAATATGCAATTGATACTGTTAGTTTAGGATAAGATAGTGCCTTTTGTTAATCAAAGTAGAATGCAAAATATTTTTCCGGATTATTTAAAGCCAAATATTTATCTTTCTGCAAAGATTTTCTAGCCAGTTCGGCATTTATTTTGTGAATTTCATGTTATTTTATCAGATTCTGTAATATTTTTCCACTATTTCGATGGACTTTTCTTATTTTTCTAGTCATAACTAACCTTGTTTTCTTCGTAGTGTAGCATCATCCTCATCTGATGACGAACTTAATATTTCAATTTTTTTCTTCTTTTTCTGACTTTTTTTTAACATTTTGGAACGTCTTCATATTCAGATCCGGATTCTTCTCTTATTACCGATTCTCAAGGGTTTTATTTTTCCAAACATAATAAAATTAATCCAGGGCAGAAAGACCTAAGGTCGATAGCCCAGACAGAGACATACTAACAAACTTGTATATAAATAAAACGTTACTGTGTATACTATATAAGTAAGTGTCTGAATAAAGATGTTGATGTATGTAAAATTAATGAAATTACTTGCAAATGAGGATTTTATTGGAGGGTTGTTGTAACTTAAAATGTATTTTCATTTGAATTTTGTTACCTACCAAATTTACTTTTAGATGCATGAAAGTTGAAATCGTTCTAAGCCATTTTTGTTTCTATAAAATATATCACAATTCGTTATTGATTTTTAAAATAAGAGTGAAACTGTTAAGGCGTTTGGTGCACTTGACCTAAAACAGCACGATGCCGAATATTAACCAATTTACATTTTTTCGCATTGTTGCCAATATTATTAAAATTTGCCAGTATTGCAAGGAAACATATTATCGAAACACTTAAATTATGAAATACTTATTATTATTCTAAATTCAGCCGTAATATATTCGGTTAAAAATAATTTCGACCTAAGATGGACTTTCAAAATAAACATATTTACAATAGTGTTAACATCTAAAACTTCTACCTCACAAATATTGGGGAATCTTATTTCTTATTACCATAAATTGTTTACAGATAAGAAAATTACACAAGTTTTATATATAATTATCATTATCTCCATTTTTTCAAAAATGGACTTGCCTCAATTGCAAAATAAACGGCTTATATAAAGAAAAAAACCAAATTCAGTTTTTTTGACTTAACTCGAAAACAAAAGAATATAAATAATTTTTTCCAGTGGAATATTAATCAGCATAAAATTCTGCAAAAGTGCCAAATTTAAACATACCCTCTATCTCTTCTAATAAGCGAGATCCCCATGGTGAGCCACGAATTAGAAACACCCTGTATATTTTAACAGTCAAAATTTGCTCTAAAAAGTTTCGTATTTAGATTTTTAATTGCATTAACATATTTTAAAACTTCTATATAAGTTAACTGCTATGTTTATTTCATTTCTATGTTTTATTTTATTTTTTGTATTAATTTTTTTACCTTTTAAATTAAGAGTTAAAATTTAAAAAAATAAAGACCCAAATATTAGCCTGTTAATTTCCCACTTGGCTAAATAATTATTTAAACTTCATCCTATAAAGTACTATATGTATATACTTCTAAAAGCAATTATACAGGGTTGGGCATATGTGTCGGTACACCTGATTTCTAGCTAAATGTCTGTTGTTTTCTTATTTCTTTAAAAAGAAATGTAAATAGTTTTATTTATTCTATTCAGTAACGTATTTTGATTTTCTACAGCTACCTTATTTTTCGAGATATGACGTCATCGGCAGTTTTTTTTAATGGATCACTGTATATTTTTACATTTTCAAATAAACACCTTTTCAACAATTACAATGATATAAAGTTTGGTGGGTGTGCGACTTGTGGTTTTTTAAATATCAAATAAAATAATTCTACATCGAGTTGGCTTTTTACATGTTTTTACTCTGTTTTGTGATAAAATAATTTCGTTTTTTTTTATGTTTTCTGTAACTAACACATAGTATCCATGTGAAATATTAACATTGCTGATAATTTTGGGTGAAACGTGAAAAAATTCCGTTGTTAATGATGGTTAGTTTTGGAGATTGGTAGAGATATAACTTGTCTTGTAAACTGCTTGGCGCCCAAATTTCTATGATTACCAATTAAGTACTAATTAAGTCTGACATGTGTAAACAATTTTAATGTTGTAATCACGAATAAATATTACTTACTTACTTACAAAATGCATGCGAAATCCCGACATTCATTTTAATATTAAATTAATAATGTAGTAATTGAATTAAATTTTGCCCTTATTGGGGATCAAATCTTTGTAACTTCAACAAACGTTAATGCCGTAGTTGATACTGTAACATGATAAACTGTCTCATGCCTCAAATTTGCGAGCGATTTCATTGTTCGAATTTTGGGCGATTTCTACGGCCAAATTACTATTTAAAAAATTCTCTTAAATTAATCCTTGCATATGTGGACCCTCGAGAATCAGAAGTCATGTTTATCACTTTATGTCAAATCTTAACTAGAAGTGATAATATTTGTCCTATATAAGAAAGGCCGAATTTAGACGTGATAAGTTCCTAAGATAGTTGAGATATCGGCCCCCGACGACTAAAAAAAGCATTACAAATTTCGTACTACAAATGGGGCTCCCGGATCTAGCATTTGGCGGCCCCACGAAGCGAGGACCCTAAGCTGTAACTTGTGTAGCTTATACACGTATGTAAATCCAGCACTGTTTATAAGTCCTTTATAATTTCCAAATTTATGATTTCTTTACTGTAGTTTGGGAGCGGGGCGGGGCTGACTTGCGGGCCCAATACGCTAGCCTCGTGCGCTTGTGCGGAAATCCGCCACTGCTGTATCCACAGATACCGGAGAGTGAAAGTTCCACTTTCGTTCACTTCACTTTGCTTGCCTTTCACTCACTGGTTTTCGTTGCCTTCCTCACTTTTACTGTGAATAACTCTGTTTTAATATCTACGTATTGGTGGTTCATATTATTTTGAAATAGACATTAATGCTACCAAATAAAAACTTTAAGTTTAAATTCTCAACTAGTTTCGCCTTATTATGGCATTTGTTTTAAAATCCTCTCGAAAATGCCATAATAAGGCGAAACTAGTCGAGAATTCGGAATGAATACCAAGTTTCTGTGTGGTTGAATTAACAAATGTTTCATATTACCATACTTAACTACGATAATTTCTAAAAATGTCATATTTGAAATTTATAGTTATACGTTTATTTTTAATAATAATAACACTGTAATTGAGGCAATTTCCGTGTATCGGAAAGGTTTATCGTTAAATTTTAACATCCCTCATGTCACAAGGTATCATGCACCTTTGAATTTAGCTTAAGGAAGTTGTTTATTGAAGTAAAAAAACAATGCAATGAAACATTTATAAATAACATGGAATTTTCTTTCAGGCTCAATCTCTTAATAAAAGCAAAAAAAAACAACATAACGACCACTCACACTTGATGTTTTATTTATTTGGAAAACACACGAGGGTGTGATGATAACATCCGCGCATATAAAATCATAACAACCTTCGCTAAATTGGACGATTAGCGTTCATTTTTTTTCCTACATGTACAACTTGCAGGAATTGCAAAGTTTCGGGATTACCGGAAGATTTATGTATATTTTAAGGGCCGCCGGTTTCGCCAGAAAGTGAGCGAGATATCTTCATTTTAATATTAAAATTTTTATCTCCGCGAGTTTCGGCTCGGTAGTCCTTCAAGTGTAATCATTTCGAAATCACGTTTCATAATGCAAAACGTGAAACGATATCTCTCGTTAAATATGCATTCGCTGGCTGGCTTATTAAATTACGTTATTTTTAAATTCAATTAGGCAACGAGGAAAAAGTTTTTTTTAGCGAATTGCGATTCATGAAAATGCTTTTTTTAAGGAAAAAGTTTGTTTGAATTTCAATATGTGCTATAAACGAAACCATATAAATGAGATAAATTGCCACGATACGTTATGCGAAAGAAAAATTGCCTTAAGCACTTGAAACTTTGTAGCAGTTTTAGACATATGAGGTGTATAAAACCCTATTTTTAACTTAATATTATTCTATTGGAGTTGTTGTGTTTTTGTTCATTTTATATTGGGATGTTTCATGACGATATAATAGTTAAAACATTTATTTTCATGGAATAATTTTTTTTGAGATTTTAAAAACAGCAATTTTAAAGCAAAGTTTAATGGTTCAATCTCAAATTGGCAAGTTGCGCCGTGGTAAGTGGGTAGGTGCAGGGTGGGTTAAGGCCATCGGTATGATGCGGAATGCTTTCGTTTTCGACATTCAATGACAAAAATTATCATAATCTGTAGAAAACGTCTGCGGGAGGCATGCACGTGTCTGGCGTCAAGCCTTAGAACATATACTCATGGAATAGGAATACCGTATAACTTACGTGTACCAAAACTGTGTCCAACATCTGTGCGACAAGGATAGATATAACATTTCTTTTGTTCGCTATGCGCATATACCCAATTGCGCGAAATCCATGAGTGTGAGAGAGAACTTCCTGTGTTGAAACAGTGGGATGCAGATAGTGTGTGACAGTGGTACCAACTCAATACTTATCACACAAACACAAATGCACGCGCAACACACCCATACACACGCGCGCGCGCTCACACATTCATAATAACCTATGAGTGCGTCGGCCGCGCATGAGCATTTCGAGCAAAACAAAAATATGAGACATCTGCATCTCACTTCTTGGACACAATTCTATGCTTTGTACTCCTGTTCCATAAGTATAAGTTCTAAGCGTCAAGCGTACGAGCCGAACGTCGACTTTCTCTACACTGTTAATAAGTTTGTCTCCGATTGTACTGTAATTGTATGTTCATCTCGCTTGGATTCTCCTTGCGTGGCCTACCTCCATATTAGCCAGTTTTACTTTGAAGGTCTGTAGTCAACTAATCGTGAAATTATTGCCCTGACCAATAATCAAATCAGAAATAATCACGAAAAAATAATAAATGATCCTTATATCACTC
Source organism: Ocypus olens (assembly GCA_910593695.2). NCBI lineage: Eukaryota > Metazoa > Arthropoda > Insecta > Coleoptera > Staphylinidae > Ocypus > Ocypus olens. The sequence goes on from OU343056.1 coordinate 18,371,662, forward strand.
ATATATTTAAGAATAAATATGGCGGACCAGGCGGACGCCTGTTTATTTTGTAATGTACTAAAACTGCTTGTGCTTATTGTGAAAAAGTAGCCCATAAAGGATGCTTTAAACACAAAAAGAGAAAGCATATGAAAATCGTAAACGCGAATACTATGACTTGTGATCCCGAAAATATCGATGGATGTCATAACCTAATTTCCGACCATGATGGAAACACTGAAGAAAATGAATCCCTGGAAGGTATGGTTGAAATTAAATATCTGAAAGAATTACTAGTCCATAAGGATGTAATCATAAACGAGCTTCAAGATAAAATCGTAATTTTTAAACAGCACATAAATTTAATGGAGAAATCTGCTAAATCGAATTTACCTCTCTCGGCGACACCTATTAACCAGAACGAAAATAAAATTAATTGCCATGGTTGGCAAAAAGTCTCTGCGCACATCGTGAACTCTACGTCTCCTGCACAGTATATGGAACCAAATACTCACGGTGTCAACACAAAGGCATCGGAACATACCACGCAACATACAAATACAATACTATCAATCTTGGTGCCGGAGGTAACAAAACGTGGAAATAAAAAAAGAAAATGCATCCATCCTTAAGGAGCAGACTAAACAAGATAAAACTTACAGCTAGAGTGTACAATCAACGGAAACAACATTTAAGAAAAGTGTTACTACCCCTCCTAATACCAAGGAAAACATTCCAAGTAACAAGAATAAAATAGCAAATAACAACAAAGGAAATAGGAAGTCAAATCATATTGTAGGAACAGCCAAACCGCAATCAATGATTATTTAAGCTGACCGTAAGAAGACATGGTTATTTGTGAAGCGGGTATGTGAAGAAGTATCTACAGAAGATATGAAGGAACATATAAAACGTATTATTAATTCCTTCGATTTTATATGCGAATAGGTAATCAAAAAAAGCTTATAAAATTGGTGCTGATTTTATTCACCATGAAAAACTCACGGATCCTAAAAATTGGTCAAAAGGAATTGTAATCAGTCGCTATATTTTTAAACGGGCTGGCTGCGAACGAGTTAATATCTGATAGTGACTCAAATGTCCAGTGCGCTGGAAATAAAGTAAATGAATCAGAATCTTTTGTAATAAGCAGCGGTGTTAATTTTGATATTATTTGTTTAACTGAACACTGCCTTAAGAAACCTGAAATTGATTTTTTTAAGATAAGGAAGTATTGTGTAACTTCTTATTTTGCGCGACTTGAATTTCACGATGCAGCTTGCCCATAATGATTTGAATACTATTAAAAATTTAGAATACATAAATAGTATATCCATAGAAAAACATTGTGAAATCTCTGCTTCGTTTCTGAGTAGGCATAACATAACAGTCATATGTATATAGGTCTCCTGATGAAGATTTCAACGTATTTCTATCCGTGATTGGAACGATGTTAGAAACCATGGATAAAAGCAGTCAAATTATACTTGGCGGAGATTTTAATGTGTTATTTAATACTAACAATAAAACAGCTATTGATGTGTGGATCTACTAGCATCTCATGCATTATTTAGCATGGTAAATTCTAAAACGAGGAAAGAAAACTGCCTCGACAATATTTTTACAAAAACTATCGAATCACAGTACGTCACCACTCGGGCATGTGATTCTGGTCTTTCAGATCACATTGGTATCCACATAAACATTACAATTAAACCCACTGCCTTAAATGTTAAACAAAGCATAATGCGACCAATTACAAGAAATGGTCTAGATAAGCGGTTCTCAACCTATGGTACGTGTACCACTGGTGGTACGTTAAAGAACACCAGGTGGTATGCAAAATATAAGGTCACTTCCATAAGTTTATTATTATTTCCTACTCACCGCGGCGCCCGAGAAAACCCGTTTTTTATGCGAACATGGATTCGCATGCGGAAGAAAAAATAAATGAGGATATTTTATTTTGTGAACCTCTTTCTGGGAGAACTACTGCGAAAGAAATATTCAGGCTAATTGATAACTTCATGTCAGAAAATAATATTCCTTGGAAAAAATGCATTGGTGTGTGTACTAATGGAGCTCGAGATTTAACTGGCAAACATTCTGGTGTTTTATCTCAAATAAAAGCAGTTGCTGAAGCTAAATTTACTCATTGCAGTATTCATCGTGAAACTTTAGTAACGAAAGAAATTCCCGAAAAATTGAAGACTGTTTTGGATCAATCTGTTAAGGTTGTAAATTTTATTAAGAGTCGAGGTTTAAACTCCACAATGTTTGCAATTTTGTGCCAAGTCATGGGAAGTGATCATAAAACCCTATTGTTACATTCTGAAGTTAAATGGCTGTCCAGAGGCAAGGTTTTAAATCGTCTTTTTAAACTAAACCATTAGAAGTGCAAGCTTTTCTATTGACTTCAAAATTTGAATTGGGAAAGTGTTTTTTTTTTATGAAATGTGGTTGGCCCGTTCATCATATTTAGCTGATATTTTTAGGAGGTTGAACGATTTAAATTTAGGCTTACAAGGACCAAACGTCAATTTTTTTACCGTTAATTATAAAATAACTGCAACAGTAAAAAAACTCAAACTACTTATCAGCGAAATAGATTAGAATACTTTCAGCCTTTTACCAACCCTAGCAATTTTTCTTACAGAAAACAATATGAACAATAATGAGGAATTGGCATCAGATATAAAACATCATTGTTCCTAATTGATAAATAAACTTAAATTTTATTTCCAAGAAGATTTGGAAAATCAAAATTGGATCAGAAACCCTCTTCCTTCAACTATTCCAGAAAATTTTTCATGTGAACAAAAAGAAAAAATAACAGATATGTCAAGTGTAAACTTAAACAAAAAAAAATACTGATTGAATTTTGGCTTCAACAAAAAACAGATTTTAAAGACATAGCAAACATTGTTATTCAGTTTTTAATATCCTTCTGTACGATGTATTTATGTGAAAATGTTTTTTTTTTATAAATGTTATTTAAATTTAAGATTAAAATTAACTGACATAGAACCAGAAATAGAAAAAATGTATCTGAAAAACAAGCTCAAGGATCGCATGGAATATTTTACTTTTACTGTTTTTTTTGCTCTAAACTTTTAAATACATTTTATTTTAAATTTAAGAATGTATTTTTTGTTGAATAACAATATTAATTTTTTTTTAAATGTTGGTACTATATTTTATGTGATTTCCTTATGGTGATACGCGATAAACAAAAGGTTGAGAACCTCTGGTCAAGATCAATTTTATGGCCTACTGGAGTCAACTAACTGGATTTTTATTGAAAATGGGTCATATCCTGCTGAATTTAGATTTAACTTATTCTCTGAAATTCTGTATGAATACCTCACAGTTAGTTTTCTTGAAAAGAACATTGTAAGTAAGACTTAAAGAACAATTAAATGGTTTAATAACAACCTCCGGAAAATGCGCGAAACATTAAGTTTGCTGAAAGAGGCATATTCCCAAAACTCGAATCTTAAAAAAAACTATTATGGGTATTTGTAAAAATACAAAATAGCTCTTAAGACTGCCAAAACATTAGCAAATGAGTCCTTTATAAACAATGCACCTGATATAGATCCGAATGTTTTCAATATGTTCTTTGCCAACGTAGCTAATTCACTTGCCGGAAATTTACCCAAATCAAACGAAGACCCAGGGCCGATCCTATCGGGGGGCTAGAGCGTGCATGGCACGCTGGCGGCGATTAGGGGGGCGGCGAAACCGGCGGAGCCCGCGGAACGTAAGGACAATGCCGCGGACCACCGAAATCTGTAAAATTTAGTCACGGAAATAGCGGCCGGTCGCCTGACCCCTGGCTGAAGTGTATCCGATTTCTAATCGGGTAATGATTATGCCAAAGAAGCGGAAGAAGTGTCGCAAAGCATCTGAAGTTCGCAAAGGAAAAAAACCGCGGATGTTCATGATCATGCGATGAAAATGTTTTGGATCCTAGGGAAAAATTTAGAATTCACTTTTATTTTGAAATTTCTGACATCGCTATTAATTTGACATCCGAACGTTCTGAACTGTTAGAAAATTGCTGATCCTTGTTTAAATTTTTGCTAATATTTCATTCCGCAGAGTCCGAATACCTAAGAAAATGTCGTACGGATAGATATTAAATTACAGGTTACCGAAAATGGAAAATTGAAAGATTTAGATAGAATGGAACTCTCAAACGAATGATCTTTTAAAGAACTATTTTCCAATCATTCCCAATTAAAACCATTAAACATTTTAAATCATTTAATTAGCTATTTTAAATCAAATTGATGATTTTGAATAAAAAAAATCGCGAAAAGTATTGTTTTAGAATTTAGATCTACACTGAGTATAGTTCGAATAGTTGATGTTCTTGCTACTGAACTGAAGGTTTGAGCATAATCTACTACTCTTTTATGCGAAAAACGTTTGATCACCAATCTGGCCTTGAATTTGTCGATCGATCCATCGGCGTTTTTATTTTGTCACGTCGTTCCTTGAAAGACGTCGAGGTGAGCATCACATAATCCTGGAATTTCTTTGGAGCTGTAAGATCCACTCGGCTGCGTAGTTCTCGCATAGTATCACAAGCATTATCTTCTTCATTAGCTTCCGGCATTTCTAAAGTTATACAATCGGGTTCCCAGAATTCTGTTTCTTCGTCTTCTTCAATCCGGTATTTGCTGTCGTTCATGTCAGTAGGCTTCGTCTCTTCAGCTTCGTTGCTTCATGAGGGTCTAATAACCCCCTTTTCCACCAATTTTTCTTCGAAGATGAAGTCCTTGGTTTTGTAGAGCTTGTTGTCCTCTTCAATGGCCTTGGGATCCATTTTCGCCCTTTGCTCCTTCGATATGAATAAACATAAATACAGCAATTTGAACCAATGTTTCAAACCTGGTTTCCTACCATATTACAACTAGAAAGGTGAGTGGGTCAGCCCTGTTCTGTTAAGGATGTAGGTACCTGTTCGTATCATCTTAGCCCCAAGTACCTGAAGAATGATTCCATGCGCGTGCATCATTACTCCAGCAGTTTCCACCACCGTACGGTACGATTTTCCCTCTCACTGGATCCGTTTTGTTCCGGAGTGTAGGATATTATAAGACATTGAACAATACCTTTCTTGTGTAGACTGGTCCTGATTTGTTTGTTGTCGAACTCCCTGCCATTATCACAGCTAATTGTTGACTAGGAAGTTGAAAACTTCAGCTGATGAGATTAATTACCTGTCCGAGTACTTATTCTGGACTGTAAGTACGGAGAACAGATTCCTCTTGATTCCGGGTACCCACCAAACATCAGCCAAGGTAATTTTGTACTATTTTTCTTGGATTGCTACCCCAACTTCTACTTCACGTATTCCGATGGCTTCGATTTGTGTTTCAGTTGAGCTCTCGAACTCCGGACTTTTGGAGGACGGCCATCAGCAACTCATTTCCTGCACACTTGTGACAACTACTTTCTGCAGTAGTTGCATATCAGTTGTTTTTTTCTTTTTCTTCGCATCAACTGAACTTCGTTGCTGTAATGACTTCTTAGATGATTGCAGGTGAGAGCTTCCTGCTTGGTGGATGCAGCTCCCTTGATCCGTAAGACCCTTTTATACGAACATAGTTCATTGATTAAGCTGTCAACTGTTCTATCACTACTTGTCCACAGCATCCTCTGGCAATGTACGCAGAATAGTACAATGCAAAAATATATCTGGCAGTGCCGAATTACTTTAGACATTTCTTCTTTCAATTCAGACCAAATATATTTCAAATTTAAAATATGTGTATATGCTCTGACATGATTTTTTTCTGCTATAAAACTTTACTAAAATATTACGAAGGATTTTAAAATTTTTCGATTTGAAAATTAAAGCCCCCGCCCCAAGATTGTTTTACTGCGCAAGAGGGGGCGGCTAACTCATCATTTGCACGCGGGCGGCCAGGGGTCTAGGATCGGCCCTGCGAAGACCCCATCACTCCGATGGCAAAGTCATCTCTGGACCACGATATTTTAAATTTATATTCAAAGTCAGAGATATAATAAGAAAATTAAAAAATTCGAAAAGCCGCGATATTTATGGATTATCATCGACACTGTTAAAAATGTAACGGATGTTATTGTTATTCCCTTAACCAAATTGATCAACCTATGAATAAACATGAATATTTTTCCCAAATCGTTAAAAAAGGCGCGAGTCACGCCAATTTATAAAAAAAGGCGATGAATCGGACGTAAAGAATTACAGGCCCATATCGATCCTCCCAATACTATCCAAAATCTATGAAAAACTCCTATTTTATCAAATGATGGAATTTCTGGAAACTGAGGACCTAACCAACAATACGGTTATCGCGCGGGCCGATCGACAGTAGACGCGATTAATGCACTTGTTGAGGAAATTATCCACGGATTTGAGACAGGAATGTACACGACCGCTTCCTTCCTTGACATTAGCAGGGCATTTGACTGCGTTTGCCACGAGACGCTTGTGCAAAAATTGTATTTTTACAACTTTCATCCAGATAGCTGTAGGCTTATAAGCTCTTACCTAACAGAAAGAAAACAAAAAATAATTATGAATGGGAAATCGTCGGATGAAGTAGACTTAGTATACGGTGTATCACAAGGATCTATACTAGGATCTCTCCTTTTTTTAATCTATATTAATGACTTGGCATTCACAAATATAGAAGGTAACTTTTTTCTTTATGCCGGTGACACAACATAAATAAATCCTCAGATTTAAAATTAGCATTGGATCAAAATGAAATAAGCGAACTGAATACATACAATTGGTTTGTATAAATTAACAATAAATAAAGAAAAAACAGTTCACCTTACGTTTTCATTAAATTTTAGGTTAGGATATAGGCAAGATTGTAGGACAGCATTCAAACATGTGGGAATATTAACGTTACCCTCTCCTATATCGGGTGTGTATAAATTGGCGGATAATCTACACGTGGCGATATTCTTTATATAATTCTGAATAGAAAATGTTGATGCGAAAATGTTCTATGCCACATAGGCCATCAGGAGCCATTTCAAAGAAATGTACATTTGGCAACATAGCATTCACGGGCTGCCCTATTTTTAAAAACCTTATGATTAATTAAGTAGTTTGGATCCGAGTAGAAGGTAATAGATAGATCGAGCGGGGTTTATTTACAGATGCGAGGTAAAACAGATTATGAGTAAATAGTAAAATCCATTGTAATTGAACAAAAAAAAACGAAAATAACACAGAAACACAAATACACTGAAACAGGGGCGCGAATATAAACTGATGATATTGAGAAAAGCAGAATTGGCACAAACTTGGAACTAGCAAGTTTGAATGAATTCATAATTTTAAAACTAGCCATACTACCGAAATTGCAGAGTTTTCTGTAAATTAATATCGAATAATAAGATAATAACGCATATTTAACGACTGGATGTTCAAACTTTGAGGACCTCGTGAAGGCCCAGAAAGCATGGTACAACAAGGACATATCAGATATTTGCTTGCACCGTTGTCGCCTGACGAAATCAAAAAATCGCACAAGTTATCTCGGACCAAAAATCTACAACAGACTGCCAGAGGCTATAAAATTGCTCGACACCAAAATATTTAAAAATAAAATTGAGGAACATATAAACGATAATTATGCTATATCAAATTAAATACCCAGTATCTGATGCATTCTGCTTTTTTATTTTTAGCCAAATTTTTGTAATTGTATCATACAGTAATTTTCGTAACCTGTTGATTTTATCTATTTTTAATGATTTTAACCATTTTAATGATTTTAACTATTTTAATGATTTTAAATATTTTAGATTATTTGTTCTATATGATTTATTTATATATTATTATGACCATCTTTTTAGAAATGTTTTTATTATATTCACGTTTCTTTATATGTTGTCGTGTTCTTAATTTTTAAAATTGTATCTTTACAACTTTATGTTAATTATTATGTAATGTAAGATAGCTTAATATATTTTTATCATTAATCTGCTTATTCCAAAGGATATATCCCAGAGACACTGTAATTATTGTTATAATTATTATTATAATATTATTGCTATTGACCTGTGTAAACTTATTGTATCGCACCAATAAATTATCTATCTATCTATAAATATACCAATTGTACTAAATAACAAATTCCCTATAAGAAAACAATCACGACAATCATAAAACACGACATACATATAAATACTAAACCTTGATGAAGTTTTTATTTCAAATCCGGGGTGCGCTTTCGGTGCGGGATCAGGGGGTTGATTGATGAAGATCGAACCCGTGAACCCTTGCCTTTCCTGAGAGGGGGCACAGGTTAACGACAATTTATTTGCATGGGCGTTATAATAACAAATGGGCTGCGTGGGATGAATGAATATGCGTGAGCGGAAAGTGCAAATCGTAGTTTTGGACATAAATAATCCCACAGCTGACAATTCTCAATTCTCAAGTGAGGCACGGACAACCCTCGCTCCCTCGAGAACGGATTGGATTAAATGCGCCCCTCGAATATCCAATCATAATTACACCCCCTTGACGATTAGGAACGCCACTCTGCTACCCAATTATTCATACTAATGTAACTCGATGTTGATCAATCATCTGTTCGGATTCTATCCGTGTAATTACATTTCCCCTATTATTATGCAAAATTTGGGGAGATTATAAAAATTATAATTCGTTAGTGTAATGAGCATAATTACAAGCCATGTACCAAATTTAGATTTCTCAAGAAAATCAAAAGAATTTCAACCGTTACTATTGTTACAATCAATTGAAAAAATAGTTCTAACAACAAATAATAAAACAAAATTAATGTGTCTATAATGTTTTTCTAGACATATATGAATGAGTGAACTAATAATAATAATAAATTAAATAAGAATTTTAGAGTTTAATATTTTTCCTAAATAGCCATTGGATCTGTAGGGTTACTTGGAGCAAGGAAAGTCTGAGGATCAGGCTGTTTTAAAGGAAAACCAGTTATCGTTGCCCAGTATATGGATATAAACAAATTATAATAACGATTTTTTTTACATCGGTACACATTAACCGTGAATAAAGTTCCTGTTGTCCCTTTGAGGAATTCTTCTTATAAGAATTGAGTTTCTTTTATTATTTATTTAACATCCAGATATTAAATAAATTGGTGACCCCGACGCAGCACGCAGCCAAACGCAGACGTCTCACAACGATCAGCCCTCGCACGGAGGACCACTCTATCGACGTCTCACAACGATCAACCCTCACACGGAGGACTACCCTACAAACGTCTCACAACGATCAGCCCTCGCACGGAGGACCAACCTACCAACGTCCTTTGATTGGACAACACCGTGACTGAAAGTAACTTGTCGGAAGCACTCTGCCTGTTGGAACCAACGTCTGCTTACACATCTTCACAGTAATCCTCTTGCTTCTTTCATTCTCTTCTTTTACTTCTCACACACCATATACTATGGAGGAATAAATTGATACCACAGTCAATACTTTCAGTTATTAACTTCCGCCATTTTCAAAATTCGAGCCCATAATTTGGTTTATACAAATCGAGTCTGTTTTTCGGAACGCCAGAGTTACAAATTCTGTGAAGAAATTTCACGATGTGGTAGCTGCGTTACCAACAGAGGTTGCGATGGATGTGCGCCATATGATTATAAATCAACCAGAGATCACTTTACGAGACTCATTTCTGAGAAGAAGCGTATGCACCAACTCTTGTCGAAGGAGATGTTAGGTGATCAAATGCCGTCCCAGTTACTGCGAAAATTGCAACAACTTCTAGGTCTCGATGATAATTTGTTACGAGAAATTTTTTTAAGTCGTCTCCCGATCAACGTACAACAAATTTTAATTTTGGCCCAAACTACAAATTTAACCAATTTGGCAGATATGGCAGATCAAATTCTTGAAATCTCAAATTCCAATTCGCATGCTATTTGTACGACCACAGTCCCTCGTACAAATTTAACACCTGTGTCGGATGTGAACGAACAGATATTACAACTTCAAAATCAGATAACCGTTTTGACACAACAAGTGACGCAATTGTCATTGAATTTTTCGCGTCAATCCAGAAGTTAAAATTCTTCGTAGTCTGGAAAACGCTGTAGTTCACACGCTGGCAAAAATCAGAAATACTGCTGGTTTCATCAAAAATTCGCTGCCGAGACTCGTGGTTGTAATCCTCCGTGTGACTGGGGAAACGAGCAGTTGCAGGGCTAATGTTGACCTATGTTGTTCTGCAATCATTCCAGGTCATTTGTATTTTGTGCGCGACACTAATTTTGGGACCAAATTTTAAGTCGACACGGGAGCTCAGGTTACCATCTTGGCGGTGAACCAACTCATCGTCGCGCAAAATTTTCACTGACCACCGTTAGTGGTACTCCAATACCAACTTTCGGCCACTGAAAATTAACAATTAATATCGGCTTGGACGTGAATTGTAAATGGAACTTTGTGCTTGCACAGGTTAACCATTCGATTCTGGGTGCTGACTTCCTTCGGCAGTTCAACATCACCATTAACATTGGCCACAATCGTTTTATAAGGAATGCATTCGGCCCATCAGAACTATATTCACTGTCTGTTCAAGATTCGCCGTATTCAAAATTACTTCAACAGTTTCCTGATTTATCAACCCCTTTCGATATGTCCCAACCAGTTAAACATTATGTGTACCATCAAATAACAACTTCTGGACCTCAAGTTTTTGGCAAACCACGGCGACTACCGCCACATAAATTCCAAATTGCGAAGGACAAGTTTGACAAATTGTTACAACTCGGCTTCGTTCGACCTTCCTCCAGTCCTTGGGCAACGCCACTACATCTGGTCGCTAAGCCAGATGGTTCTTGGCGCCTATGTGGAGATTATCCAGGTCTCAACCGGATCACGATTCCAGACCGGTATCCTTTGCCACTCCTTCACGATTTCGCGTATAACTGTTATGGTTGTACGATATTTTCCAAAATCGATCTGGTCGAGGCATACCACCAAATTCCTATTCATCCTGCAGATATACCTAAAACGGCAATCACAACACCTTTTGGCTTATTCGAATATACGAGGACCGTCTCATAAGTAAGTTACACTATTTTTTCTATCCGTGCAGTTTGCGGGAAAAATCCGGGAGTCTCAGGGAATTTGCCTCTGGGTGTAGTGGCAGCACTGTAAAATTTTTATACGCGTGCGACGATCGATATAGCAGTCAGGCTCCAGCCACAATGAATACTACACTTGTTCCTACCGCCAATTGTGAAGTTCGTGCTGTTATTCGGTTTTTTGATGGCAAAAAATAAAAATGCTACTGAAATTCATCCCGAGTTGTGCAGTGTTTATGGTGAAGACGTTATGTCAAGGCCTATGGTTTCTCGTTGGTGCAAATCATGCAATGACTGAACAACGAAGCGGTCGCTCCTCCACTTCTCGCACCACGACTGTTGTCAGTGATGTTCGAAGGATTATTGACACCGATCGGCGCCTAACGCTTAATGAAATCCTTTCGGAACTGTCTCCGAATGTCAAAATAAGCCGTGCATCACTTCACAGGATCATTTCTGACGATCTGTATTTGTCGAAAGTGTGTGCAAGGTGGATTCCATGCCTGCTTACAGAACAGCACAAAGAGCAGAGAGTTGACGCTGCATTGCAATTTCAGCAATTTTTTGACGACGAAGGAGACGGTTTATTCGACCGAATAGTGACCGGAAACGAGACGTGGATCCATCACTGGACCCCCGAATCCAAAAGACAGAGTATGGTGTGGAAAAGAAAGGATGAGCCAACACCAAAAAAAGCGAAAGTTGTGGCATCCGCGAAAAAAATCATGGAAACGGTCTTTTGGGATTCCAAGGGGGGTGTTGTTGATCGATTACCTGCCCCGTGGGACCACGATCACTGCTGCACGGTATTTTGAGGTGTTGCGAAAACTCAGAAAGGCGATCCAAAACAAAAGGAGGGGAATGTTGTCAAAAACAGTTTTTTTGTTCGACGACAACGCTCGCCCGCACGTTGCTCGTCTGACTCAAGACCTGCTTGAGGAGTTTCGATGGTATGTTTTCGGCCATCCGCCTTATTCCCCTGACCTTGCACCAAGTGACTCACCTGTTTCCGAAGCTGAAGCAACATCTTGGGGGAAGACGCTTCACAAGCGAGGATAACTTGAAACAAGAAGGTAAAAGATGGCTAACCAGTTTGGCGGCAGAATAGTATGACACAGGATTGAAAAAACTTGCATCACGGTACCAAAAATGTTTGAAAAAATAAGGCGATTATGTAGAAAAATAGGTTAAATATGTACTTTTTGAAATATACTTTTTTTAAAATTTATATTACTTTTATTGATTAAAAAAAAAGTTACTTATGAGACGATCCTCGTACTAGGATGAGTTTTGGTTTGAGAAACGCCAGGCGTTTCAGAGGTTAATGGACTCGGTTTACGCGGACTACCATTTTGCTTCGCGTACATTGACGACGTTCTCGTCTTCAGTATAGACGAACGCGAACATGTTCTTCACATCTTCCAAATTTTAGAGCGACTCGCTTCTTTCGGTATCAAAATTAATCCTGACAAATGTGTTTTCGGCGAACCAAAATTAAACTTCTTGGGTCACAGCAGCTGTGGTTCGGGAATAAAACCTCTGCAGTCCAAGGTCGACGCGATCTTGTCATTCCTACAACCTGCTCACCCAAAAGCTTTTTAACGTTTTCTCAGCTTGATAAACTTTTATCACCGGTTTATAAAATCATGCTCGAGCATTTTAGAGCCGCTTCATCAACTCGCTCCTACAAATCCACGCAACAAACCATTGGTCTGGTCACAACTTGCTCAACAAGCATTTACGAGAGTTAAGGCTGCGTAATCTGAGGATTTGGAATTACAATCTCTTCTTGGTAGCACTACTACAGCATTAAAACTGGAGAGGTTCATTTCTGACGGCACAAAAACACACTTATACGTAGACACATCACTTGCACAACGGAGACCTTATGTCCCTCCTGCACTAAGGCACGACGTTTTGTGCCCTTTGCATGGGCTCACGCACCCTGGCGTTCGTGCAATGAAACGTCTCGTAGCAGCACGTTACGTGTGGCCAAGGATGAACCACGACATTTCGTCAAATCCTGTTTGAGGTGCCAGAAGATCAAAATTTATCGTTACAAAATTTCCGGACCCAGATGGCCGTTTCACGGACGTCTACATTGACATCACTGGCCCTGTTTGTCACAACTTCAGATACCTTCTGGTCTGTATTGATCGCTTCACGCGTTGGCCAGAAGTTTTACCCCTTTTTGAAATTACTGCAGTCTCCGTTTCTAATGCCTTTTTGAACTGTTTGATTGCACGCTTTGGAATGCCCTTCGATCATCATCACTGACCGAGGTCGGCGGTTCCAATCCAACATATGGAAGGAATTCTGCAGGACTTTCGGAATTTCACACAAGTCCACAACCGCCTACCATCTGCAATGTAACGTTTTGGTAGAGCGACTCATTCGACAAATTAAAGACTCGATCCGAATGAGCAACGATCCGAAGAACTGGGTAACTCACCTCCCACTAATTCTTTTAGGCATTCGGATGAAGTTTTTGTTCACCCTGACTTGTCCACTTGTACGCATGTTTTTGTTCGTCGCGATAGTGTAAGAAACATATCACATCCTTCCTATGATGGTCCTTTTAAAATTATACAACGAAATTCAAATGTTTTTGTCATCAGTATTGACGGTAAACGGGAGAGTGTTTCCATTGACCGTTTCAAACTCCAATGTTTTGGTCACTGGCATAGAAAATGACAACACATACTTCTCCTCCTTTTCTTCCTTCCAAACTTAAGACAAATCTATCCTCTAAAATTCCTTCTAAACGTGTTTCTTTTTCTTGTATCGTTTCTACTCGTAGCCTCTTTTAGGTGAGGGGTTATGAAGGGTTACTTGGAGCAAGGAAAGTCTAAGGATCAAGGCAGTTGTAAAGGAAAACCAGTTTTAGTTACCCAGGATATGGATATAAAAAAATAATAACGATTTTTTTACGTCGGTACAAATACAATAAACGTGAATAAAGTTCCTCTTCTCCTTTTGAGGAATTCTTCTTATAAGAATTGAGTTTTTTTTTTTTAATTTATTTAACACCTTTAACACCCAGACGTTAAAGATCTATGGATGTGTAGTGGTTGTCAATTTCATTAAATTTAAATTCAATTACAAATATTGATGGTAACGGAATAATATTGTATCCAATTTTATATCACGCGCTCTAGCCTGTAACCCTTGAAACTTTCTTAGTAAAAAAAAATATCTTTTCAGGGTGTGTAACCTGTATAAATACTTGTATAAAGTAACTTTTTTTAATGGAACGCCCAGTATATTTTAATAGAAATTAAAAGTCCTTTTTCGTTTCCTTTAAAAATACCTAGTTTGTTAGGTTTATAGGTAATAATAATAACTTTCAAAGTATTAATGTACCATATGTATAAAAAAAATATTTAGATAAGGCATGGCCATGAGAAACAAAATCACGGTCTTAGATTAGTTCAGCACGTTGTTGACTTTATGTCAATTAAAAGTCAGTTTTGACTTAATCATAGTATTCTCACAACTTCGCAAGCGTTTCATCATTGAATCTTATTTCCGTAATGGACATATTGAAAAAGGGCCGCCGCCGTCGCTGTCGTCGCCGCAACTGCCTTCGCCACCGCTGTCGTTGCCGCCGAGCCGCCGGTCACTTCTCGGCGAACTCGTCGGGCACATCGCTGCGAACTACAGGTGAAGTGTTGTGACAATTAATTTCGTGACTTTTATTTTATTAACTTTCCGTGTGTATATATTTTCTTGAACATTTTTTCTGTAACATAATCCGTGTGTAAATAATAGCGATCGTTATCGCGCCTATCAGAATTTTTCTGCCTCTGCCCCCATCCTAGTGTGTTTCTTCTGCTGTTTCATAGTGACCCGACTCTAAGAGCTAGCTGGAGGTCATCGCGGGCGGTTTTTCACAGCCCGCGCTGCAACCCCCGTTGACACAAGTTTTATTTGATAGTTAGATTAGCTTAACCTCACTTTTAACAACTGGTGGCGAAGACGTAATGCGACGTATCAAACCTGCAACGTACGTTCCGAAATACAAAGCCACCCTTTATCTAAATAATGTTTATACATATGGTAGATTTAGCTAAGTTTTTACTATATAAAAATAGCATTTAATTACTTAAACAAACCTAATCATCTAAAAATATAACATTTCTATGGTTAAAAAACGCATAAAAATGCAAAAATATATCTAGTGTTTCATTAAAAAAAAAAAAAAACGTAAGTTCGTGTTGGCTCTCTGTGATGGGGCATCCTGTATACATAAAAATATGTTCCGATAGAGTCGATAATTATCTACAAATTTTATATAAATCATATTTTTCTATCTTAAATATTTAACAACTTTGTTATTATTTAGGGTCGGAGGTCGGGATTGTAAAAAGAGGATCGAACCATAATCAAGCAAGGGCCGGCAAATTGCCTTGTAGATTTACACTGCGGTGTTAATTGAGATGCCTTCATCCTTGTAGGTTAGACCTCTGAAGTGCTTGCTTTGATTTTAGTTTAAGTAGTTTTGAAGTGGGTTTTAAATGATAGTTAGGTATCAAATAGAATTCCTAGGTACTTACGAGAGTGGGATATGCTAATGGGGTTGCGATTAACAGTTATTTTTGGGAAATTTGGATTTATATTGTGGTGTGGGATCAGGAGTTGTATTTGCGAGGATTTACTTGGATGCGTGATTTAAAAGCCAGTATATTGTGGGGTTAGTTAAATGTGAGTGCTTGGTTGTGGGCGATTAAGGCGGTATCATATGCAAATTGTAGTATATATTGGGAAGGCTTAGAGTATTTAGGGTCAGGGTTATATTTATCGGAACAGAAAAGGTTATATGGTAGAGGGGAGAGTGGGGTACCTTGTGGGATACCTTTTTCGGGGTGGAAAGTATGGATTTGATTTGACGGGTTGTAAGTTCTAAGGAACGATTTGTGAGGAAATCATGGACCAATCAAATTAGGTGGTGTGGTAGGTTAAGCAAGTGAAATTTATACAGCAAACTTCGATCCATGCAGTCAGACGCGTTTTGATTATCTAGAAATATAGCGGACTGTTTACTTTCGAGATATTCTGTTTGACAATTTGAAGTTAGAATGGAAGTTAGAAGGGTTGTAGATTTTTTAAGTTGAAATCTTAATTGATATTTCGGAATTTTAATGGATATGGCATTTAGGATTTTTTGTTTGAGTAGGGATTCGAATAATTTACCTAGGGCAGGAAGAAGTGTGATGAGTCGGTAACTTTTCAAGGATGTTGGGTTTTGGAATATTTAAAATAAGGCTACTTTTCCACTCAGGAGGAAAGTATTGATGGGAGACTGCATAATTCATAATGGATGAAATGTAGGAGTGGATATTTTCTGGAAGATTTTTAAGGGTGGTCCTTGGGATTAGGCCAATGCCACCAGCGGAGTTTTTGCCCTTGTATCATGTGTGTATAAATTGGCGGATAATCTGCACGTGGCAATATTCTTCCAGAAATTCAAACCGGTATTTATTAATTCCAACATGTTGTATCATGATTTCTGAGTCTTCACGAGGTCCCAAAGTTTGAACATATAGTTATTACATATGCGTTATTATTCGATATTAATTTACAGAAAACCCTGCAATTTCGGTAGTATAACTGACTTTTGAACTTAATTAGTCTATAAGGAGGAAGCAGATATTTATACTGTTGGATTTTGAGTTTGGGACTGTGTTGTTGAATTGACTGTGGAAGTGGTAAGTTAATAGTATATAGTGTATCAAGGGCCGAAGATAGGCTTTAGCAACCCGCCGCTTTTAGCAACACGAGCGAGCGAGGGTTGCTAAAAGTGAAGGGTTGCTAAAGCATTTCGGCATGAGTTACACTCGATATTTGTTTGCCTGCCTTAAGTAAAAACAGTGTTTCAGGAAATTTTATATCGCGCACCATTGAACTGTCACTGTCAGACTTTTGCATAGCCTACTCATATTCCGCGGAAGGTTGTCTAGATTATGCATATTATTTTTTCTGTCCTAGATACGCTAAATCGTAGTTTCGGCCCGATTTTTATGGCCGAAATAAATGGTTTCGGTAGAGGCAGGCGAAAAAATGTTTGTTTGCTGTTTTTCAATTCGCAACATGTTCATTATTACTTAATGTGAGATATTTAAGAAAATGTTGTGGTAAGGAAAGCATTCAACTCTATTCGCTGAAAATTTAACTGGTTATAAAGTTGTGTACAGCAATGGAAAAAATGAGTATTTAATAAATCTATCACAATTTATCTGAAATAAATATATATGCAATGGACATGTTTTATTTTCAAAACAAAAGGCGCACAATGTGTTTAAGGTTTGCTTAAAAAAAATGCCTTATTCCTTTCTAACAATACAGAAAACTTAATAAACAATTGAAAAAAGAACAAAAATAGTCTTTCTTAAGGAATGAACTTTGGTAGATGTTGCACACATTTTAAACTTGTAATTCCGTTTCTTCTCGCAAACAATTACATTCTTCGGTATCGCTGCACTCCTCTGGTCGGTCGATTATGAAATCTCGTAAAATATCGAAGTACCAGTCAAGGTCGTCTTGAAGGTACCAGTTCTCTCCAAATCGTGGAGAGAACTGTTTATCTTGAGTGATACCTCGAACGTCTTGAACTCTTGACAACGAAACATGGGTCATGTTCTTTCCTCGTTTAAGAAGAGACACAGGTACCTGGCTATCATAATTCATACGGTAATTCATTTTAGTTTTAATTTTTACAATCGCTTGTCTATTAGCCTAAGTTTTGTAAAAAAAATCGTTTCTGACATGATATTCCATCGACTTTCTTCAGCTCACTTCCCAAAACTTTCAGATTGTAAACTTCCCATTCATCATTTTGCAATGAGTGAATAGTACCAAACTGTTTATAAAAGTTTTCGTAATCTTTAGGTAGTATTATAGTAGAATGTTTCTTTAGATCTTTTTCTACCCTACCAAATACCCTATCGGCCGGCAGATACGAATGGCCACGTACCGGAAAAACGATTCAATTTCAAGAAGATCTTTTAGAGACTCGTTGCGTAACCACCACAACAGCAGGTGCATTAAGTGGGCATTTTTATTTTGCCCGCAGAAGAGTCTTAACTTACGCGGGGTATTGTCATCTGTAAAAGCGCAGTTGCGCAAAAAATGCACAAGTGCAGATCAAATTTCGTTTGATCCCTTTCCGGACATATTTTCCGTCCAGGTGTAAAAATAGGAATTTCTTGAAGAGATATCAACAATATAAAACGCATAGAAAGCAATCTGGAGTGAAGTACGGTTCTTGTATTGGAAGTTTTGGTAAGTTGTGAACCTGCTGTAGGTCAAAACACAATGAAAGTGTCTCTTCAGATTCTTCTTTCATAATTAAATGAAATTGTTCATCTCGTTTGATGAACTTTCAAAAGTCTCTTAGGCTCAGCTGAGGATTCCTCACATGTTGCAAGTTTGATTTGATTCTTAAGCCTCTCACAATAGCTGCAAATATCGGTGGCAGGACTTCCAAATCTCAGGTTAAACTGCGTTGAAAATATCTTGTGAAAGAAGGCGTAATTGGCTAGAAGATCTTCAGAAACACTGTCATTATACATCTTTAACATTTTAGAAAAGTTTAACTCGGCAGGTATGTAAAGACGTTGTGATCTTCCTCTACCATAATGACTTTCTCGCGCCTTGAAACGACCAATGAAACCGCTAACGCTTTCGCGCTTTAATAACAGTTTATCTCCCCATTGCGACCCCCCTAGAGATTCACGCATTTCGTAGCCTTATCGAATATGTTTCGCAGCCCACAAAATTCTTCGATGACTAACTTCAAATAATTTGGACAAAAAAGTTTGGCACACTTGGTTTTACAGTGAATTTTGTAGATATTTTGAATGCTGTGTGGCTTATGAGTCTTGCCATTTTGTCGCCCGCGATGTCTTCTTGGCAAGACAAGTACTATTAGAGTACTTAACCGTGAGTTTTGATTCATTTTGTTATTGTCTTTGAAATCAATTTTCTTTGCCAGAAATAACACTTTTCGGTCAATATGCGAACAATCAAAATGGTGGGTATTATTTTTTGGATGCTTGCAAGGAATGCGCCATCTTGTTAAGTCCAAATATTGAGGTTGATATCTGAGTAAACCGGAAAATAAAAATATTCAGAAATCGTAACCTCACAACTATAAATCAACTTACTTGCTATTTCTAGATATCAGCCGTTCTGCTTGTTTTACTCTTTTTGTTTGTCTGCTGCCCCGACTGCTTTCGGCTACCAAAACACCCTCACCATCCATTCTTGGCACACATTTGTGGTTTTGCGTACTTAAAACATACAGCTTCCCGACTATTCCAATACTTCAATAAACTTCTAATGGGTATTTTGTGGACTTGTTTGACTTTGAATACAGCGAAATCGATGTTGTACTTTGAAAACATTTTTTTGTGGACATGTTGCGGTTTGAACTAAGGACGATGGTTTTTATACGCTAAGTCTAAAGGTCTAAGTCTAAAGGATTCGATGCGTTTTGAAAAGAAATGAGGTTTTTAAAATGTGTATTTTAATCAGCCACATCTCTTAGATAATTTCCGAAATATTGTGGCGCATTGAAAAAAAGCTCCTCAAATCTTATCTTGTCATTTTCTACAGCATTTAAATCATAGTCTTTGTAATTAAATACAAACTCCGCGGGGAGAATTGGAAGGTTCGCAGGATATTGTAGGTCAAGTTGGATAGCAAGGTGAACTGAACATAGATCGGGGACTAGTTTCAGGTTATAGACGGGGTGTGTTGTGCGTTGTCTTTGACTCATAATAAATACAGGCGTGGTGTGGATACGAAGAAAATTAGATTAAGAGATACAAGTGACAGGATTTATGTTTGTTTATATTCAAGTCCCTTAAACAATGGATGCTTCGGAGAATATTTTATCGTCAATCCAAGAATTGGGGTGAATGTAAACAGAAAAAATATAGGTTTGAAGGATTGCATAGGTATATTGAAATCAAGACATTCATTCAAGGGATTTTGAATTTCTGGAGGATTCGATTTGCCCAAGGAAATAGAAGGATGGGCGGCAGCAATGCTGCCTCCGCGGATATTGTGTTAGTGGATGGAAAATGGGATTTGGACACCTGACCAATTTTAAAACTGAAACGAATTAGGAAGTTTTGTTTCCACCAGCGGATTTATATGAACACTGTTTTGGGTAAGGTAATGGAAAAGGAGATGGGACTTCTTGGATAGACTGTTAATGTTGGAATTAAGGATACACACACTATCCATTGAGATCTATATGATGGATTGACAATTCCGGTATCACTTATAGCTGCAATATTTTGGGCCAAACGAGTCTTCCAGTCTTTTTGTAACGAAATATGCGCTCAGTGAAGATTACGATTCACGTAAATTTCAATACATTGTTCGTACAAAATTGTTATTTCTGTAGAACAATTGAATAACTTTGACGCGAAGAGCAATCCGTGTTGTTATAACAAATTTTATACTTTGAAAACACGTGCTTATTGACTTAATGTGCCGCCAACATAGGAAACCCATTATTTTGGATAAAATTACACAGTTCACAAATTGTTATGAAAACGATACTTTTCCATGCGGAAAAAACTGAAAATATCAATCTTCCGCACGAACTTTTAGCTACTGTAATTAACTCTGCGATATCATTTTTGTCTCTTGTCGCTTTTATGTGACAACACGTTGTAAATTGTGTACCGAAATCCGATAATTGCGAGGATGGATGGTCGCGGAGAGGCCCGTTTTTATTATACACAATAAAAGTGTAACTGACGTTCAGTATCTGAAGAGGAGAAAAAATCATAATGCGGACCCATAAAGTCGGCCGTTTAACTTTATTATGTCCCCCTAAAGCCCATATCTTTCCTTTCGTCCTCATGCCACATATATATTTTCCCGGTTTTTCCTAAATTTCCGCCGTTCCCACTTGATATTTTCCATGTGGATCGATAAAACTTTCGGAAAAGTTATTATGAAACTGTAACGTATTCTTGTGACGATAAAGATTTATAGAATTAATACCTCAATACTTTAAAAACATACATGTGTTTACAAGAATACTAAATATTCAGTACTCTTTGAGAATGATAATTGCCGAAACACATGTCAGGCAACTAATTATACCAATATGAAACATAATAAGAGTTTTATTTTCAATGTTACCCTTATGCTATAATTTTAGGTAAATTTTGTAGCTATCAAAATTTAATTCATCTAGTTGGCAGTTTTTGTTATAGCATTAACAAATACAGTTTCAATAAGCTGGTTGTTTATAGTCTTAGTAAGACTTAATTATGCAGGTTGAATATTTCCAGGCTACTTTCGCCTTTATTAGATTTTTATAGCATTAACGTCAGATCAAATGAAATAAACGTCAGATTAAATGCGGGCTGAAAATGAGGGCGGGAAGTAGCGGTCAGTAAAGAGATGAAAATTGGGTAACATGTAGACTCGGCAACTTTTAATTCTTCTGAGGGTGTTCGTAGAAAACATATATGATACAACAAAAAAGGTAGTCAACGATTAGAGTTTATTTATAGAAATAAATGATTAAAGAAGGGGATAAATATCTGTGGAAGGGTGAAGGGAAATAAAGGATAAATATAAGCGGTTACATCAAGATAATAATTTTTACAAGGAAAGGTAATGTGATGTCACCGAAGTCACCACACGAACAATTTGGAGAATGAATTTGACCAATTCTGTAAAGATAGGCAGGGGATGAGTTATGTGCAGTTTTAATTCAAATTATGGCTCTAATAAATCTTTTTCCTAGAGTTTCATCATTAAAAACCTATGTTCATGGTATTTATCTTAAAGTAACGTAGGCAATGCTGTTTCATATTTTAAATAGTATATTACATACCGAGGTGGAAAGTGCTTCATTACTGTCGAGAGATTAGGAAATTAAACTTTATTTCGTGGGAAGATTGAAACTTTTTACACAGGTTTGTAACTATGATATTTTAATCAAATCCGTACCATTGGTTTTTATGATAAAAATTCAGATAAATTTGATCGTTATGAAGATTTAATTCATCTGGTTGGCAATTTTTTTGTTATAGTATTAAGGCCAGATCAAAAGTTGATCATGAATTTGTAACAGATCTCTAGATGAAAAATAAATAAATAGCTGTTCCGGTAATGCTCAAAACCAATAAAAGTACGAGTACAACGAGAATAGATCTAGGTTTGGGTATGGTATGGCTGACATAGACGAACCAATGAAAATCAAAGCTGATCTGGACGAACCAGTGAAATGTCGCCAATATTAATCAAATTTAATCGACGAATCTGGCCAAAGAAGTGTACTGTAAAATCACCTAAACATTACTCGTTTGAGCAAATTTGCGCAACTATCAAATGTCACGTTATTTTTGATCAATATACGTGTCTTCGCAAGTGATTAAAGATAAAAATTAGGAGTTATGTGTCTTCTTGTGCAAATTTTGTTACAAAATCGGCTGATTTAAGGTTGGAAGTTTCAATAAAAAGCACTCACTTGTGCGATATCAGAAAAGTGCATTTTATTTAAAAGGCCAGATTCAAGATGAATCGCAAACATTAATCATGTCATGAGTTTCCTTAGAATACCTAAGTACAGGTACCCATCAACTTTCTTTATAGATTAACACAACGGATTTTGCAGAAATATGACGTGGATTTCGCAAATTAACCGAGCCATACAATTTGACTACTATTTATTTTTAAACTTAAAATAAGGTTTAATGAGGAATAATCCGGAATTATACACTCCACCATATACAAATCGCTGAAAGGTCAGCCTTTAGAACACTCACCAATAATAATAATCCACTCCATAACCCATCCAATGAACTCCTTTACGAGAAATGCCAAGTAATATGTCAACGCAGTAAAAAAAAAATGCTAAGAATCCCAACAACCAGTTTAAATAAATTTTGCATCTCACGAAACCCAAATAACCGTTCAAAGTATTAATTACCACTTATTACAATTCACCGATTCATCAATTCGAATCAATAGGACAGTTATATAACCTAGTTTTATTTCTTCTTTCTTGTCAAATTTGTTAAATTTAATAAACTCCAGAGATTATAGAAAGACCTTAGGTCGATAACCCGGACAGGCTAACCCAGTAATAAGGGTGGAATGAATCTAAGCTACAGGTCTGTTGTAGCTTAGTGATCAGAGCATGGAGCCGGTCAGCATTTTGTATTTATTTTCAATCGTTTCCATAATATTATAATTTTGACGCACATATAATTCAGTAACATCAAGTGCCAAAAATGACCGACTTTGCCTGCATTGCTAACTCCACCGAACATGACGCACTATCAATGTATTTTTTTTTTATTTCTGTTTAGAAAGCATAGGTACCGATATTAACAGAAGGAAGCTTATTTTCCTTTATTAATTTTATACAATTTTATGCCTATACAATTTACATCTCTATTTTCGCGCTGAATTTGCTACCAGAAAAATGATGAACTTTGAAAAGCTGTATGAAAAATTCCAGTATTAGTTCAAGAAACAAAACGTTGGCAAGTTCACAGATAATTTAATGCAAGCGTGCGGGAAAGTACTTTCCCGCACGTTACCTACAGTACGGCTATTCGGGAAACTTTTACTTTGTTTTATCAAATGAATGCGCAAAAGCCCACTTATATACAGCAACATAATCGGTTATTAAATAAATGCCGAATTATTAAATAACGACTCTTTCCCTGAAACGTGATCCTGTTTTCACCATCCACGAGTCCCTACTTGGGAAAAAATCCCAATAACTTGAATCCAATATCACGAAATCATGTGCCGCTCGGGATATTTCTGGATATTCTACTGAAATATACGTACTCGGCCATTCCATAAATAAATGCACACTTTTTGGGGGTACATCAGGGATTTTAGCGAATTTCGCATATATTATAAAGGCTATCAAGACATGGCTTTTGGTCTTTACTAGAGGTTCAGAAAATTATTGTGTCAAAAGTTATAACAATATAAACTTTTGAAAAAAGAAAAATTCTCAGCAAGGATCAGGGTATAACATATATTATTTTTAAGAAAATTAAAGTATGAGCAATTGCTTATTTTTTGAGATATATTTTATGTATTAAAAACAAACTATCTAAATAAAGTTTTTTTTTGTTTTGGAAAAAAAATTATTGCAAACTTTAAATATTTAAGCATAAAAAAGTATAGAATAACTTTCTTCGTATGCGTAACGTTTTACGATATTTTTGAGTTCAAAATAAAAGTGTACTAAAAGTTTATATTGTTATAACTTTTGACACAATGATTTTCTGAACCTCTAGTAAAGACCAAAAGTCATTTGCTTTATTTCAGAGTACCATTTTTTCCTTAAGTATGGCGTACTTATAATGATAAGTTTTGGCTTCTAGGAAGGAAAATAGTTAAGACAATGTTGAAATAAAACGATCCTCGAGCGGTAGTGAAACCCTTTAAAAAGTTGTACCCTCCTTTATTTTCAGTACTAATATAACAAGAGAGTGAGAATAAGTTGAAAATTATTTGACAGGTTTTTCGAAAGCTTGTTGCTAACTTTGTGCTCTTGTGATTATTTTCATATGGCAACATGATTCAGAGAAATCTGTCAAATTATTTTCTAATTTATCGAACTCTCGAGTTGTATTTGGTTTCGTACCGAATATATTTATTATCTACACCTATATTAAAATTGACCCATTAAAATAAAAGTTATCGTACGTAAAGTGCCACTTTAAATAAATCGTGCAATTTAAATGGGACTTTCATTACTAAACGATTTGTGGTAGGCAAACTGTCATGTCATACGTAAAATCGGCAATTTTCAGTCATACAGGTTATATTTTTTATAATTAATTGTATATAACTGTATTTTTGTAGGTATTATTTGTATGGTTTGTGTAATTGAGTTTAGATAATACCTACCTACCTTCCGAAGTGGCCAAGGTGGCTGATAAGGTAACATCAAACTTGTTACCTGCCAAATCTTTTCTTGGATTGGTGTAGTAAAAAGAATGTAACAAGATATACAGTTCGTCGCATATTTTTCTGAAATATCCAAAAATTTCAAAACATCAACCCTATGGTCACACTATTCGATGCTTAAAGCCACTTTTAATATAAAAAAGAACATTGATATAAGCAAATTCAATAAACTGAGTACATTTTTAAAACACCCAAAAAATCAAAAATATTCACTTTACAAGAAGTAGAGAAATTTATTAATGAAGCTCCTGATGATATATTTCTGATGATGAAGGTAACAAAAAAAATGTATTCATTATATTTACAAACATTAATTATTTGTTTAGGTTGTAACAATATTTGGAATATCGGGTGGATGCCTTCGGTAAGAATTGTACGATATTTTACAATGATATTCAAGATGTAGGAACTGCTATAATTATAATTGGGCATTAATCAATTCGGTAAAATACCATC
The DNA here is from genome assembly GCA_910593695.2 of Ocypus olens. NCBI lineage: Eukaryota > Metazoa > Arthropoda > Insecta > Coleoptera > Staphylinidae > Ocypus > Ocypus olens. Next base: position 18,397,186 of record OU343056.1, read on the forward strand.
TCTGATAGCCACATTTTTAAATCTACAACATCCTAATACTTATACAGGATACTGCTTCAGACGATCATCTGCTTCCCTATTAGCAGACTCAGGTGCCGATATTTCTGCAATTAAACGCCACGGAGGATGGAAATCCACCACCGTTGCAGAATCATACGTGGAAAATTCATTAGAAAATAAAAAAGAAACAACAAAGAAAATTTTTGGAACTAATAACGAAGCTCAACCATCTACGTCTCATAATTCCTCTGTATGTACTCTTACAAAAGAAGTACTAATTCATGGAGAAGAAAAAAAATCATTCTAATATTATAATTAGTAATATTAATAATATAATAATATAGTAATATAATTGTAATAATTTTACAATCAATATTAATGTGTAAAATACTAAAATATCAAGTAAAATGTCTACTTGTTTAAATTTTAGTATAGGTTTTAGTATATTGTATGAAACACGTGTGTGAAGCACTTTTGCGCACTCGTTGCGATTAAGACACTCGCCTGCGGCTCGTATCTTAAACTTCGCAACTTATGCGCAAAAGTTACACTTCACACACTTGTGTCATAAATAACGATTTCAAACATGTTGTTTGTGTAAGCTACTTTTCAGTATGTTTTCAAAATTTTGGGAGTGAGGCCCTTTTTTTGCTCTTTGTTATGTTTTCAGTCTAATTTTTCGAACTGAGAACTTTTTTGCTCATAACTTTTTTCCAGGCATATTTTTTCAAAAGAGTCAAGAGTCACTTCAAGAGTCGACTTCGACTCTTTCCAGTGAGTGGATTCGCAAAAAAGAGTAAGTAACCTCTTGTAACTGTAGCATTATATTTTATAATGTATTTTCATATCAAAATTTAAGTAATAATGGGAGATTAACTCATGATACGTGGTAGACGATTTCTTCGAGAGTATGGAAAAAATGATTTAAAAAATCGGTAAATTGTATTTTTTCGAAGATGTGAAGACTTTTGTGTAAATTATTTCTTTAATTAAAATCTGTATAACATTAATTACTTACACTCGGGCTCATCAAACAAATTTTGCAGGGATACGTACTTTCATACTTGTCAATATTATATCGACGGTAACCCGACAAAGAGGCGTAAGCGGCAATAACTATTTATTTTTGTATTTGTGTGAAAATCTTTATACTTAACGTTGTATTTTGTTATGAATGACTTTTTACTTATTATTTATAGCAATATAATTTCTAGTATATGTGTTTTCAGTGGTTAAAAGCAATATTTTGTCCTTTACGGCATTTTATATTTTTCATTTGTCGGTTACATCTACTTCGTTGGCATATACGTCTTACATACTCGGAAAAAAATATTTTTAAACGTCACTTACGTCGACCTTACGCCAAACCAATTTTGAGGTTTTAATTTTTTCAGTGTTGGATAAGTTTATTAAATTATCTATAATAGTTAACATGAGAAGAACACTAATGAAAATAATAATGATTGTAAAAGCTACATAACATATTTTTTAAATAGTGTATTTAACAAAAAATAATAAATTAAATAAAAACACACATCCTCATAAAGTTCCTTAATTAACTAAGGTATCAAAAATACAAAATAAACAATATCAAATTCTCTAATAAAACATTTTAGTTATTAATATTCTAGTTAACAATAAATTAATTCTTATAAAACAAATTAACACATCTGAGGATTTAAATTCAATTAAAAGGAAAAAAATCACAGATTCACACGTCATCCTCAACATTAGATTGAGGTTGAACATCCGGAACATTCTGTCCGAATTTTAAAGATAAATACTCGTCATAATAAGGTTTCTTTATAGCTCCGATTCGGCACTGGGTCATTAAATTGTCAAATTTATTTTTATTAATAGGCAGCTCTGAATGATAAGCAGAACTGGGATTCACATTTCTTAAACCTAATTCAACTTCTTGACCGGAATTATTCATGTGTATATTTTAATACTGGATAGGTCAGACTTCTATAACTCAACAATTTTCAAATCAGAAAATTTGATTTAATTTACATGTATTGTTTTTATTTTTCTAAATGTAGTTAGGGGTTTCCAGTCGATAAATTCCGTAAACTGTGAAACATGCACCTCGTATGGTTTCGGACGGTGGGCCATTCTGAGGGTGCTTGTATATTAAGTTTGTTTTTTGCATATTTCTCGATAGTTGCATGCATACTATCTACAGGCATGTAGGTATGGCCTGCAACCAAAAATGTTAATGAAATTTTTCTTATATTGTTAGATTTTGTTTTTATAAAATACGCCAACATAGATAAAATATATCTATTTTTATTTTGCCCTGGGCAATTATCACAGAATAGGGAGACTTCTTCAAATGAGCTAGTTCTATCTAAATTGGTCAAGTAGGAATACAGATGGGTGCAAACTTCATTGACTTTCATTCTTTTCTTCCCAATGTAACGGTAACCGTTTTGTAATTTACTTTCATACACAGTTAAATTATATACCGCATATTTTCTGTAGAATCCATGTCATACTAGGTCCATGTGGTGTAGAAATTACTTTCTGCAGATCAAATGTCGATACCAAGAATTTATTTTTCGTGGAATCATTTTGATGTTTAAGGAATAGAATTTTACAATCATCTTTTTCTCTTTGGTGATTTAAATAATCAAAATTATATAAATTCAAAAAACGAAATATAGCCTGAATATATAAATATTCAACCTGTTCGTAACTCTGCAAGCAAAATTAAGTCTTACTAAGACTATAAACAAATAACTTATTGAAACAACTACTTCCCTGGCTAGTGCCACGCCGGATATTGAATGATACAAAAGAAATTTGCGTTATTACTAGTACTAAGTACTAAGTGTAATAACATTGGTTTAAGATCCCTTATTTCTACCCACAGGACTAACTTGAAAAATAAAACTAAATTGAATTTGAAAACTTTAAATTATAAAACTGAACCCAAAAGTATGTAAAGATTAAGTAAATAGCCATCTGCAGACGCGTTTCGAGATTTATCTCTCATCAGTGCAGCTTCGCATTTCAATTGAATGTTAAAGAATAAAATAAACTTACGTGAAGGTGACCGTGACCGTGAAGGAGTCGTAAACAAATGAGGAGATTATAGAAGGGTTGGACTGATTTTATACCTGAATTTAGGTGATTAGGGTATAGTCTTAGTAAGACTTAATTTTGCTTGCAGAGTTACGAACAGGTTGAATATTTATATATTCAGGCTATATTTCGTTTTTTGAATTTATTTAATACTTTCTGCAATAAGTAAGGTTGTTTCTATTTTATTTAATCAAAATTATCTTTGTCAGTTTTTTTATCCTCGTATATATTTTTGTACTTTTCACATCTGACATTTATCTTTTCTAGGAACGTGTATGCCTATGTTATAATCTTTCTTGAAATATTTCGTAAAACACGTATTACTCAACGGCTTTCCATTTTCCTCTCCCAACAAGGTTTTATACATCCGGGAAAGGTTTGTAAAACTTTTAACTTCTGCTGGTAGATAACGTTTTTTCGTTGAACTCCTGCAATAGTGGGAAGAAACAGCTGGCAAAGTTTCTACAAACTGTTAGAAACGTTTCTTCTGCTCAATTGTAATTTTGTGGGATGGATAATATTGACCTCTGAGGTCATTGTTTTCTTTAATTTTTCCTTGTAGTGACGTTCTTATTAACTTTTGAGTAATATCTAACGTATTAATAAAAACATGTTGACATACTCTTTCTTGTAAACCATTCTTCATAAACAAATATATGTTAATCCTCTTCTAGAGTTCTTTTTCTTCGAACAGGAATGATGTTAACACAATCATTGATGAATCCTCTTTTATTATTATGAGATTTTAATGTCCAGAAAGTATTTTATATGTCATTTCTTTCATTTTCAATGAAGTTGTTACATTGGTTATAACATGGTATGTATTCGGTTTTACTGTCTTCTTTGCAAGTACGTTGTCCTTGTAATTTCGATATGATTGTCCTGGTAATCGACGGTGCCTATTTTTTTGAAGTTTATTTAATTTTTTTTGCCACGCTTTCCGACTTGTTCAATATCAGATGATTCATCACTACTGGAATATAGATCACTACTGGCTAGATCCCAGGAAAATTTGATCTTTCTTCAATGGTATCATTTAATTCATCTCTGGATTCATCTGATTTATTTCTGTTTATTGGGCATACATTTTCTTTATTCCAGTTTGAAATCCCTTCATCATTATTATTATATTCGTCGCTGGTATCGGAATAATAAACTATTTTAATTAGTACATTGCTATTTACTGGTTCGTTAACGCCATTTAGAATTTCGGCAGTATCCAAATTCTGCAGAAATAAAATATCCATACTTTCTATGTCCATAATACTTTCATCTTTATTCGTTTCTATCTGTTGTAGTGCCAAATTTGTTATCATTTTACCACGATACATCTGAAGAAGAAAACGGCGTAAGCGACATTTTGAATTGAAATATTCATTATGTTTTTTTTAGGTAATATCAAAAACTTCTAATATATAAAATTCTTCTGTCACAGTGTTTGTAACCAAACTCCTCCGAAACGGCTTGACCGATTCTTATGAAATTTTGTGTGTATATTGAGCAGATCTGAAAATAGGACGTAAACTATTTTTAATACCCCTAAATGATAGGGGTGGTCCACCGCAAATTTTTTATTTTTATTTTTTGGACAAAATTTTTTATTTTTACTTTTTTATGATTTGGCATTAAAAAATACATACAAACCTAAATTTTCACCCTTCTACCACCAACCCCTATTTTTTAATAGCGATTTTAGCACTTTAATAATTTTCTACTCTCGGCGATCGACCGCTCGATCAGTTATTCCTTTTCCATTGTTTGCGCCGACGGTTATTAATGGGTTTTAATGGGCTTACCATGTAGATTCGTATCGATAAATGTAAATAAATAAGTAGCTGAAATTATAAAAAAAATATAAACAAAATATTACCAGCAAATGCTGCACTGAGCTCAATTGCAACACTTGCATCCGATGAACAATTAAGTCGGCTTTAAATACATAAATTGGTGATAACGATTGATTTATAATACGCGCGCCATCTCTTGGTGGTTGGAATGTCGCTCGCGGTGGTGTTACGAATTAAAATATTCTGCGGAAGATTCTGTGCGCGGTTGAGAATTTTTTTAATAATTTTGCCATTTAGTTCAAATTCGTTGATTATTAAAAAAAATATGAATTTTTGAAGCAATAATTGCATGTTAGAGCGATTATGAATTTCAAAAATTCTAAAAAAATATTTCAACTGGCTATACATGTTTTTATTAGTAACAATACACTTCTTACATTCTTTAGCTTTAATAATTTTGTTATTTAGTTCAAATCCGTTAATTATTAAAAAAGTTATGAATTTTTGAAGCAATAATTGCACGTTAAAGCGATTATGAATTTCAAAAATTCTAAAAAAATATTTCAACTCGCGATACATGTTTTTATTAGTAACAATACACTTCTTACATTCTTTAGCTTTAATAATTTTGTTATTTAGTTCAAATCCGTTGATTATTAAAAAAGTTATGAATTTTTGAAACTATAATTGCACGTTAAAGCGACCATGAATTTTAAAAATTCTAAAAAAAAAAATTCAACTGCCGATACATGTTTTTATTAGTAACAATACACTTCTTACATTCTTTAACTTTAATGATTTTGTTATTTAGTTCAAATCCGTTGATTATTAAAAAAGTTATGAATTTTTGAAGCAATAATTGCACGTTAAAGCGATTATGAATTTCAAAAATTCTAAAAAAATATTTCAACTGGCGATACATGTTTTTATTAGTAACAATATAATTCTTACATTCTTTAACTTTAATAATTTTGTTATTTAGTTCAAATCCGTTGATTATTAAAAAAGTTATGAATATTTGAAGCAATAATTGCACGTTAAAGCGATCATGAATTTCAAAAATTCGAAAAAAAATATTTCAACTGGCGATAGATGTTTTTATTATTAACAATACACTTCTTACATTCTTAAGTTTTAATAATTTTGTTATTTAGTTCAAATCCGTTGATTATTAAAAAAGTTATGATTTTTTGAAGCAATAATTGCACGTTAAAGCGATCATGAATTTTAAAAATTCTAAAAAAAAATATTTAAACTGGCGATACATGTTTTTATTAGTAACAATACACTTCTTACATTCTTTAGCTTTAATAATTTTGTTATTTAGTTCAAATCCGTTGATTATTAAAAAAGTTATGAATTTTTGAAGCAATAATTGCACGTTAAAGCGATCATGAATTTTAAAAATTCTAAAAAAAAATATTTCAACTGGCGATACATGTCTTTATTAGTAACAATACACTTCTTACATTCTTTAGCTTTAATAATTTTGTTATTTAGTTCAAATCCGTTGATTATTAAAAAAGTTATGAATTTTTGAAGCAATAATTGCACGTTAAAGCGATCGTGAATTTCAAAAATTAGAGCCTAAACCGTTTTCGGCTACTATCGTCACCACTTTATTTGCTTAATTTCAATGGGCCACACACGGATGACGGCTCAGCGCAGTGGTGCCGTCGTTCGTCACCAGTAATAAGCCACGTATTGACGACGACGCAGCGCAGCGGAGCCTGGCAGGATCGCCATGTGATGTTTATTCCTCGGGCCGCTCGGGAACTTCATGGAAACGCTTCACTTATTCATTTTACTCATTTATTGAATTACTAGAATACATGCCTCTTCTTCGACTCTCTACTAAGAACTAACTAGCTTAATATCAATCATTCACCCATTCATTCTCTGACCCCATTAATTGCCATTGCATTGCAATCTGGAGTCAGCACACATTCTTACACAATTCCGACTCAGCACATACATTACAACACTTTATTATTTAGGACATAATTATTCCATCACAATTTAAACAAACATTAGTTAGAAAAATGTTAATTAGAATTCATATTAATTGTAAGATTCGTTTAAGTTAGAACATATATTTTGTATATCGCAAGCTTGCTCACACATGTGTGTGCGTGTGTATGGGTATGTGTATGGATGTGTGTATAATTGTTTAATTTACAGTTTAAATTGTAATTTTAGTTTTCATTTATTGTAAATACACTCACAAATTTCAAGTTATATATTTAATTGTAAATGGTGATTTTACCGTAATAAATGTATTATTATTATTATTATTATTATTACCATGCACGGACGACCGCGCAGCGCAGCGGAGCCGTCGTTCGTCACCTGTTACCTTGCTTGATTTTAAAGGACTACGCACGGACGACGGCGCAGCGAATGTTGTGTATCATAGAGCATTACAATAATAAACACTATGTTTTTGAATATTTTCTTTTTATGAATTATACCAATTCGAATTCAATATTCATAGTTAAGACAGGACAACGTCTGTCGGGTCAGCTAGTATTTTTATAAAAATCAGTTGAATAATATTCCTTTTGCGTTAATAAAAGCTAAGCACAGCATTTATATTTGTTTCAAAAAAATCATGTAATAGGAAATCAAATACTTTGCAATGTTGTGACATACGAGTTTGGCGGTTACGCCTTTCTATTTTAAATTTAACAAAAATACGTAACCGACGAAATCAAATGTCAAATGCGAATATTTTCTGGTTAGCGACAATTATAAAAATATAAATTTGTCCTAATTGACGCAGAATGAGTCAAGGAATCATTTAATCATAAACAGAAAGCAAACGAACCTTTTTTTACTTCGGTAATACCTGCTTGGCGTAACACCACTATCCCTAATAGCGGCTGGGCGGTTATTGTCAGAACGAATGTTTACGAATACAATGTTTTTGTCGCTTACGAGGAATTGAACGCAAATATTCCCGAATTCAAAACTTTGGCACATAGGATCGTTGCACACACCGATAGAGCTTTACAGTGTATTTTAAAACTCATTTTGGCCATTTTTGTTGCTTACGCCTCTTTGTCGGGTTACCGTCGATATAAACAATTGTTATTTTCAAATGCGATCATGTAAATATTTAATAATTGATTTTTGCATTCAAGTAAACCTACTGATGTCAGGTGTGTACAGTAATAAATACAGTAAAACTTGTATTCTTTTAATAGCTTCACTGTTTTCATAAACCAAATCTTTTGTGATTCAATATTCGTCGCGGCATTAGCAAGGGAAGTAGTTGTTACAACAAAAAGCTATTTAAATGTAAAGACAATACAATATAATACTTTCTGATATTAATAATAAATTTTATTTCCTGTACTATATATTTTCTACATTTAATTTAAAACCTAATAAAATTGTAAAATTGGCCAGTCATTCTTTGTAAGACAATATAAATATCTATATATTGTTGGTTGATTGAAGATTGTGAAAATTTCTATAGTAATTCATTATTTGAAAAAGAAACCCTCTTTGACAATGTGTTAAGATTTTGCAGTTTATAGTTCTTCAAATATTTGTTTCCGACTGGAGCAATATTACAATATTACATATTAGTACATTTTTTATACGTAAAAAAAATCATCCAAGCATAATAATAGTAAAGCTTTCGTTCTGATCCAGGCCCAAAAAATTTGTTTATAGCAATTACAGCAACTACTGATATCGTATATTTGGCTGAAATGTGTCATCCTATATCTAGCAATTAATGTTCTATACATAACGATATTTAAATAATATCAGACACTAGTATTAATGGTACGACGGTCTAAATGTTTATACAATCTTCATATTTTAAAATCCCATCTCAGTGCCGGTCTCATTATCGCATTGTCGAAATGATTTGAATGTATAATTAATCAGATGAAGAGGACGAGAAGAGAAAATAAGCGAGTTCCTTTTTTCCATCATCATCATCATCATCCCTAAAATGGACCGTGCATAAACGGGCCGGAGAGCCGAGGGGTATGACAAGGCGTGCGAGTGACAGGAGAGTGGTAGTCGCGCGGCCCTCTCCCATCCATCCCATCCCTTCTGCATCCCTCCTCCTATCCATCAGCCGTCAAACATACCAAAATCCCAAATCCGGGATAGTCTCTCGCCGCATCCTGTAAAACTTATAACTGCCTCCGACTTACGCGTGTGTGCTGCCGGGTGATGCGAAATCCCGAAATCCCGAGAATATGCGGAATTTGATATGTTACCAGCGTCATGTTTTATTGCACGTATACATATGGATAAAGAAGCGGGCCCGGAGGAAAATGCGAGACGCGACACGGAGAAAAGGAGCGCATATTGCGATGAAATAATTTTCCGGGGCATTACGTGAAATGAAAATGTTATTACGTAAATATTTTCTTCCAAAGCGACTAATAAAGTACGGAATTTATCTAAAATTTGTTATAAGACCAGCAATCAATTATGATGTTATTTCCATGACCGCTTTTTAGTACTTAAGGTAAATTCATATTAAATGGGCTATAACCAGTGTTGCCATATGTGCGGTAATTACCGTACTTGTACGGTATTCTGAGCGAAAGTACGGTATTCGGTCCAAATGTTAAAACCGTACACAAATGTACGGTAATTTTCACCCTGTATAAAAGCATTTTGACCGTGTTTTTAATTCGACAAATTTATCGCGCGGTAGCAATGGCCGCTCTATTAAGAGCGTTAGAAGTTGTGGAGAGTACTGTTCAGCAGTACGAATTGCCTAATATTCAAAAGTAAAACAATGAACAAATTAAAAGAAAAATAAATACAGATATGATTGAATTCCTAAAAATTTGAATGAATTTTTGAAAAATAATATTTTTGGTAGTAGAAGAAAAGAAAACCTAAAAGAATAAATAGTGATATTAAAGAATTCCACAACAATTCTTTACAATACATCTACCTTTAAAACTAACTTACATTTTTTTTAAATTTGCCAATTTCTTATGAATTTTTGAAAAGTAATATTTTAAGTTGTCGAACAATTGAACAAATAAAAATAAATACTTATATGATGGAATTATCTTAGTATACACTTGAATTTTTGAAAATGTGTTAATTTCTGCTCGAGTCATGAATTTTTAAAAACGAATTTTTAAGTGGTCGGATATTTAAACAAGGAAAAACTAGAAAAGGAAATCATATCCCTATGATTTAATTCCACAAAAAATCTCGGATGCAATTTACCTTTAAAATTAACTTTGATTTTATAAACTGAGTAAATTTTTGTGTTAATTATGAATTTTTGAAAATTAATATTTTTAGTTGTTAAAGACGAACAAAAAAAATCTAAAACAAATAAATAGTAATATAATTGAACTCCACAAACATTCTAAATAGTTCTACTTTACAACTAACTTAAATTTTTGCAAATTCGCTCAACTTCTTCCAGTTATGATTTTTTTTAAATTATTTTTTTGTAAGTTGTCGAACAATTGAACAAATTTAGAGAAAATAAATACTCAAATGCTCAAAATTTTTAATATATCCACAAGATTTAACAAAAATTTTGATTTTTGAGTTATAAATTTTTAAAAATGAATTTCTAAGTGGTCAAATATTTTTACAAGAAAAAAACTAAAAAAAAAATCATATCGATATGATTGAATTCCTTAAAAACTCTGATGAAATTATAATACATTTACCTTTAAAATTAACCCTGATTTTTGAAATTGAGTCGATTTTTGCGCGAGTTATGAATTTTTGAAAATTAATATTTTGGCTAAAAAATAAATACTGCTATAATATCAATTCCTCAAAAATTTTGATATCTTTACAAAACATTTACTTTTAAAACTACTAACTCTGCCAATTTCTGCGTGAGTTATGAATTTTTGAAAATTGGTCAAAATATTTGAAGAAAGAAAAAATAGAAAAATAAAATAATATTGATATGATTGAATTCTTTGAAAAGTCCGATGCTGTCATAACACATTTATGTACCTTAAAAAAAACTTTAATTTTTGAATATGTGTTCATTTTTGGGTTTTAAATTGTCGTTTTTGGCAGTTGAAATTGTCATTTTTGGAAATTAAAAATTGTAATTTTTGTCAGTTAAAAATGGTCGTTGCCGACACTTGAAAATTGGCATTTTTGCAGTTGAAAACTATCATTTCTGGCAGTTGAAAATTGTCATTTTTGGCAGTTAAAAATTGTCATTTTTGGCAGTTGAAAATTGTCATTTTTGGCAGCTTAAAATGGTCGTTTCAGACACTTGAAAATTGGCCTTTTTGGCAGTTGAAATTGTCATTTTTTGGCAGTTAAGAATTGTCATTTTTGGCAGTTATAAATGGTCGTTGCCAACACTTGAAAATTTTCCTTTTTGGCAGTTAAAAATTGTAATTTTTGTCAGTTAAAAATGGCCGTTGCCGACACCTGAAAATTAGCCTTTTTGTAGTTGAAAACTATCATTTTTGGCAGTTGAAAATTGTCATTTTTGGCAGTTAAAAATTGTCATTTTTGGCAGTTGAAAATTGTCATTTTTGGCAGCTTAAAAAGGTCGTTTCAGACACTTGAAAATTGGCTTTTTTGGCAGTTGAAATTGTCATTTTTTGGCAGTTAAGAATTGTCATTTTTGGCAGTTATAAATGGTCGTTGCCAACACTTGAAAATTGGCTTTTTTGGCAGTTACAAATTGGCATTTTCAGCAGTTGAAAATTATCATTTTTGGCAGTTGAAAATTGTCATTTTTTTGCAGTTAAGAATTGTCATTTTTGGCAGCTTAAAATGGTCGTTTCTGACACTTGGCCTTTTTGGCAGTTGAAAATTGGCCTTTTGGCAGTTGAAATTGTCATTTTTGGCAGTTAAAATTTGTCAATTTGGGCAGTTGAAAATTGTCATTTTTGACAGTTAAAAATGGTGGTTGCCGACACTTGAAAATTGGCCTTTTTGGCAGTTGCAAATTGGCATTTTCGGCAGTTGAAAATTGTCATTTTTGACAGTTAAAAATTGTCATTTTTGGCAGTTGAAAATTGTCATTTCCGACACTTGATATATTACATGATATGCTAGAATTTGTCAAAAATAAAAAAAATAATAGTATATTTACAAAACATCTGAATTATCTTTAATTTTTGAAAATGCGCGAGTTATAAATGTTTAAAAATGTTTTTTTTTTAATTTGTCGAATATTTAAACAAACAAAAATAGAAAGAAAAACAACTGATATGATTGAATTGCTTAAAACCTTGAATGCAATCATAATATATTTAACTTTAAAATTAACTTTGAGTTTTGAAAATGCGTGTTATGAATTTTTGAAAGGGCGGGCCTGTTGGTGTAGACGCTCGGTCCGTGGTTGTTGTATATGTCTGGCATTATTCATTTCCTCATTTATTCATACAAGAACACAATTAAAAATCTAGCCGTGTGTGACTGAATAGCTCAGCCTAAGTCAAAAAAAAGAAAAGATTTTTTTTTAAATTAATATTTAAAGTTGTCGAAGACTTGAATAAAAAATCATTTTTTTTAATACACTCACAAAAAATCTCCCTTTAAAACTCATTTAATTTTTGAAAATGCGTCACGTTTTCCGCAAGTTATGAATTTTTGAAAATGCGTCACGTTTTCCGTAAGTTATGAATTTTTGAAAATTAAGTTTTAAGTTGTCGAACAAAAAAAAAACTGATAGAATTCCTCAAAAATTTTAGTAAGTATATTCACAAAACATCTGCATTTAGAATCATCAACTTAGACTTTTTCAATTTTTGAGTGAGATTAATTTTGGAAAATTAATATTTAAAGTTGTTGAAGACAAAAAATCATTTTTTTTTTCATATATTCACAAAACATCTATTTAATTTAATTTATTTAATGTGCCAATAACAATGGGTTTATACAGGTCAATAATATAAATAAGTGGTTTAGATAAATAAATAAATTTAAAAAAAATATGAGTCATAACAAATATAAAAAAAAACTTAAATTTACAGATTGTAGAAATGTGCAAAAGATGCGTTTAGAAAGAAAACTGTAACATGGATAAGTAACAAATGTATCTTCCTTTAAAACTAACTTTAATTTTTGAAAATGTGTCACTTCTTCAATTTTTAAAAACTAATTTTTAAACAAGGACAAACTAGAAAAAAAAACATATCGCTATGATTGAATTCCATAAAAAAAACTCTGATGCAATCATTTACATTTAAAATTAATCTTGATTTTTGAAACTTGGTCAATATTTGTGTTAGTTATGAATTTTTGAAAATTAATGTTTTAAGTTGTTGAACACTAAACAAAACCAAAATCGAAAAGAAAATAAGGTCTGATATAATAAGAGTTCCTCAAATATTTGTTTTATTCACAAAACATCTACCTTTATTTTTCGAAAATGTATTTTTTTTTTAAATAATGTTAGTGCCTTTTCTCTTGTAAAATATACGTTTCAAAAATAAAGTTCAAATTTAAATTGAATTACGCTAGTTTTCTCAACTATCCAACACAATTCCGTTAGAAAATCCGCCAGCCACTAAAACGAAAATTACTCCGCAATGCGGATTCAAAATCCGCCAGATCTAGCGGATTTTCCGCTGACCTGGCAACACTGTCTATGGGATAGCAGATAGCAGATAGGACCATCTAGCGTCAATTTATGTAACAAATTCGTAGAAAAATGTGTAAATCCCCAAAATAATCCAATAGAACGAGATTATAAAAGGGGAAAAAATCGTTTTTATGTTATATTTTCGGTTAAAAAAAAATAGAAAACCATCGCCTCACCCCTGAAATCGTAAGTTTACATCATTATAAGTGTGTATTTCTCATAGTCCACACCCTAATAAATGATCGCATCTAACAAGTATGTACGGTAATTTATTAATAAGTACGGTAATCCAGAGTACTCGGGTACGGTAATTCGTTTTCGAACGTATGGCAACACTGGCTATAACCATCTTTTTGCGGATTGATATGTAATGCAAGATTTTAATTACTTCATGTTGGTCGTAAAGTGTCACTTTTACTGATTAAGCAGTTAAAATGATTTGTTAGTCACTAGGTTAGGTGAAGTAATTCGCCAATCAGATGAAACTTCACGACCTTAACAGATTTGAATTCGTCAATCAGATGATACTTGATGGCGCGCCAGATTTAAATATTCATTACATGTGACTTACGAAATCATGATTATACGTTGATCTCTAAATTTCTTGCCGCTTCTCTAATCTCTGGCGGAATTAATATTTCATCATCAGAAGCACTGTCCATGATCGAAAATGAATGTAACACACGCATGCAAAATGCGGATATCACAATTTTATTATAAATATTAATTTTTGCTTTATACAGTTATCTACGTAATTTTTACACAGATATCAACGATATGTTGATGAAATTTAAAATATTGAAAATCATCATATTACTAATAAGTCTTCTTTAACTTTATTCCAAACAATTTTCGAAAAAATTGTAGGTCCGACGCGACAATAAAGCTGTTTTACTTGCCGCCGCTGGCAATGTCCATATCTTGTCGGTGTTAAAGCCACCCGGATTTAGTTCAGTACAGCATTCAGGCAATAGATTCCGCCACTTTGGCGCTTCTAGCTATAATGGTGTTTGGAATACTTATATTCCAATAGTAATCTCCGTTTCCCCATCAGCAACTAACTACACTGATAAGACCTGAAAGGTCGAAACCGGTCTGTAGGTGTTCTGATGGGGAACAATATTTGCTGTTTTACTGAGTTGGCTGGATGCATCTACCACTTTATTCTTAGCTAAAGAAATAACTATAATCGTAATAACAAGGTTAGAAACTTTGACGCTATTTCTGCTTTGAATTAAGGATATATTATTATTATTAATAGAGTACAAGAGTACTTTAAAACGTTCCAGTCATTGAAGCACAGAATCACAGAAGCCCTTTATTTAAGCATGATCTTAATTTTTTTGTCGACTAGATTATAACATTTATAAAACCTGAGTGCTAAATTTGCTAAAGCTTTATTACATATTGTAGTAAAGATTACTAAATTAAAGAATTTTCAAAAAATGAGGTATTTGTTTTATTCTGTAAAATAGATATTTTTTCGGTGCCTGAAATTCATTATGCTTAGTCAGAATCGCAAAACGTAATTAATTGTTTGCAATTTGCAGAGGGAATTAATTTTAATTTGCGCATAAATCAACACAGAAGGGTGGGTAAAACCTCGGTCAGTGGCTTGTATCTCGTAATTATTTATTGATTCCTCGTGATTTATGAATTTTTATGACGTAAATAATATTTCATATAAAATCACGAATTATTTTCAATACAATAACGAAAAATAATTTATTGTCCTGTTAATAATAAATCAAAATTGCTTTTATTTTCATTATATACATGGCAATTTTTTTTTATTAGATAAACAAAAGTATAATTGAATAAATAATTGTAATTTCTTTAAATGGAAACCGGAAACCAGTTGCAAATTAATTGACAATCACAATTTTGTAGATATATTTTCGTAACTTTAATCAATTAATCTGAATTTTTTTTCTTGATAACACACAGCATGATAACAAAAGTTTATGTTATACATTATTTTAAAACACAGAAAGACCTCTAAGTATTTCAACAAAAAATCTATACCACTCACAAACATTTCATATAAGTTTACTTTATAGAAATAAGCTGACCGACTAAAATGGTAAAATAAAAATTAATAGAGCAGAACGAACTTTTATATCCAACACATTTCAAATAAAGCGGTGTACATGACAACCAACTTTAAACATTAAAATATAAAAACGACAATAAATGCGAAAACGCCTGCAACGGACACAGATTTAAACAATAATATTCTGTTCACAATGGCCTACAACGATGATGGATACGCTGTAATCATCGCCCGGAATATTTGTCTTAATTATCTGGCGTCAGAATGTTCCAACAAAGTGTGATGTACAAGCGATAAAAGCGATTTATCACCAGCGCACAATATATGTATTAAACCCTCCGATGCTAAAGACAACTACCACCCCGTCCTTTTAGGTTTGTTTGTGAATAGAGGGCATAATGACGAGGAGTAATGTTACGGCATAGTTCCCGCAACTATTTTCTGAAGCTGTTGCGGTGTTGCGGAATAGTGGAAGGTGACTATTTCATGGTCTCTGAGGCAACGTTTTCACCTCATTGGACGTTAAGCCTTGGTTTACTCTTTGCCTCTTCCGGGGCGGCTCAGCTTAATGACCTGAGCTGTAATCACATCAAAATTTCATTATAATATACACAAGATAACTTAACTACACACACTGCGGTAGTTTTCGTTTGCCAGCAACGTTCACCTTGTTTTCCGATTACTTTTATGGGAAATATAGTAATGGAAGCATGTTAGACAAGATTTCTGGTGAAATTTGATACCACCGCTGAATTTGAATTGCAGGTGTTACAATAATATCTCATTACGAAATAAATTTCAAAGATCGATTTGACAAGCCAAGTTGACGTTTTCCAAGAACTTAACGTCAACGTGCTTTACCGCACGTTACCAATAGCAACAAGCTCACTACCGGATTATCGAATAAACAAAATGATGAATTGCCTTGGGCCCGTAACAGCTATGGGCCTAGCAGAGGGGGCCTCTGCTTCTTGCAGGATCGGATGATACTGTCGTTTAAAATGTTAAAATTATGACGGATGAAAATGACAAATTTTAATAATCTTTGCTGTCAGTTTAGTCAAAAGTTTTGGAAAAAAGGGTAATCTTTATTCATTTTGGCATTCTCCACAATTATTTTTAACACACTACCTTTTATGTAGGATTAACCTTAAGTGTTAGTAATGCATGTGCCAAGCCTTGTTTTTTTTTCATTTAATCAATATCGTGCTTTGCAAAAGTTTTCTCTTCAGTGTATACTACATCAACTGATATGCCTGAGTTACAGTCACGCTCAAATATTATTCTGGATAATCATCTATCTGTTACTCTGGAAGAGGTATTTAATGCCATCATTAGTCTAAAACCATCACACGCCCACGGGCCTGATCAAGTGTCGAGCTACTTTCTTCAGAGTTGCGTTTATTCATTATGTCGTCCAATATACAACTTATTTTCTAAATCTTTATCCCTTGGTACAGTGCCGACTAAATGGAAAACGAGCTTCGTTATTCCGATTCATAAATCAGGTCCAAGACATCTAATTCCAAATTATAGAGGAATAGTTATACAGTCCGTTATTCCAAAGATTCTTGATAAGTTAGTGGCAAATCAATTAGCATGGTTTTCAAAACAAATGGTGTGTAATAATCAACATGGATTTATACCCAACCGCTCGACTACCTCTAACTTATTAGAATATAAGCAATTTATATCGAATGCCTTGGATTCTCGCTGTCAAATAGACACTGTTTATACTGACTTTTCCAAGGCATTCGATAGGGTTGATTGTGGTCTGTTATTGGATAAATTGGGATCCTACGGCTTTTGCCTTAGCACTCTGAGATGGTTATCCTCATTTCTAATGGGTCGGATACAGAATGTTCGTATTAATAACTTCATTTCGAATCCTATCACTGTCACTTCAGGGGTGCCTCAAGGCTCGCATTGTGGACCAATTTTATTTACTTTGTTCATAAATGATTTGGAACAAACTATTAAACATTGTAACTTCTTGTTATATGCAGATGATCTAAAAATATTCAAAATTGTTCACACTTATAATGATTGTTTATCTATTCAGGAGGATATTACTAACATAAATGAATGGTGTATTAAAAACAGATTATATCTCAACGTAAACAAATGCTACTCTTTGACTACAACAAGATGTCAAAATAATATTAATTTTACGTATACCATCGATTCCTCCGAATTAGTTAAAGTTGAAACAGTAAAAGATCTCGGTATTACGTTCGATTCAAAACACACGTTTACCACTCATATAGTAAACATTAGTAGGAAGGCTCTGCAAGTATGGGGATATGTCTGGCGGATAGGAAAACAATTTAATGTTGAATGTCTGAAAACATTATATTGTTCTTTAGTCCGATGCCATCTGGAATACGCGTCAACTGTATGGACTCCACACTCAGCTGTCAACATAACTCGACTAGAATCGGTTCAAAATAAATTTCTACGATGTATCGAGTACAAGAAGGGGTTACATCACGTACAGGGTGAATACTCAACTATAATCAATAGTCTTAATTTAACAACGTTGGAAGAGCGTAGGATGAGAGCAGATTTATGTATTTTACATCGTCTTTTAAATGGAACTCTGGATTCGCCATATCT
Organism: Ocypus olens; assembly: GCA_910593695.2. Taxonomy (NCBI): domain Eukaryota; kingdom Metazoa; phylum Arthropoda; class Insecta; order Coleoptera; family Staphylinidae; genus Ocypus; species Ocypus olens. The sequence goes on from OU343056.1 coordinate 18,415,301, forward strand.
CCTGGAACAATTGTCAGTTCACATTCCACAGAGGCAAACTCGCTCAGCCAAGATTTTTCACCTGGGAACGTACCGAACCGCTGCAGACACCCATAATTCCGTGACCCGTCTCATGAATCTTGCGAATACCCATTGGAACAACTTTTGGTTTGATTTATTTAGGGAATCATACACATCGTTTAAAAGTAAATTGAACAAAATTTAATTGTTATTAATTTTAGTTTTAAGATTTTTGAATTATTATTTATTTTTATTATACTGTAAAAAGGTGATTCACCGTTAATAAATGTATTATTATTATTATTATTATTATTTAGGGAATCATACATAGGAACAAAATTTAATTGTTATTTATGTCATTTTTTTTTTATATAAGTCTAATATGTAGCACACCTGCTCATTGTAATGAATTTTAGTTTTTAAATTTTTGAATTATTATTTATTTTTATTATATTGTAAAAAGGTGATTTACCGTTAATAAATGTATTATTATTATTATTATTATTATTAAAAGTCTTTGTAAGCTATCTTCACATTGTTTCGGCAAGTCGTAGATCCATTTCATAGTCTTCGTCCTAAAAAAAACAATTCAGCTACGCATGTGCATTTCCTGATGCAACAAATAAGTTTTCTAAAAGAAAACCCAGATGTTTTGTTTCTTAATATCTATAAGATAATTGTTCAAAGTCCTTCTTTATTCTTGTTGTTTTAGAAGAGGCGGAATTTATTTTTACAGTTGCAAGTATTTTGAAAGGAAATTCTTCTTTATGTTCATTGCAATTTCTCACACGAATTTCCATGGTTTAGTTTCCTTAATTATTTTATTTAAAAAAAAATGGATTTTGATACGATAGTGATAATTTTCGCACGCTAGACATGTGAGCTAAGTTCATGGTGTTATCCGCAGATAGTGATTAATATAAATTTAATGTAACTTTTATCATTTCATAATTATAGACCAAAAATGGCAATTATTTTTTTAAGAAAAATATTTTAAACAAATGATGTTAATTTCTGTGATATCTTTAATATTTATTTAAATAGAAAGTATTGAAAAGAAAATCTCAAAATGGTACTGATGAAAGTACTGGAATAAATGTCCTGAAAAAATCTCTGATAAAAGAACTGATAAATGTCCTAAACAAAATCTGGAAAAAGATCCTGAAAAAGACCTGAAAAACGTTCCGAAAAAAGCCCAGAAAAAAGTCTTGAAAAAGTCCTGAAGAAAGTCCATTGAAAGGTCCTGATAAAGACCCTTAAAAAATGTAAAGAAAGTAGTATTGAAAAAAAAAATCTCAAAATAGTACTGATAAAAGTACTGGAAAAAATGTTCTGAAAAAAGCTCTGAGAAAACAACTAATAATTGTCCTAAAGAAAATCTGGAAAAAAAAATCCTGAAAAAGACCTGAACAACGTCCCGAAAAAAGTCTTGAAAAAGTCCTGAAGAAAGTCCATTGAAAGGTTCTGATAAAGACTATTAAAAAAATGTAAAAAAAGTATTGAAAAAAAATCTCAAATTAGTACTGATAAAAGTACTGAAAAAAATGTCCTGAAAAAAGAACTGATAAATGCCCTAAAGAAAATCTGGAAAAAAATCCTGGAGAAGACCTGAAAAGCGTCAAAAAAAAAAGCCCAGAAAAAAGTCTTGAAAAAGTCCCGAAGAAAGTCCATTGAAAGGTCCTGATAAAGACCCTTAAAAAATGTAGAGAAAGTATTGAAAAAAATCTCCAAAGTAGTTGTCCGGAAGAAAATTGTTTTGACAAAAGTCTAGAAAAAAATTATCCTGAAAAAAGTCCGGAAGTAAAAGTCCTAAAAAGCCCGAAAATAGGTCCTGTAAAAAGCGCCAAAACGTCCTGAAAAAAGACTTGAATATAATGTCCTGAAAAATATTGACCCGAAAAAAAGTTCTGAAGAAAATTGTAATGAAAAAAAGTCGTAGAAGAAAAGCCTGAAATAAATCTTAAAAGAAGTCCTGAAATAATTCCCAAAGTGTCCTTAAAGAAGGCCTAAATATAACGTCCTGAAAAATATTCACCGGAAAATAATGTTCTAAAAAAATTATTGAAAAAAAGTCCTGAAAGAAAGTCCTGAAAAAAAAAATGCTGAAAAAATCCCAAAAAGTCCTGAAAAAAGTTCTAATGAAATCCCGAAAAAAAATCCTAAAAAGAAAGTAATGAAAAATGTCCTGAAAAGAGGCCTGAACGCCGGAAAAGTCTGGAAAAATTATTCCGAAAAAAGTTCTGAAAACAGACTGAAACGAGTCCTGAAAATATTGCCCTGAAAAAATTTCGAAAAAGGAAGTCCTGAAAAAAGACCCTTACAAAAGTCTAAACAAAGTATTAAAAAATAGTCCTCAAAGTAGTTGTACTAAAGAAAATTGCTTTGACAGAAAAGTCCTGAAAAAAAATATCCTGAAAAAAGGCCGGAAATAAAAGTTCTGAAACGTTCAGAAGTAAGGCCCGAAAATGGGTCCTGAACAAAGTCCCAAAATGTCCTGAAAAAAGGCCTGAATATATTGTCCTGAAAAAATATTGACCCGAAACAAATATTCTAAAAAAATTGCAATGAAAAAAGTCGCGAAAAGAATGCAAAAAAAATCCCAAAGAGTCACAAAAAGATCCAGAGAACAGTTCTAATTAAGTCCTGAAAAGAAAGTAATGAAAAGTGTCCTGAAAAGAGGCATAAAAACTGAAAACTGGTAAAAAGTCTTGAAGAAAATTATTCTGAAAAAAAAATCTTGAAAACAGCCTTGAAAAAAAAAAACAGAAACGAGTCCTGAAGATAATATCCAGGGAAAAGTCTAAAAAAGGAATTGTAAAAAGTCCTAAGTAGTTGTCCCGAAGAAAATTGTTTTGACAAATAAGTCATTAAAAAAGTCATCCTGAAATAAGTTCGGACATAAAAGTTTTACGAAAATATCGAAACTAGCCCCAAAATAGGTCCTGAAAAAAGTCCTGAAAAAAAACCCAAAATCTCCTGAAAAAAAGGCCTAAATATAACATCCTGAAAAATAATAACCCGGAAAAAATGTTCTGAAACAAATTGTGATGAAGAAAGAAAGAAAGTAATGAAAAATGTCCTGAAAAAGGCCTGAAAACTGAAAACTGGAAAATAGTCATGAAAATAGTCTTGAAAAACAACCTTCAATGAGTCCTGAAAAAAGTCCTGGAAAAAAATTCCGAAAAAGAAAGTCATGAAAAAAGACCGAATGAAGTCTAAAAAATCCTAAATAAAGTCCTAAATAAATCATACTAAAAACTCCTAAAAAATAACTGAAAAAAATCCTGAATATGTCTTGAAAAAGAAGCTGAAATATAAGGTCCTGAAAAATATTGACCCGAAAAAATTTAAAAAAAAATTGCAATGAAAAAAATCGTGAAAAAAAATGCAAAAAAATCCCAAAAAGTCAGAATAAAGTTCTAATTCAGTCCTGAAAAGAAAGTAATGAAAAGTGTTCTGAAAAGAGGCATGAAAACTGAAAACGGGTAAAAAGTCTTGAAAAATATCGAAGGTAGCCCCAAAATAGGCCCTGAAAGAAGTCCTGAAAAAAACCCAAAATCTCCTGAAAAAAGGCCTAAATGTAATATCCAAAAAAATAATGACCAGGAAAAAATGTTCTGAAAAAAATTTCGAGAAAGAAACTCCTGAAAAAAAGATTGAATTAAGTCTAAAAATCTAAAGGATCCTAAAAGAAAGACCTCAATAAAGTTCTAAAAATATCCTCGAAAAATGTCCTAAAAAATCTAAAAAGAATTGTCCTGAAAAAATATTATTGAAAAAGAAACCCGAAAAAGTCATAAAAGAAAGACTTGAAAAGAAGTCCTGATAACAATTGTGATGAAAAATATCCGGAAACAAGACAACAATAGTATATAATTATGCAAGTTTTATTGAACAAGTATAATATACTATATTTGTTCCACGTTGGACTTATATTATGGAATTATTTTTAAAGTAAAATAAAAACTTTAACATTTAGTGAGTTTTGAGTGTAACATATTGCAGCACTGAAAAACAAATTTAAAATTGGCATAGGAAAATATTTCTAGGATGATTTCAATAGTGTAACAATTCTCAAACATTTCTTGCACACCACCGGAAATAAGGGCTGAGGATGCGATAAAGAAACTACTTCCAAGAAAGTCGAAACCAATTTATGCTTATAGTATGTTACGTGCTTGCTTAAATGTTTATCAATACTTAAAGGTTATGTTTACACTTGTTTGGCCGCCCATACGATCTCCAGCAATTAATTGTCGCCGTTTTCCCGAGATGCTATGTGAATACATTCTTGGGATAAAATTTGCTCTCGCTGTTTTTTTCGTGTTATTCGTTATGCAAACAATGTGTTAAATGCAATAAATTACAAACATTTCCCGCGAGTTCTGTGCCGCCGTGATACGCCACACCGGCCCCGCCGTTTCTCTCGGGTTAATCGCCCTGGGATAGAATTGCTGCCGCCCCTGTATACCCGGACCTATTTTTTTTACTTTTCTGGTATTGGTGGATAACGCCGTAATATACATAATCGAACATTTAAAAAAAAAATTATAGTAAGTAACGCATTGGGGTATTTCTATTATCCAAAGAATCGTGAAAACCTAAATTTTACCAAAACCGTTTAATAATGAGCAAAAACTGTTTAACAATAAATCTCGTTATAAAACAGTTTTTGATTTAACAATAATGTGTGTGTCTGTCTGTGCGCGCTGTATCTCAAAAACTAATAGAGCAATTGATATTAAACTTTAAACATCTGTCTTATTTGATAATCTGAAGAACTGAAAAGCTTTTGGTAAAATTTCCTGCACCGGAAGTGGGCGTTAACCTTAACTGTTTTTTGTTTTTTTGCCAATATTTTCTTAAATATGAAAAATATCACAAAAACATTTAAACAAACTTTGAAGACAACAAAGAATCAAACAAACATCTTTTGCTTGAAAACATTTTTCATAAAATCAGTTTTATTCGAGAAAAAAAATATTATTTGTTTTTTAAATTTTTGGTTTATAATTATAAAACTATAATAGTTACAGCAACTTTATGTTAATAATAATTGTAGAGAATGGTAAAATGAACAACTTATAAGGAATAAGTTTTTTCGAAATCCCTTTAGTTTTTGAGTAAACTGAGTTTTTGAATTTGAAGTATAATTTTTCCATCTTTCATAATTTTGGCGTTTTAAACGTCAGCTTCATGCGAGTCTACAAAACGCTCGATGTACATTTAAAATATGATTTAAATAGAAAATATACCATGAAAGTGTAAATATAAATGATGATACCATCGGAGAAAGTAACATGATCGCCACATCACAATTTTTTTCTCAGAATTTGTTAATTAATTAATTTCTCACTTAATCCGTGGTGGAACATTACTATATAATTTTAATAATTAAAACACTTGGTTTTGTTTCACTATTTTAATTTGTGTCATTCTCAAGGTCGAAAGTAGTCGGAGAGACAAATAAAAATAGTGAAACAAAACCAAGTGTTTTAATTAATGAAAAGCATTTATTGGGTAAATTCTTCATGATTAAAACGGTATATCTGTTAATAAACTTACATAAAGCACTTGGTTTATTTTACAATATTATCTTTTTATTTCTTAAAAATGAAACGTAAAACTTCATTTCATTTTTCAGTTCATTTTATGAACACCAAATAAAGGTTTGCAGTGATTTATTTTAAATCTATTTACGAGACATGCCACGAAGTGAACGCCTCCGGCATTAAGCATCAAATATTCAATATTTGTCTGGTGAAACTTGTAAAGAATTTTTTTCTATTCTCAATTCGTTACGTATTTGTCTGCTTACAAACCGAAATATCGTCGTAAATAGATAAATCCCATCGCACAAAAGGCCAAATTGAATAGTAGATAAACCTGTCGCAGTGAAAAAGGTAGAGAAAAATGAATACACAGTGTAGAAACACACTCTGGAAGATATAATGTAAGCCATTATAGATTATAGATTTATCATATAAACCCCGAAGTGTAACTGCACCCTCGAACAGCGCCAAGGAAATGGCCTCAATGTATATATATATATATATATATATATATATATATATATATATATATATATATATATATATATATATATATATATAAATAGGGCAAGAGGAGACGAGATGGTATACACGTATAAATTTTATCACATCCCCCAAACTCGAAGTTGAATTCGAATTCCTCTCTACTTCGAGACCTCTTTTCGTTCCTTGGGCATCGATACAAATTCAATTTTAAGGCGGACGTAAAAACGCGATTAATTTTCAATTCCGCTTAATTCAATCAAAGAAAGGGGAGAGTGAGATGCTGATTAAACTGAATATTGAAAAAATTAAGTTAAATCAATACTCGATAAGATAATGACACAGTTCTGCGAGATGGACTTTAAAAATATTGTATAAGAATTGATTACAGATTAGAATCAAATTTTCTAATAATAGTTATTTGTGTGACACAAAAATGTAGTACTGTATCAGGAATGTGACATTATTCGAGGGTGGAATTTTAAACCAACCAAATACTTCAAAACAGCGACTATAGTCTATTGGAGAAATACAGAGAGCTATGGAATTTAAAGAATGTAAATAGTATGCGCCTTTAAAATGGTGAGCGCAGCGATGAAATATATTTTTTTTGCATGTTATTTTCAATGGGCCGCTCTACTCACCATGTGTTCGAGGGTATAGGCTGTGGACCAATATATTTTTTTATTATGGTGCGTTCATATCTCGCTGAACACATGGCCTGACCGCTGTACCACTCAACCAAAAGTTATCGCTCGGCTTGTCCACGAACGTATACGTCTTTCGAAACGGGAATTATAAAGTTTGTCGTTTATGTCCATTATTTACAAATAATTAAAAACACAACATATTTAAATATGTTTTAAGTTGAATTATATATATGTTTAAGTTGAATTATATTTCGTGATATTCAAAAAAATACTTAAAAGATATTTTATTAATAATTAAAATCATAATGTTACTGAATTTATGCTGCGCCACTGGTAACGATCACATTCCACTCGCATTCTATAGCTCTTCCCATTTCACCAATAGGATATAGCCAGCCTTCCTTATGTTTTTTGTTTTGTTCTCGTCACTCTTGCCTTCCTGAATTTGTTTATACAATTTTATTAACCGACAGCGTGTATTAGCATAGCTCAATATCTTCTAGCCACAGGTATGTACTGGGTGTCTCATTGGTGTCTCTTTTTATTAATGGTGAAAGATGGAAAAAAAGTTTAAATAGAAACGTTGTGGAATTTTTTAAACTCTATATCTTAAACATATAATTGTTTATACAGAATTATATATTCTTTAATTTTTAGATAGATAATTATTTTATAAAAATTATTTATGCATAAACTTAAGTTTTATTTGTTATATTATCTAAAAAATTACATTTGCAGGTACTATTGGATAAAACCTTATTTTATTAGGTTCTCAATCTTGGGGATATTTTTTTTGTGAAGAATTAGTTTTTGAGTTGACTTATACCTAGCAAACGTCAATATTAATTTCTACTGTATGGGATGGTCGTTATAATAACCACAACAGGGAAAACAGAAAACCGTCAAAACAACAATTTATTTTTTCGCGGATTGATATGAAATGTAAGATTTTTCGGACTGCTTTTAGGCCGGACTAGGCTTCAAAAATGCTTATTTATGCCTAGGCTGTAAAAGTAATGAGCCAATCAGGTGAGATTTCACGGTCTACGTCATGTTATTTCGTCAATCAGATGAGGCGCCGAGTCAACCAATAGAAGCCACCCGGAAATTTGTTTGACATTACAATGTATTTTTAGCTTAATTGAGAGTTGCCTTCGAATTTCCCGTGCCAAAAAGGCCAAAAACAGGTTCCCAGAAGTTTTAATAACACCGCGTGTTTTCCCCGACCTCAATGCGAGTCCTTAACTTATCCACGCACAAAAATCGAGTCGCGCAACGGTGGCGAAATTTGCTTGCCGTGACCGGCTCCCAGTGGCCCGGCATTTGACGTTTAAACGTCGTCGACCGGCGCACTTATTTCATGGCACAGTAAAACGAGAGACTTTCCTTCATATATTACCTGCGGAAGAAGCCCAATAACGGCTTCTGCTAAGTATTAACCACCCCTCCGAGCACCGCGTGGTTGCCTAACTTTCCCCCGTAATTGAACCCGAGCTGCAATCGAAAAAATGATCGAAAAGGATTTGGAGGTTACGTATTATGTAAGTTTTATTTCAATGAAATCATTAAACAATAATAATATAAACAAAATGACTTTAATATTTTTAATTGGAAAGACACAATGTGTATTTTATTGAAAAGTTCCTGAATTCCTGAATCAAAATGTATCACAAAGTAATATTGAAGAGTTTTACTCGAAATAATAATATGGTCCGTCCAATTTAAATATTCATTGCATGTCACTTACGAAATCATGATCATTATGATTATACAGTGCACGCCTAAAGTATGGAATATATATAGTCAGTAAAATCGAAATAAAATATTTTAGGAAAAAATGCTGGAAGACGTCGATTTTCTTTTATAAAAATACACATTTTTGCATAAAAGTTGATTTTCAGTCGTCATTTGTTTTTGAGTAATGACGTCATCCAGTTTGTTTTTAAATGGCAACCCTCTATTTTTGTTCTTGATATTTGACAGATCTTGACAGAACTTGATATCTAGAGTTTTTGCAAAATGACCTTGTTCCACCGCTTTTTTATATACAATATGGTTTCAGCAAGACGGCGCAACCCCGCACTATGCGCGTTTTTTGGACAATTGCATTACGAATAGGTGGATTGGCAGGCGAGGATCGATAGAATAGCCCACGAGAGACATGAATACGCAAAATTAGCCTGGAAAATATTCAAAATATTCAAGAAGAATTTTTACATGTTCGATAAAAAAAAAACGCGCCTAGTGCGGGGATGCGCCGTCTTGCTGAAACTATATTGTATAATACAGAAGGTCAAGATCATTGTTGTTTGGAAAAATTGCTACAAGCGCTGGAACAAGGTAATTTTGAAAAAATTCGAAATATCAGTTTCTCACCTTGAATTGTCATTTTCTCGAAAAAAAAATTATGTAAGAAGGCAACATTTTTATACTCCCAGTTCAACAATGAAAAGATCTATCAAAAATCAAGAATAAAAATAGGGGGTTGCCATTTAAAAACAAAATGAATGACATTACTCAAAAACAAATGACGACTGAAAATCGATTTTCATGCAAAAATGTGTATTTTTATAAAAGAAAATTGACGAGTTCGATGATTTTTTCAAAAAATATTTTATTTCGATTTTACTGACTATATTCCATACTTTAGGCGCGCACTGTATATGATTACACCACACAATGCGTCAAAATGCGGATACTACAATGTCTATTATAAATGTAAATTTTTGTTGTACTTGGGTACCTACGAAATTTTTACGCAGCGATATGCAAGCTCGCCCGGCGGTGAAACTCTAGCCGCGTCCGTAAATATGTCACTTTATTGCCTTGTTAAACAAATATCTATTTTTTAACTAGAAAGTCTATTTGATTGATCTCTATTTTTTCTCTCATCAAATGCTTTAATTTTTATAAAATATGTCGTATACCTATCTGCAGTACCTTTTCTTAAATATTTCTAAGCATATTTCAATGTTATCATTTAGTACAGAAAACTGACGAAGACAGCTTTGAAACAAAATAAAAACAGTAATTTGAAATGAAGCAACTTTTGATGTTTTACACCGCTATTTCTTGAATAATGTAATATTTAATCTGCATCATGAAGTAACACTGATACAATTATAGCTTCGACCTTTTTAGGTTATTATCATGTATTGTACGCCAATTGGGGTAGTCACGTTCTAAACGAAGCGCGCTATAACATCTCTTCTAATTCCATGGCTAGTGGTCAATCCTGATTGACCGCTGAGATCTCGTCGCAATGGATGTGACATAAACATCATTGGTCAGGACTTGGGCAAAACGTCTGAGAGCTTATCGCGGTCTCGATATCCTCATCTAGCAACGGAATGAAAATCCATATAGCAGATAAACGCTTTAGTGTAATGCCACAACTCTCTTATAAATAATTCGTCCACCAGTATTGGAGGAGGTTTGGATGAGGTTGAATTCAAATTAGTAGCTGCGTAGTTTTTTTGTCCGAAGTCGTCGCAGTCTTTGGTGAAATGTGCGTCAGTATATTTCACGCATTTCGGGGATCTCTTGCGGCAGGTCTAAGTATTTCCAAACATTTAACAGCAGTTGGCTGCCATCATGTTTTTTTGACGTCGAGACAAAGGACTTTCTTGGTGTATTATGCGTCAGGAAGTAGACCATCCATAATGGTATTATCTCGCCGGACTGTGTGTCTCTGCCACTATTGAGGCATTGTAACAGTAGCGGCTCGTGGATGTTCGGCGGTGGGGCAACGGAAGAAAATTTGACTTTGCCCTCCCTACAGAAATCCACAAACCGCCGCCGCATTGTAAGCTGTTGAGTAATGAGGTATTGAAGAATCCAGACCTTAAATATTGTGGGGGGCTAAGAGTTATAGAAGCATTGAGGCCTCAATAATTGTAAGGCGACGAGCTATTAAAGAATCGAGGCCTCAAAATTTGTGGGGACGATGTTTTTCATGACGCCCTTTGGTGTTTTATCGTCGTCCAGCTGTGAGGTATGGTACGCGATGTTTCACGTCTTGAGGATTTTCGCGAGCATTCAAAAATCTATGAGCGCCCAGAGGTGGATCCGTAGCACTTTTGCCGCGTACCTGGCGCTAGATAATTTGATCTTGTTTATTTCCATGGACTCTACGTTAACCACGCAGTCCCCGTCCAGCGTTAGGATGGGTGGTTTTCTGTAGGCCGGCTCCGCACGGTCGTGTATTTGAATGATTTGGGCGGCCTAAAGTCTATTTTGTAAAAATGGAAGAAGGGAAATAATATCCTGGCAAAGATTACTAACATAACTAACATTTTCTCCGCCCCCTGCGTAACATCGGCCCCACATGCTCAGTCTGAACTTGATCGTCATTTTGCGCACAAGAAAAAAACTTCACGATTTAAGTCTCAAATGAAACGTCGATAAATGGCAACCCCCAAAAAAGAAGAAATGCTTATCAACAATAATGCAGATTGGTTGAAAGGAACAATCATAATTCCTATAGTAGTGAATCGCCAGGGGTGGTCAATGAAAACATTTAATGAATCGAGCGAGAGGTCCAAAAGACGAAAAACCGAAAACTCAAGGGGCTTTGTGGACGTGGAAATTCTCACTTATGCTGCTCAGGTGAAGTCGGCAACATATGACATGAAGAAATAACCAGTTCACAACGGAGAGCTACAAACTATAAAAGAGCATATAATCAGCAGTGGTACAACATAGAACAAATGTCGCCATTAGAAGTCCTGTTGATTTTTGTAGACCTTTCCAGATCACAACATAAGATTATAAGAAGAACAATTAAAAATCAATATTGTACCAATTGTACCAATACAACTTATTTATAGCGCAAATAACAAGGTAATTTGGCAGAACCCCACTCCATCATCGCTACGTTATTGCAGACCCATCCAAATAAGATTTGTTACGGAAACAACTTACAAACAAAATTATTTACATAACTAATGAAACAAACACTTTATGTGCCTCAGAGGTTACATTGGGAAACAAAACTTTTTCTGTCAAACATACAATGATACCCACCATGGTCGATGGTAAAGTATGTAACGCAGGGACGTATAACAATTCCACCATGCGTTGTTACATTTCTAGTCTTACATCAAAAGATTTTAACGATCTATCAACAAGGAAAGGCGTCAAACCGGTGTTACCGGCGTTTTACTGTGAAATGTCGTGACGCGATTATTTTAATTTACATTCACTAAAACATCGGACTCCACTTCTTTAGATCATTTCCTTTTTATAATCATTTAATTCCAAACGAGTCCAGTTCGTACGCATTCATTTGATTCACTATTGTAAATATTTTTTTCTGTAAATATGTTAGATTAAGTTAGATTAATATTTTATATCCCTTATTATCATACACGCAACAAAGAAGATATACGATTTGAAAAGATTTAAAATCCCACCATAAACGATCAAAGACCGACCATAAACATTATGACACGAAGGGACGGACACTCATGTTTACGATGTCGCACCATAAACGTCATAAACACCATTATACCCTGGACCCAGCTACGGACTTTATTACACGTCGGACAATGGGTAATTGGGAATACTTCCGAAAACCCAGGAAGACAAAGGTTTGGCCTCACATCTGGAGACCAAACTTTGACGCAGGATGGTATACCAAGAAGGGTCACGGTTTCTAGGAAATCAAGCCGCGTAACCATCCCTTCAAGGTTACCAAGAAACTACCTCTCTGTATTTCTCCACCACCAAGAAAAATATCTCCTACCAATCACCGTCACCCTCGAGCTAGATGGCGGGAGTGAAGATAACGGAGGTTGTATGGAAGACGAGTCATCATCGAATAAATACTTCATCATAATTCATACCGTGTCAGTGTCGCGTGTCGTCATTGTGGTATTTGTTCTTTTTTAGATTAATCATTTTTCATTCGTAGTAATTGCAGTCATTGGTTTTTTATATTCTTTGTTATTATTTTGTTAGCCTATACATTTTCATTCATTGCATTCTGTTTTCATTCTTATTTTGCTATTGTTCATTCAATGTTTCTTTTCTTGCTTGTCATTGTAATAAATTGTTGTTGTTCATTGAATATTGTCATATTTAAACCGATCATAATTGAATTAATAGTACGTGCGGGATCGAGCTAACCGAGAAGGAAGACACTGGTAAGTGCCTCTCACCATATTGTTTCTGAGCTATCGGAGTGTTACGCTGGAACGTCTTTTGAGTGCATAAATCATGCTCTCAAATTAAATTAAGGCACAATTATCACAAGGCGAGATAGGAGATAGGAGATAGGAGAATAACCACAAATGATGAAAAATCCAGTGTGTCACATAGAAAGCCGAAGATCCAAGTTCAGGGCGAAAATGAGTTTAATTGTTGATATGCCCAAGGCTGCATTTGGCAACACAACCCTAAACTGGCAGCTGAAATGACAGGCGTTGATATAAATTTAATACAACTTTCGAAAGTTATCCAAGAAATAATTTCAAATCGATACAAAATTGATGTTTATTTTACACAATTCATAAAGAAAACTGCAGAGATGTATCTCAAGCTATACCCATTGCACCCAATGACATCAATTGTCTACAAAGTATTGATACACGCCCTCCCCCCCCCCCGTAATAGAAAAAAAAATAGTTCCAATCGGTTAAATATCATGAGAGGCTAAGCCCATAATACGCACTTTCGTTTATTTCGCCCGGACTTATCCAGATGGTTTTCAAGAATCTCTTGTAACCGAGACGTGCTTAACAGATTACTATTAAGTTCAGACCCGTTGCTAACGGGCATGAGACCACCACTTTAAAGAAACAAAGAAACAATTGAAATGCTGCTTTCTTCAGAACCTTATGTAGTACAAGGTTCAAATATGTTTGATAAAAATGATGATGAAGATGATGATGAGGAATCTGGGGGTTTTTCTGAATTGTCCTCCAGCGAGGAGGATAATAGGCTTATTAACAATCACTAAAAATGTGATAAACTAGTTAGATGATCGGTTAGGAACATATTAAACATCAAAAAAGATTTTGGAGGCCCAAATTACTTACATATCCCACCGTGAGTCGTCGGTGTAATTGAACTATTTCCCATATTTAAAGTTTATTATTTTGAGTTGGAACTGAGGGTATGGACATAGTGGGAACGGGATGTGGATTTTTTATGTTAAGAGGGATCTTGAAGAGACACTCCTACACCAGGATAGTATCGGATTAATAGGGATTGTACCTGCTAACTAAAACCTCTCCTTGGTGGATCGCCTATTTTCAGCTTGTCTCTTCTAGGAAAAACAATTATACTAACCCAAAAAAGTTTGCTGGGCACAATGAGCAAGTGGATTTGTAGTGCACTAGAATATAAAGGAGGTAATATTGTATGATAAGTAGCTCTACCAGCAAAATGTTCCACGAGCCGCAACTGGATGGAGACATGATGATATAATCCGATTGTTTGCAGATGACAATATTACTTCGAAAAAAGAGCAGTATGTAATAGAGTAAATAAGGTGTGAGAAGTACTAGGAATTGTCCACCAAATACCATCGAATGTTACCTGAGAGGCTTATATGCGTTTCTGGGCTTTTTCATGTACCGCTTAGAAAACTATAATTTTATATAATTTATATAAAATATAATTTTATTGTCTCATTATTTTATCTTTTGTTTGGTTCGTTTTTGTTTCTTTTGTTTTATCAGTCTTTTGTACCTCCTTAAAAAAGTCCCGTCCGGCTCCTACATATTGTTTTCTTTGAAATTTAACTGTCCACGAAAGTTCATGAAGTTTGATACATGGTCAAATAATATAATCAGCCGTATTGCCGTATCGGTCAATTATCTAAAGATGCTCAGAAAGCCAGAAATAAGGAAATCAGAAAATATCGTGAAGGGTTTTTCATTGGCTTCTGGTATCTTCGGATCCATTATTTCGAGCTTGTGAAAAATTAGTCCAAAAAAAAGTTAATTATTTTTCTAGAAATTTATGATAAGCATGATACTAATTTTGATTTCGAACGATAATTACCGCGCTATTTTACTGACTGCTGGTTGCTGCTAAAATCATTCACACGATGCTGCTTAAACGGCTGCTCTAGTGGCTGCTAAGACACCGTCACGTGACAGCCGCTTAATTTGGTTAAGATCACAGTCGGTGTGTTTGGCTCGATGGCTCGATGCGCCTTTGCAAGACTCGAATTACGAAGAGATTCGATATTCGGGCTATATTTTGTCTTAATTACATGTATTAAATGCATCTGTTACATGTCGTAATTTTAAATTTTAATTAAAATTAATTCTTAAATATTGATAATAAAAATGTAATTGTTTCACGAGGTGAACTTAAATTATAGGAACATTGAAAGCAATATTACTTTTTAAATCATTTTGGTTTTGGAAAATACATTTCATTTTCTTATCATGAAGTTCTCAAGCAAAAATATTCTCGCAGAATTAAATTTGAAAGGATTTTTTTCTTCCTCAATAGGAAATGTTTGTAATCTCCTCAGGGAATATAAAGTTTCAAAGGTTGACAATACAACCCTTATTACGGGCACCGATAAATTGAATCAATTTGTCCTACTTCAGATCTGACAATCGTTTAAAATTTAAAGAAGGTGATTGTTGCGACCGTTACTTCGTGGTGATAAGATTGACTATGTTTTAACCACTACTAATTAAATTATGAGAGTGGTTTTTTACTCCATCTAATCGTCCTTATTATTAGTGTCAAACACATACAGGGTGTAGTATTGGTTTATGCACCATAGGGATTTCCATGTTAAATTCTTAATGTTCAAATATTGGCTCCCCAAATGATTTTAGAGAAAAAGTGTAAATATGTTTCTTGTACACACGTCTCCTTACTTATATTTTTACTTACCATAAAGGGTAAATCGAGGAAATTAAAACTACCATTTTAGCAAAAATAGGTGGTGCCTTGGAATTGCTGAAACAATAAGCTGTTGAACTTTAGCTGTCACGTTGATGTTTTAATCACAAATTTAGGCGTATTTTAAGTAATTCTGAGTTAATCTTATGGATTTGTTGAATGAAGAGATCCAAATGGTAAAATCGAACTATTATGTTAATAGCACACGTGCAGTAAACCATACTACTGTTACCAGAATGGGCCGCAAATTTCTGAACGTTCAACGGATTTTTGTTCCAAAAATTCCAAGACACTACATATTTTTGCTAAAATAGAAGTTTTAATTTCCTCGATTTCCCCTTTGTATGGAAACTAAAAAAAAATAAGTAAGGAGACGGTTGTGTAGTGTTTTTCTCAACAAGAAACATATTTACAACTTTTCTCTAAATTCATTTGGGGAGCCAATATTTGAACATTAAGAATTTAGCATGTAAATGACGCATGAACCAATTCTAGACTCTGTATGGTAGACATTAATCTTTACCATGTGTGTTTGCCATTAGGGACGCAATGGCGTACTAAACCATTTTACAATGTTAAAACCGCAGAGTTGCTTAATACTCAACAGTAATGTAACGAGTGCCTGGTGGAAATTATTAGTCAGGATCACGAGTGCTTATTGCAGCGACTGCGTAGCAGGAGTGCTGATTTGTGCCGATGAGATTCGAGAAGACAATTGGTCGAACAGAAAGTTTACTCTTCATAATTTAAAAAATTAAATTCAGTGACCAGTGTCAGACATGTATTACATGGATTTTTAGGATTCCCTATGAGTACTATTACTGATGAAAGCACTAGCACATTACCCGAAACAACTAACATATCAAATTCGGTGAGCAAAATGTTTAAAAGTCCCGTGATAACTGACGTTTTATACCTTATGGAAAATCTAACGCGTTGCTAGGGAATGGTAACTTGATGTATTGTCATGAATAACATCCACCCAGGGTGTATTTCCATACATTACTTGCACCCAGGTCTGTTTCGCATCGTAATTAGAATTTTATCGCCTCGTGTCATTAACATTAATCGATTTCATGGAAAATTGGTTAAACAGTAGGTGAGGGCAATTATCATAGTAAAGCGTGTTACTATCAACGGACCAACTGTACTGATGACGCTCGCAAGCCAGAAACCGGTCTCCAATTAATTTATGCTTAATAGCGGACTATTAATTGTGTCTGAATTTTTAAATTTCAAATTTCTGTTTTCGATCAGTTTGACATTGAAATGACAGAAAATAATTACGTAACCAAATTTTTAGACCTACTGCAATGGATTGTTTAAGCTATGTACATTTAATCTTGCAATTTTCTTGTTACAATCAATGCACATAAATTGAACACCCATACGACAAGAATATACGAATTCCCTCGTTGGGATTTCGATTTTTTTCTTCTCTTCGTAGACGCAATACGAAATTTGGTGAAATTCCATTACATCGAAAGATGCGGAAAAGGGCTTTTAAGATGAGTGCGTGCACACTCCGGAGGAGAGCCAGATTTTTAATAAAGTCTCCGCCGCGCACCAAAACACCCCAATTCACCGCTTCCATTCACTCACAACTTTAATTTGCTTATGGAAATATTTCTAATTCCACTGATTTCACACGAGTGCACAACTTCCGAACACTAAGTCCTTCAACGTTCTTAAATAATTAAACGTTTAAGCAGATTGCCTTGAGCCGCGTCCTGCCTTATGGGTATTTATTTCTTAGTTTGACGTTTCCTCAAAGATTGTCAAGGGAATATCGGGGAATACGGATAATTATTGAAATTGCAATTTGCTTACTTAACTGACTTGGATTGGGAAAAAATCTCGAATAATTATAGTACTTAATTATTTCAATAAAAATAGAAACTCTTTAACAGAAAAAAATCTTATCAAGGGATAATAGTTATTTATTATACGAATGTGGAATGTACGTAATAGTCCCGCAAGAAAAAGTTTAATTTTCTTAAGGGACTAATGAGGAATTCCACATGAGTATAATATAAAATTTGATCCAAAATCATCTGTAATTGCATTAAATATTGAAATACTGTTTATAAAATTTTGACAAGAAATTTTGACGTGCCTGGTGTCAATTTGAAATTTTTCAAAAATCCTATGAACGATCTATGCATTCTATGAGAGAAACTTATTCTCTCACTAGGGGGTAATGAGCCACATTACATGGCTCAAATGACCACCATAATTCGATGAATACACCCGATTTTGGATAAAATACATTACTTTTATTTACTTCAATAAGTAATTTTAGTTGCAGCTTTAGAAATGCAGGGCTTTTATACATTTTAAAGAAGCTTTAAATTTTAAATTGAACTAGCTTAAGGGTTCGTTTTAACAGGTGTTATTATTTATCGTTAGAGCCAATGCACTTTTGCCTGGCGTAAATATGTGTACATGTAATTGCATACGGTACGAAGGAGTGACAGTCACAAATAACAAACACTACTATTATATTATTGTGTCATTGTAACTAGGATAAAAGGTACAGTATGTGGTACATAAAGTGGCGGATTTAACACTTGAGAGGCCGCTGGCGCAATTCAATTTTAAAGCCCCCCCTCTCAATATTTTCACTATCCCAACATCCTGCAGTGTGCATGTTTTTTTTGCTCAGCCACTACACCAGTGTACAGTATATAGGGTGGGCAAAATTCGATGTTTCTATGAGAATCTCGATAACTATAATATAGAGAGAAAAACGGATGGCGCATCTCAGATCTCTTTTTTTCGAGAAAAACTAAATAATGAAAACTAAATTTATTTATCTTCTTCTGTTTTCGAGTTTTAGCCAAAAAGTATTTTTTTTTCATTTTCGATATATTGAAATATCTCAGTTGTTTATCATTTGTCAATAATGAAAGTAATATGTTGTTGAGGCACTTTTTTGGAAAAAGTAAAATAAGCTTATCAGAATCCCATTAATATGAAAGTTATAACATAAAGTTGTGTTTTTTAAAGGTAACATATAGTTGGCTTAGGCCTATTTTATTAGGTTATTTTTTTCTTTTCAGCGATATGTAGCATGGGTGGTAGTATTTGTAATTTTGCGGGTCCATTTTTCATTCAACGCGTTTTCAATTTTTTCAAAACTTCAAATAACTCCTATAGCAAACAATTTAATGTTGTGTGATATTTCATTAATTTTGGTGGGTGAAAAGCTACTCAAAAATGAAATAAAAAATTATGATTATTGTTGGTATCTTAATACGAAACGTCGAATTTGAAAAATAAAATTATTTTCTGAAAGAGCTTAGGAAAGTATTTTAAGAAAGTACTTTTTTAAATAACCTGTAATAAAGTCGTACAAAAATAAAAACCTATTTGTTTTTTTTAATATTTAGTAGTCAGAATATTTTATATTTCTTAAAAAAAATTATTCAGCATTAAAATGCGCAACTTTTCCTTAATTAAACGTACTATATCTCCGATAGTTACCAAGATAGCAATGGTAATGCATTGAATTTGTAACACCCTGTACATATAATATAACTATATATACTTCTAAAATATTGTAAATATTCTTCAAACACCATTATATAATCTCTCTCGAACTCTTCACCTCCCGAACAAAGAAAACACGTTTTTGGGGGAAAAAAAAACGTCCAAAACATGTACCGAGTTGGAAAAAATGTGTAGATTCTATCCACCAAAGGGGCATTGAATTTTGTTCAATTACCTGTGCAGGACTCAGAAAACGAAGTTCCTACGACGATTTGGCACAAAATTATGGGTGTTTGAAAAGAAGTCCATTTTGTGGTTTTTTATTTTTTCGTTTGGAAGGGGGTAGGGCTCTCTTTTTGAGGGAAGGATAAACACTCTCACGGAGGACAATTTTTGCTTTTGATTTAAAAATTACCTAAATTTTGAAAAATCTCAAGTGTATCATTTTTTTCCGTCAGTGTAATTTGTTTGTTTTTATTGAACGAATGGAAAAAATAAAGAATGGTGGTGAATGAGGCCCACATTTTTTTCCGACCCTACAGAGATCGTTAAAGTGACCCTTCTTTGACCTAAAATAAAGTTTTTTGTCAATGGGGTTCTAAGGTATAAAACGGGATATTAATGATTTCGCACAAATAATAATTTTCGTGCGTACCTCAAAGAACATGCAAAAAAAATTTCATTTCAAAATCCACTTTTTTCAAACACGTCATTTTTTGAGACCTGCACAGGTAATTGAACACATTTCAATGCCCTTTTGGTGGATCGAGTCAACACATTTTTTCCAACTCGAAACACATTGCCAACGTTTTTTGCCCAAAAACAAGTTTTTTTTTTGTTCAGGGGTTGAAGGGTTCGAAAAGGGGTCATTAAAATCTGAGTTTACCACATTAGAGTAGAGCCAAAATGGGATTTTTTCCCGAAGGAGTCATCAAATTTGGTTGAAAAGTCGCTGAATTATGTGCGAAAATCCTCAAAATGCACTTTGAACACCCCTTTTGAACACCCATAACTTGGTGCCAAATCGTCGTAGAAAATTGGATCTTTGAGTCCTGCATCGGGAATTGATCAAATTTTAATGCCTTTATGGTGAATCGTGTCGACAATTTTTTCCAATTCTGTAGACATCGTCAAAGTTGGACATGGTTTCCTGAAAAAACATTTTTTTTTCACAGCGGTGCTAGAGGGGGGCGGAAGGAAGGAGTTACGCTTAAGTTCGCATGCATGACTTTAAAGAAGACACTTCATAGTTTTTTGCCCTCAAAGATTCATCAAAATCGAATGAAAATGCGCCGAGTTATGGCGGTTTGAAAATGGTCGAAATTTCACGAATTTCAAGTGTTTCATTTCTTCCACCAGTATAAAAAAGACCTGTAGATTTCTTTCATATTTTTTTTAATTTTCGATAAAAAAATAAAAAATTAAAATGTAGACTTTTCTGGCCAATAATTATGAAATGATAATGGTTACTTACATCCAATTTATATAAACCTTTCCAATCCTTAGAGCACGCCCGAAAGATTCTATAAATAATAATGTTTGTGAAAGGTCCAAAACACCGTTAGATTATTTTCTTATCAATTAATTTACACTTGCAAAACCCTCGTTTGTGTTCTTACGATTGGAGCATCGGATAGAGCCCACCCTCCTCCTTCAGTTTCCACTTGAATCTAACCTACAAAGCACTGTTTGATAAAACTGATTCACTAGTCAGATCCTTAGAGATTTAATAAGTTTAAAAACAAAGAAAAACCGTTTGCGGGTAAAATTTAATGAACCAGGTGGTGGTGGGTGTTCCCTATCCCACCCCTCAACCTCTTGAACACGACTCAGAGTTTTGTACATTAAAACGTTTGTCAAAGAATCAGCAAACCTTCAGATTATTTTCTAATCAATTAATTTACACTTGCAAAACCCTCGTTTACGTTCTAAGGATTGGAGGGTGGGGTAGGGCCCAAGGCTGTTTCTTAGTCAAATCACTGAAGATTTCAAATTCAAAACCACGATGAAGGTGGGTTTACAGGTTATGTTAAAGTTGATTCTGAGGGCGGTGAGCGGGCCCTATCCTACCCTCGAGTCAGTGGTGGGTGGGTCCTATCTTACCCTCGAGTCTGTGGTGGGTGGGTCTTTTCCAACCCTCGAGCCCTTTGAACACGTCCAGGAGAGAAATGTGATATGAATGAAAACGTTTGTCAAAGGATCAGAAAATTAAACACTATTGAAACTTAATAATTCCATTATCAATAAGTTTAAATTTTCATAATTTATACTGTGAGATCAAAAAGTCGAAAATAGTTGGCAGCATATTTTCTGAAAATCGCCACAATAATTCAAGTAAAATTATATTGGCTGTCTGAAATTCTCCAATATTGTGCAGTGTATACATTGTTAATTTTGTTATCTTGTGTTTTTCAAGATTACTTAATTATTATAAATTGTTTTGTGTGTTTTTATCTGCCGATTTTGCCTATTTTAAACGCGCCTGAACTTCCGTTAGTTATCTTATGTTTTAAGGGTTGCCAACTATTTTCGACTTTTTCATCTCATGGTACAATCTGAACATCAGCAACCTTTTAAATACAGTTAGTCAGTTGTAATTTTATGTCGTTTAATTTTACTTACTTGCTACATTCAAAAGCTGGCCAGAATCCTAAATTGCAAAGTCGAAAAGAAGCTTCAAAACCAAGCTCGTTTGAAAGATAAAGGTTCTTGGAATTACAAAATATCAATAATTGAAATAAAGTCGTACCCCATCGTCCATGATGGGCTGTTAAAATCGTAAGATATAGTGAGTGTTTCGAATGTATAAAAATAAGGCTTGCGAATATAAATTATCATATTTGTGTACAAAGCATACAGAAGGCCTATGTGGAAAATTATATTGCATTATATTTCTTACTACATTAAGTTGTAAAAATATGTGGCTAATACAGTGAGTTGCCTGTGTTATATGACGTAGATTAAATGGTTGTAAACTTTGTAAATTTCAAGGGTTATTGGAACTTCTCATCAAGTTATAAAACAACCGGAACGTTATGACATGGATATTCCTTTTTTTATAGACAACTTCAATATCTACATTATTAGAAACCACAAGCCAGACTTGCTCATACGTGGTCAATTTCTTAAAAAAGTAATACAAAAATTAAGCGTGCCTACTTATTTAACGAGACGAAAAAATAGACGTACTTTTCATGATTTTCTTTAGTGGAAGCTAAACAGTTCACGAGTCAGAATGCTATCATTCCAGTCTGAGTTTCCCTCTTTAAAGTAGAGCCAAAATGGGATTTTTTCCCGAAAGAATCATCAAATTTGGTTGAAAAGTCGCAGAGTTATGTGCAAAAAAACCTCAAAATGCACTTTTTTGTCAAACACCCATAACTTGGTGCGACATCGTCGTAGGAACTTCGTTCTTCGAGTCCTGCATAGGGAATCGATCAAATTTGAATGCCTTTATAGTGGATCGAGTCGACAAAAATTTTCCAACTCCGTAGACATTGTCAAAGTTGGACATGGTTTCCTAAAAAATAATGCGCAAGGCACACATCCACGCAGACATTTTTCAAAATTTGTCGGAATTCAATGATGGATTCCATTATTGGAAGAATTTACAAAATTGGTTTTATCTGCCCATAGTAAAAGCAAGTTAAATTATAAAGTACCTAAATTGTTGCCTATTTTTTCACTATTTATAAGTTATGTTTTCATTTTATTTTTATTATGAATAAAAAAAATTAAATAATATTTTTTTAATTACGTCACAACTAATAATTATTTAAATATGAAAAATATTACAAAAACATTTGAACAAATATCTAAGACAACAAAAAATGACCTTTTGTTTGATAATATTTTTCATGAAATCATTATTTTTCGAAAATTGATTATTGAACCTTTTTGTCATTTTTGGTTTGTAATTATGAAATGATAATAGTTGCAACTAGTTTATTTTAATAATACATAATTCTAAAGAATTGTAATTGGAATTTAAAGGATAACTTGTCATCACAATTTTGACGTTTCAAACGGCAATATCATCTTATCTTGCAAAATGCTCGATGTCATTTAGAATATCATTCAAATTGAAAATAAACCTCGAAAGTATAAATGGCCGAGCCAACTGACACGTTTCAACCAGTTATATATTATATACGGAAGCAGGGAAAAAATAAGCAAACGTGTCTATAAATACTACCAAGTATGCCATTTAGTTATCACCGATTACGTGATTATTTTTTGAAAACCACACCTGGCCGATGGCATCCGTTCACATCAATACATTGTTGCAGATGTTTCTTAAAGTTGTGGTACACGCGCCTCCGTAGGTCCTCATCAATGGCTGCAACTTCGTCATAAATGGCTTGCTTGAGTTTTTGAATACTCATGATATACCCCTGAACACACGGCCTTTCAGGAACCCCCATACGAAAAAGTCTGGTCTGGTCTGGAAACGTAAGCTTACAGTTCTTCCGAACATTTTACGAACTACAGTCACTCCATCTTAGGCTCCATCTTGCTGGAAAATAAAGACTATTAGGGACAATGCCAAGTTGTCTTAACTTCCGTTCAATAAAGCCTTCCAACATAGTCACATAACGTTCTGAATGAACAGTGACTGTTTGTTTATTATCATTTTCAAAGAAATACGAGCCCACAATTCTGATAGCACCGAATCCACACCAAACCGTCACTTCAGGAGGATGTAAGTACTTTTTATGCAGTTCCTACGGATTCACTGGTTAACAATATCGCATGTTCTATTTATTTACTTAGTCAGAAATATGAAAATGTGCTTCCGATCTTTAGCAAATTATTCAGAATATCTGAATTTTCCCGTTACAAACCACTCATGATGATGCAGCAATAAGGTCTTGTTTCCTTGTCTCTCGTTAATTTGTTGTGTAACTTGCAGTTTGTAAGGGTGAAATTTGATCTTTTTTAGCATTCGTCTTAAACTTCTTCCACTGATGCTTAAAATTCGAGATTACTGGCGCGCCGAACGGCGAAGACTGCTTTTAAAAGCTTCTCTTACTATACGGGCTCTCTGGCGTCCGCACTTTCGTGGAGCTCCAACACGCAACCAGTTTCTTCAAATATCTTCACCCAAGCCGATATGGTATTGCGAGAGGGTACGTGATCATATCGACTAATATTAAAAAAACTATGAAAGTTTGGCCGGGACATGCGCTTTTCAGTTCATTGGTGATTGCGATTTTTTTTAAGCACGCCGTAAATTTTACCAGCGAGTATAGAACAAATGTGGAAAATTTCAGATTCACGTTTTTTCGCATAGAGAGACTAAACGGACGAATGAATAAACAAGAATCTGAGCAACAACTTTTCAATTTTTTCTTACATAGAGGATGGTTTGTAAATTTAAAAAATGTTCAGTTTTGATTGATGTAATTATGTCATAATAATAATAATAATGTTTCTCAAGAGTCTCCGTAGCGATCCAAGAATAAATTTTAAATGTGTTTAATTCATTTCTGGGTTTAATAAAGAAATTAAATGATATTTAAAAAAATATTAAATTATGTGATCTACCAACCACTAGTAATATCAGCAAATATTTTTTGTATGAAAGGTTATTAAGGTGTAATGATCCTATCAAGATAAATATGTTTGAAGCAAGTGTAAAAGCTTTACTAGGAAATCGAAAATGATTAAAATTTTAGAACCTTCAACTTTTATATATCTCATGTGTGGTCATATTTTCTTGGGCACTAAACCGATAAAGCAGCTTTGAGCGATATCGGGGAGAAATAAATAGCGAGGCGATAAAATCGTGCGTATGACAAGATATCAACAGATAATTTATTAATGCTCCGGAGAAGGGCCATCGTATATTGATAAAACCGGAAACGGAATCGATACAGATCGTGTGTGTGCGAAGGGATAATGGCTTCTGGGTGTAAAATGCGTTTAGAAGAAATTCGTGTATCGACATGTGTTATTCACAGCTATATGCGCACACACACACACACGTGCACACACATACACACACACACACATGAAGCCATTCCCGTCCATTTGAGTCTGACCCCGGATGCATAATTCATGAAATATTACCATGAACTACTTCAAATTTTCAAAGTGAACATAAATATATAACACGGCTGGCGCACAGGAACAGGAACAGAGAGGCAGGAGCTGAAGAGGAAGGATCGGGAAGTTGCCTTCCGACACAAAAAGTCGTTGGCTATGTAAATCTAGATTAGTATTATACCTTTATCAAATATGGGGAAGTTAAGCTTATATATGGTTTACATCCAAAATCCACAGATTCTATTTTATTTATCAGCAATATTCAAAGTAAGGTTCGGATATATTTAGAACATCCTGTTTGTATTGACGTAAATACTTCTCCTACTTTATACGTTAACAGATTATACCAGAGAATCAAATCTAAATTGATTTAATTATGATTTGAGGTTACTTTGCGAGCTGATGCTATTCGTTCCAGTTTCGGTTTCGGTTCATCTGAAAATTGATGTCTCGATTCCGGCATGAACAACTGACCGAAATGAGAGAATTTTAGCAATGCTCTTTCGTAGTGCTATACGACACGTTCAAATATTGTTAGGTAATGGTGGAAGTTGGAGCAGTAGAGGACGAATCATTGTGTAAATTTTAGCAGCCTTAATGATGTTTATAACATAGTTTCTCACCGTCAGACTCCAAAAAAATGCTGCTAGAGCTTTAATCTAATCGTATGGCTAGCGCGTGTTTTCTAAAAGTAAATTTAGCGTCGATGGTAATTCCAAAATAATTGCAGGATGGGTTGAATGATTGAACCGATATATAGTTGATGAGCATATCCATGGGGAAATTGTGGGCTTACATAATATGGTATTAGGAGTTGTGATTTGGTTGGATTAATTTTAACACATCTAAAGAACCATTTTTGTATGGATTGGAGAAGTGTTTGTAGTTTTTTTGTAGTTTCTTTTTTGTAAATGTTGTGTAGTTCAAGGGTTTTTGGGATGGACGTGGAGTGAGAAATCAGGGCAGTATCATCTGCAAATTACAACATTTGGATTTAAGTTTAAAATATTTAGGGCTGGGATGCTACATATCATGGCAAAATATATTGTAAATTATTGGTGATAAAGGAGAACCTTTGTTAAGGCCTGCGACAATATTTCACGTTTCTTGACTTTGAAAATTCCGCCGAAGAGGAATTTATGGATTTGGATTATTAGATGTTTTATACAGCAGACCTCGATGCTACACATTATAAAACGCTTTTCTCATGTCCAAAAACATTGGACTTTTTGGCCGTATAGGTATGCTCTATGGCATTTGAATGTAAGAATGGTGATGGGTAAAGTTGTGGATATTTTAGGAAGAAAGACAAATTGTTTATTTATAAATGGTATTTGTTAAGATACGTGCTAGGATTTTTTGCTTGAGTAATGATTTGAATAGCTTTCTATGGACAGGTAGCAGATTTATGGGTCTATAAGTTGGTAGTAGTAGTAAAGGATCAATACCAGGTTTTGGGATGTAGGTGAACATTTTTTGCTGAGATAAGCATCCAATTAAATCGCTTAATTCTCCGTGACGTGTGCAAAAATAACCAATCAACATAAACATACACTAAATGGCCGACATTATGACGTTGCTTAGCAAAATAAACTCTTGAACATAATAATTCAATATTGTTGGTAATCATTATATCGAAATGTTACGTTTACGGTTCGGAATTGAAAATACTCGAGAATCCACGACGCCTCGCACCAAAAGCGGGTCCCAACCTGCTCCGTCACGGAGTGCCCCTAACTGGTAATAATTGTATTTTGTAATAACTAATGTTGAATAAATAATTTACTTGCAAGAAATGTTCGAAACAAATATCTCTCAGACATTGATAATTACCTATAATTATTAAAGTTTTCTCAAGCACGTTGCTTTTAAGTAACAACCATTCGCCTACGGCGCCGGGTTGTTACTAAGCGACGTGCTTTCGGAAACTTATTAAATTATTTCGTATTATCAATGTACTAGGGATATTACAACTGATAATGCCAGACTTCAATTCTGGTGGAAAATATTGCGTGGTATAATTAAAATTACATATTTTGACGACGTAGGAGTGTATGTTATATGGAAGCAGTTTTAGTATTCGTCGGTGAATTTTGTCATGTCAGGGAGCTTTTATCAGCAAGTCAAAATATGCGGTCTCTTCAATAGTGTCATTTGGAGGAGGAATAATTAATTGAGGTCATATCAATCATAGTTGTCATATCAGTCGTTCACATAATCACATATGTTTCTGGCAAATTCACTGTCATGTGTTTCATAATATGTGTTTTTAAAATAATTGGAAAATTCTTCTGGTATGACTTTTGAAAATTTTGTGGATCTTATGAATTTGTCGATTTTATTGATATTTTGCTTGTAATTTCTGTCCAAAATTGCTTGCCTTCGAGGCAGTTCATATTATTGCAAGCTTTAAGCCATTTTTTGTTGTTTGTATTCAAGAATTACTTTATGTATGTCCTCTTTAAGTTTATTGAATTTTTGTTTTAACTGTGTGTCATCTAACTGGCGTAAGTCTCTAAATAATTATCGTTTCTATTTTGAAAATCGTAGGAGGCAGGGTCAGCTCGTTGTATAGAGCCGAGGAGCCATGGCATTACCTGTAGTTTCAAGCTTAGCAAGAATTTTAAATTAATTCTTAAAATACTTTTTCGCCAGTTTCAGATGAATCTGTCTTTCTTTCTTTAAATAGGAGGGGTTATTGTATAAGTGGCTTTACCATCAATATGTTTCACGAGCCGCCACTGGTAGGAGGTACCTGGTATGTGCATATTTGTATTGTTGGTTGGTCAATTTTAGTGTGTTGTTTAACGGGGCGGGATAATGCTTGGTTAAATTGAGAAATCGTTAATTTCTCTCGGGATATTTTGGACATTTAATTGGAATTAAATGGATAAATGGTCTGAACAAAGGTCTGGGATAAGCTCAAGTAAATGTATGAGATGCCTGATGTTACTTGTGTATAATATGTTAACGGGGTGCTCGTGTGGTTATCATTGATAATGAAAGTGGGTGGGGTAGGTATTTGGATAGAATTTGATATAAATTATGATTTAAAATCTCCTATAAGGCATAGACTATTAAGCTTGAATAAATTTCTGTGAACGCTCATTTCTGTTCCACTGTCAAAGTGATTTCTGATCAAAATTACAATAGATACCAGCAAACCTGACAAACAAGACAAATTTCTAGAACCCGTAATTCGCAAGTGCATGAAAAAATGAACATAAACACAAATCAATTTAAAAAAAAATTGAAGTGACTATCATGAAACCTTCTCATCGTATAAAATATTAGGTAGGTGCAAATGAAATGTCGGAATATATTAAGCTGCATATCTTTTTCCAAAAGCTGTTTATTTAATTAAAATATGCTCCATTTACTTCAATACACTTTTCCCAATGATATTTTAATGCATAGATGCCTGTCTTGAAGAAATTCTGATCTTTACAATCAATGAACTCTGATATGGCATTTTTTAGACTGTCTCCAGCCTGTAAAAACAGTTCTAAATGTTTAAATAAATGAAAGTCGGTTGGCGAAAGATCCGGTGAATAAGGTGGGTGCTGCAAGTTCCCTTGAAGAAACAGTTGGATTCGTTTGCACCAATGCTTTCAGAGTATCATTTTTCACAAACGTTTCGGGTCTTCCACTCGGTTCATTTTGCAGGGAAAAATCACCTGACCGAAATTTTTCAAACCAACGCTGCACTTTTCGATCGTTCACAGTATTCTCCATAAACGCCTGGTTTATATTGCGTGCAGCTTTTGCATCATTATTACCAAGTTTATACTCATATAAGAACATTACACGAATATCGGTTGAATTCATATCGGTGCAAAATTCAAAGCAAATAACAAAAGGGAACACTTTTGAGAAAATCTTCTTTGCTAAAATGTGACTCTGGCAATGGACAGTACGACTATAAACCAGGTTATGTCAAAAACAAAAGCATAACAAAAACTGGGAGACAAACGTTCACATTTAAAGAAAATCCGACATTTCATACGCACCAACCTAATAGTATAACTTATTTTTTATAATATGATTGATTGTTGAAGCCATTACTTTGAGATAAATGTTGAATTACGAAGGAGGTGGAAATTGAAAGTGTTTTTATTTCAACCTTCTTCGTTATTCTTTATAAGTTGCTCATTTTAGTATTTTTAATAAAAAAAATTACGAAATTATGTTTTTTTTCGGATTTGTAAAGTAAAACATTAATTTAGTTTGCAGGTTTGGACCTGTTGAAACTTGCAAGTAATCCGCTATACGCTATATGCGCCGTTGCAGTTTCTCTTTCTTTTGTCAGTGCTTGATAATTATCAAGTTTATTAGTTTTCAAGTGTGCTTTATGTCTTTTGTTGTAATACGAATATCAGTTATTCGTCAATAATACGAGGTTGTAAGGTAAAAAGTAGAAGTTTAGTTTTTATTTTTACTTTACAACCCTATTTGTTCTTCGATTTTGAGAGATAACTAAACGTAAATATCTGACAAATGAAGAACTTCGGCGTGCCTTAGAAGAAAGCGACGATGAGAACTATGTACGAGGATCATTTTTTAAGTAAGAAATGTTCCAGTTTAAATATAAATATAACCAACGTTTCTTCAATTTTTTGATTTCTACAATAACCATGATCTTTTCGCTATTTTTCGACCAAAAGCTCGACCCGATAAAAGTATTTTTGCGAACGGGCATGAGTTTGATGATCCTCTCGTCGTAGAAGTCGGCCGCCAGTCCATGCATTTCAATTTGTGTTCCTGGGTAAGAATTCTTGGATTCTTTGCATTCTGTATGTGCATACTGACAATGTTACTATGTCACAGACAACATATCTGGAAACATGTGGAAACTCTTATGCAGTTTATTAATAGTGAAGTCTGTTATGCCGAATGTGTGCAACAGTTGCTTTCAGTTCATCCGTTATCACGATTAGACGGCCCATCATGGATGATTGCTCTGTAACCATTATTGAAACAAGACCAATTTTGGACTTTCTCATCATTCATTACATCTTACCCATACGCTTCAACGAGTTGGTAATGGATTTTGCCAGGACGAGTGTTTTTACTTTCTCCGTTACGAAGTACGAGAAAGTATTGTGATCGTGATTTTTTTTTCAAAAATTTTTTTTACGGAAATATCCGTTTTGGGGTCCCTAGATGCCATTTCAACAATTTCTGGAAAAAAAATTTGTGTGTGTGTGTGTGTGTGTGTGTGTGTGTGTGTGTGTGTGTGTGTGTGTCTGTGCGCGCTGTATCTCAAAAACTAATAGACCAATTGATATGAAACTTTGAACATAAGTTTTATTTGATAATCCGAAGAACTGAAAAGCTTTTGGTAAAATTTCGTACACCGGAAGTGGGTGTTTACCTTAACTGTTTTTTGTTTTTTGCCAATATTTTCTTAAATATGAAAAATATCACAAAAACATTCAAACAAATATTGAAGACAATAAAGAAATGCGATTATTTTGTTTGAAAACATTTTTCATAAAATCATTGTTATTCGAGAAAAAAATGTATTAATTTTTTTTTTCATTTTTGGTATACAATTAAGAAACGCTAATAGCTACAGCAAATTTATGTTAATAATCATTGTAGAGAATGCCAAAATGAACAATTTATGAAGAATAAGTTTTTTTCGAAATCTCTTTAGTTTTTGAGTAAACTGAGTTTTTGAATTTGAAGTACATTTTTACGTCTTTCATAATTTTGACGTTTTAAACGTCAGTTTTATCCGAGTCTACGAAACGTTCGATGCACACTTAAAATATGATTTAAATTGAAAATAAACCATGGAAGCGTAAATATAAATGATACCATCAAGTCGGAGAAAGTAACAAGATGGCCACATCACCATTTTTACTTTCTCCGTTACGAAGTACGAGAAAGTATTGTGATCGTGATTTTTTTTCAAAAATTTTTTTTACGGAAATATCCGTTTTGGGGTCCCTAGATGCCATTTCAACAATTTCTGGAAAAAAATTTTTGTGTCTGTGTGTGTGTGTGTGTGTGTGTGTGTCTGTGTGTGTGTGTGTGTGTGTGTCTGTCTGTGCGCGCTGTATCTCAAAAACTAATAAAGCAATTGATATGAAACTTTGAACATCCGTCTTATTTGATAATCTGAAGAACTGAAAAGCTTTTGGTAAAATTTCGTCCACCGGAAGTGGGCGTTTACCTTAACTGTTTTTTGTTTTTTGTCAATATTTTCTTAAATATAAATAATGAAAGATGAAAATGATAAATTATACAAATATCACAAAAACATTTAAACAAACTTTGAAGACAACAAAGAAATGAAAATCTTTTGCTTGAAAAAATTTTTCATAAAATCATTTTTATTCGAGAAAAAAATTTATTATTTTTTTTTAATTTTTGGTTTATAATTATACAACGATAATAGTTACAGCAAATTTATATTAATAACAATTGTAGAGAATACTAAAATGAACAACTTATAAAGAATAAGTTTTTTTCGAAATCCCTTTAGTTTTTGAGTAAACTGAGTTTTTGGATTTGAAGTATAATTTATCCCTTTCATGATTTTGACGTTTTAAACGTCAGTTTCATCCGAGTTTACACAACGCTCGATGTACATTTAAAATATGATTTCAATTGAAAAAAGACCACGAAAGGGTAATTAAAAATGATACCATCAAGTCGGAGAAAGTAACATGATGGCCACATCACCATTTTTTCAATATGCATTCCTGTTAAAATGTATGCCTGTTTGCTTGTGCGCGCTGTATCTAAAAAACTACTACTGGAATGAACATCAAACTTTGAACATAAGCCTTATTTGATAATACTAAGAACTGAAAAGCTTTTGGTAAAATTTCGTACACCGGAAGTGGATGTTTACCTTCACCGTTTTTTTGTTTTTCTCCGATAATTTTTTAAATATGAAAATGACTATAAAAGCACTCAAACAACTCTTGAAGAAAGCAAAGAAATGAACATTTTTTGCTTGAAAATATTTTTCGTGAAATGCATGGTTTTTGAAAAATAATCGCAATTAATTTTTTTTGTAATTTTTGGTTAAAAATTATGAAACGATAATACTTACAGCAAATGTATTTTAATAATAATTGTAGAGAATGCCAAAATGAACAACTTACTCGTATATAGAATAAGTATTTTTCGAAATCTCTTTGGTTTTTGAGTAAATTGACTATTAGAATTTAAAGTATAATTTATCATTTTCATCTTTCATAATTTTGACGTTTTAAACGTCAGTCTCAGCTGATTTTACTAAACGCCCTATGCACATTTAAAATGTCAAATCGGAAAAAGTAATACTGTTTTTTTTTTGCATTATTTTAGAGTTTCGGATCGGATCTTAATTTGAGCTTGTGTTATTTTTGGGGCAAATTATTTTTAGACCAGAATTTTTGTGCTCGTATTTTATATTTTTTGCCTGTTTCTTCGATTTTTTTCCTTTAAACTCTTGATTTTTTTCATAAATATTCTTTATGTTGGTCTCAATTTTAAAATGATCTGTTGAAATTTTCCACTTTTTTGGTCAGTATTTTTATTTTTAAGCTCGTGCTTTCGATTTTTCGTCTAAATTTTCGATTTTTTGACACAATTGTTGAATCTTTATTTGTATTTTGGAGTTTCTTGGTCAAAATTTTTGATTTTATGTTCTAAGATTTCTTTTTTTGGCTCAAATTTTTGATATATTTATTAAGATTTTAGATTTTTTAACTTTTTGGTCTGCATTTTTTTTATTTTTAGGCCCATGTTTTCAATCTTTTGGCCACAATTGTTAAATTTTGATCTGTATTTTCGATATTTTGGTCCAAATTTTTGTTCTTCTGTCCTAAGATTACTTTATTTGGCTGAAATTTTTCATTTGTTTATTAAGATTTTCGATTTTTTAATCTGTATTTTTTATTTTTAGCCCCAAATTTTCGGTATTTGGTCCAAATTTTGTTTTTTTCGTCCTATATTTTAAATTTTTCAATTTTCAATTTTAGTTTTTGTTCGGAAACTTACCTTGAGCTACAGGGTTATTTTGAGGGTAAAAATGGCAAACAATTTTTTCTTTGCTTGAATTTTTTTTATCTGAATTTTTAGCTCTGGCCTGTAATTTCTTTTTTTTAAGTTTTGATTTTTGGCCTAAATATTCTTTTTTTGGCCTGCTTTTCTTAATTTTTTTGTCCCATATTTTCAGTATTTGGTCTAATTTTTTGTTTTCTTGGCCCATATTTTAGATTTTTTTATTTTCAATTTGAGTTTCTGTTCAGAAACTTACTCTGAGCTACAGGGTTATTTTGAAGGTGAAAACGGCAAACTATTTTTTCTTTACTTGAATCTTTTTATCTGCATTTTTTGGATCTCTGGCCTGTAACTTCGTTTTCTATTCCAAATTTTTGACCTAAATATTCTCTATTTTGGCGTGAAAATTTAGGTTGCGTGTTAAAAGTTTCGATTTTTCAGCCGGTATTTTCTAATTTTTTGGTTGGTTTTTGATTTTTTGCCCTTTACTTTTTAACCTGAATTATTGTTTTTTATTTTATTTTTTTTTCATTATTTTCGAGTTTCTGGTCGGAAACTTATTTTGAGCCAAAGAATTATTTTAGGGGCTAGCTAAATATTTTTCTTTTACTTGAATTTACAATATTTTGGTCTGCATTTTTTTGGTCCATATTTTAGATCTTTACCTTTACCTGTTTTTGCCTCAATTTATTCCAAATTTTTAATCTTTATTTTGGACAACATTTTCGATGTTTTAGTTTGCGTTTTTTTTTTTATGTTTAGGCCATAGTTTTCGATATTTGGATTTTTTTGGGCCATGTTTTAGTTTTATTGTTTAACTATTAGCGAATTTTTGATTTTCGAATATTTTAGATTTTTAACCTAAAGCAGCGATTTTTTAATGTTTTGCCAGTATTTTCAAGGTTTTGGTCTAATCGTCAAATCGGAGAAAGTAACATGATGGCCACATCACCATTTTTTGCATTTAAAGTCAGATTGACAGCGCGTACTTTGCAATTTGTAATTTATTTATTTATTTATTTATACACGGATAATACCATTGGAAATAGAAAAAAACAAATAAAAATACAACTAAAAAACTAGAACTAATATACATACATACTTTTGTGTACACAAATTTGATGCAACAAAATAACCCAATTAAAACGGGAGATATAACTAAAGCTATACATAAATTCATTAAAATTATAGACACTCTTTCTTTTATAAAAATTAAATAACAGCAATACCACACAGGAAACCTCATAATAGGTGATACAATAAAAAAAGAAACATTGATTAGAAATAAATGTAATGAAACACGAGGTGTTCAAAATTTTCATTAGATCATAACAAAGAATAAATGTATGCGTTACTTAAGCAGTGGCTATAAATTTACGTAAGGCGGTCATTTTTCCACCAAAAAAATCTAAATCGCAATTATTGCAGTTCACTGCCACTCTACACATGCCAAAATTTTTACAGTAGTCCGTCCTTAGAAATGGAACACTGAACGGGTGCTTAACTCGAAGATTTCGAACAGGTATATGTAAACCAAACATTTGAACAAGTTTATATGACCATTTATAAGTTGGTAACCAAAAATAACGTCAATGTTATGTCTACGATTTACTAAGGTTGGCAAACCGATATTATGTATGATGTCTTCATGTGATCCGGGAATATTAAATTTAAAGGATAAATATTTAATACATCTCTTTTGGAGCCGCAATATGATTGATATGTTCTTCTGAGCATAGGGACGCCATAACAGTGCACAGCACTCCAAATGAGGACGAACGAGAAACTTATACAAGCAGAGTAGGGTGTCAATATCTGCAAACTGAGCACTCTTAACAAATCCCAACATTTGGTTTGCTTTAGATCTAATTTTTGAGATATGCTTTGAGAAGCTCCAATTATTAGCTAGCAAAACCCCTAAGTCTTTAACTTGTTCAATGCGAATTCATTTAATACCACTTAAAAAGTAACTACTATTGTTGAGAATTCATTTCTTGGAAAAATATATTGTGTTACATTTTTTAATGTTTAATTGCATTTTGTTAAGCTGACACCAGACGACAAATCTATTTAGGTCTTTCTGCAACATTTCAGAAGGATGCTTCTCATTAATTTCAGAGAATATTTTGATGTCGACGGCATACAGAAGGAATTGAGAGTGTTTGAAACATTCAGCAACATCATTGAAGAATAATAAGAAAAGTAAGGGTCCCAGGTGGGAACCCTGGGGAACACCAGATGTAATTAAGACATGATCAGATATCGTGCTACCACTACGCACGGCTTGGGTTCGGTATGATAAATATGACTCGATCCAACTCAATAGGGTTCCGCTGATTCCAAAGTGAGACAACTTACTTAAAAGGATATTGTGGTCGACTGTGTCAAATGCCTTAGAGAAATCTGAATAGACACAGTCTACAGAGCAACCTTTCTCCAAGGCATTTGTTATATACTGCCCTTAAATTAATAAATTGGTGGACGTCGAACATCCCGATCTGAAACCATGTTGGTTCTCGTTTAATAATATTCCTAGATTATCAGACAAATATTCGATTATAATTATTTCAAAAATCTTTGGGATGTAAGAAAGAATAGAGATTGGTCGGTAGTTTTCAACAATATTTTTTTGTCCGCTTTTGTAAATTGGAGTTATCAGTGCCTTTTTCCAACAAAAAGGAAATATACCAGATTTAAGGGATAAATTAAATATCAACCAGATAGTTCTGCTGAGGGTAAATGCACATTCTCTCAAGATTATAGTTGGCAAGCCATCAGGTCCGACGCAGTTTGTGACTTTAAGCTTTGATAATTCATCTAAAATTCTCGATATATTTATTATAGGTCCTACATGTAAATTTAAATGACTATCACTTAGAAATGG
Source organism: Ocypus olens (assembly GCA_910593695.2). Classification (NCBI taxonomy): domain Eukaryota; kingdom Metazoa; phylum Arthropoda; class Insecta; order Coleoptera; family Staphylinidae; genus Ocypus; species Ocypus olens. Next base: position 18,451,288 of record OU343056.1, read on the forward strand.
GAAAACCTGCTACTTTTGCATCACGTTGCTACCTGTGATTGCTACTTTCTAATATCAGTGATTTTAAACTGAGTCTATGATCACATCGCAGAGAAAAATATAAAAAACGCAGGAAAAATTCCATAAAAAATCATCCTCGATGGCCGAAGTATCGCTTATTCAAAATCAATTTGGTTTTTCTAAATTCAACACTGGATATGGATTTTTGAAGATTTTTGTTTGTATTTTTTGAGCACCTGAAGAAGGAGGAGCATTTGGAGATTTTCGCAGTTTGGTGAATTGTTTTTTTTTTCAGTTCATGAAGTTTTTAATTTCAAAATTGGTTTTGTGGTATTATTTCAAAATATATGTTTAGATATTCGCACTGAATCTTAAATCAAAATTAATTTTGAGTCATTTTGGGTTTACCATTTGTAGCAATTATTTTTATATATTTGTTTTTCAGTTGATGAAAATCGTAATTTGAACATGAACGTAAGAGTAAATGGGAATATAAATATTGAATATAAGATAATATTTCGAAATGCTATTCTGTATTATCTTCTTACAATCACGTTTTAAGTAACAGTCGCAGTTTAAATAGCAATCACTATTTAGGTAACAGTTGAGCTTTTAAGGAGCAATCACAGTTTAAGTCACAGTTTAAATAGCAGTGATTTTAAGTAGCGGTGATTTTAAGTAGCAGTGATTTTAAGTAGCAGTGAAATTCGCCTATTAGTAACAGTAACGACCTGTGATTTTTCAATACTAGTGAAAAATCACAGGTACGTGAAATATCGTCCATCCCTCCTATCACTAATAACTGTGGAAACAAAATTTTCTGCAGGTTTAGGATTATAAACTCATCTGAAATAATTTACAAATAATTTTACAATATTTTGACGTCCTGTGACGGTAACACCTTTATTGTTCAATGGACATTACTAATCTTAAATTGTCATAAAATATCGTCTATCTCATTTAAAGACTTGGGACTGACCGGCAACATAGTCGAATGTTTAGAGAAGTCATTTGTCAGTAAAAAAAAACTTCGAGGAAGGCTTTGCGCGGATAGGATCCACAAACGGTTATTCCTTTAAAAATGACCCTCGTATTTGGAGAAAAGGACACTGAAGGCGAAAAGTTTTCTGCAGACAGCGCTTCTAAAAGTGAAAATGACGGGACAGAAGAAGCATCTGAAGCGGAGGATAAGCAATTATGCAGTGATAACGAGGATGGAATTCAAGAGGAAGGAATAAAAATAACTAAAATACGATGGGTAAAGATGGAACCAACTGGCAAGCGGAGCCGGAAAAAGCAAGTAGAACTGTTCGGCAGAACATAATCAGTGGTTGTGTTCATAAGGTAGGTTTTTCTCCAGTGCAAGTAATTAATGACCCAATTGACGGTTTTAATTTATTTTTTAACCAACGCGCACTTGAACTTGTTATAAAGCATATACATTCCGAAGCTAACAGAGTATTGCAAAGTAAATGGAAATCAATGGATATTGAGTTACAAGCATTTTCAGGTTTAGTGCTCATCATTAGTGTCAATAAACAAGGAAATGTGGATTTCAGAGAATATTGGAATATATAATTTTCCGTGCTTCAATGGGTAAAAATAAATTTAGAATCTATTCAGCGTTTTCTAAGATTTGATGATAACAGCAGTAATTCAGTCAGAAGGTCAAAAGATAAACTGGCACCTATCAGAGTTGTGAGAGGATACAAATCTTAAGCTACGAAAGTTTTATTTGCCTGGAGAAAATCTAACAATCGACGAGCAACTGATTCCTTTCCATGGACGGGTATCTTTCAAACAGTACTTACCCAGCAAACCTGACAAGTACGGTATAAAAATGTGGTGGATTTCTGATAGTATGTCTGGAATGCCCTATCTAGGAAAAGATGGACAAAACAGAGTAGAAAATTAAGCTCATACGGTAGTAAACAAATTATGCGAACCATATCACCGACAAACAGAAATATAACATTTGACAATTATTTTACAAGCCTTGATGTTGCAAAGTCATTATTTCACAATGGGCTAACAACAGTAGGTAAGCGTTGAAAAATAAGCGTTGCTTACGACAAAATTTTTAGCCAAATAAAAAACGCAGTTGTAAAAACATAACATAGGTTTCGTATGTTCCACCAAAAACCGTGCTGTTCGTAACAAAAATTCTTTATAAGTTGTTCATTACGACAATTGCCCTCATTTACTTACTAACCAATGAAATCGAATAATGTTGATGACATGATCCAATAAAATTCTAATTACGATGCCTAACAGACCACGCTGCATGTTATGCATGGCAATTCACCCTGGGTGGTATCCACAGAACACATACGTTTAGAAGTGAAACCTGCATGTTAAATTTCGGAAACACGATTTATGGCGCCGCCTGGTGTCGGGGTGGCAAATTACTACGATTTCCGCGCCAAAATTTAAAAATGTTATACTCGTCTCACGATATATTTCAATGTAATAACACTAAAAATATAATCAATTATGTTTTTTGAGCACATAATTGATTATACTTTTAGATAGTACATAAATGAAGAAGTTACTGGTTTTGGTAAAAGAAAAAAGATTGGATTTCACAAAATAAAAATAAAAATCGGCCTAGATGGAAAAAATATATTTAACAGAATAATTATATACATTATTATTAACAAAATTATCAAATATAAAAATATCACAACAATCGGGTATTAGGGTCTTGTCCAGGTGCAAAGTTCCATCAGGTCTCTTCGTTCTTCTTAGGATATTTCTTTCAGGCGTCGTAACAGGTCAGTTGTTTGCTCGTATCCAGGATTCATGACATTAAAATAGTTAAAAAGTAAATTAGTGTAGTTATATTGTCTTACTTCTTGGTGTCGAAACAGCATTGCAATTCAATTTTTTGCGGAAATTATTAACAAAATGTTTATGAATAAAATGATCTTCACATGAATGAAAATTTAAACAATGAAGACTGTTCAATATCACAAATGGTTTTCCATGTTTTAAGATATTCTTAATTTTTGGGAAATTTATAGAAATGTTTATTTTTGTAGTCGACATTAGTTATATCGGAAAAGAAAGAATTTTGACATTCTGGATATTTACAAGAATATTTAATACGGCCATTTGATGTTTCCATTACTAATAAATACAATTGACGAGTTTATAAGACAGAATATATAATAACTTACCTTCAAACATGAATCGCTAGCACTCACAGCACTATTGAGGTTAGTTGATAAAAATGGTGAGACTCATTAAGCGTTGCCGCATATACATCGAAGTATAAAATATACAATGCACATGATTATATTTAATAAACAGTAATATTATACTTTCATGAGTTATTATGACAAATATAAGCGATAATAAGTCTAATTATGTTTAAAACATAATTTTAATTGTTAAAATTATTACTTTGTAGTGAAATTTAAAGTTTATTAAAAACGGTAATCCCCATAATAAGATCTTTGATAAATCTGGCAACATCGAGGGAACCATCTTTGGAAAAGCGGCAAATTTGAAATTCCCCCTCGCCCCACTGTCGTGGGGTGGCCCACATACTTTCGTGTTGCCGATATTCGTATCTCGGCTTCATCCCCGTGGTGGTATCTAATCAGATAATCTCTCATGTTGGTATTGCCTAGCAACGCGTTGCTACATGTTATGTACCGTATAAAACGTCAGTTATTATCGGACCATTAAACAGTTTGCTCCTGAATTCGATCTGTTTGTATTTTCGGGTGAAGTGTTACTTCTTTCATCACTGATAGTATTCATAGGCATTTCTCAAAATCTTGGTAAGCTCATTTTTACTACAATTATTGTGGTGCAGATTAATACACTTCTGACACTTGGTGTCACTAAATTTAACTTTTCAAATTATGAAGTGTGAACTTTCTGTTCGGGCAATTGTCTTCTCGAATCTAACTCGTGACTGATTTTTCCTAGGCAATTATTAGCGTCTGGATCACTATTGCTTGTTGCTTCTAGAAAATCGTGATCCTGCCGCTAATAATTGCCGGCAAAATCATAGGCACTCGTTATATTACTGTTGATAATCTCTACAATTATTTGTATTGTATATTTGATGTAACTGTTACCATTTCATAATTATCCACGAACAATTACAATTATTTTCAATTAATCTTTTTTACGAAAAAAATATTATGAAATAAATTTTTGAACAAAATATGTTAATTTCTTTGTAATCTTCAATATTTGTTGAAATTTTTTTGTAATACTTTACGTATTCGAGAATTTATCAAAGTAAAATAAAAAACGGTTATTTACATAAAGAACTTTTATAAAAGACACGCATTAAATTATAAGCGGTGTCATATTTTTATGCATTTAAAATAGCATTTAACTTGAAAATAATCCATGAAAGTATAAAAATAAATAAAAACCGGAGAAAGTAATATGATCGCCATATCACCATTTTTTCATACTGTAAACAATAATACTTTAGTTATCTGCACTGTATGAGGAAGAATGATCACAGTGTCTAGACGTCCGTTTATATCCAGATATATTTCTTAAATCTAGTAATCGTTTAGTTTTAGGTTCATTAAGGCATAACAGATGCACCACGTCAAGACGCGAAACTAATACATTTAGTACGGTGGCAAAAAAACGCAATACTAATAAAAGTCACTTTGAAAACCGACCATTACTCTCATTGTCCTCGACGTGTGCCCTTTTACAGCCTGTATTCATCTTAGTTAAACACATTTATGATAAAATTACGAGGATGCTTTTATCGCAGTTGGAATTGAATGAAAGTGGAACGTGCTCCGTCTTTTTTTACATCACCCCCACGGTCGGATCCATGGGGAAGGGGTTTGGTTACAATGAGGTTAATTTAAATCTGCCATGAACTTTACAAAAATGTCAGTAGTAGCGTTCACAAAATAAATGTTAATTTTGTTTTATTTAATTTTTCATTAAATTCTTTTGAATATTTGTTTTGACCGCTCTATCCTTAGAAACGTTCTGGATCCTCCACTGATCACACAATGCTACTATTTGTTATGTCGTAATATAAGTTCAGAAACATAAAAGAAAGAAAGGCAGTGGTATAAACATACAGGATTAGTCAAAATTTGCGGAACACCTAAATAATTCTCCAACCGTAAAAAAAAATTAAAAAATTCAAACAAAGGTTTCTTAGTTGTAAACAAGCTAAATATAATTTTAATATATATAGGATGTTCATGTAATTACGGAAATTTGGTAAGCTTTCCTGTTTCAAATAGAACATCCTGTATATTTTAACATTTTTTAATTCTGAGATTTTTTTGTAGAAATCTTTTTTATAAAACGAATCATTTTTAAGTTATAAGTAAATAATACTGATTTCTGAATTTTAAATTAAGAATATTTTCCCACAAAATTAAAAATGCATTAACGCAGCTCCGATTCAAATTAAATTCCTTTTAATTCATACATAAGATGGACAAAGATGCAAATACACCTCATTGAAAATTGATCCGGTAGTTGTGCTTCCACCGAGTGAGTGTTAATGTGTTTTACTGTGCTGAATATTGAAAACTCGATTGATGAAAATTGATTTTAATTATTTGTAAGGACAATGGTTCCGACTGTTGGTAAGTGAATAAGTAAAGTTGATTAACACTTCATTCAATAAATAATTTTTTCGAGTTAAAGTGCATTTTTTCAATTCAATTTAATAATACCTCTCAACACAAATAGCGAAGTGGGTAGAAAGACCATCAAGTTTACTGATGGCACATAATGTCTTACAACAATGTACAAATTTTGTTTATAAATAACGATATTGTATTCACAGTTGGGAAAATGTGTTAGAACACCTGATTTCTGGCTAAACGGCTGTTTTTTTCTTATTACTTAAAAAAATTTTTTTATAGTTTTATTTATTCGATTTTCAATAGCAACTCCATTTTGCGAGATATGACAACATCGGCATTTTTATGTATATTTTTACATTTTCAAATATACACTTTTTCAACAATTGCAATGATGTAGGACTTGGTGGGTGTGCGACTTCTGGTTTTTTTTAAATAATTAGATTTAACAGTGTTTCTCCAAGTGAGACTTTTGAATGTACACAGAAACCATTTAGAAACAAATAGAGCTTTCAGTCTCAAAGATCGATCCTCCGTTTTCCGCCCCGTGAAAGTAACAGCTCAATTTTTCATATCCGTATGTATTATTTCCTTTAATCATTGAATGAATTCTGGAAGTGATTTCTTGAAAGCCCCCGGGTAGATCCGCTGCACACATTTATATTTACAATTTTAAATAATAAATGGGGCGAATTCCCAATCCGAGAGGAATCGCCGGAGCGTAGATTAGAAAACGAGAGGACTGCCAAATCGGAAAGAAATTACAAAATACATTATTAAGCAATACATCACATAGAGGAGACGTAATACTGAATTCCCTGATTTGAGATCAGTTAACAAAATTAACTCTCGAGTATACAAACTTTGTATTGTTGTTTATACTGGAGGCTTCAACTTCGCAATACATTTTGTGTGATAAATAAAACACCCTTACTTTGTATAGTTATGCCAACAAAGTAAAGGTTATTTATTAATTAAATTTTATACAGTGAGCATATTGTAAGGCTGTACATAACTTAAATTAGTAAAATCACATTTCTATAGAAACCACGGCTACCTCAAAATATCAATTTATTCTTCTGTCAGTTCGATTTAAAGGAGCTTATTATTTCATTATATTTCTTAAATCCTTGAAATTAAAATGTATACCACAGAAAAAAATTAGATTGTCATATATTGCCAATAAAATCACAAAATAATTGAAGCCTTGAGTTATTTCTAATGTACAAGTTATACATGTTATATTTAAGGTTGTTTACAAAGATCCATGATAAATTTATCTAAATTCGCTTTGATCAGCTTTAAATTATTCGAAGCATTAATATTATGACAACCTCCATTAACATTTACAGCTCACTGTATTATAGAACACAGGTGTTTTTAGTTTCACAGATTTTCTGCTGTAGTGTTTAACAGTTTTTCGATTAAACACACAAAACAGTGTTTTATTTTATAAATACAATTAGTTAGATTGAATTTCTTCAAATCAACAATAATTTTATTTAGAAATATTTTGGTTGGTTATTTTAATTAGGATTATAATGATGTGTGATGTATTTCAAATTTGTAATTACCTGAAACGCATTTTATAAATATTCTTGAATATAAAAATATATTAAAATTCACCCTCCGGTGGTAAGCTCATTAACGGTACTCGGGCCTTTGTGGATGGGGAAAGTTGGGTGGGTTTTGACGTCGTGGAAGGGACATGTTTTATGTGCTCGAAAATGTTTATGCCGCTCTTATCAGCAATAATGGTTAAAATATTAGGCGCCCTAAAAAGGGCTACTTGGGAATAAACGTGTGCATAAAGTTTGATGAAAAAAAAAGAATCTTGTTTACGAGTTTATTACAGTCTATTCATAACACCCCTCCCCATTATATGCAAAAATGTATTTTTTTACATGCATCACTTACAAAAATAAATGGTGCCGTGGCCATCATGTTTTACTTTCCCCTATTTGATGGTAAAATAGTTATTTATGAAGTGTTAAAAATGGTAAAAAATCTGAAATATAATTTTTTTAATAATCCTCATTTGAAGACCGCCATATGCAAAAGGTCCTAATTGTCATTAAAAAAAAAAGCTTTTATACGAAAGGGTTGTATGTGCCATGATGTATTTCGCTGTGGTCCGTTGAGTAGACAACAACCGTGCCCCATAACTAGTAGAAGCTATTGTGACTACCAAGTTGTCTACCCAACGGACCACAGCGAAATGGTTCGGTGATATATCCGCACAGGAAGACTGCTCACGCGAAAACTGCGCACAGAAAACTGCGCACAGCGAAAACTCCGCACACGAAAACTCCTCACACACGAAAACTCCTCACATGGAAAAATGCTCACACGGAAAACTCCGCACACAGAAAATAACGCACGGTGATAATTGCGCACCCGAAAATTGCTCACACTGAAAAATGCTCACATGGAAAATTACTCACTTTTATCAATCCTCACAGGGTGCGCACAACAAATATTTTTGCTATAATTATTACATTTCACATTAATTTAAAAGCAACAATGCACTCTGTTTTTAATTAAAAGTATAAATGTCTACTATATTAATTTGAATAAACAATTTAATGATAATGCCATCACAGGTATGTTAAATTTATTTTCTTTTTAGTTTTATTAAGGTTTGATCATTGAAGATCTAGATTAGAATTAAATTTTACTGGATCTATATACATATGTTTGGAAGATTCTAATAGAGGGTTGTAACACTCCAAAGCTTATACTACATTTACGCTATAGAGCGTGTATTGATAAACGATGATTCTGCTGTTTCGTATATTTCAATTTTCACAACTTCTCCGCCTGATCAAATGAAAATATTTTAAAATCCAGTGAAGGGGTGTAAGTAGATTTTCATGAAATCATAATCTAGAATGCATTTCTAGTTATTCTAGAAAGTTTAACGTCGATGGCTATTATTTTTCTATTTTTTTCCAGCCGGCGAACTTGCTAGAAATTTCACAACTTCGCCGCCTGATCAAATGAAGGTATTTGAAATTCCAGTGAACTCAAAAATTAAAATTCAAGAATAACACTCCGTCGCGTTGTTAAAATCTAAAATACCGAACAAACTCACCGGTGGAACTGGAAAATTTTGCCAGGTGCGAACCGCCGAATCATTTGACCTTTGCCCCGGAGGCAATTAGTATCCGGCGTTGATGTTTGCAAAAAACACATTATTTCGTCGTCTGTTATCAATCCTTATCTACGATTCATGAACGCATTCCAGATTAAATCTCTTTTTAGTCATTGAAAACCGTTCGATTCGGCAGTTTACCTTCCACCGAGTGAGTGAGTGTTCGCGTGTTTTAGTGTGTGCAGAATATTGAAAATTACATTAATGGAAATGGATTATCAGTTATGAAGATAGTTCCTACTGTTGGTAAGCGATCAAATGAAATTAATTAAAGTTTATTGAATGAATAATTTATTATGAATTTTTCAATGCGATTTAATAATATCTCTCAACACAAATAACGATAGGAGTAGAGAGACCATCAAGTCAATAGCTCATTTATGTAACATTTATGGAATAAATTATTCACAATAATGATTTTTTGAATACGATTTATTAACATCTGAATACAAAAATAACGGTGTAATAGAGACCATCAGGTCAATAGTTCATTTATGCTAAGCTACAATAATGTATACAAAAAAAAATACGGCAGCTTATTGACAAATTGTACAGAATCTTATAATTACATTTACCTTCTTACCAATGAAAAAATATATTCATTCAATGATTAATTTTTTAAATCATACAATGTTCCATTTTTGTGTGTTGCTGTTTCTTTTCAATCTTGGATTTGGAATTCATTTTTATTCGAAATCCGAAATCTATAATTTTTTCAATTAATTTTAAACTCTTAAAACGAATTTCTCCTTTTATTATTTTTTTATATCCTTCGAAGCAATTTTTGTTTTCCCATTTTCAGTTTGGAAAATTGCTGTTTTGTTTTAACCTAAGATGAGAAATCAAAAATGTTTATTTTTTTTACATAGAAGTTGAACTTTTAATATTTTTTTTACAACTTTTAAATTCGTAGAATGCATATTTCGTTTCCCCAGACATTGTTTAGAATGTTTTCATTTATTTTCAGCTATAATTTGACAATTGTTTTAACCAAAAAATCAGAAATGTATTGTCCTGTTCATAAATCTTAATCTTTTAATGCAAATTCGGCTCATCAATTTAATGATTAAACCAATGCAGAAATTTAATTTTGATTGGAATTTAAAACTCGTTACACTTTGATTGGTTTTCGATTCCAACAAAAGGGGGCCACAACACGCATCACTAGTATCTTTAATGTCCCATTTCACAAAACCAACTGTGGGTTCAATGCACCCTTATCACGGACTTTAAGAGTAGCGAATGGCCTGATAAGTAACGCCAATTTTAAACTGTTTTTAAATAATATTTCTGACTTTAAATCCAATTTATCACGAATAGATCTCTCTGTATTTGTTAGTGGTCAAATTTATATAATTGCAACTTTCTTGAGGGGGTTTTCATTATTTTAATTATTTATGTCTAGCGTATTGCATTGTATTGTTTTTACTTGTTTTTGTTTGTCATCTCAAAGTTGTTGCATTTTAAAATTTAAAATTGTAATTTTAAGTTTTGTATTTTTATATATTATATTAATATTTTATTTTATATTCTAATTATTTCTTAAATGTACGGGGTGAATCCCGTTAAATACAGGGTTATCAAAAGAGTGAAGCGTAACTATTTTTTTGCTCTTTAATCCGATATCACATATGACATAGTTATTTCTAAATATAAGTGAGTTACAAGTGAGTCATTTTTAAGATTTATTATAAATCGAAAAATAGTCAGCCATGAAAAAGATGTAAAACAATTGCAGTTGTTTATAACAACAATAAAATATTATGGTTATTATTTTTATAGAGATAAACAAAGTTGACAAAAAACAACATAAAGTATTATATATATGAAACATCTTTATTGACAGACATAATTTTATTACATTAATTTTTACATACTACATTAATGATGAACTGTCAAGGGCTATAGACCATAGGTCTTTCTGCCCGTCTCTGTCAGTCTTGTCTCGTCCGTTATTCGCTAGTCTGTTGTATGAAATGATGAAATGAATTGATGAAGTGTTTGGATAGGAAATTTGTGTTTTGGTGGGATATTGGGGTCGCGATGGATACAATATTGGTTAAGGGTCTGGAAATTAATCGGGTTTTTTAAAAACTTTTCAGCAAGGAATAGTGTACGTTCCTGTAGAGGGATTATATTTGTGGTGGCATATAGGACTTCGTTTGCTGGATTGTATAAAGGATTGGTGGGGTGGCGGATTTTGGTTAGGATTCGAAGGGCAGCGCGTTCAGCAACATGGAAGTTGTTAAGTGTGGGTGGACGGGATTGTGAAAACAGGATTGAACCATAATCAAGCAGGGGGCGACATATAGATTTATAAATATTTACTGCTGTTGTTGTAGATATGCCTTTATCTTTATAGGTAAGAGCTCTAAAATGTCGCGCCCTTGTCCTGACTCTGGTTTTAATGGATTGGGAGTGGGCTTTGAAGGATAGCTTGGAGTCGTAAAGGATACCTAGATACTTGCATGTAGGGGATGGGTGTATGGGATTAGGACGATTAAATTGTGGGGTAGGTTAAGTAAATGGCATTTGTAAAGCAAACCTCGATGCCACACCGAGTCAAACGCCTTATTTATATCAAGGAATAAAGCGGCGGACTGTTTACCTTCGAGGTAGGCTGTTTGGCAATTGGATACAAGGATTGTGGTTGGGAGAATATTTGACTTATGCAACTCCAAGCCAAATTGATAGTTTGGGATTTTGTCGGATAGAGCATTTAAGATTATTTGTTTGAGGAGGGATTCGATCAGTTTGTCTAGGACAGGTAGGAGTGTGATAGGTCTATAGCTTAATACGGAAGTTGGGTCATTATCGGGTTTGGGGATATATACAATTAATCCAGTTTTACATTCAGGAGGAAAATATTGGTGGGAGTATGCATAATTAAACATATCTATGATATAGGAATGGATGTTTTCTGGGAGTTTTTTTAGAATTACATAAAGTATTATAATTCTTTAATTATCAAAATAATAATAGGATCGTTTGATCGAAACTGCAGTCATTAATAAATAAACAGTGTGATATTAACTAAGTAAAAGTACCTTTTATTTAAATAATAAAAGGAGACAAATTAAATTTTAAAAAGATGTAATTTATGCCATAATATTAATGGTGGATTTTTCTAGCATCTTTTGTAATATTAAAATGTGTCTCCTATTATAATTTAAAATAAAACGTACTTTTACTTATTGTTAGTTAATATCATACTGTTTATTTATTAGTGACTGCAGTTTTGATCAAACGATCCTATTATTATTTTTATAATTAAAGAATTATTATACGGTGTTTTTTTGTTACCTTTGTTTATCTCTATAAAAATAATAACTACAATACTTTATTGAGGTTATAAACAACTGCAATTGTTTTACTTTCATCTTTTTCATGGCAAACTAGTTTTTTTTAAATTTATAATAAAACTTTTTTTTTGGCCTCGGGATCGTAGCCCATATGGCCAACTCAAGGCGGCTACTATTTATGTACAATTTTTGGTTGAATAAATGAGCAAATGAATAATGTCAGACGTATACAACAACCATGGACTGGAGCGAATACTTCTCGATCTTCGAAAATACTTTCGCCCGGGCTGGGATTCGAACGCACACGGTGTAATAATAAAACTTAAAAATGACTGTAACTCACATCTTTTTAAAAACAACTATGTCATTTGTGATATCGGATTAAAGAGAAAAAAATATTCTTTCGAATGAGGTCATAGCCAAACTATTTTCCATTAAAAAAAATGTAAGTTTGCGTCATATCTCGGAAAATAATGGCGTTAAAATTTTTCTGAATTTATTTTATTAATCTGCGTATAATTATCTACAACTTTACAACCTTGTCCTTTACAGTTTTTTTTTCTGTCCTAATAACAGAGATATATTTATTTGAAAAAATTAACACTTTTTACATTTTTCAAAATATCTAGTTACCCTTCACTTTTTTGAAAGTGTTATTTTATTGGACTCGTAAAACTACACTTCTTTGCCCATTTAACCGTTTCTCTATCTCTTATAGTTTCCTAGATCCCCATAGAGAACATCGAAAAAAAACTCACCCTTTATATTATTATTATTAAAAATTAATGTTAATTTTAAAGTTAAATGTATTATAATTGCATTAGAGTTTTTTGAAGGAATTCAATCATATTAGTTTTTTTTTTCTGTTTTTCTTAAAAATAATATATCAAAAATTCAAAAATTGATACATTTTCAAAAATCGTAGTTAATTCTAAAAGCAAATGTTTCGTATCATATCAGTATATTTTTTAACATTAATTTTCAAAAATTTATTACATCTAAAAATTAACACATTTTCAAAAATTATAGTTAGTTTTAAAGGCAGTCGTTCAGTAGATGTATCAAAATATTTGAGGAACTCAATTTTGTTTACGATTTTTATTTTGTTTAAGTGTTTAACAAAAATTGACTCGTTTTCAAAAATCAAATTAAATTTTAAAGTTAAATGTATTATTATTGCATTAGATGTTTTTTTTTAAGGAATTCAATCATGTCAATATTTTTTCTCTATTTTTCTTTGTTCAAATATTCTACAACTTAAAAAAATATTAAAAATTCATAACTCACGCAAAAATTTATACATTTTCAAAAATCGTGGTTTAATTTTAAAGGTCGATGTTTTGCATCATATCAGTATTTTTTTAAAGAATAATTTTCAAAAATTTATCACATCAAAAAGTACACATTTTCAAAAATTACAGTAAAACACACAGTACATTATTGTTTTTAAATTAATGTCAAATGTAACAATTATAGCAAAAATATTTGTTGTACGCACCCTGTGAGGATTGATAAAAGTGAGTAATTTTCCGTGTGAGCATTTTTCAGTATGAGCTATTTTTGTGTGCGCAATTATCACTGTGCGTTATTTTCTGTGTGCGGAGTTTTCCGTGTGAGCATTATTCCGTGTGACGATTGTTCGTGTGCGGAGTTTTCGCTGTGCGCAGTTTTCGCGTGAGCAGTCTTCCTGTGCGGATATGTCTGGTCGCGGTAAAAAGTATACTTATAACTTCATAATCGGGAAAATCATCGAATACAAATAATTAATAAACCTAAATAACCTTCAATAACCTTGAGTCAAAAATATGTGTGATATTTTTCAGATTTCTAAGACAATTCTGTGTGGCAAAAAAATGGGTGTCTCGTTTCGAGTGTGCCAAACGAAAACAAGAAGTAGATAATGTTATTCTGAACAGAAACGTTTAAATAAACATATGTCCGATTTCTTAATGTTATCGATATTATAAAGATTTTTCGATCGTAAAAAAAATCTTACAAATTTTTAGTATAAATTTATTAGATTGCCATGAATTTAAACAAAAATATTTGAGCAGGTTAATATTTATTTGACAAAAATAAATTGCTGCAAGAAATTTGCATTAAGGCGTGGATTTAAAAAACAATTGGGAATAAGCTGTTATTAAAAATTCCGGCCCAGACATTCACACTAAACCGTTGCTGAAAGTTTTTATTCTAATAATGTGAGGGTTCCCAAGAGACCACGCATGCATGTTATGTGCCGTGTTGATCCCGTCTCTGGTAAATATGGTTTCATCTGACCATAATACAAAAGAAGCATTATTTAGTTAAGACTACAATTGCAAATTCAACTGTTTCATTGCTCCGTCATACATACTAAGACATTACCGTCTTAGTGTGCGCCTTCAACAAGAGACCTTGAAATATTTTGTTGAGCAGCAATACGTCTAACACATATTGGGGTTATCTATTACGGCATCAATAATATTCTGTTCATACCTGACGTCATAACATCGAATACGTTCATTACGTGGCCTTGGATCAGTACTACCTGTAGCACGCAAACGCTGAAATGTTCTGCTAAATACCCCTCCAGAAGGTGCCTGCAGTTTTGGAAATCTTCTTTTAAATTCACGACAGGCAGCTCTACAATTTCTGTCACGTATTCAAAATTACTTAAACGAGACATAATTAACAAACTGGCGAAGCAAATAAATTTGCATAAGCAACTGTCTGATAAACATTAACCTGCTCAAATATTTTTGTTTAAAGTTATTCCAATCTAATAAATTAATACTGAAAATTTGTAAATGGTGTAAATGGAAATGAGAACGCGTTGCCTATTTTTGTTTTCAGTACACGATTTGAAAGAAAATTGTTAATAGTTGTAAGTAACGAGGCACATTTAGCAAAACCAGTTTGTAGAGTAAGCCTAGATGCCACAAGGTGTCAAAAGCTTTTGTAACATCAGTTCATAGCAATGTTGATTTTTGGTATCATTATTATTTGTATAAATTTGCTGTAACTATTATTATTTCATAATTATAAATAAAAAAATTACAACTTTTTTTTTAAATAGCAATGATTTCATGAAAAATATTTTCAAACAAAAGATGTTCATTTCTTTGTTGTATTCAATAATTGTTTAAATATTTTTGTGATATTTTGCATATAAAAACGGTTAAGGTTAACACCCACTTGCGGTGTACGAAATTGAACCAAAAGCTCTTCAGTCACAGACACAAAAAAATGTTTTCCAGAAATTGTTGAAATGGCATCTAGCGACCCCAAAAGGAATATTTCCGTAATTTTTTTTTTCACGATCACAATACTTTCTCGTACTTCTTAACGGAGAAAGTAAAAAGATTATTTATGCGTTTCCATTCAAATTAAGCACTATTTTCAACAACTCTTGTATGCATCATTATGATAATTGGTGACGACTTATTGAAAAAAAAAAGTATAATAATCCTCCACTTGCTCCTAGAAAGTCTCCAAGTTTCAGCTCTTCGTTACAGACACGGTGCATGATGAAGTTCGTCGAAACGGCATCAATCATCTTGTTTCCATTATAGTTGGAAGCAGCGGCGGCTCGTGGATGTTCGGCGGTGAGGCAATGGAAGAAAATTTGGCCGAAAAAGTAACGGAATTTGCTTCCTCTGTAAGAGTAAGTAGTGCAGCACGAGCGGCATTTTTGTCTTGCCTCACCTACGGAAATCCACGAGCCGCCGCCTCCGATGTAGAACGCGAGCATGAACATACTGTATAAAGTGTGACGCTGGGCTGTGTATTGGTTATTTTGTGGTTTACCATTCAGTTAAATAAAACATTTAGACCACTTCAAATACTTTTTTTGTGTTAGTATTTTTTTTAATAATCCTTTTATTATTTACTCATATTCAAATATCTGATGTAACGTTTATCTGTATTAGCCATTCAATAAAATTGTTTCGAATTAATCATTTCTTAGACACTAATAGTAATTAAGGTATCTAGGGCGTTATGAGTATATAAACGCCCCAGGTCGACGATGTACAGACCGAAGGCCCCCGGCCCGAGGGATGTACGTCGACCGTGGGCATTTTGCTTATAACGCCCGTGGCGCCTTCAACGTTTTATGTTATACTTGTGGTTTAAATTTATCGAAGATTTTCTTATACTATTTTCTAACAAATTGTCGCGTCGAAAGCCCCGCCGCGCATATGTCTACGGCGTTCGCACGCTTGATTTGCGTTTGGCGAATTGTTGACAGTCGATCTGTTGTCGGGTTTACTGCGTCGGAACAAAGACAGCGTGCGGATATGCACGTTGTGACATTGCACTGGTTTGGACGGTGGCAAGGCGTCGAAATATGCAACTTTCAGATTAATTTTCCTACTAAAGTAGATAGTAGATAGATACATACACAATTACTTTAAGCAGGCGTTATGAGCGGGCGTTATGGAAATAACGCCCTAGAGAATTATTTGTCATTTAATATGCGTTGTTTCTATGCCATTATGATTTTAATAATAAACACAAGTATGACATAACAGTATATTATTAACCGAGTGAGAAAGTTGGCCATTGCCACGAGGGTAAAGTTTGTAACACGAGCCATTGGCGAGTGTTGCAATTCACCCTCGTGGCAATGACCAACTTGTTCACGGGTTTAATACTATAATTTTTCTACGTCCGTTATAAAATGTACAGTTTTTTTCATTAATTTGGGTTCATAAAATATGTGATTCCTGAACCCTACAAACAGCGTGAAAAAAAGTTCCATAACGGTTCATTTTTTCACTCTTTTGCGTGAAGAAAAGTGCCGTAGCGGTTCATTTTTTAACGCTAATATAAAATTGTTTGCGCAAAGTGTGTCATGAACGCTTCGCAATACGCCGCGAGTTCCGCCGATTAATGTTAAACATTCGTTTCCCATCAAGAAAACTTGATGATTATTATTTTCTTCATTTTAAAAAAGTATTATTACTTAATAAAAATTGATTAAGGTTTTATCGAATTTATTTAAAGTTATGGACGTAGAAAAAATTTTGACTTGTGAGAATTGCCGCACTCGCCTTCGGCTCGTGTGGCAATCTTTCCTACTCATGAAAAAAGTACTACTTTACTCACTTGTTGCATAAATAACTATTTTCGCATCATATTAAATAATTACCTAAAAAATTTTCTGTTTATATTAAATTATAACGAATAATTTTTCTATTTGGAAATTGCGGCAGTTCGCTGGCAAAAAAACGAATCGTAACCATGGTAACAACTAAACTGTTGGGCAATGAAACTGCTATCATTTGATGGGACGTCACCTGTTGGGCAATGAAACCGCTATCATTTGATTAGACGTCACCTGTGGAGAAAATGATTCGGCCGAATAATGGGCAACTTTCTCAATCAAAAACGATTTAACAACGTTTATATTATTTAATAAGATGCGAAAAAAGGATTAACATAACAGGAAGCGACACGGCATGTGGATAAATTGGAATGCTTAAGCGCCATCTAAATGTAGCTACTATAACTAACGCACACACACAACCGTTCCGTATGTATGTGAGTATTATATAAATTATACTTATTTTTTTACTACAATAAGTTAAATAATAGTAATTCAAATCACTTGGTTTTAAAATTTATATTAACTAAATATTTTACAACTTCTGCAACTAGTTTTGAACCATTGAGAACGTTCGTATGATCAAAACTAGTTAGAAAAGTTGTATGATATTTAGTTATAGAAATAGTAAAACCAAGTGATCTTGGTTACCAATTGTTAA
This sequence comes from Ocypus olens, assembly GCA_910593695.2. Classification (NCBI taxonomy): domain Eukaryota; kingdom Metazoa; phylum Arthropoda; class Insecta; order Coleoptera; family Staphylinidae; genus Ocypus; species Ocypus olens. The sequence goes on from OU343056.1 coordinate 18,469,091, forward strand.
TTATGTTGCATCAAGTGGTGGATGAAATACCTTATTAAGGGGGTAAGTGCCGCGTCGAAAATCGATGCATTTTTGATGGCTAGCATATACATAATTCTGAAGTTAATATCAAATATTAAGAAATGATATTTTGGACACTTGGAGCGAAAGGATTAAACTATTCGTCTATAGAATTTGATTTATTTTTTAATCATCAGACAAACTGTATAATTTATCCTGAAAATTACCAATATTGGATGGATATCTGGAGCATTTTCTCTGCAAAAAACTAACAATATAATGCTACAGAAAGTAGCATTATATTGAGTTTTTTTTTTATTAAACTTCACCTTGAATAGAATAAAATACAAAAGAAGAACTGAAAACACAAAAGAATCAGACCATTGTGAACACTAAAGATCGATTTCCACTAAGGCATTCTACGTGTTAAGAACATATTGGTGGCGTGTGAGATCGAAAGGAAAACTAATTTTAATTCATGTTATAAAGAATAATAACACGAAACATTAATTTGATCACCAAATAAAGAGGCAGGTTAAAATGTAAGAATGAAAATATTAATTAAACCGTTTCTATTCTCTTATTGGTGTTCAATCAAACTTTACTATAACATATGTTTAAATATTTGCATAATAGAAATTCACATTACACCGTTCGATATTTGCATTTAACTCAACGAGCCGCGTGTAACCTGTGTATTGTTAACATTCGTGTAATAAGCGTTGTCAAATTTCAGTAATTCGATAAATTGCTATTTAGATTCAACACTCGGATAATTAACATATTAATTAATTACAGGGAGTATTTGCCGATGCGTTAAAAAAAAGTTTGCGTGTAATCAGTGTGAATACAGGGGAGCGTTTTCCGTCCCGGTTGCACGCCACTGGAAATCATCTAGTAATTACGCGAGTGATTAAAATTACAAGTGGACGCCATATTGCTCTGGCAGAAGTGGAACTGGAATTTGGAAGTTTGGGCATGAGCGATATTTAATGAAATCGACGTAAACGCTCCAATTTTTGTTTGAACTATTGTGGGCGTTTAATCCAGTTCGGCACTCTTCTCTCCCTCTCATGATACTGTAAAGCCTCTCTCTGTTAAGTTATATATATATATGAAATCCCACATCCGAATATAAGTGAGTAATCCGTTTAGTCCATCCGTTCCCATCAATTGCAATTTATCGCTATCGAACTGAAGCGAAAGCTTGTCATTGACGGATTAATCATATTATTTACTTACGGGATGACTTCTGAAGAAGTTTTAAGGTATTATAGAAAACGATAACGTTAATTAACACACGAAATGCTGATCCCCGAGGATTAAAAGTTTTGCAATAAAAATATTCTATCAAGGCCGCTGCCAGACTAACCAACGCCTGTGTGTAAAGGAACATTTCATCACCCCATAAATATAAATCTACTAGTACTAGGTAGATAGATAGATTTTTTATTCATGATAGTAACTAGGGATGGGCGATATTTCACGTATGTGTGATTTTTCACTGGTATTGAAAAATCACAAGTCATTGCTGTTACTCATAAGCGAATTACACTGCTACTTAAAATCACTGCTACTTAAAATCACTGTTACTTAAAATCACTGTTACTTAAAATCACTGCTACTTAAAATCACTGCTACTTAAAATCACTGCTACATATTATCACTGTTACTTAAAATCACTGCTACTTAATATCACTGTTACTTAATATCACTGCTACTTAAAATCACTGCTGTTTAAACTGTGATTGCTACTTAAAGCATAATTGTAAGAAGACAGTAGAAGGTGGCATTTCTAAGTGTTATTTAATATTCATTACTCTCCCATTTTTGCAGGATATTGTATTTAGATTTTGAATAAATATTTAATAAAAAAGACAAATATTTATAAAATCCTATAGTATACCATATGAATGAAATAAATTACTACTTATGTCCTAACTATTATTAATTCAATAATTGAGATTTTATAAAAACGAAAAAATTATCTTGCCCGGCGTGGAATTGAACCACAAACTCGCTGTGATCGAAAGTAATGAGTCCGAAGGCTTAATAAACCCAAAATGACTTAAAATTTATTTAAATTTAAGATTCAGTGCAAATATCTAAACATACATTTTAAAATAATACCACGAAACTAATTTTGGAATTGCAAACTTCATGAACTTAAAAAAATAAATAAAAACAATTTACCAAACTGCAAAAATCTCCAAATGCTCCTTGTTCAGGTGCTCAAAAAAATAAAACAAAAATTTTCAAAAATCCATATCTCTATTGAAAATTGTTGAATTTTCAAGCCCCTAATTGATTTTGAATAAGCGATACTTCGGCCGCTGAGGATAATTCTTTATGGAATTTTGTCTGCGTATTTTTTTGCGTAAGTTTTTATTCAGATGCTCAAAAAATTAAAACTAAAATTTTCATAAAATCCATATCTTTATTGAAAATTTTTGAATTTACAAAAACCAAATTGATTTTGAATTAGCTATACTTCGACCATTGAGGATATTTTTTCAAGGATTTTTTTCTACGCGTTTTATATTTTTTTCTCTGCGACGTTTTCATTCAAGTGCTCAAACAATTAAAACGAAAATCTTTAAAAATCCATATCTCTATTGAAAATTGTTGAATTTACAAAAATCAAATTGATTTTAAATTAGCTATACTTCGGCCACTGAGGATGATTTTATAAAGAATTTTGTGTGCGTGTTTTATATTTTGCTGCTATATTTTCATTCAAGTGCTCAAAAAAATAAAACTAAAATTTTCAAAAATTCATATCTCCATTAAAAACTGTTGAATTTACAAAATCAAAATTGATGTTGAATAAGCTTCGACCATTGAGGATATTTGTTTAGGGAATTTTTTCTACGCGTTTTATATATTTTTTTTCTCTGCGACGTTTTCATTCAAGTGCTCAAAAAATTAAAACAAAAATCTTCAAATATACATATCTCTATTGAAGATTTTTGAATATCCAAAAACCAAATTGATTTTGAGTTAGTTATACTTCGGCCATTGAGGATGATTTTTTAAGGAATTTTGTCTGCGTGTTTTATATTTTTTCTGCCATGTTTTCATTCGAGTGCTCAAAAAAATAAAACTAAAATTTTCAAAAATTCATATTATCATTAAAAATTGTTGAATTTACAAAATCCAAATTGATTTTGAATAAGCGATACTTCGACCACTGAGAATATTTTTTGAAGGAATTTTTTTTACGCGTTTTATATTTTTTTCTTTGCGACGTTTTCATTCAAGTGCTCAAAAAATTAAAACGAACATCTTCAAAAATCCATATCTTTATTGAAAATTGTTGAATTTACAAAAACCAAAGAGATTTTGAATTAGCTATACTTCGGCCATTGAGGATGATTTTTTATGGAATTTTGTCTGCGCGTTTTATATTTTGCTGCGATATTTTCATTCAAGTGCTCGAAAAAAATAAAACTAAAATTTTCAAAAATTCATAGCTCCATTAAAAACTGTTGAATTTACAAAATCCAAATTGATTTTGAATAAGCTTCAACGATTGAGGATATTTGTTTAATGAATTTTTTCTACGCGTTTTATATTTTTTTCTCTGCGACATTTTCATTCAAGTGCTAAAAAATTTAAAACGAAAATTTTCAAAAATCCATATCTTTATTGAAAATTTTTGAATTTACAAAAACCAAATTGATTTTGAATTAGCTATACTTCGGCCTTTTAGGATGATTTTTTATGGAATTTTATCTGCGCGTTTTATATTTTGCTGCTATATTTTCATTCAAGTGCTCAAAAAAATAAAACTAAAATTTTCAAAAATTCATAGCTCCATTAAAAACTGTTGAATTTACAAAATCCAAATTGATTTTGAATAAGCTTCAACGATTGAGGATATTTGTTTAATGAATTTTTTCTACGCGTTTTATATTTTTTTCTCTGCGACATTTTCATTCAAGTGCTAAAAAATTTAAAACGAAAATTTTCAAAAATCCATATCTTTATTGAAAATTTTTGAATTTACAAAAACCAAATTGATTTTGAATTAGCTATACCTCGGCCTTTTAGGATACTCTTTTATGGAATTTTGTCTGGGCGTTTTATATTTTTCTGCGACGTTTTCATTCAAGTGCTCAAAAAATGAAAACAAAAATCTTCAAATATACATATCTCTATTGAAAATTTTTGAATATACAAAAACCAAATTGATTTTGAATTAGTTATACTTCGGCCATTGAGGATGATTTTTTATGGAATTTTGTCTGGGCGTTTTATATTTTTTCTGCGATGTTTTCATTCAAGTGCTCAAAAAAATAAAACTAAAATTTTAAAAAATTCATATCTCCATTAAAAACTGTTGAATTTACAAAATCAAAATTGATGTTGAATAAGCTTCGACCATTGAGGATATTTGTTTAGGGAATTTTTTCTACGCGTTTTATATATTTTTTTTTTCTCTGCGACGTTTTCAATCAAGTGCTCAAAAAATTAAAACAAAAATTTTCAAATATACATATCTCCATTAAAAATTGTTGAATTTACAAAATCCAAATTGATTTTGAATAAGCGATACTTAGACCATTGAGGATATTGTTTTAAGGAATTTTTTCAAGGCGTTTTATATTTTTCCTGCGATGTTTTCATTCAAGTGCTCAAAAAATTAAAACGAAAATCTTCAAAAATCCATATCTTTATTGAAAAATTTTGATTTTACAAAAACCAAAGAGATTTTTAATTAACTATACTTTGGCCATTGAGGATGATTTTTTATGGAATTTTGTCTGCGCGTTTTATATTTTTTCTGCGATGTTTTCCTTTAAGTGCTCAAAGAAAATAAAACTAAAATTTTCAAAAATTCATATTATCATTAAAAACTGTTGAATTTACAAAGTCCAAATTGATTTTCAATAAGCGATACTTCGACCATTGAGGATATTTTTTTAAGAAATTTTTTCTACGCGTTTTATATTTTTTTCTTTGCGACGTTTTCATTCAAGTGCTCAAAAAATTAAAACGAAAATCTTCAAAAATCCATATCTTTATTGAAAATTGTTGAATTTACAAAAACCAAAGAGATTTTGAATTAGCTATACTTTGGCCATTGAGGATGATTTTTTAAGGAATTTTGTCTGCGCGTTTTATATTTTTTCTGCGATGTTTTCATTCAAGTGCTCAAAAAAAAAAATTCAAAAATTCATATATCCATTATAAATTGTTGAATTTACAAAATCCAAATTGATTTTGAATAAGCGATTCTTCGACCATTGAGGATATTAGTTTACGGAATTTTTTCTACGCGTCTTATATTTTTTTCTCTGCGAAGTTTTCATTCAAGTTCCCAAAAAATGAAAACAAAAATCTTTAAAAATACATATCTCTATTGAAAATGATTGGATTTACAAAAACCGAATTGATTTTGAATTAGCGATACTTCGGCCATTGAGGATGATTTCATATGGAAGTTTGCCTGCATTTTAATTTTTTTTTCTGCGATGTTTTGGCCAAGTGGTCAAAAAATTAAAACGAAAATTTTCAAAAATCCATATCTCTTTTGGTTTTTTGATTTTATTTAAGAATAATGCGTCGAGAACAGAGCAAATAATCTTTCAAAAGATGCGTTTTTTCAGAGGTAAAACCAAAATAGGAAAACATTTGCCACATACCTTAAATTCTGCAACTTTTTAAATTTACTGAACAAACATTCTATTTTTCTGCAAAAATTTCCAAATACTTCTCGAATTTTGAACTGAATTAAGGATAGTCGTATTTTTATTCGGTATAGCAATAAGACAACGTGATTTTAAAGTAGCAGTTTTGCCCATCTCTAATAGTAACAATAATATTGTATATAAGTAAAAAAAAATGGTGATGTGGCCATCATGTAACTTTCTCCGATTTAAAGATATAATGGTTAGTTTTATGGTTAATTTTAAATTTGAAGGGATATTTTAAATGTTTATCAAGCGTTTTTATTGAAATTTAAATTATATGCGGAATAAAAAGTTTTTCCAATTTTGCTCAAATTTCTTTCTTTATTCAGGGTGAGTCGGGAGGAACGGACCAAACTCCAGGAGTGTATTGTACACGTAAAAATAATGTAAAAAAACTCAATTATTGTTATTCAATTTTGATTTGTTTTCAAGTTATAGCGTAATTAAAAATAAACAAAATTTCATGTATTAACGCTTTGGTAATCATAGCGTTCTTATAATAAAAATGTTACATACTCGAAAAATTTCTTATGTAAGATGGCAACTATTTTATACTGCCGGTTCGACAATGAAAAGATCTCTCAAAATCAAGAACAAAAATAGGGGGTTGTCATTTAAAAACAAAATGACCCACGTCATTACTCGCAAACAAATGACGACTGAAAATCGACTTTCATGCAAAAATGTGAATTTTTATAAAAGAAAATCGACCTATTGGAGGATTTTTTCCAAAAATATTTTATTTCGGTTTTACTGAATATATTCCATACTTTAGGCGCGCACTATAGACATATCCCATAATCTTTATTTGCCATTTGGATGCCTTTAATTCGTATTATTTTCTAGTCTTCCGAGAAGTATATTTAGTTGAAATGCATACGCCACTGGCAACAAGCTACCGTTGAAATCCCTCGCAGCCCGGGGGCCTTCTCTGTTCAAACGTACTTTAACCTCGCGAGATCTCAAATGGCGGGAGTGGTTTATCTAGTAAAATATAAAGAAGCGAGTCTTGAACGGCCGGAAAATAAATGGGAATTTTCAAGTTTGACCTGCCGTTAAGAGGGTGTTTTATATAAGCAATAAAGTTAAGTTTTTGACATTTGTGCAGCACACCTTTTTAAATTGAATTTTGTTTAAATTCAATTTGGAATTAAAGGAAATTTAATAAAAGTAGACTTGCAACTGCTTTATTCAAAACAACTTGTTATATAATTCTACAACGAAAACTTTGTAAATTTTTAGCATTTAATACCAAAACTTTAAGTTTTCTGCCCTTTATCTTTTAGAACACCTCGTATTATAATAGTAACTTTAAATTCCTGAAAATATTATGCTTGAAATATTTATTAATATCAAATTTTGCTTGCAACTTATGGCCTGAATATATAAATATTTACCTTTTTGCCAATCTAAAAAAATCAGTCTTACAAAGACCAAAGACAAATAACCTACCCTGGATAACCCCATGCCGAATAATAAATTATTTAAAATTTTATTTTACTTATAAATAGTACTACTATTGCTAAGGATAGTAATTTGAAATAGATATTAATTCTGCCAAACAAAAACTTAGTTTAGATTAAAAATTCTCGACTAGTTTTGCCTTGCGCAGGAATGTAAAAGCTCTCCTTATTCGTGCTTTAAACAATTCCTAGGGCTGTAATCTAGCAATTATGCCCTAAATACATACACTACCATTATTAACAGAAAAACTTGTTTGAGAGCGTTTACGAAAAAGTTAAATACCTTAAAATTTAGGCTATATTTCGTGTCTAATAAATGTATTTAATGCATTTGCATAAAGTAAGAGTTATCTATTTAAACTATAATGTCTCCATTAAAACTATATATTTTTGTTTTTAAAATATATTAGTATTGCATTAAAAATAATATCAGAATCCATTATTTGTATTCAAATTGCCTACAATTGTTCCATCTCCGACCATCAGTTGTGAAAATGAGAGAATGGAATTAAGTTAGGAAATAATTAAGTTCTTCGCAGTTCAGACCATTTATGTGCGCGGAATAAAGAAGCGGGAGAGTTATATCGCGAGGAATACAATAAATTTCCATAATTAAGCAATTTATCGAAGAAAAAACGTAGCCCCATAAAGTGCACATTTTTATAACCCCTTACTCTTTATAATGACCATTTATGGCGGGGCAATTTTCGCTGGAACAATAGGCGCCTTTAAATGGACCCACTCCGTATAATTCACACCAAAACTACACAAGCCTTATGCTATTATTATTATTATTATTGCGTAATCAAAACGATCTTCTCGTATCTGACGCTCGGAGCGGTGTTGGTCGTTAATTTTGCCTCGAGCTCATTAATTAATTTCCGTCAATATTAAGGTGAAGGTTTCGGAGAGATATATTCGAGTGAGAAATTCATAACGGAATTCGGTCGTGGGGACAAGGGTCCTCGTCTATTCGTCTATAGGGCGACCCAATTTCGCGCAAATTGCATTTTCTGCACAATTCGCCCCCTAAGAATCGACCCGGCGTCATTCAGAGTGAGTTAAACACGTATGTGTCACATGGGATTAAAACTATTTCTAATTATACGTGTGTTTATGGAGATAGAAATGGAACTGGCACTTTATCTTGACATGGAGAAATTGAAATACATCCAAGCTTAATTTTGGAGGGACATGTTAAGGGTATTTCAGACAGACTCGATTTGAATGATTGGGTTAAACGTTTCAAGGCGGTTGTCATTGCATGTTTTAAAATATGAATAAACGGCCTAGTTTACAGCAGTCGCAACCAACGTTTTGCAGAAAGCTAAAATAAGCTTAATTTGGATTTGATCTTACGGTGCACGCGCCGAGAACTTCTATCTTACAAGAATATTTTTATTGTCGCGAATATGGCGACATTAATTCGTTATGGGTCTTCTTGACTTTTTAAAAGGCTGCAGACCTTAATAATAATAATATTAAGGCCGAAAACCCGCAGGTCGCTAGTCAAATTGACTCACTTCCATATAATGTATTGTTTATAAAACTAATGTACGGTAGATTTTGCCAAATAAATGTATGTATATAATAATATTAACGGGATTCACCTTTTTTACACGATAATGCATAAAATAAGTACAAAAAAAATAGTGGTTAGAGCAAGTACAATAAAATAAAAATAATGTGTTAAATAATATATTTTTGTTTGTCATATAAGTTTAACACATTTTTATTTTATTGTACTTGCTCTAACCACTATTTTTTGTACTTATTATTTGTCATAGTGTAATGCCTTAACTAATTAAGGTATTACACCATGACAAATAGTTTTGTCAATGAACTAATCATGACTTAAAAGTTGGTATGACGTAAAAGACGTATTGAGCATATTTACATTTCTCATAATTGAAAAATACCAACAATAATTAGTTCGATGAAAATTTAGTCGAAACAAAGATGCATTTCAATGAGTACTCTTAAATCACTTATTTTAAAATATTAGATGAAAGAACCAAGCGGTCAATAGCCAATTGTGGATAATTTGCTAAATTCATCGCTACTCTGTAGAATTAATTTCCCTAAAATTAAATAATAAATGTTGGATTTCGCCCCCATTGTCATGAAATTTAATAATAGATTATTGAAAAGGATACTCATATCGTTGCCCCTCTCTTAAATCTTAAAACGTCTTAATTTTGAATGAATCGCGTGCCTGGGTCGAGTTTTGGTCGAACAATGGAAACGAATTCTGGCATATAATGGGCACGTTATATTGATTGAAACCAAAGCCAAAGCCGGAGTTCTTGCGGCCGGGCGAAGAGAAGAATGGGCCGTAGGGCTGAGCGAGGCTACTATGCGATCCCTTTCGAGGGAGGCATTCTGCGGTTCGGTTCCAGTTTCTCGTTTCGCAAAACTCTGCGAAATTTTAATGCCAACCACGCGAAATTATTACAGTTCCTGTCCCTTTTCGCTCAAAATTTAATCAGATAATGAAGGGCTGCTTTGCTCGCTTATCTTGTATACACGCAAATTACTCTCGGCTATGATGATGATGTGTATATGCTTAACAACTAGAGAGACCCGTTGCGATGTTGGGTGTTGTTTAAATCCGACAGTAAACATTCGTTTGTTGCTGCGCGATGCCCTCTGGCATTATAACTGAATCTGTGTGTTAAGTGTGTAACGTAATTAATGCTGTCTGTACTTTAAAAGAAAACAAGCCGTATTATCTATGCTTGAGGCCTCTACTGCGTTAATAATGAATTAAAACAACATAATTTTCTATATATTATATAGAAGTAAAGTTCCGGGAAATTTTAGCTTTCGTAACGGAAATATTACTTAACGAAACTTTGTTTAGCATTTATTTTTGTAAAAATCCCAGACTTGAATTTCCACATTAAATTTGTTCTGAACTCTCTAATAGTTATTTATGTATCAAGGGCGTAAATTGATATGTTTGAGCCCGGGGTGTGGAGATTCCAGACCGACGCCGACGCGGAGCTTCTTTTTCATGGGTTAAAACCTTTATTTTTCTGTTTTCACAATTAAGTTTATACAACTTTGTCAACATAAGTTGTAGTGGCAAATGTTTTACGTAATTATAAGCTATTACTTCTTCAAGAACTATTGTTTATTGGTAGGTGTAAAACTGCCTCTGTTATCTCCATGGACAATACCAGATGGTGAAACGTTTGAATTAGACCCAGACAAAGTAATAACATTTGTGTTTTTCAGATAAAGTTTTTATATAGCATCTACGTCATACCTTTATTCTGTATTAACTTAAAAATGAAATATAATTGCAGAAGCTTTATAGGTTCAATTTTTACTCTTACAAGGGGAGGATCAGATGTGTGACTCACCGATTTCATCCATCTTTGGCACACGTGTAGGTCATAACTAGGAGTATAACAGGTGCAAGTAATAGGGCGCACTATTCAGCCGTTTTCAAGAAAAAAATGTTTTTTAATTTGTTATTCAGTCGTACGTTTATATATCTTTTGCGTTAATAAACATATACCGACCTTTTGGCGCATGGATAAAACCTCCGATTCGTGGTCGCAAGATCGAAGGATCGAACCCCATTGTTGAAGTTGGGTTCATTCATTTTCTTTTTATAGTTTTTATAAATCCATGTGTATTTAAATATCTTAATTTTAGAATCAATCAATTTTTTTCTCGAAAATGGCTGAATAGTGCGCCCTATTATTTGCACCTGTTAGACTCCTAGTCATGACCTACCCGTGTGCCAAAGATGGATCGAATCGGTGAGTCACACATCTGATCCTCTCCTTGTTAGTTACTATCAAATTTATTTTACCTGTTTAGGACTGTGTGCCTTTTTATTTTAACAATAACAGTTTAAAGTTTTCAAATTTAAAATAATTTTCAATGAAATGCTTAGAAATCAACGATCATAAACCAATATTATTTCAATAGTAGTACAATTAATAACATGCATATTTCTCACTGAAAATCCGGCGTGAAATTGGTCAGAAAAGTAGTAGTTGCTTCAATAAGTTATTTGTTAATAGCCTTAGTAAGACTTAATTTTGCAGAATTATGAACAGGTTGAATATTCATATATTCAGGCCACTTTTGAAATAAAATGAGTGAGTTAAAGCTCCAAACTTCTGCTTTTTCAGGTTATTAATTTTCTCCCGTATTGTAACAGTTTCAGTTATAGTTGCTATATATAGTGTCATAACTGTTTATCGATCACCCAGCTCCTTCACTTGAAAAAACTGATCTAAATAAATATATTCTAGTTGGAGGTGACTTTAATATTAAATTCAATTTAAATGATAATATGTCTATTGCTCTATGTGATCTATTAGCTACATATAATTTATCACGTATAGTTAATTTTCCAACTAGAAAAAATAACTTTATTCATAACGTCTTCACTAATATTAATAACGAATTAATAAATGTTTCACCTATTGATGCAAAGATTTCCGACCACATTGGCATCCATATGCAGATAGAATTAAATAAGAATAGTCATGTTGAAAGTACACTAAAAACAACTAAACCTTACACACAGTTAGGTCGCTTTAATTGCTTTCAATTACTTATTAACACAGATTGGAATTTTATTCAGAATTGCGACTTGAGCGTAGAAGAAAAATTTCATAAGTTTATCGATGTAATAAAGACCTCCATTGATATCTGTTTTCCACAGAAAACAATAAGAAATAAGCAAGGTAATACATCAAACTGGTTTAACAATTCACTTCGGTCAATGAGAGATACATTACACCTCCTACATGACGCAACGGAATTATACCCTAACTTAAAATCAGAATATATTAAGTTTAAGGATAAATATAAAATCGCCCTGGATCAGACCAAAAGGGAAGCTAATGCGAAATTCATCAAAGACTCTAATAACAAATCAAAAGCAATCTGGTCTTTAATCAATTCTAGTCAATCTAAAACAAAATGTGATAATACATGTGATATTAATGCTAACTCTATAAACAATTTTTTTAACACCATTGCTAGCGATCTCGAACAAAATTTACCACTTTCAAACATTGATCCAATTGATGTAAAATCTTCCACAAACTGCTCATTTAAATTCAAAGAGGTTTCCCAAAGTGCTGTGCGTGATGCAATAATGGAACTAAAAAACTCTAATTATAGAGATATGTACGGGGTTAATGCGAGCCTGTTAAAGAGTATAAAAGAGGCAATAATCAACCCTTTAACTCAATTAATAAATTTATGTATAATCTCTGGCATTTTTCCAAGTTGCTTAAAACGGGCTTGTATTATACCAATATACAAAAAAGGGGATCCCAATGATACTAATAATTATAGACCTATCTCACTCTTACCGATACCGTCAAAGGTATTCGAAAAAATTCTCTTTAAACAAATCACTGAATACTTTGAGGAACACAACATCTTATCCAATGTTCAAAATAGTTTCCGCAAGGGCAAACCAACAAAGGATGCAATCGTAACCTTTGTTAATGAAATTTACGAAGGGTTTGGAAATAGTAAGTACTCAGCTGCTACGTTAATAGACCTAACGAAGGCTTTCGATTGCGTCTCGCACGAGATTCTCTTGCGGAAGCTATATTTTTATAACTTCTGTCCACAATCTTGTCGACTGTTATGCAGTTACCTATCTCACAGAATGCATTACGTAAACATGAATAACAGCATCTCTGATGAGTTATTCTCTAAACAAGGGGTCCCTCAAGGATCGATATTGGGACCATTATTGTTTCTAATTTATATCAATGACCTTCCTAAGCTCAATAATGAAGGGTCAATTGTGTTATATGCTGACGATACAACACTAAAGCACGACCACATAAACAAAGAAACTGCTATTAGAAATAACTGTTCACTTGTTGAACAAGCAACAGACAGGTTTGCTGCCAATAAATTAACGGTTAATGCAAATAAAACCGTTAATATTTTGTTTTCCCTCGTGTAGACACTGAGCTTAATTCTGCTAAATTTCTTGGCATGCATCTCGACTCCAAGCTAAATTGGCGTAAGCAACAAGATTACCTGTCCAACAAATTATGCCTCATCATTTACAGACTAAGACAACTAAAACAATACCTACCACTTGAAGCACTGAGAATTGCTTATTATGCACTAATTGAAAGCCACTTAGCATACAGTATCTTAATCTGGGGTCACTCTGGGATCATGTCAAGGCTTTTTGGCCTCCAAAGAAGAGCGATTAGAATTGTCGACTCTTTGCAGTACCGAAGTGATTGTAAACCATCATTTATAAAGTTAAATATTCTAACTGTACCTTGCTTATACATTATGGAATGTTTAATATATGTTCATAATAACAAAAGTCTTTATAACACTAAAGACGAACACCATGACCATTACACACGTTCTAGTCATCTTCTACACTCAAAACGCCTCAGATTAAGTAAAGCACAAAATGGAGTGAGCTTCCACGGGCCCAAATTCTATCATCTGTTAACAAATAATGATTTAACTTGACAAAAACAATTTAAAAAAAAACTATTCGATCATATTTATCTAATAATGCATTTTACAGCATTCAGGAATATCTATATTTTAACCATTTTATTCAGGGTACTTCATCTAGTCATTGATTTTAAAATTGTGTTGTATATGTATGTGTTTAATTAAGTTACTAGCTTTTATTATTTACAATTTTATCTGATTTTCTTTTTATCTATATTTATTTTATTCTATTGAGGATCATATGTATGTTTTTTAAATTTTAATATTTTAGATTTTGAGTTTTGAATTTTAAATTTGAATATGTTAATTTTAATGTGTGTTAATTAAGTCTTTTTTACCACATAGCATGTGCTCTCTCGCCACCTCTGACTTGTGTACACATTTCTTTTGTTTAGCACGAATAAAGATTATTATTATTGTTATTATTATTATTATTATATCAGCAATAATACTAACTCGTCTATTTTTATAACCTAGAGCTCTTGCTTTCTTTTCCAATCCCCTTTATCGTTACATAAGCCTCTCCAGTAATTTTGCATTTTGGTCGTTGCTCTTTTGTCTTGAATGGGGCCCATTTTTTAAATCTGATGACATTACCATGCTCTTCTTCTGTTGACTGGACTATTGTATTGGTTTTCTTCGTTTTAAAAAATATTATAGAAACCTCATACGTGAAGAATGAAGGCACTCGCTCGTTCATGCTTTAAAAATGCGCTCACGCGAAAACATTGTCCTTCCCGCAGTTGGTTCGTAAGTAACTATTAATGGCAGACCAGTGATTGTTTTAGGCATTTATTGGCAAAGTAATTGGCTCTGGCTCTAGACGTTGTGGAATGGGACACATCCTCGTATTATGGGCATGATACGATTTATGACCCGACCGATTCCTGCCATAAACGTGTCAGTCATAAATAAAAATACAGGGAAGTGTTAATTTTTTCCGTTGTCTAAATTTTCCTCAACAGTTAACTTAAACACAAACCGGACATAATCCAAATAATTTAGGACGTGAAGAGCAATGGCCTCAGACCTAGTTTCCATGTATTTAAGATGTGAGTATCAGTGAGAAGTAAGCAGATCTCATAACATTTCTTGAGGCATGACAAAAATTTTCAGAAAAAAGTTGTTTGTTTTTTGATAATGTATTACTATTGCAGTCTCATAATAATATTATACAGTGTGTATCAGCCAAATGGAATAAATTCGATAATAAATAAATGGGGGCGTATTCGAAAAAACGCTCGGATACGTCGATTGGTATTTTTAGTTGCGCATTTTTTTCACCAAAAACTTTTTATACAGGGTGTGTCATGTAACAGAGGCCAATACCAATTTTCTTATCTTAAATGCAACACCCTATATATTATTTAATTTTTGGATTGTGCAGAAAATTCTAGATATATTTCATGTACCCTGTCCTATACCTATCTTCGACTGTTTTTTTTTGTATTTATTAGTTTTTGAGTGTAATGTAGCGAATATCTGTAATCAAACAATATTATTTTTTACTGTCTCCGTTACGAAGTACGAGAAATTATTGTGATCGTAAAAGTTTTTTCAATTTTTTTTTACGGAAATATCCGGTTTTGGGTCCCTGGATATCATTTCAACAATTTCTGGAAAAAAAAATGTGTCTGTGTGTGTGTGTGTGTGTGTTTGTTTCCTAAACAGTTAAAGATAGGTATAGGACATGGTACATGAAATATGTCTAGAATTTTCGGAAGAATTCAAAAATTGAATAATATAAAGGTTGTTGCATTTAAATTAAGAAAGTTGGTATTGGCACACCCTGTATAAAAAGTTTTCATTGAAAAAAATGCGCAACTAAAAATACCAATCGACGTATCCGATCGTTTTTCCGAACATGCCCCCATTTATTTATTATCGAATTTATTCCATTTGGCTGATACACACTGTATGTTCGTGTTTTGCTGAAGTAAAAATTAATCTAGCCGTTTTATTGTCGTTAGGACTTAATTAATTAACAGTAAAGTTATTTAATGCAGTTTACATGGCCATTGTAGTCAACGTATTGAAGATATAAATTGGTAGAATATGGACAGAGACCGACAATCTCATCCTGTACCGGGTGACCCAAATTAGATGTTGTTACAAGTCAGTAATCTTAAGAGAAAAAATCTGATATGCAGGTTATGACCTCTTTTTCTGAAATAACAATAGCACTAACAGATCATGACTAACTTGATTAGTTTGAGAGATATCGGGCGTTTTTCAATTTTTGGCTATTTTAAAATACGTATTTTTTCCAATTACTGTAAAATATGCAAAAAACTTCCGCTCATGAAAATAAATAATTTAGGTTACAAAATCTGAGGTATACGCCAAAAATCGAAAATTCAGACGTGAGATTTGATGATATCATCGTTGTACATATGCAGAATCGAATAATACTTACGTTTGAAAAGTCAAAATTATGAAAATTGAAAATGAAGATTTTGCCAAAATTTCGTACACCAAAAGTAGATTTTTAATATAATTTTGAATCAAAGATCACATATTTTTCAATATGTTTCAAAATGATATTTTCTCATTTAAATTAAAGGTTGGATATTTTAAAATATGCATTAAAATTTTATTCTTCGAATGGATGCAATTTTCATATCTTCGGTTCATGTTTTGGCTATTTTGCTTCCAAGTGAGTTTATTAATTCATCAAATATTTGATAAGATTGAAGCAAAGGATCCCGCAGTTTTTGATAGGGAAATGGCTTTCAGTCAATGTCCTTGAAATAACTGAAAAATATTCACCGACGTGCCGATTAAAAGTCTCCATGGTCGCAACAGCCGAAGATCGGCATGACTTGGTGAATATTTTTCAGTTGTGTGCGCTGTATCTCAAAAACTAATAGAGCAATTGATATGAAACTTTGAACATCCATCTTATTTGATAATCTGAAGAACTGAAAAGCTTTTGGTAAAATTTCATAAACCGGAAGTGGGTGTTTACCTTAACTGTTTTTTTGTTTTTTGTCAATATTTTCTTAAATATGAAAAATATCACAAAAACATTTTAACAAACATTAAAGACAACAAAAAGTGAACATCTTTTGCTTGAAAACATTTTTTATAAAATCATTTTTATTCAAGATAGAAATTTATTATTTTTTTTAAGTTTTCTAATTATAAAACGATAATAGTTACAGCAAATTTATGTTAATGATAATTATAGAGAATGCTAAAATGAACAACTTATAAAGAATAAGTTTTTTTTCAAAATCCCTTTAGTTTTTGAGTAAATTGAGTTTTTGAATTTGAAGTATAATTATTCCATCTTTCATAAATTTGACGTTTTAAACGTCAGTTTCATCCGAGTTTATACAACGCTCGATGTACGTTTAAATTATGATTTCAACTGAAAATAAACCTTGAAAGCGTAAATATAAATGAGTATGATACGATCCAGTCGGAGAAAGTAACATGATGGCCACATCACCATTTTTTTTTAAGTGATGTGGCTTTACTTTTGAATGTTGTAGGTTTCGGGTAGGTCAGTAATATCGTTGAATTGTTAAGGATAAAATATTTCTGGATATATTTGGTAATTTTAAGCAAATTTGTAGGGTGATTAATTATACATAACTTTTAGAATTTCTTTAAATCGTGGATTGCAACTTTTGTTATTAAGGTTTATCTGTCAAAGGTTAAGGTAGCATAAGTCAATTGTTTTGTTGAAATATAGAACAACAATTATTTTTGTATGGATTTGATAATTTTAAAACGAATTTGTCAAGTCATCAATTTTGCACAATTTTTGAAATCACTGATTTCGGCATTTTCAAAAACGCATTATTTCTGGATATATTATCAATTGTTTTGCTCGGAAATTAAAGCATGCTTATAAATGGATTTGGTAATTTTAAACTTTTTCGTCGAATTTTTTAAACCGCTGTATTATTTTTATTAATTCAGTTTATATTTTAAGTATGTAGGTTTTATTTTCAGAAAGGGTGAATGTAAATTGTTGTGTTGAGAATTAAAAGATTTATTACTTCTTGGTCGATTTTGAGCAATTAATTGACTAGAATTTTTTAAACTGCTAACTTTTTAATTATTTGTTGTTTTTATTTCAAGAATATTTTTTTCCTCGCTATGCGTAAGTTCGATTTCATCGGCTCGATTGGGACGAGAAAGTATATATTTGCGCAAAAACAGAAAAAAAGTCTAGGTCGGAAGTTATGTTTACATGGGTTGACACTAGACGGCGCGTTTGTTGTCATATTTTGTTGTCATATTTTCTATTTCAATATGATAATTTACTGGAAATTAACATGAACAGAAGTAGTGAATTCTTTTTATCGTGTAACGGACCTGTCTGCGGTTATTTTAAACCCAAAGGAATTAGTTATAAGGGCAAAGGGGTAATCTGCAACTACTGGCTCCACTGAAACACAAAGCCTATTAATAATTTCTGGCGCTTTTTTCGGCCCGGAAAACCTTACTTTCGTGTCTTGGTACACGAATAACTATTTTTTTGAAATGAGGGGCCTCCAAACGGTATTTCCTTTAAACTCTATAACTTTATAAAATCGTTGCAAGTGCCAGACATCAAAACGGCTGCAAAATGTTTAAATCTATATGTCGGCCCTTGCTCGATTATGGCTGTATCCTCTTTCTCCATTTCAAAAATCCTTACAATAAATAATATACTTGTTGCGGAGCGTTCAACTCCCCGTTCGATAACCAAAATCCGGAATCCTTCCAATCCACTATGCAACCCCTTCAATTACGACCGGACACAACTTACCCCTATTGATGTTCGCATGGACACTCAATTTTCAGCGCACCACCGTTCCAATCGTGAAATTCTTGATGTGTATTGTATCAAACACGACCTTAGTATTACCTCCTAAAAATGATCAAAACACCCTTTATGAACTTGTCAGTGATACTTTCCAAATAATTGACACTTATTCGGAAAGGGGATAATCTAATCAAACGCAATTTTCTCTAATTATTATCTTTGAGAAGACTGTTATTACAAATAGTAATAGGAGTATATATTTATACTACAAATTATAAATACACTTACATAAGAAATAGTATTATGAAGTAATAATATTTTTACGGAAATTACCTTTACACATAATAGAATTTACATAATATAAAAAATACAATGGATATTATTACTACCAAATTGTAAAACAGTTTAGAGCCTGAATGTTTGAAATTATCGAGTATTTCGATTTTTTTCAAGAGAATTTTAAAATACAAATCAAAATATATTTTAATTTTATATATTGCAAACAAATGTGAAACAAGTTAGCATTTATTTTTAAATCTGTTGTTTCACGTTCATATTTATTATAAATAACATTATTTATAATGTCCTCGAGGATAGACAAAATAAAAATCACTTACATACTGAATTATATTGTATTAATATTATATTATAATTTAAAAAACAAACACGAAAAATAAAATCGATTGATTAATTTTCCACATTTGGTACCTAAATTCTTTTTAAATTATTACATATTTTTTTACAACGTATTTAAGCCAGTAAGAGATTTTTATTATATCCACCCTCGAGGGTTTGAGAAATAATTTAATTCATAAATATGAAGGCAACAAAGATGAAATAAGAAAAGTAAAGATGAATATAATGTAATTTAGTGAGGGATTTTTATTTGATTTATAAAAGATGTGGTATAAATGATTTAATTTATGATACAAAACATGAACGAGAAATTTCAGCGTTAGTTGGCAGAATTAGGAAAATTCTGTTGGTCTACCATTTTATTGCAATTAGTCTGTTTTAATAAAAAATATTTCTTAGCCTAAATTGTTTAGTTGCTATGGCAACCAACTTTGTTTTTAGAGAGGAAATCACGGTTTTTTAATTTTTTTGGACAAAGCATTATTTTCTCTGCATGACCGTCCTATTTTTACTTACGAAGTACGAGAAAGTACTGTGATCATGATTTTTTTTTCAATTTTTTTTTTACGGAAATATCCGTTCTGGCGTTCCTATATTCCATTTCAACAATTTCTAGAAAAAAATGTGTCTGCTGTGTGTGTGTGTGTGTGTGTGTGTGTGTCTGCTGTGCGGGATGTAACTCAAAAACTAATAGAGTAATTGATATGCTCTTCTTTGAACATACGTCTTATTTGATAATCCGAAGAACTGAAAAGCTTTTGTTAAAATTTCATACACTGGAAGTGGATGTTTACCTTAACTGTTTTTTTTGTTTTTGCCAATATTTTCTTTAATATGAAAAATATCACAAAAACCTTAAAACAAACATTGAAGACAACAAAGAAATGAACATCTTTTGCTTGAAAATATTTTTCATAAAATCATTTTTTTATAATTATAAAACGATAATAGTTACAGCAAATTTATGGTAATAATAATTGTAGAGAATGGTAAAATGAACAACTTATAAACAATAAGTTTTTTTTTTTAATCCTTTTAGTTTTTGAGTAAACTGAGTTTTTGAATTTGAACTATAATTTTTCCATCTTTCATAATTTTGAATTTTTTAACGTCAGTTTCATCCGAGTTTACACAAGGCTCGATGTACATTTAAAATATGATTTCAATTGAAAATAAATGGAAACGTAAATATAAATGATACCATCAAGTCGGAGAACGTAACACGATGGCCACATCACCATTTTTACTTTCTCCGTTACGAAGTACGAGAAAGTATTGTGATCGTGATTTTTTTTTCAAAAATTTTTTTTACGGAAATATCCGTTTTGGGGTCCCTAGATGCCATTTCAACAATTTCTGGAAAAAAAAATTTTGTGTCTGTGTGTGTGTGTGTGTGTCTGTGTGTGTGTGTGTGTCCCCACATATTTGTGGCACTTTGTGTGTGCTACATCCTGAATTGTGGCGGAGGCGCGTTCTTGTGGCACCTTACCCTCCGTGCCACAAGTACATTCGGCTATTTCTCCATTGCTTCATATGTCACACTTACGACATTTAGTACCAATGTTAAAGAAGATCAGATTATTTCAGTTATCTATACGAAAATTCTCTAAAATCATTCTCACGAAAGTTATGATACCTTAAAAATAATTGTGTGTATGACGCCACATCATGGGTACCGATCATGTGTGCTACACACCAAATTGTGACAACCCTTGTTGGTAGCGCCACCTGGAACAAAATATGCTGCGTTGCCGACCTATCCCACATACCTACCGAGGGGATCGCATTGTTTGCTCAATTCTCGGGTTGGAAATAGATTTACAGTTGGCGTTAGGACTTGCAGTGTCCATTCATAAATATTTCAATTAAATAAATAACATAAATTATTAATAAATAAATATTGAAATATTAAAATATTAATGAAATAAGAAATTGTGAGTAGAGAAATTAATTAAATTAATAACAGTAATTATTAATAAATAAATAAAAATTGAATTATTTATGAAACATAAAATTGCAAACAGAGAAATAAAATGTACAATTAAATGTTAAAAATGCACGGAATTTCTTGTAATTGTCTAAATTATTATTGTTCTTGACAATTAATACCCAACTTAAATTGATTTTTTTGTTCCCACTTTACTTGAATTACAGTTAAAATTATGCATAAATTATGCAAATTCACCAAATTAAATAGCATTTATTTATATTAATTTATAGGATTCTGTTTTAAAGTTTAAACGGGTTCGGGATGATAAAATGATACAAATATTATTACAATCTTTATATGTATATAAAAAGTGCATGTAATATAATTTATTTCGTATTCAATTAACAAAATTTTCCCACTTTCTTTGAATTTTTAATTTTATCTATATGATTTTTAACACAAAATTTAATGTCAGTCCAACCGCGTGAAGATAATATAGAATTGCTATTCATACATTGTATGCAGTTTACTTTTCCTGGTACAGTATTTCTTTTTATGTGCGTTGCAAAAAACTTCAACACTGCTCCTTTCTCTGCACTAGAGCATTATACATCATATTAAGGATACAAATAGTTTATGATTAATTTTGAAATAGCACTAAACAATATTAATAAATATCATTACCTGAACATGTACGGGGAACAGGTACTTGAGTCGACACTTATATTAAAAAAAATATTTTTTTAATGGAATAAAACATGTTTAAATAATTCTAATTAATCCCATCATATAGAAAAATAATTGATTTATATTACTAACAAAAATTTGCTTCAAAATTATATGATAAAATATACATTAACACAAGGTAAAAGTTTTAGCATGTAAAATCCTATGGCCCACGATAAAAAACATACTGTATATCTAACGGTCAATCCATGTCAAAACAACCAATGATAGTCGCTAATTTTTTTTTATTTTCCAGAAGTTTTAGCTATTTTTTAAATTTCTAACCAAAAAGCTAATAAAGTCTCAGTGATGAAATTTTAACCACTTAGTATAACACCATTAAAGAACGTTTTGTGAAAATATTGGGTTTTTAAAGTGTGTCCCTTCCGAGATATTTCAGATCGAAAATACCTGATTTTAGGAAAATTGCAATATTTGAAGACCCTTTAAAAAAGGATGTAACTCTCTGGCCTGATACTTTTTAGGGAAGTAGTATACTATAGACACTATATCCACAAAAAATGAATTTGAGTCTTCGTTTTATCTTTAACACTTTTAATTTTTAAAGAGAAGCTTTTTATTTTGGAAACGTTAACATTTACCTATTTTCTGCTAATTTACAATTTAGTATAGGCCTATATATATATATATATATATATATATATATATATACTTAACAGAAAAAATTGTACATTTTATGTTCTTTAACATGGTTTCTTTTTGAACCAAATATCTCCAAAAACCGAGGAGCTACAGAGTTTAACGTAAATCTCTACAAAATGCAAAATAGGCTGACCCACCAATACAAAATGGCTGTTCACAAAAAAAACTGAACATCTGAAAAATTAATGCATAGCTGTTTTCAACTCTCTGAATATACTACAACATAGGTAAAAAAACGAAAATAGATAAATTTTGTCAGAGACCTTTTCAAATTAAATTGGTTGATTTGATTGACCCCTAAGAATTTTTAGTGACAATCTAAAGACAATAATCAAACAAACTGTTTTAAAAATATGTTTACTTCTTAAAAATAATATTTATTGTTTCAAAATTGTCTAACAATAAGTAAGAAGTTCGTTTGAAATGCATCTCCCTAAATATATGTTCATGAACGCTGGAATATTTAGGTTGGTTCATATACTTACATGTTTGTTTGCAAAATATTAGGAAAAGTTGATAAAAACCAAAGAAAATATGAGCGATTAGATTTTTCACCATAATTGCTTTGAATAGTATGAGAGTGCTGTCTTTATTCTGACAACAATTAAAATGTAACTCATTCTAATTTGGTTTCTGTATCGAATAGAAAATTCAGCAATGTACATTGGCGATTTACATTGTATTTATATGTTTATGCAAACTCCTGCTTCCCATACAGATGGCAAAAAAAGGCAATAGCATAACAAAAAACGTGTATTGTAACTTGTAACTCAAGAGTGAAAAAATAAAATTAAAATATTTGGGATTTCACACGAGTTACCGCGCTTGTCATCAATTGAAAATCTATAAATAGATTGTTAATAATTTTCTTAAAATACAATCCGGAATGAATTTTGAGTAAATTTTCAAATCGATGGTAATTATTATTACATTTTTTCACTTAAATTATTACAGATTTTCAAGAACTTATACTTTATTCTCATGGATTTATCCCACAACTTGCGGATGGGGTGTTTGCAGGTTTCTATGGATTAATAATTATAATTAATTTTTAGTAAATTTATAAAGTTTATAGGAGAGACATATTTCATTTCATTTTTTCATTTGAATGGCAAAAATATTGTTATTTTCAAATAACAACCTACCTTGTTGTTTACTTTTTAGATAGAGCATTTTTAACTACAATACAATACTATTTTTTCTCCACGACCACTGTAGAATTTAAGCATTCTGAAATCAATTTTGATCATAGAACGTACACATTCTCACTCTTGTTATGGATCAAAATAAAATGCACTTATGCGTTTTGCATGTAATTCATTCCATAATAACTAATGGAATGAATATTCTCACACCGTTTCGAATAAAACAATTAGCCTTGGATATCACAATTGTCAAAATACTATAAACATAACCACAAACGCGATAATAAAACGTAAGTTCTTTGTGTTAATTATAATTAATATACTAATACAATAATTATTGTATTAGTCTATTTTATCTGGTCGAGGAGAAAGTATAGTCTACTACTAGGTAAGAATGGAAATTCTGATGCTAGTCCACTCGCATCGAATTTCCATTTTAACCTTGTTACAGAGTATACTATTATACCCTCGCCTAAGGCATTTTTCAAGTTAATTTGACTAAAATAAGCGCTGCGTGTCTAAAATTTGTCGCATAATAACATTTTTTTTTAAATTATTTACCAAATTCAGTATTGCATCAAACTAAAGTTGATTATTTTGTTGCTATAACAATACACTTTTTTATTCTTTATGGAGATTTTTCTCTAGTAATTTTTTTTAAGTTGCATTATTAGAAATTTTTTGAGTAATTTCGTTTTGAAAATAAAAGCAACAGTGCGTTGTCCTAGCAACAAAACGATAAGTTCCAACGAATATCCAACATCATCACTAAACGCATTATTAAATTCCAAAGAACTTGTATACAAATCATTTTCGGATTCGGTAAATAAAATAAAAGTAAAGTCATTACGCAAAACCCTGACCGCTTATTTAGTCGATTTTTTTTTGAAAATGTTATTGTATTTGCAACCACATTTAATTGATGAAAATAACATTTTCTCATACCAGATTTACATTCCTTCCTTACAATTAGTTCAGTGATTTTTTAATTAAATTACGTTCATAAAACTCACATAAATGGATATTTTGTATATGCTGCACTGTCAAATAAGCTCCAATTATGTGTCTAATATTAATTTCTTGGTTTATTTGATCCATTCTCATTTTACTGTAAATGTGTAAATGTTGTTATGTGTTAATTGCTATTGTGTGTTAGTTTGGACCGGATATTGGGATGTGACGCATTCATTCGACGAATTCCTTTTAAAATTTAAAGGGACGGTCCAAAACAGGTAGAACACTTGGGGGTGACGAATGCTAACATCTGCGAAAGATAAATATTTGAGGCCTGGCTCCTACTTCTATACATATTTAAAAATAGACTTTTATTATTGCTATTTAAATTAATAACTTTCTGTAAATTTCTTGCTCTTTCAAACTGAATTTCAATGGCTATTGCACGCTAGAGAAATAAATCTTCGATTTTTTTATTACGTCCATTTTCTCAATAAAACTTTATTCATACATTTCTTATAGATTTTAATATAGAAATAAATACCAATCAATAATAATAACTTACTACAAAAAATAATGTTGGTAAAAATCAAACTATTATCTTATGCTATTAAGGAATTCATTATTTTTTGCTGCCCAAAACAGCGAATGGATAAAATAAACCATGAAATGAACATTAGATACATAATTTGCGAATATTTGAACGTGTGAAATACCCGAAATGTCCATTTATGTGACGTTTATAAATTCAAAACTTACTAAAGTAAGGAGATATTGTAAATCTAAAAAAAATATGACTTACATCTACATTCAAATCCTTATTTCGAATAACTCTATCGACTTTTTTCTGACTACATAGTTTCAACAAATAAGTGTGTCAGTTTCGGACATAATTATTTTTTAAATGAGAACCGAAACTTTCAAATGACGAGTGTATCCTAAAATAAGTTTTTCAAAGCAAAAATTTTGTAAATCAGGGCTTGACGTTACTAATATGGCGGAATCGTAAGTGTTTTTTTCTACCGTTTGTTTACTCATGACGTTACTAGTTTAGAGTTTTTCGAACAATTTTAAATTGTATATAACATTTACTAAATTAAAAATTGGTGGTTAAATAATAGCCTAAATTATACTATTTCAAGTAACGTTCGATGATTTTATAAACTTATATTTGCCTGAGCTATAAATCTGAGATATTTTTTCAGCTAAATCGCCGGAAATAAATAATGAATACCAATATAATATTTAATAAAAAATGTATTGGTTTTGATTTTCAAAAGTAAACTGATTTTTCTTCGAATAATGAATAATGCATAATTTACGGTATTAAACCTGTATTTGATAATCCTTTTGTGCCGTAAATTGTGTGTGTAATAGAGAAAAGTTAGACAGAACAACATAATGACAAATCTTTTTTTTTTCATTTTAAAATTTAATTTGAATTCATAAATTTTAGAATAATTTGCCTAATATTATAAACATAGTAAGATATGCTAAATTTGCGAAGTAAAAAAAATATAAATTGTGTTAATTGTGAGTTAAAATTATAAAACGTATCGGGAAGCAGCTGAAATATTTAATAAGAAACATCCAGACACAAATGTACATACAATAATTAATATTTTGAAATGAAAATAATTAAAACATATGGATATGTTAAAAATAAATTAAATAACAAACGTCGATAACTGAGGACTTTAAAGTGAGGACTTTAAATGTAATGTTATCTACAATAGAATATATTAAATATTAGCTGCGCAAAAGGGTAAAGATATGATGGCAAATATTTTGAAAGCACACAAATTCCACCCATATAAACCACATTAAAACCTAGAGATTATGTTAGTGGTTTCAATTTTTGTTCTCTTATCCAAGGAGAGTTAGAAGAGCATCCATTTTGGGTTAGAATAATCATGTTTGAAGATGAAGCTTCATTTAATTCAAATGGTACAGTGAGTTCCCAAAATTGTCGATGATGGAATGACCTTCAACCCTAACTAACTAACGAAATAAATATTCATTACTGTAGTATTGTGTACATTTTTATCTGGATGTTTGTTATAATATATTTCAGCTGCTTCCCGATACGTTTTATAATTTTCAATCACAATTAATACAATTTCTATTTTTTCTCCAAACTCAATGTCACCGGAATTACTACTATTCATTTATAATGTTTAAATAATATCTGATGTTTAATGACAGACCTGTCACTGTCATTTCAACATTTGAAATATCAATGTGCATGTATCACTGTAGAGAAAAAGAAAAATTACAAAATCTTATTTTTAGCAACAGGTATATATGACTGTATGATTGAACCCAGTTTTCAATTCTAAATAACTTTTCTTTATAACAGTTCTTGATATTGTCAAAAATAAAGGTACTTTATTCTGGAACAAAATTCATATTTTCACACAAACTCCGTATATGACCAAAAAAATTTGACAGCTGATGGTTGCATTTTAGGTTTTGGACCATGCAGAACTTTTTATAAAGAATAACTTTTTTCCTAAAATTAATTTTCAAATGGGATGGTTGAGAAGCTGCAAACTAACATCATTTATTACAATGCAAAAAAAAAATTAAATATATTGATACCAACATAAGCACAACTTATAAGATGAATTGATATGTAGTGTATTTTTTACTGTGAACTTTTAAAGTTTTCATATTAAGTTTTAAGTGGTACTATATTAAAATTTAATTATTTAACTGTTGATATGTTAACTTTGATAACCGAAATACGAGAAAATGTAATTCATGTCAATGTCATTTTCCTAAAAATTAAGCAAAAACCTATGAATTACAATCTATTGTCTGTTATAAAAATGTTCTAATTATAAGAACAATCAGTTCGCTGTAAAAAGATAAAATTTTAATATGGATTTTAAGCAAATATTTTCATATGTTAAAATATGGTCCAAAAGTTAATTTGCAAAATCTTAACGGCCGTGGTAATAAAATACACGGCATATTATAACATACCCCCTAAAAGCATAATCTATTAATAATATATCATCTAAACCTATAATTTGACTAAATTACAATGTTCGAAAGACATTTATTAGCAAAATATGTAAATTTAGAAAAACAAATTGAAATTGTATTTAATTAAAATATTTGATACAATTAAAATTATTTACCGTTTTGTGCCAGTTATTGAATTCAAATCACATAAATTCAATGGGCAATTGACTCTTAGCTCGATTCGTACTAGATGATACTTGTAATAATCATAATACTGAAATAAAATTGCAACGGATATGCCCGTGTGTCACATCACTGAAATCAGCAAAAAAAATCTGATTTAAATATGTATATATCATAAATTGTGCCCACAATGAAAACGAAAGCTAAGTGTAAAAAAACAAAAACTAACCCTGTAGATAAAAATCGTTCGCCATTTGATAAGACGTAAAAAGATGCCGTAGGAACGTTTTTACGAAATTACGATTTACACTTCTTTCCAAACTGCAGAGAAACCGTTAAAATAATTTAAATGTTAAAGCAGATTATTAATCAACATAAAATTCTGCAAAAGTGTCGAATTTAAACCTACCCTCTATTTCCTATAATAAGCTATATCCCCATACTCGCCCTCGAATTTCAATCACCCTTTATATTTCACCCGATAGCTGACGAGGCAATTCAAGTACAATTACTCAAAATATAGCTTTAAAACATTTTCGCATATTCTGTTATATTTTTTATACCAGAAAAGTTTTAAATGTATAAACCTCACTAAAGACGGTTGTAACATAATTAGTATTATCAACCTACCTAAAATAACTGGATGTAACAATAGTTTCAAAAAGGCCAATAATTTTAATCCTATTACAAAAGTTTGCTGTAAAAGTTGTGAGCTTTCATATATTTAAAACATCAAGAGACTATTTTTATTGTCCCAACAGAAATCTTGGAGCATTTCAAGCACAAACATAAAAAATCACTTTTTGTCAAGGTTATTTAATTAAGGCATGCATATTCTAAAGCTATGCTTATTCTAAAATATTTATTTTACCATTTTTCAATTAGTTTATAAGGCACATTTTGATCATAAACCCAAACTTAAAATGTTTGTACAATAAAATTAGGTTAAATTATTAGTTCAAAGGGTATGGTTTTTTAATACTCGTTTTTTTATAGATATTATATAAATTTATGGTTTCATCGTACAAATCCTTGTCGTGTGGGACCCAAAAATATTTATGGGGGCCTATTTAGGTTATTGGAGAGATAATTTCGGAAAAATTGTATTGTCATGCTCCGCTGTTTATAATTATTTAAATCCGAAGGGTAAGTACATAAGAAATCATTCTCGTTTTTCTCCTGTGCTAAGTTCCTTTATTATCCAGTAACCAATATTTATAAATTATTGTTTTCTGTGGTTACATACAAAAGTATTTTAAAAGGATAACAGACAAGAGTTTGCTAATATGCATAATTATGTAATATTAACGTGATTATTTCCGTTTTTGGCCTCTTCAACTACCATTTTTTGACTTCGATTTCGTTCTGAGCCGAAACTTTGTGATGGTTATAAATTTAAAAAAACATATATATAAGGAGTCTAAATCTAGTTCATAGCGTAGCTTTGAGTGGTTTATCTTTCAAATTGTATTAACAAAAAAAGTCATTGCTTCAATTTGTGGATATTATTTTTATTTCCTTAATTTGAAAGTTAATACAGACATTTTCATATTTATTTTCAAAAACAAAACTCTCATTAGCGTAATGAAATTGATTTGCCAAAGGCAATAAACTTTACATGTGGAAACATTTTGGGGGTTATTAATATTTTGAAAAAATGATGGGATGTTCAAATTCAATTTTTGAACATGGTAAGGAAATTACAAACATACGTTAGCCCTTATGATAAAATTGACACTGACAAATTGATTTCATGACATTACCAGTGTTTCGTTTTCGGCATTGAATATGAAAATTATAAATTTAATTTATCTTGAATTTGATACTATTTTAAATTGAAAATTCACGTGACTTTTAAACGTTTAATTGTAAAAAACTGTAAGAAAAATAATATTTGTCTACCTTTTAAATTAAAAGGGAAAAAAGGTTTAAAAAACTACAAGAGCTTAAAACAACTGAAAACGGAAATTTTTCCTCACGAAGATACTTCACGATTTATAAATGAGGATTATATTCAAGATAAAATAATTCTAGATTTAAATATTATTCACGTTAAATCTTTATATTGAAACTGCATTTTTAGTGTTTATAGTACTAGGAAAGTTGTATTTTCAAACATTTATAATATCCAGATGTCGGCATTGTTCGTCTCAGCAGTCGAAAGCAGGTACCAAGCGTCCCTTTAAATTTTTAAAAGGAATTCCTAGAAAAGAGGACAGACGACTCATTTCAAAATCCGGTTCAAACCAATATCATTCATATTGTTTATTCTGGAGACTTCCACTTCTTTATACATGTTGAATAATATAATAAAACACTTTTCACTTTGTTTTGTATAACATGGTAATATATTCAAATTGAACCGGATGAGAAATGCTTGTTTTATTTTCATGTTTGAAAATGGTAGGCGTTGTTAGCGAAACATATTATACAACATAATTCATATTTTATTTATCCTTCGAGTATATTCAAATTCTAAATAGTATTTCTCATTATCTCTATAGTTGTGGTTTTTATAGTCGTTTGTAGCGATACTTGCCGCTACATAGTAAATTTTATACACAAAACATATAACTTTTAAAAGTAACCTGATAAATTATAAATACATTCATGAATCTTTTAAATAACTTATAATCCTTAATAAATGAACCATTTATGTTAATACTATAATTCATAGAAGTATATTTTTTTAAGTAAACAGAAGTTTTTCAATATATCGAAATTTTGTAAGTGATAAAAGAAAATCATTCGTTGTAGATAATTAAGAGAAACATCTTATTTTTAATTGTTACAATAATACAAATGAGTGAAATAAGTAGAGTTTACACTATATTTAATGGTAATGCATATCTATAGTATAGATCTTTATTTAATAAAAAAATTATCAAGTTGACTTTGATTTTAAAATACTTCATATGCAACTTGTAATTTTTAAAATGAAATTGCTGAACTTTCTAATTGAACCCCTGTATAATTAGAAATAGATTATAGCAAGGTATAATCATTTTAAATTACGCACAACACATTGTACATAAATTATTAACAAAATGTTTTGTAGCGTTTTTATAATTAAACATTTTTTATTTTAAGTAGAAAATGTGCATATTTTAACAAAATATAGAAAAACAATTGGTACAAAAGTTGTGCAGAATAGTGACTTGCACATTATAAAAAAAATCGGAATTTATACAGGGTGGTTCAATAAAAGTTATACACAAAACTTTTCTTTTTTTTAATGGAACACAATATATATTTTTACATTTTTAGATTCCTCATTACGTAAGGATTATTGAAACGATATAAAGTTCTATGGGTTTGAACCATATCGTTTCTATGTTATTCAGTTGTTTATATAAAAATTTGAACACATTTGTCCCAGCTATAGTTAATTTAGTTGTACAGTTTTTTTGATCATTGGTCTTCAAAATTACTGATGAGATTTCGAAAAGTACTTAATCTTTATAAAGTGTTCATTTTGGAAATCTCTACAATTATTGTTAATGAAAATTTCATGTAGAAATTATTATTTGATAATATTGGAACGATAATTTCAAATTATTTTCATTATCAATACTTGTAGAGAATTCTAAAATGAACACTTTATAAAGAATAAGTATTTTTCGAAATCTCACTAGTCTTTGAAAAAATTGATATACCGGGTGTAACTGAATTCTGGTAGACCCCGAATATCTTTTTTATCTTTACATATATCGTTTTGAAATTTAGGATGGTGCTTTAAGAGAATAAATTGGGTCAGCAAGCGGAATTTTAATAAAAAATCTATTTCCGGTTTAACCGGAAATGGCCTTCTTTTCTATTTCAGATAGAACACCCTGTATATTTTTACATAATTTAATTCCTATCTATATTCTGAGTTCATAGATGTATCATAAGTGACCATCCGGTTGTTTATTTTAAAATTAATTTAAATTTGTTTTTTGTGTAAATTTAATTTAAATTTAAACAAAAGACTAACAACCAAAAGGTCACTTATGATACGTCTCTAAACTCAGAATTTAGAGACGAATTAAATTATGTAAAAATATACAGATTGTTCCGTCTGAAATAGAAAAGTTGTGGTCATTGGAAATGGAAATGGAATTTTGATAAAAAATCCACATGTCGATACACTTTATTCCCTTAAAACACTAAACTAAATTTCATAAAGATATATGTAAAAATGCAAATTATAGGCATCAAATATCATTTGAATAGTGTTCTTAAGGAACAAAGTATGTCAATATGTAGACTTTTAATAACAATTCCATTTCCGGTTTAACTTTTCTATTTCAAATAAAAATCAAAATTAAAATTACAATCAAAATCAAAATTTAAATTAAAATCAAAATCAAAATCAAAATTAAAATCAAAGTCAAAATCAAAATCGAAATCGAAATCGAAATCGAAATCGAAATCGAAATCGAAAT
The DNA here is from genome assembly GCA_910593695.2 of Ocypus olens. Classification (NCBI taxonomy): domain Eukaryota; kingdom Metazoa; phylum Arthropoda; class Insecta; order Coleoptera; family Staphylinidae; genus Ocypus; species Ocypus olens. The sequence goes on from OU343056.1 coordinate 18,501,126, forward strand.
CGAAATCGAAATCGAAATCGAAATCGAAATCGAAATCGAATTCGAAATCGAAATCGAAATCGAAATCGAAATCGAAATCGAAATCGAAATCGAAATCGAAATCGAAATCAAAATCAAAATCAAAATCAAAATTCAAATTGTAATTACAATTACAATTGAAAAAAAATTAAAATCAAAGCTAAAATCTATATTATTATCATAAATCGCGTTCTGTGAATCAAAGAGCGAATTGGCGTGTTTAATAACCATATTAAAAACGCAAATGCGTGTTTAATGAAATTAAGGCTTGGTCGAATGTACTTAATATTTTATATGCAGCTATTTAATAAAGTATTATATAGAAAATGTACCCCATTTATGCTGCCCATACAATTTAATAATGCGCATATTATAACATTTTCGTGAACAAAGATATATATATATATATATATATATATATATATATATATATATATATATATATATATATATACATATATATATTTATATATATAAACATGCAAATGATATTTGGGGTCTACCAGAATTCAGTTACACCCGGTATATAAGATACAAATTGCAATATTGTGCTTAATGTTAAAAATCTTGAATCTGAATCTTTATGTTTTATTTTAATTCATTTAATTACTTATATTTTATTTATTTATTTATTTGGTATTACATTTTTATTTTATTATCTATTGGAAGCGTTGCGCGGGCAAGAAAATGCGTGACAAGGACTTTCTTTGCAAATTATAAGACGGTCACATCTCCACGGCAACATTGCTTTTCACACACTTACACACATTTTCATGGCATGCAATATTAGTGGCACCATAAATTGATACCAGTCATATTTGTGACACCATGTGTTAACTTTTCACGTTTCATAATATTTGTGGCACATTTGATTTTTTTGCAATAACTTTTGTTATATGGAGGGTATCGTAAAATTAACCACATATTCAGAAATAATGGAAAGAAGCGCAGCGGAACGACAGTATCTTAACAAAAGCGCCACAAATGGGGATATATCATGCGGTGCCACAAATATGTAGGGACGTGTAATGGTGTGTGTGTGTGTGTGTGTCTGTCTGTGCGCGCTGTATCTCAAAAACTAATAGAGCAATTGATATGAAACTTTGAACATCCGTCTTATTTGATAATCTGAAGAACTGAAAAGCTTTTGGTAAAATTTCGTACACCGGAAGTGGGCGTTTACCTTATCTGTTTTTTGTTTTTTGTCAATTTTTTCTTAAATATAAAAAATATCACAAAAACATTTAAACAAACTTTGAAGACAACAAAGTAATGAAAATCTTTTGCTTGAAAAAATTTTTCATAAAATCATTTTTATTCGAGAAAGAAATTATTATTTTTTTTTAATTTTTGGTTAATAATTATAAAACGATAATAGTTACAGCAAATTTATATTAATAAAAATTGTAGAGAATACTAAAATGAACAACTTATAAAGAATAAGTTTTTTTCGAAATTCCTTTAGTTTTTGAATAAATTGAGTTTTCATATTTGAAGTATAATTTTTCCATCTTTCATCATTTTGACGTTTTAAACGTCAGTTTCCTCCGAGTTTATAAAGCGCTCGATGTACATTTAAAATATGATTCAAATTGAAAATAAACCATGAAAGCGTAAATATAAATGATACCATCAAGTCGGAGAAAGTAACATGATGGCCACATCACCATTTTTTTAAATAAGCGGTCATGCCAAAAATGTTCTTTTTTTATATTACTTACCGGTTTTTAATATGATTTTAATAAGAGTTTGGTATTTATTAATGCATTATATTAAATAATTGGACCTTAGAAAAACAAACTTTTATCTAAATGTTTAAATCTGATTTACTAAAAAAATTCTTAACCGTCGCGTAGAGAAAAAAAATTCATCCAAAAAGTAAGAGAAAGGGTAAGTTGCTATTGAAAAAAAATAGTTTAGTGTAGCAACAAAATACTAAGGTAACGAATATTCAAATAGATGTTTTAATTAATACAAAACAATTTTTATAATCATTTTTAGATACGGTAAATAATTTTAAAAATTGAGTCATTATGCGATACTTTTTAGACATTCTGGCCGCTTATTAACAAGAATTTACTAAGAAAATCTCTAGACCCTATCAAAAATTTATTGTCATCAAGAGAAAACATTCTCTATCCAAAAAGTATAAATAACCCTCCATTTTATATAAGAAATACCTGAATCGTTAGCCTTTTGTATTCTTTAAATGGAGGCAATACATTATGATAAAAGATTATTGAAAATTGTCAATTCAACACGATTAAAGTTTTTTACAAACATATTTCAAGTGGAATATAAAACTGTGTCGTTCTCCAGGGAAAGGGCCCATTCGGTCGAAACAGAATTGGCACCAGATTTGAATTAATACACCATGCCCGTATTCCCCCGTGTTTGAAACTCTAAATTGCCCAAACAATATTATCGAGAAATTAAATTTAACATTGCTCCTTGGATTGTTCCAATTGACGAAAGGCGAAAAATTCTTTGGTATTTTCGACAAAAATCGATTAAACACCTCGGAAGCTAGAATCGACCAAACGGGTTCTTTTTTACATTCTTAAACAACAATACTTAAGTTATTTTTATAACATTTCAGCCTGTTATTCAAACGGTTACTATCTCAAGCTATCTATCATAGCACCCACAAATAATTTCGAGGTGAATTTTCAGCCCTAAAATTTTAGTAATTTTAGTCACAGGCAAAAACATGAAACGAACAAATTTTCAATTTTATTAACACAAATTCTTTGAAATCCGTACGTGTCGTATTAACTGAAATTACGAGAAAACGCGATTCCAATACCAATCGACATCTGAGTACGCGAGATATCAACGTTGAATGACATTGGCACATTTTTTTTAGTAAATAGAATCGACATAAAGGCTTAGCGACGGGATAAAATTCAATACCAGAATCAACATGTTATACAAACGGACAGTAAGCAATACGATAAACACCATTACGCCCACGCATTTATATAACATTTGTAACTCAAGCTGCTAAATCTACAAACAATTCCTCTCCACTTTATTCCATTTCATTCTTTTTAAATCCATTATTGTCACACACAAAAAATAACGACAAAATTGTATATCACATATTAAAATGAGAAATGGGAAACTATGAACATGTAATTCTTTTCCTTTTTATTTATATGAGAATGAGTATTAATGATGGGTGTTCTTAGCGCCTCCCTAAAAAAGAAAACGTTGATTTTAAATAAAAATACGGTCGTGACTGAATGGCTATAAGCCTAAGTAAAAAAAAAAAATAGAAATACAAATAAAAATAAAAAAATAATAATAAAAATATATCATATTATTATTTTTATTTAAAACCAAACTTTTTTTAAGGAGGAGCTGGGAACACCTATCATTAATATTAATGATTAGTAGGTATTGTACCAAGAAATAAATATATATTTTAGAATATAACCATATAAAATACACTTTTTCATATTTTCTACTGTGACAGAATGTTTGGTTGCCTACTTATAAAATTACAAACATTTTTGACATGTTACCCGTGGCGGCTCGTTAACTTTTAGTTTGGTGAGGCACAGATTTAATATTATCTACACATCTTTTTAAAACCCTCCTATTTTCCTTTACGTTGTTATTAAACGTTTCGATTTCAATTTTTCGAGCCGTACGTAAAACATTAAATATATTTTGTTTACACAACTAATAACTAATTTCCGGTAACGGGAACGACAAGCTACGAACATTTTCGTTCACGTTCCCGTTCTCGTTGCCGCTCCTGGGTTGGTGTGAAGCTGCCTTAACCAATGTTGCTATCTGATTACATAATATTTCCACCAGACAGCCAACCTAATTCCATTAGAATTCCGCTAGAAAATATGAAAATATAAAGTATCTTATATTTTATCATTTGGATTTAACGGTTTGCGTACGAATTAAGGTTGAACATTAGGTAGAACAATGAAATAATCCAAAGAAAATGAATACAGATATGATTGGATTATTTAAAAATTTGAATGAATATTTGAAAATCAATATTTTTAGTAGTAGAATACGAACAAAAAAATCTAAAAAAAAATAAATAGTGATATAATAGAATTTCACAAAATTTTAAAATCATCACGAAACACCTATCTTTAAAACTAACTTAATTTTTTGAAAATTTGCCAATTTCTCCCCAAGTTAGGAATTTTTGAAAATTAATGTTTTAAGTTGAATGAACAAATCTAGAAAAAAATACTTAGATGATGGAATTGGTTAGAATTTTTTATATATTCACAAGATATCTACATTTGATACAAATTTTGATTTTTGAAAATATGTAAATTTCTGTGTGAGTTATGAATTTTTAAAAATGTTTTTTTTAAGTGGTCGAATAGGGAAAACGAACGAGGAAAAACTAGAAAATAAAATCGTATCGATATGATTGAATTCCTTAAGAACTCTAATGCAGCAATCATAATACATTTACCTTTAAAATTAAACTTGATTTTTGAAACTGAGTCAATTTTTACATAAGTTATGAACTTTCGAAAATTAATATTTTCAGTTGTTGAAGACGAACAAAAAAAAAATAAAAAAAAGTAAATAGTGATATAATAGATTTCACAACCTTTTTCAAATCTTTACTACCTTTAAAACTAACTTAAATTTTTGAAAGTCTGCCAATTTCTCCGAGTTAAGAATTTTTGAAAATTAATGTTTTGAGTTTCGAACAAATGAACAAACAAAATCTAAAGAAAATAAATTCTTTTATGATGGAATTGCTTAAAATTTTTAGTATATTCACATATTGACTTTAACTTTGATTTTTAAAAATGTGTCAATTTCTACGTGAGATAAATTTTTAAAAATGAATTTTTTAACTGGTCGAATATTTGACCAAAGAAAAAAATAGAAGAAAAATATCGATATGATTGAATTCTTTAAAAACTCTGATGCAATCATAATGCATTTATTTACCTTTCAAAATAGCTTTGATTTTTTTTAAATGAGTGAATTTCTGCATGAGATAAATCTTTGAAAATTAATATTTTAAGTTGTTGAAGACTTGAACAAAACAATCTAAATATACAACATCTTTATTATTACAGGTACGTACATTATTACATTATATTACATTACACACAATTAGATTAAAGGGGTTAGTACGTCCCTGTCTGGGCTAACGACCATAGGTCCTTCTGCCCTGTCTCAGAAAATTTGCACGTCTAGTCGATTAACCGTCTTGATGATGCGATCTAATGAATTGATGTAGCGTAGTGATGGGGTATTTAAATTTCGAAGGGATGTTTGGGTTGTGCGGGATACAATATTTGTTTAATATGGTGATGTTGTTGTGGTTAGTGGAGAATTTCTTGGCAATGGCTAATGTACGTTGGGTTATAGGAAATATTTGGGTATAGTCGTAGAGGAGTGTATTGGAGGGGTTATGGAGTGGGTTATTAGGGTGTCGGATTTTTGTTAGCGTTCTGAGGGCGGATCTTTCTGCTACACGGAAGTTTTGGAAGGTGGGATGTCGGCATTGGGTAAAAATAATAGAACTGTAATCTAACAAGGGGCGGCATATCGCTTTATAGATGTTTACGGTGGTTTTCACTGTAATGCCTTGATTTTTATAAGTAAGAGCGCGAAAATGCCGCGCCCTAGTTTTGATTTTATTTTTAACAGAAAGGGAATGGAGTTTGAAGGATAATTTGGAGTCAAACAATATACCGAGGTATTTACAGGTGTGGGATGGGGATAAATAGGTATTAGTAATTTTTATTTTGGGTGATGAAGGAGTCATTTAATGGTATGGAATGGAAAGTTTAGATTTATTGGGATTGATTTCGAGACGCCATTTGGCGAACCATTTTTGAATGGAGTCGAGTGAAGCTTGAAGGGAAATTAGGGCAGACTGGAGGGTAGAAGCATGAGCTATTATTGCTGTGTCATCGGCAAATTGGAGAGGGTATAATGTAGGGTTGAAGTGAGAGGGGTCCGGATTGAATATATCGTGGCAATATAAATTATATAAAATGGGAGAGAGAGGAGATCCTTGCGGGACCCCTTGTTGCAGGGAAAAGGATGGGGAGAGTGCTTGCCGGATTTTTACTTGACATGTTCGGTTAAGTAGAAATTGATTTATTAGGTTGATAAGGTGATGGAGTAAGTTAAGCAGGAAGCACTTGTAAAGCAACCCTTTGTGCCATACCGAGTCAAAAGCTTTTTTTATGTCTAAAAAGGCTACAGCAGACTTATGGCCTTCAATGTGCATTGTTTGGAGGTTTGAAGTAAGGATTGTAAGCGGAAGGGTAGTTGAATTATTGGGGAGGAAGCCAAATTGGGAATCAGGGATGGAGGAACTTACAACGTTAAGAATTTTTTGCTTTAGAAGCGATTCAAAAATTTTTCCAAGCACTGGGAGAAGGGTAATCGGACGGTAGCTTGCGACATCTGCGGGATTGTTGTCAGGTTTTGGGACACACACACAATGATGCCCATTTTCCATTCTGGAGGGATGTATTGGTTGGAGTAGCAGAAGTTGAGAATTTTCAGGATAAGTTTGTGGATGTGGTCGGGAAATTTTCTGAGAATATAACGGGTAATATTGTCGTGGCCTGGGGCTGAAATTTTCCCAGTGTGCAGTACTGAAAAATAGTCTGTCTCGTTAAACCTGTCGTCTGGTGGAGGAAAGGTGGGATTCGTGTCGAATGAATTATACCAATTATTGTTTACTCTCTCTAGAAAATCGTTGTCAAAATTACTATTAGTTGAAAATTTAAAAGTCTTATGAAAATGTCCTGCAAATGTTTTTGAAATTGTAACGTCGACAGTCAGAATTGAATTGTCCGTCGGATCTTTATTTTTTTAATTTGTGTCTAATACTGCTTGCCTTTGAGATCATTAATTTGTTTACAAGATTCAGCCCATTTGTCTTTTTTGTATTCAAAAATTACGAATGTCTTTGTTTAGTTTATTAAATTTTGCTTTTAGTGAACTGTCGTCATAGAATTTCATGTCCCGGTAGATCTGTCTCTTGAATTTAATGAGTCGCAGGATGTATTTTGGGAGCGGATATTTATAAAACTGTTTTTCAAGTTTGGGAGTGTGGCGTGTTATGGAGTCCCCTAGAAGGGAATTGAATTGAGTGATCATGCAGGGAGTTATGTCCTGATCTATGCTAAATGAGTTAGAAATGTCTTCAGATACTCTGTCAATATTACACTGCTGGAAGTTTAGAATATATTCAGGAGGGGAAGGTGAAGGCTGGGAGAGGGTGACTATATCAAACTGGATGGATAAATGATCAGAACCTAAATCTGGGATGAGAGTGGTGTTGTGGATTAAGTGGCGGATATTGGAGGTACATAGAAATATATCAGGCGTTGTTGCTTGGTTTTCATTCATAATAAATGTAGGAGGAGTTGGGATTCGTTGAAAGTTTGAGTTAGAAAGGAATGTGGATATGTGACGGGATTTTGCCTTATTTACATTAAAGTCACCAATAATAATGGCGTGGTCGTACAGCGATGCTTTAATGAATATTGAATCTTATATGGGAGAGTGAGGATGGATGTACACTAGGAAAACATGAAGAGAGAATTGGGGAAGGGAAAGGGTAAAGTGAAGACATTCATTGAGAGGGTCATTAATACGCGGCGAATTGGCTTTACCAAAGGATAAGGTTGGGCTGAAGGAGGCAATGGAACCTCCTCGATGACGTTGTCGATGGAATTTAGATAGATTTCCAGTTATTAAAAATGAAATCATCTTTAGTTTTAGATTCGACGAGGAGGTTGACATTGATCGGGTTATTTACAAGGTAGTGGAATAAAAGGTGGGATTTATTATGAATTGAGTTAATGTTAGAATATAGGAATCGTACATTAGCCATTGGTAACAGTATCAGAACCAGTGTGTACTCCAGCTTTTGAAAAAACTGGGGGGATTGTGTTGGGAAATTTCAGTGTCAATTTGATAAGAGTCTATGAATCGACTTCGTAATTTCTTGAGAAGTTCTTGTCTGTCTTTTACAGTTGGCGAGTTAATTACATGCGAATAGGTGTCTAAAATGAAATCGTGAAGAGTGAACGCGTGAGTCTTGTTTTGTGGATCGGGCTATGTCAGCAGATTTTTGGTTAGTGACATGTATTTTAACATTTGGGATTCCTTCGATGGGCTTCGTGGGTCGCTTCTTGCATTTAGTAGACCATGCTGCATGACCTTCTTGGTTACATGATTTACATTTCTCAATTAGCGTTGTTGTACAAGCTGAGGTCGAAAGTGGTCCCATACATTTGGCACATTTAATTTCTTCGGTACAATCCGTGGTTTTGTGGTTAAATTTGTTGCAAGAGTTGCATGGGATCGGGAGTGGTTCTGGAGCTTGACTTTCGACCACCGGGTAGATTTTGCACATATATTTAAAGTTATTGAGTAAGAGTTTCAAATAAGACTGGTGGCAAGCGGTGATAATGCGTACTAGTCGTGTTTTATTATTTGTGGCCTTTGAAGTTATTCTTTTGCAGTACCGGTGTGCAATTTCCAATAATTTTAGCTCTGAGCTTATCGATGAGTCCTCGATTTCTAATTCGACACTTTTTATAATGCACGAGTAAGATGCACTAGGCTCTTTTTTTTCACTCGACGCGGTGATGGATGCTTCCGAAAATTTTGTAATAACATTTTCCGCTTTGAGCGTGTTCAGATCGTTAATTATGCGTTGTTTTTCCGCGTTTGATTGAAATCCTAACTTGGTTTTTATGATTAGAGCGTTTTTGTCGAATGGATGATTGAACCATATTTCTGCCATTTGCACACGGCTCTGCTCGCATGTTGTGTTGAAATGAAAGTGGTGTCTAAATACCTGTTGTTTTGGTGTTGTGTAAGGGGTTGTGTAGTTTTGTGGAGTAGCAGAAGTGGTAGCTGTGTCGCGTGATGGTGCTGGCGTTGATAGTTGTGGTTCATCGGCAATTTCCATTTCGGATTCGCTGCTTGAGACGACCTCGCGTGCCGGCGAGGCCTGGCGTTTTTTGCTGGTTTGGGCTACGTCTGAACTCTTTGGGCGGCCACCTCTTCCTCTTAAAAATCACAGCCTTCTCCTTATCGGTTTGCGTGGCAAATTTTACCATTTCACTCGTTACAGTATCAGCGTTTAGTTTTGATCAGTAATACAACGAAAACTGTTACTGTTACTAACTATTAGTAAGTTAAAACAATCTATTTTTGAGCATATTGACAAAACATCTCCCTTTAAAACCAACTTTAATTTTTGAGAATGTGTCACTGTGTTTTTTTATGAATGTTTTAACTTGTTGAACACTTAAATAAAACAAAAATTGAGTTCCACAAATATTCTAATAAATCGACAGAACGACTGACTACCTTCTAAACTTTGATTTTTGAAAATGTGTTCATTTTTGGGTGTTATGAGTTTTTGAAAATTATCGGTAGTAATATACCTAGATCGAGGTTAATTATCAAAAAATCGTTTTTCGAGTACCTTGTTACCTAGTAATTTAACGAGACAATAACATTTGTTGTCTGACGCTCTCGGTTAATAACCAGTTGACAACAAAAGTTATGTCGAGATGAATTACCGAAAGGTAACGGGTACGAAAAAAAAAATGTTTTTTGATAATACAAGCTCGCGGTATATTTAGGTAGATAATTTACCAAATGAAATAATAATAAGGAACTGACAAAGTTATGGTTATTACAAGTTGAATAGATTGGTTTGAGTAATTGTAAAAATTAAAACTGAATGACAGTGACATAATGTCATGACCATCATGTTTTTATAATTTTAAAAGCTACTCATCTAATTACCGTTTGTCTGTTATCGATTACGACAATGCAAAACATTGTTATAATGTCAAGCTACCCCATTAATTATCGATTTTCCGTTATCGCATCTATTATTATGTGGTAAATTATCGGTAGTAATATACCTAGATCGAGGTTAATTATCAAAAAATCGTTTTTTGAGTACCTTTTTACCTAGTAATTTAACGAGACAATAACATTTGTTGTCTGGTTATTAACAGAGAGCTTCAGCTCGAGATTAATAACCAGTTGACAACAAATGTTATGTCGAGATGAATTACTAAAAGGTAACAGGTACGAAAAAATGTTTTTTTGATAATTTATCCAAGTTCGCGGTATATTTGGGTAGATAATTTATCAAATGAAATAATAATAAAGGACCAGAAAAAGTTATGGTTTATTACAAGCTGAATAGTTTGGTTTGCTACAAGAGTAATTGTAAAAATGAAAATTTAATGACAGTGACGTAACGTCATGAACATCATGTTTTTATAACCTTAAAAGCTACTCACCTAATTACCGTTTTTCTGTTATCGATTATGACAATGCAAAACATTGTTATAATGTCAAGCTACCCCAAAAATTATCGATTTTCTGTTATCGCATCTATTATGTGGTAAATTATCGTTTTAAGTTGTCGAACAAAAAAAAATCTGGTATAATAGAATTTATTCAAAATTCTAGAATATTCACAAAAGATCTGCCTTTAGAATTATCTTCGATTTTTAAAATTGTGTCCATTTTTGCGTGAGTTATAAATTTTCAAAAATGATTTTTTTTTTGAATATTTTAAGAAAGAAAAAATAGAAAAAAATAATACTGATATTATTGAACACTAATGCAATCATAATATATTTACGTTTAAAATTAATTTTGAGTTTTGTTTATTTTTGCAAGATTTTTGAATTTTTGCAGATTAATATTTTAAGTTGTCGAACACTTAAACAAACATATGCATTTTTGAAAATTAATATTTAAAGTTGTTGAACACGAACAAAAAAATCTATTTCTTTAAATATATTCACAAAACGTCTACCTTTAAAACTAACTTATTTTTTTTTTAAATGTGTCACTTTTTCCGTAAGTCATGGATTTTTAAAAATCATTGTTGTAAGTTGTTGAACACCGCCATTTCGATCAAAATTGTAGTAAATAATCTTTCCCCGGAAAGCAATAAATCTCTCCTCTCAAATTTGGTAAATATCCCACATTTGCCAAATTTGAGCCGGTATTGCCGCTTCACCGACAATATGCTGTTTGAACTATTGTGTATATTGGAGCCATACAATACAGATGAGTTTCTTAAACAAACAATAATTTTGTAACATCTAATTGCAAATGGTTTTTGACATGTTTCCATGTTTGTGCCCTACCAATTGATTGTATTACTGTATCATTAATGGTTACTACACATACATTGCAAATAAATTGTATTATTATTATCATTATTGTGGGAGTCGGGAGGCTCATTCAAAGGTTTCACGCGCGATGATGTAGATGGCGCGCAGGAGCGATTGAGTGAGGGTGAGCGTGGCAGTTGTCAGTGGAGATTGTCGGGTTATAAACACGGTGAGGTTATTTAACGCCCAGACACCCAGAGAGGAAAGATCCTACATTTTGGGGGCTCGTCCGGGATGAATCGCCAACAAGCCGAACGACGCCATTGTTGCTGAGGACGCCGAGAAGCCGCCGTATCCTGCCGTAACCCGTTGAAGAGGAGCACCAGGACGAACCACGACGAAAGGTGCACCCCGCGACACGACGTACCACCGCGAGGGAACTTCGACATCGGAGCTCGGTGCACGGACGGCCATCTTGATAACCTCAACACGCGCCACGTGGAACACAAACACGAAGTAAGACGAACATAACCTCCAAGTAAGTGCCGAGTACCCGACGACGAAAATGACGAGATTAGGCGAAATCGACAAAATCAACCAAAACATCGGGGCAGAGTCGGTGAGAGCAATACAGAGGCTGCACAACCTGATTTTTTTCAGCGTATCCGACGATGACGACGATGACGAGAATGCCGGCAAGGGGAAACCCGTCAACATCAAGAACGAGAAAGCCAACGACGACATCAGGAACGAGAAATCAGACGCCACCAAGCAGGTGAAATCCAGCGCGAAAAAGGGCGTCAAGTCCGGCAGCAGGAAGAAGAAGACGTCCAGGAAGACCAAGCAGCGCAGGGACGAGTCATCAGAGACATCCAGCTCCAGCGAGGACAGCTCCAGCGAGGATAGATCCAGCGACAAAAGGTACGTGCGACAGCGGAGCAGAGACGATCGACGCCAACCACAAGCACGTGAGAGGTCACACAAGTTTGCTCTAACCTTCCGCGATGTCGAAGACTCCATTCGTACCTTCAGTGGTAAGGATGGGTATCCGATTGCTCTATGGATCGATGACTTCGAAGAGACCGCGGAGCTTATGGACTGGGACTGTATGCAGAAATTTATTTTTGCCAAGAAGTCTCTGACGGGGTTGGCCAAGATGTTTGTAAAAGGAGAACGGGGCATAACGTCATGGCGGCAACTAAAGGAAGCTCTGAGGGAGGAATTTCAGATTGAGGTTATGTCGGCCGAAATCCACAGACTCTTGGGGAAGCGGCTAAAGAAGAGAGACGAAACCTGCCAGGAGTACCTCCTAGTGATGCGAGAGATTGCTAGCAGAGCTGATCTTGACGACAAGTCCCTGATCGAGTACGTCATCGACGGCATCGAGGACAACTCGGAAACGAAGACTATTTTGTATGGAGCACGAAACCTGAAGGACTTTAAGGAAAAGTTGCGATACTACGAGACAGCTCACCAGAAGTCCCTCAGACATGACAAGAAAAGCAAACACCCGAAGAACGAAAGTCACCACTACACCAAGGAATCCAAGCAGTCGGCCGAGAGCGGAGCACCGGTGAAGACCCCAGCTGCCGCGAGGATATTTTCCGGCGGCGATCGACGTGGACGAGGACAGCTTCGAGGTAGACGTATACGTAGTGTCCGAGGACACTCTAAAGAAGCCAGCGGTTATTGGGAACGAGTTGTTGGATCAAGCTGAAGTAGTCATCAGTAAGCGGGGCATAAAGGTGACGAAGATTCCTGAAGCGTTCCTGATGAAGATTGACGTCGTTCGAGAGGAGGACCTGGACGTGGATGCCACAACGACGGAGGCGGTATACAAGATCAAGAAGATGATTGCCAGCTACCAGCCAGTGGAGACGAGAAGCACCCAAGTCGAGATGAACATCGTTATGAAGAAAGAAGATCCAGTTTTCTGCAGACCCAGACGTTTGGCTCCAGCTGAAAGAGAAGTCGTGGATAAGCAGGTACAAGAGTGGCTAGAGGAAGGGATCATCGAAGAGAGCAGTTCCGAGTACGCCAGTCCAGTAGTAGTCACGCCGAAGAAAGACGGGTCATCGAGGCTGTGTATCGACTACCGCCAGGTGAACAAGGAGGTAGTGAGAGACCGGTACCCGCTGCGGCTGATGGACGACGTGCTCGACAAGCTGTGCAACGCTCGTGTGTTCAGCACGTTGGACCTGAGAAATGGCTTCTTCCACGTAAGTGTTTCTCCACCGAGCAGGAAGTATACTGCGTTCGTCACGCATAGCGGCCACTATCAGTTCCTGAAAGTACCGTTTGGATTGTGCAACTCCCCAGCGGTCTTTCAAAGATTTGTGAACTGCGTTTTCCGAGATCTCGTCGTCGAGGGTATTGTCTTTATTTACATGGACGACCTCGTCGTGCCGGCGCGGGATGAAGATGAAGGTTTGTTGCGCTTGGAGCGTGTCCTGGAGACAGCTTAAGGTTACGGCCTAAAGATTAAGTGGAGTAAATGCCAGTTCCTGAAGACTAAAATCGAGTTTTTGGGTCACGTCGTTGAGGAAGGCAAGCTTTTACCTTTACCCAGAAAAGTTGCAGCAGTCCAGAACTATCCGGAGCCGAGAAGTATCGCAGATGTCCACAGCTACCTAGGGTTGACAGGGTATTTCCGGAAGTTTATGCCAGGTTACGCAAAGATCGCTAAGCCGTTGAGCGACCTGCTGAAGGGGAAGCAGGAGTTCCAGTTTGGACCGGAGCAGAGGGCCGCATTCGTCGAGCTGAAGAGCCTGCTGATCAACAAACCAGTGCTGACAATCTACAATCCAGAGTACGAGACGGAGCTTCACACGGACGCCAGCGCACTGGGTTATGGAGCAGTTTTGTTGCAGCGTCTTCCCTCTGACGGCCAGCTCCATCCCGTGCATTACATGAGCAAAAAGACGACGCCTCAGGAGGAGAAGTATAGTAGCTATGAGTTGGAGGTTCTTGCCGTCGTGGCTGCGTTGAAGAAATTCCGCACCTACTTGCTGGGAACCAAGTTCAAGTTGGTAACCGACTGCTCTGCGCTACAGAAGACGATGGACAAGAGGGATCTTGCACCTAGAGTCACGAGATGGGCAATTTTAGTGGAAGAGTTTGATTACAGCATTGAACATCGGAGTGGGTCGAGGATTCCCCACGCGGACGCTCTTAGTCGTCACCCTCATGTCCTCTACGCAATCGAGGATGGACTGATTGCCAGGATCAAGCGGTCTGAGACTTCGTGCTGAGAGATGGGATTCTCTTCAAGTTCTGCGAGGGCCGCGAAGTACTGGTTGTTCCTAGGTCGATGCAGTACGAAGTGGTTCGGGGCGCTCACGAGGAAGGTCGTTACGCCGCCCAGCGCACTGAAGAGAAGTTGAAGCAAGAGTACTACGTTCCTGAGGCGAAGAAGCTGATCGAGCGAGTCATCCGTAACTGCGTGAAGTGCCTACTCATCAATCGGAAGACAGGCAAGCAGGATGGGCTACTCCATCCGCTACACAAGGAGAGTTCGCCGCTTTACACGTATCACGTAGACCACATCGGACCTTTGGAGTCAACCAAGAAGGGGTACAAGCACATCCTAGCCGTGGTGGACAGCTTTACGAAGTTCATCTGGCTGTATCCTACAAAGTCTACGACGTCGGCTGAGGTAATCGTTAAGTTAGAAGTCCAAAAAACAGCTTTTGGCAATCCAGCTCAGATTGTATCTGATTCACAGCATTCACGTCGAACGAGTTCAAAGAGTATTGCGCTGCGGAGAATATTTCTCACTTGCTGATCACGACAGGACTACCTCGTGCAAATGGGCAGGTGGAGAGGATGAACCTGACCATTGCCTCCATCCTGGCTAAATTGTCATTTGATGACCCTGCACGCTGGTTCAAGCACGTCGATTCTGTTCAGAGGGCGATGAATTATACCTACAGTCGCAGCATCGGACGGACGCCGTTCGAACTGATGATGGGGGTTAAGATGCGCAACCGCACTGACTTTAGACTCACGGAGCTCATCAATGAAGAGATCATCGACCAATTCGAGGCCAGGCGAGACGAGTACAGGGAAGCAGCCAAGAACCAGATCATCAAGGTTCAGGAGGAGAACAAGAGGACATTCAACCAGCGTCGGCGACCTGCTCACCAGTACGCTGTAGAGGACATCGTGGCGATCAAGCGAACACAATTCGGGCCAGGGCTGAAGATTCGAAAGAAGTACCTCGGTCCGTATCGCATCATCAAGGTCAAGCGGAATGATACGTACGACGCTCTTCGAGAAGGCAGCCATGAGGGACCCAACCGAACTTCTACATGTGCGGAGTACCTGAAGCCATGGGGTGATGGAGATTCTTCATCCGAGGCGGATGAATCGCAGGATGACCAAATGTGGGAGTCGGGAGGCTCATTCAAAGGTTTCACGCGCGATGATGTAGATGGCGCGCAGGAGCGATTGAGTGAGGGTGAGCGTGGCAGTTGTCAGTGGAGATTGTCGGGATGAACGCTGTACACGAGTGCAATAAATGTTTTGAGTTTTGTTGTTATAAACACGGTGAGGTTATTTAACGCCCAGACACCCAGAGAGGAAAGATCCTACATTATTATTATTATTTATTGAATTTATATGTGTTTTAACCCTTTAGTTTTTGATAGGGAAATGACTTTCAGTCAATCTCCTTGAAACCAACTGACAACATTCACCAAGTCATCCCGATCAAAAGTCGCCATGATCGCAACAGCCGAAGATCTGAAGATCTGGCGCAAAAAGCAGTTCTGTGCTACTACAATAATATAAAATCGATATATGCATAGACATGATGAATGTTGAACTATGAATGTATTTATATTATTATCTCGAAATGTCGGGGTTAGAGGTCTACAATTTTTTACGGAATATTAATTCTGAATAAATTTGTGAAATTTCAAGTCGATGGCAATTGTTTTTATATTCTTTCAAGTCGCCGGAATTATCGTTCTTTTCATGCACGAAATTCAGAGTTTTGGTAAATTTAAATGGCAACAGCGTAAATTTTCCAGCGTTGCTAAAAAGCTGTAGATTTTTAGAGGAACTTGTGTGTGTTGCAAATAACTTTCACTGTCTAACCGACAGGTTTTCTAAATGTAAACTTAAATTATCTGCTCAAAAAACTTGTCAAGCCATCGTACATCCATAGACGCGTTTCAAGATTTATCTCTCATGAGTTCAGCTTTGATTTATGTTAGTAAAATAGGGCGCTACACTGAAACTTCTCGTATACATATATGAATTAAATTATTGTTTTTTTTTCTTTCCCATTACACGATGGAAAGTCACAGTTTCTCATGTGTTGCAAATATATAGTTCATGAGAAAGTAACAGGTTTTCTATGATACATTTAAACAGAAAATATCTGATTCAAAATTTTGTCAAGTCGTCAGCTATCCATACACGTGTTTCGAGATTCATCTCATCAGTTCAGCTGTGCTTAATATTATTTATTGTTTTTTTTAACAGTCAAGATTTATATATCGATTTTTTCGATTATTGCAGTATCAGGCACATAACTGCTTTTTGCGCGAAATCTTGAGATCTCCGGCTGTTGCGACCATTGAGACTTTTGATCGCCATGACTTGGTGAATATTTTTCAGTTGGTTTCAAGGAGATTGACTGAAAGACATTTCCCTATCAAAACCTGCGGGGTGCTTTTACTGAATGAGGCAGAGTTAAATAACACAGGCCTGCGATTATTTTTTGTCGGAAGCTTTATATTTTTTTTAATTACTTGTTTTATGCTGATTTCAAAAGTAAGTTGCATTTTCGTTTATCACGACTAGTTTTTTTTAATGTATATTTCAATTTCAGTTTTAGGCGTGAGACACGAAAATTGTTGTATAATTATAATTATATTTAAAATTGTTTACATTTTAAGAATCCCCTGTCAGCATATAGCCGGCTGATTCCTATTCCAGTATATAAAGCAGGGATTCCCCGATTATTGTTTTGTACCCCGTTTATAACCTAATAAGCAGGGCAGTACTACGGAAGCTACCGTACGGGTAACACTGTTTATCTTACTTTGCTCTGTCCTGTGCTATATCCTTCACAATATCATCTAGAGGTTGTAAAAATAAACCAAACTGCTTTTGTTACATCTGTGGAAAGTTCGTTATAACAAAACAAAGAAAAAACATAACAGAATTCGTTAAATCAGTGTATTTTGCATACTTCAAAATAAAACTTGGTGACCAAGACAAATCGTGGGCTCCGCATATTGTGTGTAATTCCTGTGTTGAACAGCTAAGACTATGGGATAAAGGAAAGATGAAATCTTTACGTTTTGGTATACCCATGATTTGGCGAGAACCCAAGGACCATGAAAACGACTGCTACTTTTGTTCCTGCAATGTGCAAGGATACATCACCAAAAATGAAAAAGATATGCTGTATCCGAATCTTCCGTCTGCTAAAAGACCAGTTCCCCACGGTACGGGCGTACCAGTTCCTATTCCACCTAGCATGCTCAAAAACATCTCAAGTAATTCTGCATCTGGCACCACAACAGAGGAAGAAATTGATTGTTTCCAACCAACCACATCAAATGAGCCACAGTTGCTTACACAATCTGAACTTAGTTAGGGATTTGGGCCTTCCAAAAGACCTTTCTGAAATTCTAAGATCGAGGCTTCGTGATAAAAATTTACTTTCACCAGGAACTTCATTTTATGGTACCGGGATCGGCAGTCAGAGTTTATGCAATACTTTTCCCAAGAAGAATCGCTTGTTTACTGTCATAATGTTGCTGACTTAGTTTGTCATCTGGGTGCTCCTACTTATGATCCAAACCAATGGAGACTTTTCATTGACTCTAGTAAAAGGAGTTTAAAAGCGGTCTTACTACATAATGGCAATGAATATGCATCAATTACTGTTGGCCATTCCATTCCGTTAAAGGAAAGTTATGAGAACCTTAAACTACTTTTAAATCAAATTAAATACGAAGATCATAAATGGCTACTCTGTGGTGATTTGAAAATAATATGTCTGTTGTTGGGACAACAGTTGGGATATACGAAGTTTTCATGCTTTCTGTATGAATGGGATAGTAGAGCCAAAAATAAGTGAGATGTGAAGGACTGGGCTCCAAGAAAGCAGTTAACTCCAGGTGTTAAGAATGTTATGCATGAAAGCTTGGTAGATCCTCTAAAAGTCTTATTACATCCACTTCACATTAAATTGGGTTTGATGAAACAATTCGTGAAAGCGTTAGACAAAGCAGGAGAGTGTTTCAAGTACCTGTGCGATAAATTTCCATGGCTCTCAGAAGCAAAACTGAAAGAAGGAGTTTTTGTAGGGCCTCAAATAAGAAAGCTGACGAAAGATGCCAGATTTGAATTAACAATAAAAGCTGTTGAAAAAGAAGCATGGATAGGCTTGAAAGATGTGATAAATTTTTGGGAAATTACAAAGACCCAAATTATAAAGATATCGTCAACAACATGCTTGAAAAATTTAAGCAGCTAGGTTGTAACATGAGTTTAAAAGTTCATTTTCTCAATTCACATCTTGACTACTTTCCTGAAAATGTTGGAGCAGTAATTGAAGAACAGGGTGAAAGATTTGACCAAGATTTTGAAGAAATGGAAAGGAGATATCAGAGTAGATGGGACGTGAAAATGATATCAGACTACGGTTGGATGTTGAAAAGGGATATTACTAATGCGACGCCTAAGAGAAAAACAACTAAACTAAGTTTTGTGTGCAAAAGACAAAGATTCCATAAGTACAGTAAAAAGTAGTGTTCATTTTATGTTAAACTTGTTTCATTTCTATTTTTATTGTTAATATGTTTGTTAAAATTTGTTGAGAATCTTAATCAAAAAATTCCCAAAAAATGTGCTATAATTTACTGGGTATCTTTATTCTTTTTTAACCGAAAAACCTTACGTGATGGAGAGAAACTAAAATTATCTTTGGAATTAGTATCACTTTTTCATACAAAATCAGTTAATAGAACATAAACAAATTTAAAAAAAAAATTAAAACGCAGGCCTGTGTAATCTATGTTGTTTATTTGTATAAGGGGTTATCATTCTGTAAAATCTGTAAAAAAATCGAAAACATTCTTTGAAGTGTTTACAATAAGATGCAACAGGTTCCATGAGGATACTCGTAGAGTTTGTAGCGAAGAAAGAATTGGACCCACAGGTAGACAACCGAACCCGCACGCACTTTGAACGCGTTTTTCTCGAAGTCAATTTTTTTTGAAACGGTGTACATCATATCTCAGGCTGTGATTGATGAATCGACTTGAAATGTGGTACACAAGTTCAGAGGACTGCAGGTTGAGGCGTGACGGACGATTTTCTTAGTAGGTTTTGTTTTGCAATATATATATATATATATTAATAACAATAACTTGTATTATTGCTCCGAGAACTGAGAAAAAGTTTCAGAATTTTTTTCTCGTAACTTAAGACGAAAACAAAACAAAAAACTTCGTCAAGCTATTGATAATTCCATGTAGTTAATGAGGATATGATTGTATTTTGTTTCAGACCAACCTTATTTGCATAATCATGTAGACCGACCGATCGAGCACGGTGAACATCAGTTGTAAAAATAATACTGTGTGAAAATTTCATTATTTCGTGTACACAAATATACAAAAATATAAAAAATTACACATATTGCATTAGTACTTTCTACAAGTAAAGTCCCAAAACTTAGCTGGTTACAGTAAGATAACCCCTTAAAAGTGTGAAATAAGTACTTTCTTATTTTTTTTTAAATATATAATGCTACCGGTTTCGGTTATTAACCATCATCAGGAAAAATGGTCAGTAGGGCCTTTGTGTATTTGTATGTTTTAAAAAAAATTATGTTTCCACGAAATAATAACAAAACTATTTATTTAACATTTGATCATACACCCAGCTTAATTGTATTTATTTTTCTTTGTATTATTTAGTAACTGTACACAATTTGGTTTTTGTAACTTGGTGAGAATAAATGATTACCATTATTTAGAGATTTTGAAGTTTCTTTATTGTTACTTTTTCTAATAATAATAAATTTAAATTATGCAGAATATAATTCAACTTAGACCACTGTGTAACAAACAGAGTAGATATTAAAAATGAGGTTCCGCTCCGTCCCGAGTTGCTGCTCTTTGAAGTGGACCCTCCTTCGATCATCATCACAAGTTTGCACTAATAGAAGTTATGTTTGTCGCTAATGGGAATAATTTATGCAGCACTTAAATGTATTTGCTGATTATGGTATCGGCAACTAAACTTGCCATTAACGAAAATTAAAGTAGATTTAACTACGAATTGAACGGGTATGTTTACAAAAGATTATTTATAGAGCGTATACATCGGGACAACCTTGCTATTAATTAATGGAATTTCCAGTTAAGCGTGGGCACTTTAAGGAATTTATTTTACGTCCCTTTTCCGCATAATAGATTACCGACAGTGCATCCTCGTCCAAAAGATTGGTTTTCTTGAATTAAGTGTTTTGCAAAGGTCAATCTGTTCACTTGATTTAGTCGACAAGAGCGAAACACTCAGGATAATGTGAGTATGTTAATCAATAGATGCCAGATTTGTTTAATTTATTCTGTTTAGTTTTTGGGTTGAACATGAAATTTATTATTAGTAGTAATACAATTTATTGAAACTGAATTTACAAAAGAGCTACAAATGGCCATTGACCGAAGTGTTTGAGCCTTTTTGATACAATTCTGGCATATAACAAGCAAGCGAATCTTAATTTAATTAGTGCAATGAAATTTACCATATATTTTTGTGTTCAACACTGAAATTGCCTTAATAAGATGATGGTTTTTTATAGAGGAGTGCTATTAATAAATTAAATCTCTCTAATGGAATACTTAGGAGATTTCCATGAATGTGATTACAGATTTTTCAGTTAAATTTACCCCCCCCCCCCATGCCACCAGGTGCATGGTGTGAAATTTAGTTTTTAGGAAAAAAGACTATCACAATTCCCCTGAGCCCCCCTTCCCCCTAAACCTATGACATCATTTATAGAAGCTGCGATATTAAATTATTGGATTAAGGACATATTAATAAATATAATAACAAAATTAATTGAATTATAAATTTAATTAATGAAATGAAGAATAATATATGTACAATATGTCTCTGTAAGTTGGCACCATATGGAAAACTTCTTTATTATTAAATTTAGGAAAAAATGTTATTCTTCATAAAAAGTTCTGCATGGTCTAAAATCTATGCAACCTTCAGAACTAATATTTCAGATATAATTTTTTCAATGGTTTAATAATAATAATAACAATAATAATAATAATAATAGACGTTTATTGCCCAACAGGAAACATGTCCCAATTACAAGACAACATACAATCATACATACAATATACAAAATAATACAATACAATTACAAAAATAAATACAATACTAAGATAACGTTCACTACAAAATATCTTATGACTGTTCCTCAAGTTGAGAACAAATTGAATTTAAAGAGTCATAAAATATATCACATTCGTGTGACAGTTTGTTAAAAGTACGGGAAATAATGTGCAATGGAGATTTTAGTCCATAATTGGTTCGATGAGCAGGGATATTAAATGTTGGCTTTTGCCTGCTGCTAAAGGATGGTAGATGCAATCTAATTTCCCCCAATATATCAGAAGAGTCAATTAAATCATGCATCAGTTTATGAAGAAACATTACGCTCGATTTTTGTCGCCGGGATTCAAGTGACTCAACATTAAACTTACTAAGTAACGTTCTGTGATCAAAACCCCGGACAGGATAGTTACCTTCCAATTTAAAGCACAGAAATTTTAAAAATCTGCGTTGAACACTTTTAAGGAGCTGACATTGGTGTTGATTTTGTGGAAACCACACTAAGGAGGCGTACTCTAATTTCGGATGCACATAAGCATAATAAATTGTCTTTAAAATTACTGGATTTTGAAAATTAGTTGAATTCCGACAAATAAAGCCAAGAGACTTGAAAGAATTTTTGACAATAGCTTCAATATGATGGTTAAAAGAAAATTTATAATCATAATAAACACCGAGATCTTTAAAGACTAATTCTTTCTATTGAAATTTTGTTAATAAGGTAGTTTACTTGAATGGGATTTGTTTTCCTAGTGAAAGACATAGATTTGCACTTTTCAACATTCAAATCTAGTCCATTAACCCGGCACCATTCGGAAACCTTAAACAGTTCATCTTGTAAATAGTGACAATCATTGATATTGTTTACAACAGAGTAAATTTTAAGGTCGTCAGCATAGAGAAGATGTTCACAGTTCAAGGTTTCCGACAGATCATTAATAAAAATATTGAAGAGGAGAGGGCCTAATATTGACCCTTGTAGTACACCTGATGTCGGAAAATAGGAGCCAGATCTGAAATTATTATAGGTGACATATGATTCACGCTCATTGAGATAAGAATCTTATAATAATGTTGAGGAATTGCAAAAACCAAAGTAACTTAGCTTAGATAAGAGAATGTTATGATCAACCTTATCAAACGCTTTCGTCAAATCTGTGTAGATAACATCTAGTTGACCAGCAGTGTCAAGGGTTTCAGCAATTTTGTGGGTGATTATAAAAAGATTACTTACTGTTGAACGATGTGGTACAAAACCATGCTGTTTTACAGATAAGTAAGGTTTAATGTGAGTATAAATTTGGTCATACAGTGTTCGCTCATATATCTTCGCAATATGCGGTAGGATTGCTATGGGGCGAAAACTATTAATGTTTTCCGACCTGCCAGACGATTTAGGTATTGGACAAATGGATGCAATTTTCAAACTATTAGGAAAAGTACATGTTTTAATAGATAAATTAAATAGTATAGCAAGCGGCTCGCTTAGCAGAACAGCACAATCTTTTAAAAGAAACGCAGGTAACTTATCATTATCAGCGGAGTTATTATTTGGAAGCTTTTAAGAAGTTTGTAAACTGAGTCAGCTGATATAGGTGAAAAGGCAAAACTGGGGATATATCTGACATCAGTGGGTATAATATTGTTAGATGAAGGACTGTGTACGGATTCAAAGAACATACGAAATCCATTTACGATATCATGAAGATTATCAAGATGTCTATTATCATGTACCAATGTTGATGGAATCCTCGATATATAGGAATTTTTGGAGTCCAAAATTGTTTAGGGTTAGAAGAAATTTGATTTTCTACTGTAGATATATAATTTCTGAACACGACAGAAAACATTAGAGCATACTAGATCCAAAATATTATTTGAAGTGTTTTTTACCGAGTTATATTGCTGAAGGCCCAAGAAGCTACAAAAATTAGAAATAATACATGATTTCCTAAGATAATTATTTTATGTGAAGGAAAATGTGGGGCAGTTAAAATCTCCTACAAAAATTAGTGTATGATTTTCAAAATTAATTTGAATTAACAGATCAAAAAATAACTTTACATCGTTAACATGAGTGTTAGGTGGAATATATATAAGAACAATATAGAGCCAGGCGGATTTGAGCTTACATTTACATATTAACAAGTCAATTATGGGTACCTGAACTTTAATATGATCCGTAGAAATAGTTTCTACTTTGAAAATATTGTGGATGGCAATTAATACTCCACCACCTTTTGATTTGCCGCTTAATATAGGATCGCGATCAGTTCTGAAAACTATATAAGAGTCATTAAACAATTCACTATTTTTCACACTAGGAGTTAACCAGGTTTCAGTAAGGAGTACAATATAATATAAGTAAGGTATACAAACACTAACATTATTGTAAAAAGATTCTGTTTTTGTATTCAATCCTCGGACGTTCTGGTAGTAAGCTGTGATGTTTCCATTGGGCACGGACTCTCATGAGGTGTGGGTATTGGTAACAACCCGAGGTATACCGCTAATGAATTTGATGGTCAGGTTTACTTCGCCCTTACGTCGTCTTTCTTCTAGCTGAGTTCGCGCTTCATTGAGTATTTTACTCTGCATCGGAGTATGGTCGGGTCCCACTCGAATCGTGTTTAAATTTAAATTTTTGCAAATTTTGATAAAGGTACTTGCCTTTACTGGATTTCTCAAAAAATATTAATTTTGCTCTAGAGTAAAGTATAATTATTTTTGACAATATCGATAAATGTTATCAAGAGAAGTTGATCACAACTAAAAACTACGTTAAAATTTGTAATAACGTCCGTTTACATTGAAAAAACTGTTTTTTTTCTTTTTCGAAACATACCTCTAAAATAAGAACGTAAATTTAATTGTAGTTACCTGTAATCTAGTATTCACTGGCAAGTGACAAGAAATTTTCGACAATGACCGTCAAAACGTGTTAGAATTTATAAAATACATACAAATGGCAGTGTTATTAACTTGCGAAGAAAAAATTGAAATTGTTTTGATTGTAGGAGAAAACTATAAAACATATAGAGAAGCAGCAAGTATTTTTAACAATAGACATCCCAATAGAAATATTAGTCATTCAACTGTGGCGAAAATAGTGAATAAATTCAAGACCAGATGAAGCATTAAAAATAATTTTAATGTAAAACGCCGAAAATTAGTTGCCAACGAGAACACGCAGTTAGAAGTAATTCTGTCTGCTGTAGAATATCCAAAAATGCCATTGTGCAAAAAGAAATCCTTGATACAGAATAATGTAAATAAAGATACTGTGGCAAGAATTTTTAAACTAAATAAATACAGACCATTCAAACCAAAATTCGTTCACACATTGAAAGAAAGCGATTATAGGAGCTTTGATTTTTGCTGTCTCATCCAAGGAACGTTAGAAGATGATCCTTTTTTTATAAGACGTATAATTTTTTCCGATGAGGCAACATTTTCTGCAAATGGAATTGTCTCGTCACAACATTGTTGCGGGTGGTCTGAGAAAAATTCCAAATTTTACAAGAGACCAAGACTCGTGACCAATATTCGTTTAAAACGAACGTGTGGTGTGGTATTTATAAAAACAGATTAATTGAACCCTATTTTTTCCACCAATCTATGAATGCCGAACGTTATTTACAATTTTTACAAAATCACATCAATGATTTTATGGACGAACTTCCCTTACAAGAACGTCAATGTATTTGGTTCCAACAAGACGGTGCCTCATGCCACCGTACATTAAATACTAGGAACTATCTTGAACATATTTTCAATGGAAAAGTGATTAACAGATATTCCGATCTTTTTAGGCCTGCTTGATCCCCTGACTCCCCTTCTGGATTTCTATTTATGGGGTCACTTAAAATAAAAAGTTGACCAAAAAGGGCCGTTTCAAGATGTAAATCATTTGGAGAGGATAATTTCAGAATCATGCCGGGAAATTTCTCCAGATATGATAATGAAAGCTTTGCGGGAATTTGCCAATAGAACGATGAAATGTATTGAAATAGAGGGTGGATATGTCGAGGCAATAGTGAAATAGGTGAAAATTAAATTTGGATTTTTTTCATTAATAATTATGTTAGCGACACAATTTATTTTTTGTATTTATTGTTTTATTTGCAAATTAAAAGGGAAGGTTATCATGTTTTTATCAATCACAAGAGAAAAAGGTTAATTATTGAAATTAGCAAAATTAATAGTAATTTATAATGCAGAAAAATTAGTAAAAAATAACAAGATCCATGCTAGAAGGTTGTAATTGAATAATTGAACGTGGTTTTTAGTTGTGCTCAACTTCTCTCTCTAAATAAAATTTATCGATATTGTCAAAAATAAATGTACTTTACTCTAGAGCAAAATTAATATGTTTTGAGAAATCTAGTAAACTATTAAAAAAATAAGATATCTGAAGGTTGCATTTTAGATTTTAGACCATGCAGAACTTTTTATGAAGAGTAACATTTTTTCCTAAATTTAATAATAAAGAAGTTTTCCATATGGTTCCAACTTACAGAGACATACTGTATAAATACTCCGACTGTTCGTAACTTTGTAAAATAAAGTCTACTGCGATTTATTTCATTCTTCCGCTACCAGTGAGAATTTTCAATTGGAATTATTGTTATAACTTTAATATATAAATGGGATTTGATTTTTATTTTATAGTCATGGTATAGTAGAACACAGCCGGTCTAGTCATCTGCGACGGAGACTAATAATAAATGCTGGCATTAAATCATTCTATTAGCTAACATTTTTTATAACATCTTACCTCACTAAACTCTTAATTTATTATAGCGCAGAAAGTATGGAATATACATATATATTCACTACATAACCGTCATAAATCTTAACGCGAAAATTTACGGCGTTAATATTATCAACAAATAAATAACGGCTACCGTCGGCTTGTAATTCTTTTTTAATCCCTCCATAGTGGGATAGTGGAGGGCAAGGGCATAAATCCCATGCCCGAAACTCTCGACAAACAAGGCGGTATATCAAAAAGTTGGCGCCAATTAGTCAAATCTTCCATGATTAAATAAATCCGAATGAATTTATTGCAGCAGCCGCTAAGTTTCTGAACTCAGTTACTGATCAATTAAAAAAAAAGAAAAACTTTCAAGACGGTGGCCGGGACTCGACCCCTTCGTTTTTTTTATTAGGCCGTGTGTACAAATTGTCTGGAAAATTACCCATCTTAAATTTCACTAATAAAAAAAAGTTTTTGGAGGGGAGCAAGTGGGCGCGAACGATAAACTTTCCAATGAGCAGTTTTAATGGTGAAATGAGAAATTTTCAATTTTCTTTAAAAGGAAAAATATATAGAAATCAACCTACTTTACGAAATTTTTTTAATAATGAAATAAAATGTATCCCAGAAAAAATGTAAATTCACTTACTTACGCAATATAAAAAATGTTAGTGCAGTAAAACGCAAGTTAAATACAGAAGGTTTTATAACACGTTGCCAAATTTCAGCAGAAATGGCAATAACGTGCTTATGAACAGGGTATCATAGATTCAGATTTTTTGTAATGTTTTCCTTTTTTACTTTCTTCGTTACGAATGTGATTGTGAGGATTTCCCATTTTTTCTATCCGTATTGATTTCAACTATTTCTGTAAAAATAAAATTTGTGTCTGTGTATGTGTCTAAATTTAAAAATAGTCCTCGATTGATTGAACAAACAAACGAGAATTTGTTAGAAATTTTATTTTCTGAACCAGTTTCGGTTGTAACATTATCCTCAGCAGAAAAACCTTAGTGCCTAATGCTTGGTTTCTGGATCTGGATCTGGATTGTTCCGATGGGAGGGCAGAGAGGTCCGCTGCACATAGGCCTCAATGGGCCCTTCGCTCGTCTTCCCATATGAGTCCTCACTTACCGGTGCCGTCCAGCCAACCCACGGCATTGGCGAACGCCAGGGCTGCACCACTCTCTTTGGATGTCTGGTGTTTGTAGACATCCCTCTCCCATTATGGATTGCCTTATTGAGGAGATAGCCGTACACTCCAGGAGTACGTCTTCAGCAGTCTCCTCTTCAGCTTCACACCCTCTACAGATGGGACGTGGGCATAGGTGCATTCTTAGGTTACAGTGTGCAGTCCAATGCTTGGTTTACATGCTCATGCAATTTGCGCAAACTGATTTGTGCATGCAAAACTACCCAAATGAAGTGAACGCTTGTTGGTGTTTACGCGTTCAGTTTCCCTTAATAATTTGCCAACAGAATCTCCAAAAAAAATGTTGTTTTTTGGGTTAAAAAATGAAAAATATTGACGACAAAATACTTCTTTCTCTGGCTGCGGTTTGTGTTATTAAAAAAAAAGGTAAAATTGAAGCAGAAAGATGGAATATGCACCAGCCTCATGCAAACGTAACTGATTACAATGCCGAGTTTTTATCCCGAGCGGTAAAGAAAATATCAAAACCATTATTGTCGAGCCCTGGATTTTTCTTTAAACTCACTAGAAATAGATTCTTTAAAATTTATAAAAATCTGAAAACATCTCTCCATAACATTTATATACAGGGTGTCCCATTTTAATCTGATCAGGCGAATATCTCGAGACACATGCGTCCAGTTGAAAAACTTTCCGGATAAAAGTTGGATGATTCGGAGGGGGACATCCGATGCTGTAACAAATTTTGCTTTAACATTATGAAATATTAATTACAAGACTTCAGAAAATGATATTAGAAAAAAATAATTTTGTTCGTTTCGTTAATTTTGTTAGTTTCAAGAAAAAAGTTGAAATAAAATCATGTTGCGTGTTTAGTCATAAAATAAAAGAGCCGAGTATTTTGAACGGACTTTTTATTTATTTCTCCGGACTTCTTTTTGTGGGGTTACATCAAGGACGTCGTTTTTCAGCAACCTCCAACGACTCGCGAGGACATGAAAGTGCGTATAGCAGAAGCGTGCAGGGCTATAACGCCAGCTGTTTTGGAAGCGACTGTGCGCGATTTTAAAAAGAGAGTTCAACTTTGTATCCAGGAAAATGGCGGTCCCATCGAACACCTAATAAAATGAGCCTAAAGCCTGTTTCAATATTACCTGAAATAGTGCCTAAAATTTTGATGCATACGTGCGATAAAAATAAAATCTGTGATAAAAATAAGTTTATTAGTTGCCAAGTCAATTGCATTTTGTCTCTATCCCTCTCTTTTTGTCCCTCTTCCTCTTTTGGGTGAACCTAAGGTGTGAAGGTAAGTCGATTTCATGTTGCTTATTTATGTATTTTTCTAACAGAATTTGTAAGTCCGATCTTACCTCGTAATGTTCAATTTTTCATAGTAATTAGTAATTTTTGAGGGAGTTTTGATAGTTTGACACTTCTCCGCCTCCACGAAGTTGAAGGTGTATAAATTGTAATCGATCTGACCTTTTGAAAATAGTTATTTGATGGCTTATTCTAGAAAAACACAATTTATCGATTTCAGCGCCACCTATAGCACATAAAAAAAGTTACCGGATAAAACCTTCATAGTTTTTTTTCTCTTTCCGAATCTGTAATAAAAAATCGGGGTTGCTATTTAAGATTTCAAAGTCACCCCTATTATCCACCCCAATAGAGGTCGGGGGGGTGAAATTTGTTACAGCATCGGATGTCCCCCCTCCGAATCATCCAACTTTTATCCGGAAAGTTTTTCAACTGGACGCACGTGTCTCGAGATATTCGCCTGATCAGATTAAAATGGGACACCCTGTATAGGGTGTTTCACACCACCCCTACCCCTTAAATATCTCGTGAAATACAAATCGGATTGAGATTTTAAAAAAAATACATCCTAATTTTTTTTTTTAGATCTATCCTGTGGTGTGAAATGTGCAGCGCGCCCCTTCCCCTGCCGGGCGGGGAGGAAAATAACTTTGAAATCTTAAATGGGAAGCCCAATTTTTATTGCAGATTTGTATTATATGCTAAAAATATTAGGTTTTCAATGAGCGACAGATTTATTTCTCGCATCAAATGACGTATTATAACATTTTTTTCGTAGTCATCTTAAGGCGTTGATTGAAGTCATTCGTAATTTTATGTCATCAATAAGGTTTTGTGTGCGATATCTGGGATAAGTATTCTTTGTAAAAAAATTCGTAGAAACGAATAAAAATTAATTTGATTATTAAATTCCATTCCATTCTTTTCTATTGTGGTTTTGTATGAATGTTTGTAATAAAAAACTGGTTTTTGTTTAATTTAAAAAATAATAATAATTTTTTTTTGGTAATAGAACATTTTTTTTTCGGATAAAATCCTATTACATTTGAGCGTAGAATCCAAATCTGCAATAAAAAATAGGGGTTCCTATTTAAGATTTCAAAGTTACCCTCTACCCCGCCCCAGGGGGAGTTTTATTTTATTGGGAAGACAAGAGATATCTTGTGAAATTTCGACCATTTTCAAACCGCCATAACTCGTCGTATTTTTAATCGATTTTAATTAATCTTTGAGGGCGAAAACTTTTAAGTGTCTTCTTTAAAGTTCCTCATGCATGCGAACTTGAGCGTAGTCCCTTCCGCCCCTCTCTTGAACCCCTGTGAAAAAAAAATGTTTTTCAGGAAACCATCTACAACTTTGACGATGTATACGGAGTTGGAAACATTTTGTCGACTCGATCCACCATAGAGACATTAAAATTTGATCAATTCCCTATGCAGGACTCAAATAATGAAATTCCTACGACGATTAGGCACCAAGTTATGGGTGTTTGAAAAAAGTGCATATTGAGGTTTTTCGCACATAACTCAGTGACTTTTATCCGCACAGGAAGATTGCTCACGCGAAAACTGCGCACAGAAAACTGCACACAGCGAAAACTCCGCAGACGAAAACTCCTCACGTGGAATAATGCTCACACGGAAAACCTCACACTGAAAAATGCTCACACGGAAAATTTCTCACTTTTATCAATCCTCACAGGGTGAAGAATTAAAATTCAATTCCGTCATACTGTTAAAATCTAAAACACAGAGCAAACTCACCGGTGGAACTGGAAAATTTTTCCAGGTGCGAACCGCCGAATCATTTGACCTTTTGCCCGGAGGCAATTAGTATCCGACGTAGATGTTTGCAAAAACACATTCTTTCGTCGTCTGTTATCAATCCTTATCCACGATGCATAAACGCATTCCAGATTAAATATCTTTTTAGTCATTGAAAACCGTTCGATCCGGCAGTTTACCTTCCACCTAGTGAGTGAGTGTTCGCGTGTTTTATTGTGTGCAGAATATTGAAAATTACATTAATGGAAATTGATTATCAGTTATGAAGATAGTTCCTACTGCTGGTAAGCGATTAAATGAAATTAATTAAACTTTATTGAATGAATAATTTATTGTGAATTTTTCAATGCGATTTAATAATATCTGAATACATAAATAACGGTGTAGTAGCATCAGGTCAATAGTTCATTTATGTTATGCTACAATAATGTATACACAAAAATACGGTATTAGTAGAGAGACCATCAGGTCAATATCTCATTGACAAATCGTACAGAATCTTATAATTATATTTACCTTCTTACCAAATACCACTTGCTGCTAGCTTTCTCGCCATCGAATGGGTTTATTTTCTGGAGCTTAAATAACCAATTTAAAAAAAAAAAATTAATTAAATGATTAGTTTCTTAAATCGTACAATTTTCGATTTTGGTGTGTTGCTGTTTCTTTTCAATCTCGGATTTGGCACTCATTTTTATTCGAAATCCGAAATCTATAATCTTTTCAATTAATTTTAAACTCTTAAAACAAATTTCTCCTTTGATTATTTTTTTCTATCCTTCTTAGCTGTTTCGCTGTTTTGTTTTAACCGAAGTTAAAAAATCAAAAATGTTTATTTTTTTCATAGAAGTTGAACTTTTAATAAATTTTGTACAACTTTTAAATTCGTAGAATGCATATTTCGTTTTCCGAGACATTGTTTAGAATGTTGTGATTTATTTTCAGCTATAATTTTACAATTGTTTTAACGGAAAATCAGAAATGTATTGTCCTGTTCATAAATCTTAATCTTTTAACGCAAATTCGGCTCATCAATTCAATGATTAAACCAATGCAGAAATTTAATTTTGATTGGAATTTAAAACTCGTTACACTTATGCACCCTTATCACGGACTTTAAGAGTAGCGAATGGCCTGATAAGTAACGCCAATTTTAAACTGTTTTCAAATAATATTTCAGACTTTAAATCTAATTTATCCCGAATAGATCTCTCGATATTTGTTTGTGGTCAAATTTAGATAATAGCAACTTTCTTGCGGGGGTTTTCATTATTTTAATTATTTATGTCTAGCGTATTGCATTGTATTGTTTTTACTTGCTTTTGTTTGTCATCTCAAAGTTGTCGCAATTTTAAATTTTAAATTGTAATTTTAACTTTTGTATTTTTATATTTTATATTTTATATTAATATTTTATTTTATATTTTATATTCTAATTAATTCTTAAATGTACGGGGTGAATCCATTAAACACAGGGTTTTCAAAAAAAGTGAAGCGTTACTAGATATTTTGAAAAATGTGAAAAGTGTCAATTTTTTAAAATAAATATATCTTGGTTATTATGACAGATAGAAAAACACTGTACAGGACAAAGTTGTAGATCATTTTACGCAGCTTAATAAAATAAATTCAGAAAAATTTTACCGCCATTATTTTCCGAGATTTGACGCAAACTTACATTTTTTTAATATAAACCATAGTTGGCTATGACCTCAATTGAAAGACTATTTTCTTCTCTTTAATCCGATATCACATATGACATAGTTATTTCTAAAAATAGGTAATTTACAGTCATTTTTAAGTTTTATTATAAATCAAAAAAAGGTTAGCAATGAAAAAGATGAAAGTAAAACAATTGCAGTTGTTTATAACCACAATAAAATATTGTAGTTATTATTTTTATAGAGATAAACAAAGTTGACAAAAAACAACATAAAGTATTACAATTCTTTAATTATCAAAATAATAATAGGATCGTTTGATCGAAACTGCAGTCATTAATAAATAAACAGTGTGATATTAACTAAGTAAAAGTGCGTTTTATTTAAATAATAATAGGAGATAAATTAAATTTTAAAAAGATGTAATTTATGCCACAATAATAATGGTGGACTTTTTGATCATCTTTTGTAATATTAAAATGTATCTCCTATTATTATTTTAACCTTCCGTCGGGCGCGGTCTGTATTCTAGCTAGAGCGGGCGCGGTGTATCAAAATGATCGCATAAATTATTGTGTTATAACAATACTGTATTAGTAGTTTTAGATAATTACAAGTAAACTACATTCATAATAAAGGGGATTAAGGTAAAATAAGTTCGTAAAAATAATGCAAATACAATTTTATTTTTAAATAACTTAAACAATAATTTTCCAATAAAAACTAGTATAAACTCACATAAATGCACTCTAAGCAAATAATAATTATTGCGATATAAACAAAATAAATTCAAAATGCAAAACAATAGTACAGACCATAATTTACATTATAAAGAAAACTGTAATACCGAACATGTATGCATAACTCTTGTTGCCTATTTTGAAGAAATTCTTGACTACAAATTGAACAAAAACATTTCAAGTGCATCAAACATATAGCCTTATTACATTTTTGGCAATTATATTTGGTAAGTCTCCTCTTTTCTGTGCATGTTTCACATCGTTTTCGTTTTGTACCACCTTGTGGTTCACGTTCTTCGACATTTTCAGCATTAGTTTTATCTTCAAGCGGCCTGAATCGTTTGAGTTTCTCTTGTAGTTCAATATGCAATCCTGATGTTTCTACACTTCTTCGAACTATATGAGGCAAAACTAGCTCATGAGATAATTTTCTTAAAAAAATTCTTCTTCTAATATTATTTTCTGCTGGGCTATTGCTATAATAAATAACTTGTGCGTTAATTTCACTGATGTTGATCATGGCAAAAAATATGACCATCGGCCACCGACGTACATTTCTTGCAACATTGTAGGATGCACACAATTTGTCTGTAGTATCTACTCCGCCTTTTGTACTATTGTAATAAGTTATGATATTGGGTTTCTGTTTGTCTTTAGTATCGGGATCTATCGAATTATCCTCATGTAAACTTGATGCTAAAATCACACATTTTCCTTTCTTTGGTATATAAGAAACCAACGTACATCCTTTCTTGAAACCAAAGAGACTGCTATTAACCGATCTTCTTTTATTTGTTATAAATTCCGGTGGAATCTCTCGTTTGTTTTTTCGAATAGTTCCGACATAAGTAAGATTCTTATTTTTTAATTTATCTATGAGTTCAATGCTGGTAAACCAGTTGTCTCCAGTGATGTTTCTTCCTGATTTATAGAGAGGCTTGCAAAGGCGTAACACAATATCCAAAGGTTTATTGCTCAGTCGAAATATTCCTTCAGGTTGAAGCCCAACGTATATTTCTAAATTATATGTGTAAAACATTTTGGCATCGACGAGTGAAAATATCTTTATTCCATATTTGTTAGGCTTACTGGGAATGTATTGCCGGAAACTGCATCTTCTACGAAATCCTTCCAGTTTTTCATCTATTGTGACATTTTCACCTACTGTATAGGAATTTTGACAATTATTCACAAACATGGTAAATATTTCGCGAATTGCTGAAAGTTTGTCGGTTTGTTTCCTTTCATTGCGTGTTGTGCGATCATCAAAACGAAGACATCGCGTAATGAATTTGAAACGTTTTATATTCATAACTAGTCGAAATTTTTCAATTCCATCTCCATCTGATCCCCAAAGATCTTCTAAACTTTGCCTATTACTTCTGTTGAGTCCAGCTAAAATAAGGAGGCCTATATAAGCTTTCAGTTCAATAATATCTATTGGCATTGCATCCCTTTTGCGGTGGAATAAGGTTTTTATTGTTTCAATATATTGATTGGTATACTGAACAATCAAATGCAAAATGTCGTCAGAAATGATGCAACTCCAGCATTCCAAAGCGGATTGTGCCGTTCTCGCCATACCCTTTACTCCCGGCAAATTTATAATAATGTTATGACTTCGCACACGGACCTTTTGCGATGAATGAATTTTATTCCACCTAGTAACTTTATCTTTTCCAATAAAATAATTATCATATTTTTCTGTTTCATCGTCGTCATCTTCAGAGGAATCTTCATTATTTTCTTGTCCTGATTCAACATTTTCTTGCGTTATTTCAACGTTATCTTCACCATCGGTATCACTTTCGTCGTCAAAATCTTCTAGTTTTTCATCGTCATCTTCATCGAGAAGAATTTTTTCAAGTTCTTCCACGTCTCTTGGATTATCAAGATCATAAGTTCGTTTGTACATGGCTAGTAAACTTATATGATAGAATCTGAAATGTAAAAATCAATTTGCAAATTGTAAAGAGGCGCGGTATATCATTCTGATATGTATTGAAAAATCGACTATAAATCCTAATATACTGACATACAAGTATTATAAATGTATTTTATACAAGAAAACATAACAATTGTACTTACTAATACAAGTAAGATACGTAATTTAAATACTACTAAAAACTAACGGGAACGGGCGCGGTTGATCAAATTGAACAAAACTCGAATATCTTCACACTTCGAATGCTAGTTCGCAACTAAACGTTACTACCTCAAAGAGGGGTGCAAAAGAGGAAGCTATTGTGAAAACAAGCACGCTGCGGCACTGTGAGCAAATATCAGTGCGCAAAATAGGTGCGCGGTATCAATCAGATCAGCTGCGCCCGACGGAAGGTTAATAAAACGTACTTTCACTTATTGTTAGTTAATATCATACTATTTATTTATTAGTGACTGCAGTTTTGATCAAATGATCCTATTATTATTTTTTTAATTGAAGAATTATTATACGGTGTTTTTTTGTCAACTTTGTTTATCTCTATAAAAATAATAACTACTATACTTTATTGTGGTTATAAACAACTGCAATTGTTTTACTCTCATTTTTTCATGGCTAACTATTTTCTTATATATAATAAAACTTTTTGGTATCGTAGCCCATATGGCCAGCTCAAGGCGGATACTATTTATGTACAATTTTTGGATGAATAAATGAATAAATGAACAAATGAATAATGTCCGACGTATACAACCACCATGTACCTGAGCAAATACTTCTCGATCCCCGAAAAATCTTTCGCCCGGGCTGGGATTCGAACCCACACGGCACTCGGAGCAAAAATAAAACTTAAAAATGACAAATAAAATAGAAACTACCTTACTTATTGCAGAGAGTATTAAATAAATTCAAAAAAACGAAATATAGCCTGAATATATAAATATTCTACCTGTTCGTAACTCTGCAAGCAAAATTAAGTCTTACTAAGACTATAAACAAATAACTTATTGAAACAACTACTTCCCTGGCTGATGCCACGCCGGATATTGAATGATACAAAAGAAATTTGCATGTTATTACTAGTACTACTAGTGAAATAACATTGGTTTAAGATCCCTTATTTCTACCCACAGGACTAACTTGAAAAATGAAACTAAATTGAATTTGAAAACTTTAAATTATAAAACTGAACCCAAAAGTATGTAAAAATTTTTACATACTTTTGGGTTCAGTTTTATAATTTAAAGTTTTCAAATTCAATTTAGTTTCCATTTTCAAGTTAGTCCTGTGGGTAGAAATAAGGGATCTTAAACCAATGTTATTTCACTAGTAGTACTAGTAATAACATGCAAATTTCTTTTGTATCATTCAATATCCGGCGTGGCATCAGCCAGGGAAGTAGTTGTTTCAATAAGTTATTTGTTTATAGTCTTAGTAAGACTTAATTTTGCTTGCAGAGTTACGAACAGGTTGAATATTTATATATTCAGGCTATATTTGGTTTTTTTGAATTTAAAAATGACTACAAGAAAACGAAATGGAGCCTGAATATATGAATATTCAACCTGTTCGTAACTCTGCAAGCAAAATTAAGTCTTACTAAGACTATAAACAAATAACTTATTGAAACAACTACTTCCCTGGCTAGTGCCACGCCGGATATTGAATGATACAAAAGAAATTTGCATGTTATTACTAGTACTACTAGATAATAACATTGGTTTAAGATCGTTTATTTCTACATACAAGACTAACTTAGAAAATTATTCTAAAATGAAATGTTGAACTTTAAACTGTAAATGTTATTATTAAATTGAAAAAACCAGAAAACATTTTGACAAGGACACACAGTGCTAAACTTATCTAGTGTTACTAGATGAAACAAATTTGATAATAACTAAAAATACCACTGAATTTAAAAAAATATATGAAAATTAAGTAATTGGCCAGACGCGTTTCGAGATTTATATCTCATCAGTGCAGCTTCGCATTTAAATTGAAGGTTAAATAATAAAATACACTTATGTGAAGGTGATCGTGAACGTGAAGACGTCGTAAAGTGAAGTGAAGTTATTTCTAATTTGTTTATTATTTAATCGTGTATTCGGTTCCAACGAAAACAAGATCATTTATTTCTTCACATCTGTACTTTCACTAATCACCTCAAAATCAGGTATAAAACCCGTTCAAACCTTCCGTAATTATTAATATAATTAAAAATCAATGTTAATTTTAAAGTTAAATGTATTATAATTGCATTAGAGTTTTTTAAGGAATTCAATCATATCAGTATTTTTTTCTATTTTTCTTAAAAATAATATATCAAACATTCAGAACTCACGCAAAAATTGATACATTTTCAAAAATCGTAGTTAATTCTAAAGGCAGATGTACCGTATCATATCAGTATTTTTTTAAATATTAATTTTCAAAAATATATTACATTTTCAAAAATTATAGTTAGTTTTAAAGGATGTATCAAAATATTTGAGGAACTCAATTTCGTTTACGATTTTTATTTTGTTTAAGTGTTTAACAAAAATTGACTCGTTTTCAAAAATAAAATTTAATTTTAAAGTTAAATGTATTATTATTGCATTAGAGGTTTTTTTTAAGGAATTCAATTATCAGTATTATTTTTTTCTCTATTTTTCTTTGTTCAAATATTCGAAAAGTTAAAAAAAATATTAAAAATTCATAACTCATGCAAAAATTTATACATTTTCAAAATTCGTAGTTAATTCTAAAGGTAGATGTTTTGTAACATATCAGTATTTTGTAAACAATAATTTTCAAAAATTTTTTACATCAAAAAATAAATACATTTTCAAAAATTACAGTTAAAACACAGTACATTATTGCTTTTAAATTAAGGTGAAATCTAATAATTATAGCAAAAATATTTGTTGTGTGCACCCTGTGAGGATTGATAAAAGTGTGTAATTTTCCGTGTGAGCATTTTTCAGTGTGCGCAATTTTCGTGTGCGTAATTATCACTGTGCGTTATTTTCTGTGTGCGGAGTTTTCCGTGTGAGCATTATTCCGTGTGAGGGGTTTTCGTGTGCGGAGTTTTCGTTGTGCGCACATTTTTGTGCGCAGTTTTCACGTGAGCAGTCTTCCTGTGCGGATATGTCTGGTCACGGTTTAGGTGACCTCGTCGCTTAAAAATATCCTCGATTGTTATGATTCACATAATATTCTCGTTATATTAAAAGCTATTATCATTACGACTAAATCATAGTAGCAATGGAAATGAAAAAAAAATAAACAATATATTTTCTTCACTAGTTATGAAATGGATTTACTTCCCTTAATTGTGAGAAAATCTATATTTACACCAAACTCCCACATAATGGTCTGAATGTTTGCGCGTTAATTTTAGGCAATCGTACATGAATAAATACTTAATTTCGTTAATTGCTTTAATATTTTTGACTTATTTGATTATATTACACTATAAGTTGTTCGGGAAGATGTAAACTTGAAATTACGCTGAAAAGGGGTAGCGGGATAAGATGGGTGTGGCGGCCCCCGCTCGATTTGAGTTGCAAGTGTAGAAACCTTGTTTTAAATATTAAAGAAATGAGATTTGCATGCTCATTAATTGTCATTTTCGACTTCACCAAAAATGTGGTAAAAATGCGTTTTTCTTAAATTATTCCACTGTAAAATTGTGTGTATTTTTTTCCGGTCAGTTGTGTGATCGGATTTAATTGATTTAATTTTATTACACCCAAAACCAGAGAACGGCATTTTTCAAGATTTTTTACGGGTCATGGAACTCCAAAAACTTGGTGTAAAAACGTGAAAAAAATTAGTTTTTCAAGAATATATTTTTTTCAAATAAATTAAAATAAAACGAATAACTTTGTTAGTATCACTTTATTAACATGGAGTAGTTACTATAGTTTCGACAATTTCAGCTTGTCATTTTCAAACTATGAATATTTGTTTTTTTTTGTTTTCGGCGTTATGCCTGGCTTTGGTGCTATGACCATTAGCCATGATCTATTATATTTGTTTAAGTTATAAATGAAATGAATAAATGAACAAATGAATAATGAAAGACGTATACAAACAACCACGGACCAGAACGAATACTTCTCGACAGAAAAGTCTTTCGTCCCGGCTGGGAATCGAACCCACACGGCCGCGGTGCAACCGGCACAAGCGCTCGCCTGTACCCACTACACCAACGGCCGCCCCCTATGAATATTTACATTACGATTGTACATTTATATATTTTTACAGAGCATTGAACGAAGGGGGGAGAATATTAGGTCGGTCTGGTCGTTGATGAGTGGGATGTCCGGATTACGCTTAAAAAAAAGTTATTCGTTTTATTTGAATTATTCAAAATGTATCACGAAGTGAAAGCCTCCACAATTACTTATTTATATATTTTTTTAAACTTTCTTGTGCGCTTACAAAAAGGGACAAAATAGCACAAGTAGCCATTTTAATGACCTTCATTATACCCTTAACCGCGTGTTAATATCTTCACGCGAAAACTCAAATTAAGTAAGTTTTGTTTTCCACATCTTGGTAATAATAATATAATTACACGAGTAATTGACAAAGTACTTGCAACTCAAATCGCGCGGGGCTGCCACACTCATCTTATCCCGCTACCCTCTTTGCAAGAGAGAAACGATAAAGAGGTATTAGAATTTTAGCAAGTATATCCCTATGATTTATTTATAAGGTGTGAGCCACAGAAATTTGTTTCTGAGTTGGCCATGTCTGAAAGAGAGAGAGAAACATAGCAATCTTGGATGGGATTAATTCATTCTTTTTAAATCTAATTCAAATGAACTAATCTAGTCTCATGCGACATACCTCATTTATCTCACAGCCAACTATGAAACAAAATTTTGTGGGTCACTCGATATAATGCGCACTATGAAATCCTATGTTCACAGTAGCACGTTAATTGTAGTTTATTTTGTAAATATTATTTGTTCTATAGCTCAGCATGGCGGCCTATGTTGGGAGCTTCATATTCCATTCA
Source organism: Ocypus olens (assembly GCA_910593695.2). Classification (NCBI taxonomy): domain Eukaryota; kingdom Metazoa; phylum Arthropoda; class Insecta; order Coleoptera; family Staphylinidae; genus Ocypus; species Ocypus olens. The sequence continues at coordinate 18,541,029 of OU343056.1, forward strand.
AGAAATATGTAAAACTAAAAAGGTGCATAATCGATCATTCAAATTTAAATGTTTTTAGGTACTAGAACATTTAATTCGACGTTCTATCTAAAATAATTGACTTTGTTCAATTTATTTAATACTCCTAAAACAAGTGCGGGTCTTAATTTTTAATTATACAGGGTATACCAACAGTCTGAGCTCGGAAGATTTTGTCCACACTAAAAGCTGTAAGAAATATCTATTGAAGGATTATCTGAGTCCATGTTCTAAAAATATTTTCATGTATATAGGGTGTTCCACTTTTGGCTTACACATCAAAGTTGTATTTATATTTTTTTTAATAAAACACCCGGTATTTTATTTAATATTTAGATATACCACTTCAAAAGCAACAAATTTATATATGAAACCAGGATGTTTGAATCGTCGATTGTTTAGTTATTTACTCTTTTATATGAAAACAGACCCAAGTCACACCTCCGCCATTTTGAAGCAATCCATTTCTTTTATTTAGTTAGAAAATTTTCTATTACTTCAGCTTTTAATGAGTTGTCATTTTGTAGCGATGCAGTGACCTATTTATACAAGGTGTTACAAAACGCAAAACATACATTTTCTCAATTTTTTTAAATTGGACACCCGTATATTTTCATTATATTGAATTCCCTTTTTTATAGGCTTTCATTTAATACCAAGTTTGTATGGGTTCAGTACTACAGTTATTGTTTTTTTAAAGTAAACTCATACAAACTGGTGTTAAATGAAAGCTTATAAAAAATGAATGCAATATCAAAAAAATAGGGTGTTAAATTTACAAAAATTGAGAAAATGTATATTTATCGTTTTGGAACACCCTGTATAAATAGTTCACAACATCTCCACAAAATAACAGCTCAATAGAATCTGAAGTAATTGCAAAATTTAAAACTGAATAAAAGAAATTGATTCTTTCAAAATTACGGAGGTATGACTCTTTAAACTTGGGTCTCTTTTCATATAAAAGAGAAAATAACTAAACAATTGACGATTAGAACATGCGAGTGTCTTATATCAATTTGTTGCTTTTAAAGTGGTCTATCTAAATATTGAACAAAATTCTGACCGACAGGAAGGTAGCCATAAATTTCAGCCACGAATCCGGCGCCTCCACCATGTTTGACTTTGGTAAATTTCCAAGTTTTCTCTCCTAATTTACAGAAAATAGATTAAAATTCATAATTAATCAAATTGCTGTAGTGCCATAGTAATAACAATAAGCTTCTAACCTAAGATTTACCCCAATTTTTCGATAAGACATCTATCGAAACATGGTCAATTTTCAAAAAATCAAAAGTCATCGTTAGGCGTAGTTTAGGTTCGATATTTTCGGCCACAAATGTTCAATAGGGCTTTGTTTACAATATTTGAGTTTTAAAAAATGACACATATTCTTCATTTTTGTTTAAATAATTATTTACCTAAACACTTTTACGAAATTTCGTCAATTTTCAAAAAATCAAAAGTCATCGTTAGGCGTAGTTTAGGTTCGATATTTTTGGCCACAAATACTCCATGGGCCTTTGTTTACAATATTTAAGCTTAAAAAAAGACACATGTTTTTCATTTTTGTTTAAATAATTATTTACCCAGACACTTTTACGAAATTTCTTCTATTTTCAAAAAATCAAAATCTACGCCTAACGATGACGCGAAGGCACCGGAATCGTGGCTGAAATTTATGACTAACATCCAGTCGGTAAAATTCTGGCTGTTCCGTTTAAAAAAGTACAACTTTGGTGTGTAACTCAAAAATGTAACATCCTGTATATATGAAAATATTTCTGGAACGTGCACTCGGTTATCCATCAACAGATTTTTCATACAGCTTTTAGTGCGGACACAATTTTCCGAGCTCAGACTGTTGGGACGATTTATATCAATAAATTTATTAGAGACGCATACTGAATATACATTTTTAAACAAGTATGTTAGAATGTCTCACTACTAATTATTAATTGGTATTCAATTACAAAAATTACTCTTTTTTTTAAACTTCATTCTATTTCATATTAGTTTTCATTCAAGGGATCGGATAAACTCATAAATAATTCAAGAGTTTTTCTATTCATCTACTGTTTGTTCATTAAAATTGTATAAAAGCATTGAAACCTGCAACGTTTTGAAAGCATACTTATCTAGATAGCACACGAACATGTTTTGAATGGAACTTATAAAGGTAGACCATTCAGAAATTTCATAACCAACTTGAATGAAATGGGTCTTTCATTCTTAAAAGAAATAATATTTAAAACGAAATAACAATTTCAAATGCATTTATTTATTATGTTCAGGTATTTAATCTGCAGTTTTAAATACGCATTTTTATCCTTTAATATCATATAATTTATTGTTATAAAATTTAAGTATTGGTGTTAATATTATAAAAGATAGTAACATGAAATAGATATTAATTTCACGAAATAAAAACTCAAATTAAATAAAGACGAAAAGTTGCCTCATTTTTATTTATATTTATTTTAAAATATTCGGGGGTAATACCACAAGAGGTTTAATTTGGCCGGATAAATTTTATTTGTTTGCAAGAGCCATTCGTCACAAATTTCGAGAATGAATTGAGATTAAAAAAAAAATTGCCTAATCTCAATTCATTCAAGAAATTTGCGATGAAACGACGAGTGCTTTAAATAAAATTTATTATAACCGCGAGTGGTATTTGTTGAGATAATTTAACGAATAAGAACTATATTTATATTAACGCGCCTGCACATTTACGAGTGGTACAAACACTAGGATCTAGCCGTTAAAATGATATTTATAATTATTGTTTTGTATAAATATATATTATTACTTACATTTAGTAATATTCCATACATTTCTGACGTTTCTTATATTATATTATAGGTTATAACCTCTCACCAAACACACACAGACTACAAGCGGCATGAAGTTAGGAAACCAATAACAGCTGATCGTTAATTGACCGGGTGCACTTATTTCCGACACACATAAAAGGGAAGACGCCAAATACACTAATATATAAATTTTTATTTCACACTATTAGAACATGATAGAACAAGATGGATATTAAATGTAATGCAATTCTGCAATTCACGCATCGCATCAGCGCTAATCGCACGCTTGCGACATCTCACGGCCGAAGTACGAAATGCATTTATGTCACTGGTTTTAATATTAAATGTACGAAACTAAATCTATAATTAGTGAAAAGACAATATTTACCTCCCTGGCACATGGGTCGGAATGACAATTGTGAACACTTTTTCACGCAGAAGCGTGTCCGAAACGGATTTCATTTATATTTCACCGCAGAGGTATTCAGAACTGACACGAACGGCCACTGTTCAACTGAAGTTAGCTGTTTACTAAAATTGTTAATATAAAGATCGTTGTCATGGTGAAGGTAAATAAATTTTTAACCATTTGCAAATTTTTTTTGTCCGGCGTTTTAAATGCACCTTTTTATACATGAGTTGAATTATCACTTATAATATCCCGATGCATCGCTATGCATAGATTCTATCCGAAAATTGGTTTGAGTGCATTGCTGGCAATTACTGTAAGTTAAATCGCATGACTCGAAGACGAGTGCAATTGCTTTGACAGCAATCACCGTCATTAGCATCAATCAGCTTGTAGCGTCCACTGCTGAACATAAGAGTCCCTTAGTTTCTTCCATTCTTCCCGTTGCTGTGCTGCTTGTATCACGTTGGTTGTGATACGTTTTAAATCATAGCTCCATCTCGTTGGAAGTCGACCTATACTTCTCTAGGCCTCTTGTCTTGGCCTCCATTCGATAATTCTTTTTGTCCACCTGTCTTCCGTCCTTCGTGCTACGTGGGCTGGCCAATTCCACTTCAGGATGGCGATCCTCTCTACCGATTTTGTGACTTTAGTTCTCTGCCTTTAGTTCTGCCTTTAGGTTCTCTTATCTTTGGCAGCAATGCACGAAAATAAAAATTTTAGGATATGAAATCTATACTATGCAGATTGTTATTCGACAGGAAAATCGCATGAAAACATTAATTACCATGAGTGAGCGACAGGAAATTTATCTAAAATTCTAAATACACTCTTGTACACATGACAAAACTATTGTGTTCATGTAAACAAACGTTTGTTTACGCGAAAAATTGTGACAGTTTATAAAAAAAGTCTCGATTTGGTGGGAGTTCATTTACGAATATCGATAATGTAGTTGAAAGTATAACACCAAGTAATACTCGAAAATGTAGGCTATTCTGCCAAGGAAAAATTATCATTTTGAAGCGTCAACACCGGTCGACCAATTAGGACTAATATTGAAGGATTGGAATTTTAATATAAGGCGTAAAAGTGGAGAAGCCTACAAAAAAATGGTTGAAAAGAAATGGTGATGGTGCCATCATGTTACTTTCTCCGATTTTATGGTTTAATAGTTATTTATATTAATACTTTCATGGTTTATTTTCAATTTAAGTTATATTTTAAATGTACATCCAGCATTTTGCTTTACTGACGGATAGAAATGATAAATTATACTTTAAATTCTAGTAGTCAGTTTACTGAAAAACAAAGGTGATTTCGAAAAACTTATTGTTTATAAGTTGTTCATTTTGGCATTCTTCGCAATCATTAATTGTATAAATTTGATCTAACTGTTATTGTTTCATAATTATAAACAAAAAATTAAAGAAAAATATAAAAAAAAAATCGGGGCAATACCACAAAAGGTTAGAATTTGGCCGGATAAATTTTATTTTTTTGCGCGGGCCATTGAATCGACACAAATTTCGAGAATGAATTGATATAGAATTTATCTAATCACAATTTATTCAAGAAATTTGGAATGACGAGTAGTTAAAATAAAATTTCTCCTGCCGAAATTGTAACCGCCAGTGGTATTTGTTAAGATAATTTGACGAATAAGAACTGTTTATATATTGGAAATTTATATTATACAGTGCGCGCCTGAAGTGTGGAATATATTCAGTAAAACCGAAATAAAATATTTTTGGAAAAAAATTCTCGAACACGTCGATTTTGTTTTTTAAAAATACACATTTTTGCATGAAAATCGATTTTCAGTCGTCATTTGTTTTTGAGTAATGACGTCATCCATTTTGTTTTTAAATGATAACCCCCTATTTTTGTTCTTGATTTTGAGAGATCTTTTCATTGTCGAACTGTCAGTATAAAAATATTGGAACAACAGAGTGCCAAAAAAACATAATATAATGTGATGTATAACCGCAATTACGTAATAATTCTGTTAAATATATAAGTCTGTCAGAGTTAACGTGCTCAAGTATCTGGAGAACAGCTTAATATCGTTAGTGGAAAAGATAAAATTCGATTTAGGTTGCAATTTATTAAAGAATAGCATCATTCTAACTAGCGGATCATTGTTTAAGAATTCGTTCTACAAAAAGGAATACGAAACAGGTCCGAGCTTCTTGTTAAAGCACCTCCACCACGAAATTTAAAATTTATAAAATTTAAAATGTCACAATCAAAGAAAGAATTTACAATTTTAAATAAAACCATAATATCCGCGATTATTCTTTTATGCTGAAGCGTAGGTAGATTTAACCTATAGCTAAGGCGTTCATAATCAAGACCGCTTATTGGAATTTTTAGTTTGAATGCCGCCATACGTAGAAATTTGGTTTGCTCTTTATTAAGTTCTTTAATCAAGTATAATTGGTGCGGTGCCCAAACGCATGAGGCATATTCCAACCTAGAGCGCACTAGTGAACAATGCAGAAGTTTAATTGTGTCAATAGAGAAATCTTTTCCGATCCTCGCGATAAACCCCAACCATTTCAAACCCCCATTAACTATCGATTTAATGTGATGAATAATGGAAAGTCTATAATCAAAAATGATCCCCAAATCCTTAAACTCTGAAACCTTCTCAAGAGCAAAACCATCAATGACATAGTCGAAACTAATTGATATGTTGCCACGAAAAAAAGACATCATTCCATTTTTTTTTATATTTAAATCCAAACCATTCACATCACACCAGACCGAAAGACGAGCAATATCTGATTGTAATTGTTCTGCATCTTGTGGGCTTTTCACTATTTTGAAAGCTTTTAAATCATCAGCATAAAGGAGGACTTCACTAAATTTGAAACAATCAACTATGTCATTAATAAATAAATTAAAAAGGACTGGTCCTAAGTGGGACCCTTGGGGTACCCCAGAGGTAACTATGATTCCATTGGACTCATGGCTGTTTATCATTACGCGCTGCACTCGATCAGTCAGACAACTACTGATCCAGTTAACTACTGATGAGTTAAAACCCAGGCCCCATTAATTTCTTGATTAGAAGGCAATGCGAGACTCTGTCGAAGGCCTTAGAGAAGTCAGTATAAATGGTATCTACCTGATATTTGTTTTCAAGTGCCAGAAATTTTTCATAGCTTATCAAGTTAGTCTCCGTAGAACGGCCTCTAAAGAAGCCATACTGTTTACCGGTGATTATATTTTTACATAACCAGTTTAGTTACTTTGATAAGATGGATTCCAATAATTTGGGAATCGACGATTGGCGACACACCCCCCTGTAAGTATCAATATTACTTCTGCATCCAGATTTATGGATAGGGGTGATATAACTCTCCTACCAGAACTCGGGCACAATTTGTTCCGTAATACTTCTTTGAAATATTAGGGTTATCGGAGGAGTGAGAGTGCAAATGCAATTCTTTAAAAACAAATTTGGAATTTTATCGGGTCCGCATGAAATAGATGGCTTAAGCTCACTAATTTCATCAAAAACTAGCTTAGTATTCACAGAAAACTTATAGCATGAATTAACACAGGCAGGATTATTATAAACATGAGAGGAAACACTATTGATACCATCAACATTGTAGGAGGCCGAAAACAACTTGGCAAACAGATCAACGGTATCCTGATTTGTGTTACTATGACAATTGCTCTCATTTACTTACTAACCAATAAAATCGAATAATGTTGATGACATGATGCAATAAAATTCTAATTATGATGCGTAACAGACCACGCTGCATGTTATGCATGGCAATTTACCCTGGGTGGTATCTAATCAGATAATATCTCATGTTGGTATTGCCTAGCAACGCGTGAGTACATTATCTATAACATATAAAACGTCAGTTATTGCCGGAGTTTTAAGCAGTTTGCTCCTGAATTCGATCCGTTTGTATTTTCGGGTGAAGTGTTAGTGCTTTCATCAGTAATAGTATTCATAGGCATTTCTCAAAATCTTGGTAAGCTCATTTATACTACAATTATTATGGCGCAGATTAATACACATCTGACACTTAGTATCACTAAATTTAACTTTTCAAATTATGAAGTGTGAACTTTCTGTTCGGCCAATTGTCTTCTCGAATCTAACTCGTGACTGATTTTTCCTAGGCAATTATTAGCGTCTGGATCACTCTTGCTTGTTGCTTCTAGAAAATCGTCACTCCTGCTTCGCCGATTTTCGTGCCGATTTTCGTCGCAACAAGCAATCGTGATCCTGCCGCTAATAATTTCCGGCAAAATCATAGGCACTCGTTATATTACTGTTGAGAATTGTTTAAATACATACTAACTGGTATGCCCTTGATCCCTTTGGATTCAGTAACAAAATCCTAAAAAGATTTACTACATGCTTTAATGTTATTTTCAATCTTAATAATGTAATTATTGTACAGCTCCTTACTTAAGTTTTTGCACTGATACCTTAAAATCTGAAATTTAATATAATCATATTTGATCGTTTGGTACATTTACAATGTACCAATTTTTTCTGTTTAATAAGATCTATTAATTTTTTAGTGAACCTTTTTGGATAAATATTATTATAATACAATTTCAAAGGGTCTTATAAGTTTATTACGTGATACATAACATTGTACAAAACATTCACAGCCTCATCAATACCGCTGCAAGTGTCAAACAAATCCTTCCACGATACAGAAGCAATACATACATACAATTTCCTGCATATTTTAAATGCAATAAAGAGATGTTCCACGTTAGCTTGAGGAACTAATAACCAGTGGTGTATTGGTAAAATAAGAAGTAAGGGAACGCATGGTGAGAGCAAAGAAGTAAGGGAACGCATGGTGAGAGCAAAAAAATAGTCCGCGACTTTCCACAAGCAGCTTACTGAAAGTTTTTCGGAGATCATCTTATTTTAAGCAAACTATTGTTTTTCTTGTAAGCTTTTTTATTTTTTTTTATTCTTACTATACAAAATATTAACAAACACAAACGCGTTCCGTTTCTGAAAAAAGGTGAGGGAACGTCGTTCCTCCCCGTTCCCCCTCCAATACACCACTGCTAATAACCTACGAGCACTAAAACGCTTTCTTATGACGATAAGCACACCTCCCCCTAAACACTTATCACTACTACACGATGACCTGTCTACTCTAAAAACTTCGAACTGGTTAAGTCTTAATTCACTATCCTGGACATCAGACGACAGCCATATTTCCAATATAACAAATGCATCATAAGAGCTCAGTCATACATTATTTGAGAAATCGTGAATTTTTGTTCTCATACCTCCAACATTTTGAAAATAAAAAGACATTTTTTTTAGTTTTTTGTCTAGGAAAATTTAGGTTTCATTTTCACAATAGTAGGTTTTCTATTGATAAATCTAATAGTAATATCTTTCTCCCCTTTTTCCATTCTCGAAGCTAATTCCGCCCTGACTTTATTTAATTAAGTGCGCTCCAACGGCGTCATATCACCTCGAATCTTGACATCATGTGCTATGTTTGATTTTTGTGCCTTGAGCGCATTGAGCGCATCGCTCCTGTCCGTGAACACGACTTTAGTTGGCCTGGGATGATCGGAAGGTCTGCCAAGACGTATCACCTTAAGGGGTTGAATTTTGAAACCCACGGAGTTTATAATTTCTGTAACTTTCTTCTTATCTTCTTCCAATCTCACAGAAGCGCTGGTGCTATTAGGTTCAGGTACGTTATAAATCAAAACGTTCTTCGCCCTTTCATTTCGGCCTTCGATTTCGTCGATAGCATCGATATCGTTCCCATTCAAGGATGTTTTTAATTGTTCAACTTCCGCCTGTAGTGTTTTGTTACTATTTTCTAATGAAATAATTTTATTGTTAAGGCCGATAATCTGATCCTGTATGGATTTTAACAATTATTTTTTGAATTGCAGCAAATGCATGGTTAAGACAGAATTAATGGTTTTCTCTACTGTAATCTCTATACTAGAATTAATAGAACCATTGAATATTTATCGCCACACAAATCACATTTACTGCAAATAAAATCATCTCCGCCTTCTTTTTTTGCTTCTTCAAGTAAAATATTAATACGGTCTTGAGCAATCGTTAAGCAAGAAGCATGATGCCACTTTTACATTGAACACATTTTAAAGAGGCAACCCTTGGCCCAATGATTTGTGAACACATTATAAACCAAATCGTCATGATTTAAGACAATAAAAAACGCGATAAATTAATGAAATTAATATAAAATAATACAATGGATAAAAACAATAGACAGGGTTACTGATTTGCACCCAGGGACCAATCAGGGTGACTAACAAACATAAGACTGGCAGGCCACGATAGGATAACAAAAGAAAACAGAGGATTATTAATTAATATACAAAATCGCAAAAAATTACTGGATAAGAAACGCACACGAACGACCTCAACGGTCCAATAAAAATCGTCACTAATTAATTAGGACTATCATTACATTCGAAATAATTTTGTTTAAAGCAAAGGTGAATTAGTTCTGTGATTTCTGTTTTTCTGTTTTAATTACTTGTGGGTTATCGGAATTGTTGATATGTTTGATTAGGATGATTTTGAGTTCTTTTACAGGGATTGATGTGAACAGGCTTTTAACGTCGAAAGATATTAATTTTGCACTTGGAGGGATGACAAAAGTTTCTAATTTATTGGCTAGTTCTCTGGAATTTGGGAGTATTTCATTTATAAATTAACAAGAGGCGTGTATGATATATGAATTTACTGTTCTTATTGGAAAATCGTCTTTATGGAGCTTTGGTTGTCCATATAAGATCGGTGCTTTTGGATTCATTTTTATAAGGTTACATTTTTTTATTCATTGATAATATTTGTGCAAGATTTAATTGATATTTGTTTAGTTCTAACTGGAATTTGTTAGAGGGGTCTCTTGGTAAAATTTTGTTTGTAATTGCACTTCTGTTTTTGTAATATTCTCTGTTATAGGTAAAATTATGACAGTATTACCCTTGTCTGCTTTTGTGAGCATAAAATTGTTATTTTTAAGTTTTTGTTTGATGTTTTTTTATTATTTTTACTTTTGACTGTCTTGTATTTTTTTATTTTAAGTTTAGATTTATGTTGTGTTATTAGTTTAGCAACTTTATGTTTTGTTAATGATCTGTCATTTTATGAAGATAATTTATTAGGTATGATTTCTGCGGCTATACCTATTAATTTAATTATATTATTAGATTTGATTTTCGGATTATATTTTAGGCCTTTTTCTAGTAATAAGGACTCTGTTGGTTTGAAATGGACATTTGATAAATTTACTAATCTGGGATAGAATTTAACATTATTAGTCTCACCCGTGCTGTTTATAGCTAGCGTGCTCAAAGTGAATTTATGAATACAGTTTCATTAACAAAGGAAATTAAAATCAATACTAATTTTAATTAAAATTGAAAAACGGTTACTTTAACACTTTTTGAGCGGGCGCTATGACCAGCCTGTGTAGCGGATTGGATTTGCAACGCAAGCGAAAATATTGCGCGCGCCGCCGTGTATGATGAACTGTATGCAACTATTCTGCATGTTTGCGTCTAAAAATAGACGGTCCGCCTATAGCACACAGTTCGCAAAGTGTCTACAAATAGACGCTCCCGCTCAAAGTGTGTTAATTTATTCCATTTCATTCTAATTTAAATTCAATTATTTTAATTCTTAAATTTTAATGACATAAATTATTTTATTGGAGGAAACACAAATATTTTTAAATATCTTTTATCAGGTATATATTTATTCATAAGAGAAAAGATGAATTTTGTGAAGCAGTGAAGGAAAAAAAAGAGAGCAAATACTTCACTTGCAGGTCGCTCCTATATTATTGAAAATGTGATTTTTGTTGCAGGCAATGGAGAGGAAGAAGTGAGTCCATTACCTTGCGTCGTGTACGTGCATGGCGAGAGCTATGAATGGAATTCTGGCAATCCTTATGATGGGACGGTGTTAGCCTCTGCAGGCAGAGTTATTGTGGTCACCATCAATTTCAGGCTCGGCGTTCTAGGTACGTTTATCTCCTCCGCTCCCTTTATTTATTATTACCTAACCCTCGGCAACAACGCACAAAGGCAACCACCCTCGCACTAATTCCGAGCGCCCATCTACCTCCCGTCTTTTTAATCTCGACCACCTTTAGCCACGTCTCATTCAACGCAATCAACAATATTATACTTACGAGGCGGGGATTATTTTCCGCAGCTGTAAGCCGGACATATTGCTTTAATTCATTTACTTTTATTCCACTTAGGTTTATTTTATCTTTATATAAAATTTTATCACACGAAAAATAACCGGAATATATGAATATTCAAGCTGTTCGTAACTTTAAAAATTCATTTTTAAAAAGAATAAACAACCAGAAACTTATTGTAACAACTACTTCCCTGGCTAATGCCATGCCGAATTTTAAGGTAATCAGTTCGTTTATAATTATGAATTGTTGTTATTAATCATTCATACAATGGTATTGTTATGACAGGTTGTAATAATAATAATAATAATAAGTAAACAGGTCTTGACGAAGCAATCAATTTTCGAAAAAGTAATCGTTAATATTTGGTTCACATGAACTGGAGTGAATGAAGTAATGCAATAATCTACACGTGGCAATATTCTGCCTAAAATTCTGAATAGAAAATGTCGTAGCAGAAATGTATCATGCCTTATAGGCCATCAGGAGCTATTTAAAAGAAATGTACATTTGGCAAAATAGCATTCACGTCCTGTTTCTTCAATAATTTCATGATTAATGTGGATTGGGTCAGAGTAGAAGAGTAATAATGATAAAGCGGGGTTTATTTACAGATGTATATGCAAGGTAAAACAGATTATGAGTAAATAGTGTCGAGAAAAGTTTATTTTGACACCCGGGAACTTATACAAACTGATAATAACGAGGAAAGCAGAATTGACACAAAATTGGAACTAGCAAGTTTGAATTAACTCATTGTGTCAAAAGTGACATAAGCGGGTGTCTAAGTGACACACTGACAAATCATTTTCAAACAAGTTATACTATCGAAATTGCAGGGTTTTCTGTAAATTAATATAGAGAATACACACGGTGTATTTGAAATAACGAACAGGCATTTAAGGGCACATACACAAAATATTTGTGAACCCATTTCCGTCAAAATTTAATCGAAAAAAAAAAATTGAATTTTTCTCATTTTTCGAGGTTTTTTAAACATTTTGAGAACCGATGCTTTTCTCATTTAATTAGGTCTGCATAGAATGTGTGTTTATTTAAAACGCGATATACGATTTCTTGCCTCCGAAATGTGAAGTGTTATCTCAACGTTTTTTTTTTGTAAAAGATAAACAGTCCTCAAGTTCATTGACGCTTAAAGAGCACTCAGATATTTCCTACGCGCTTGTTGTAATTCGATATCAAAAGCCGATGCCGTTTAAAAATTAGCTCACATTACCACTGCCCCCAAACATGTTGCGTATTTTCACTCATTAACTTTAATAACTAATTGCGGGCTTTTTGTTATGGTTATAAACAAAATAATTGCGAATATTGTTTAAAAATAATATAATCTCTTTGTGGTTACGAGCCTATTCGTTATTTCAAATACACCCTGTATAATGATTGGATGTTCAAACTTTGAGGACCTCATGAAGGCTCAAGAAGCATGGTACAACATTTTAGAATTGAGGAGTCTAATGCAACAATGACGTAGCTCCACGTGATATTAGGCAATTTATAACATTTTTTCAGCTGTTTGGTGCAAAAACGAGATAACTTAGGAGTTACCTCGTTTTTGCACCAAACATTATTAATAGTTGCGCATGGCAGTTGAAATAAATTCTTATTATCGCAGTGTGCCGGTGTGCATCATACACTGGTATCGTGAACATCTTTACATCTGCACGTTGTGTGTGTAATATGTTTTAAAACAGTACGAACAATGAGCGATTTAAGTGACGAAGAACCTTTTAGTGCAGATTATTCAGATAATTCTGAACCCAGTGATGGTAGTGAAAACTGCAATGAAACTTAAAGTGAGGTTATACCTGAAACACAAACTCGATCTAAGATTAAGAAAAGAATGACCAAATCTGAACTGAACTGGAAAAGAAATGTAAGGAAGAAGCAGTTGGCATCGGGCGAAGCTCATACAAGTAATTCAGGTAAATTTTTCAGACCTGTAAGAGCAGTCGGTGCAGATTGCCGATGATGTTACGAAAAAAATTAATGAAAGCAGTCGAAACACGATTTTGCGACATTTCAACGAGATGGCTGACAAAATTAGACAAGACCACCATCTAGTGGGTAACCTTACATCAAGTACTCCTGCTCGTTCTCGTCCAATGAATAATAATGGAAAACCGCGACAGGCAACACATAAGTATAGAATAAGACTGGGAACATTACTTAAAGATGTTTGTAAAACGGTATTTTGTCATATAGATGGTATATCCAAGAAACGCGTAGAGCTGCTCCTCCAAAATGTTATAACAGCAAAACACGAACGGAGAGGAACGCACCATAATAGACCCAATGCTATTCCAGACGGGCTCATCAATCAAGTAGATCTCCACATCAAAAGTTTTCCTAGAAGAGTTTCCCATTACAGCAGGAATAAAAATTATAAAACTCGCTATCTATCCCCTGATTTAAATATCAAGCGAATGTATGAGTTATACCTAGAAAAATATGTACCCGACACGAAAAAGTTGTTAGATGCAAGAAAAGAAAAAACAGTTGATTGCGAACCAAAAATAATGTATGATTTTCTTTAAAGCAAACTTTAGCTATAGATTTAGATAGCCCAGATCCGATACATGTCAGGTTTGCGATCAGTATGCAACAGAAGCACAATCTCAATCAGTTTCAGAAGAACGACTAAATGAAATAACACGTGACCGAACACTACATCAAACAAAAGCTCAAACATTATTCGACGATTTAGCGGACAAAACTACACTTGCAAAAGGAAATGAGAATATTGAAGTATTATGCTTTGATTATCAACAGTAATATAACGAGTGCCTATGATTTTGCCGGCAATTATTAGCGCCAGGATCACGATTTTCTAGAAGCAACAAGCAAGAGTGATGCTAATAATTGCGTAGGAAAAATCAGTCACGAGTTAGATTCGAGAAGACAATTGGCCGAACAGAAAATTCACACTTCATAATTTGAAAAGATAAATTTAGTGATACCAAGTGTCAAACGTGTATTAATCTGTGCCACAATAATTGTAGTAAAAATGAGCTTACCAAGATTTTGAGAAATGCCTATGAATACTATTACTGATGAAAGCACTAACACTTCACCCGAAAATACAAACAGATCGAATTCGGGAGCAAACTGCTTAAAAGTCCGGCAATAACTGACGTTTTATACGTTATAGAAAATGAACCAACGCGTTCCTAGGCAATACCAACATGAGAGATTATCTGATTAGATACCACCCAGGGCGAATTACCATGCATAATATGCAGCGTGGTCTGTTACGCATCGTAATTAGAATTTTATTGGGTCAAATCATCAACGTTATTCGATTTCATTGGTTAATAAGTAGATGAGGGCAATAGTCAGGAGAATGTTCCTCTACCAAAAGTTGCATTTTACCTACGCCAGCTAGGGCTCTTCAATTTTTGTATTTATTCTGTCAAAAAAGGTATAGCTCAATTTTATGTTTATGATGAAACTGTTGGAAAGAAAACCCCTAATAAACCTATTAGGTTTCTAAACCATTACATGGAAAATATTTTGGATAGACATGTGGACACCCTTTTTCTATTTTCAGATAACTGCAGTGCCCAAAATAAAAACCACTCAATGGTGCAGTTTCTGTTTACTTTAGTAAAATATAATCGTTTTAAAAAAATAATTCACAGATTTCCAGAGCCAGGGCACAGTTTCCTTCCTTGCGACTGTTGCTTTGGTCAGGTCGAGAAATCGCTAAGGAAACTAGAGAAAGTATACCTTCCACATGAATACATACAAATAATGAGAAAGAGTTCTCGGTTATTTGAAATTGTTGCTATTGAACAAAGCCAGATAAGGACTTTTGTTGAACTCCTGCAACCGTATTTTAAACGCGCTGCCATAAATAAAGATAGGCAACGGTTTAATATAAGCCAATACAAAATTTTTGTTTATGATTCCACGAAAACTGCACCGGAATTAAATATAATTTTTATCAAATTTTGAAAAGTTATTCGAATGAATTTAATATCACGCACGCAAATGAAAATACGATAAAAAAAACGTAAATACAATTTAATTCACCCTGAAAGGCGTTATTTGTTTTTATATGGGGAAAAATAAACGTCCATACACTTCATTCATGAAATGTTTTTTTTTTTGTTAACTAGAATTAACTGGAATTTTACCTGAAATACCATTCTCCACTGGGCGCCAAATTATCTTATAACTTTGAATTTTAAATGGATCAACAGGGAAATAAAACAGATTAATTTTGCTTTTGTCGACAATAATCTTTTAATTCTTTCTTAGAAAATTATTTTCTAAATTTCCAGTGTTCTCGTAAATCCGTTTTCGGCACATTTTAAGAAAACAATTTTAAGGGCTTAATGATCTGTAGTATATACAGGGTGGAAACTTTAACTTTAACAAATTCGGTATTTATGAAATGAGAAGTTCCAGAAAAAAAATCATGGGACACGTCGATTTTTGTTTTTTATTGCGCACTTTCTAGTGTCTTTAAAAATAGTTTGAAGTCGCTAGTCTTTCACGTATGACGTCATAGACATGTTTTTTTTAATGGAAACCATTTTCTTTCATTTCACTAAATTTGTAGCCCTTTTTATTCTCTTTACAACAGTGTAAAAATATTTTGTTCTTTTTGTTTTTTTTTTTATTTCAGAAACTGAAACATTACTTGAAAATAATAGTAATAATGATCGCAGAAATTAAAATAATTCCATCAACCTAAACTACAAGTCCGTATAAATAAAACTTTAACGTTGCCCTTCACCCCATTACAAGGTGTGCCTCAAGGATCGCCCATACCCCCCTCATATACAACATATTCTGCCATGACCTCTATAGCCTAATTACAATTAGCAGATGATACCGCCCTACCACTATCCTAGCCTTAGAATCCCTCCAAGTTTTTACCAACACCGTCTCCAAATGGTTCGCCAAATGGAGAAAATAAACACCAGTAAATCCCAACTCCCACTCCCCTCCCATCGTATACCTCCAATTCCGTTATCGATAACTATACTAAAGGGAAAAAAATGAAACACTTAAAATTCGTGAAATTTCGGCAATCGATTTTGATTAATCTTTGAGGTCAAAAAACTTTGAAGTGTCTTCTTTAAAGTCATGCATGTGAACTTAAGCATAACCCCTTCCGTCCCCCTCTAGCACCCCTGTGAAAAAAAATGTTTTTTTTCGGGAAACCATGTCCAACTTTGACGATAGGAGTTGGAAAATTTTTGTCGACTCGATCCACCATAAATGCATTAAAATTTCCCATTTCGAACCGTTCAACCCTCGAACAAAAAAAAACACGTTTTTGGGCAAAAAAACGTCCAACTTTGGCAACGTTACCGAGTTGGAAAAAATGTGTCGACTCGATCCACCGAAAGGGCATTGAAATTTGTTCAATTACCTGCGCATAACTCAAATAGCGAAGTTCCTACGATGATTTGGAATAAAGTTATGGGTGTTTGAAAAAAGCGAATTTTGTGGTTTTTTGACTCAAGTCAAGTCCGAAGTTTTTCGACGAAATTGTTTTCGTTTTCACGAATGAAATTTTTTTGCATGTTTTTTGAGCTATGCACGAAAATTCTTTGTTTGCACGAAATCATGAATATCGCATTTTGTACCTTAGAACTCCATTAACAAAAAAACTTTATTTTAGGTCAAAAAAGGCTCACATTAATGATCTCTGTACGGTCGGAAAAAATGTGGGCATTACTCACCACCATTCGTCTATTTTTCTATTCATCCAATAAAAACAAATAAATTACACTGACGAAAAAAAATGAAACACTTAGACTTGTAAAAATTTAGGTAATTTTCAAATGGCCTTCTATCCAACCGACTTCGATGATCTTTTGAGAATCAAAAGCAAAATGTGCCCTATTTGAGAGGGTTTATCCCCACGTTGCCTAAAAACGTGTTATTTTTTGTTCGGGGGTTGAAGGTTTCAAAAAGGGATCATTCCAATCTAAGTTAACCCCCTTAAAGTAGGGCAAAATGAGATTCTTTCCTGAAAGAATCATAAAATTTGGTTGAAAAGTCGCTGAGTTATGTGCGAAAAACCCCGAAATGCACTTTCCAAACAGCCATAACTTGGTGCCAAATTGTCGTAGGAACTTCGTTCTTCGAGTCCTGCATAGGAAATTGATCAAATTTTAATAGTGGATCGAGTCGACAATTTTTTTCCAACTCCATAGACATTGTCAAAGTTGGACATGGTTTTCTAAAAAAAAACTTTTTTTTCACAGGGGTGCTAGATGGGGGCGGAAGGGGTTACGCTTAAGTTCGCATGCATCACTTTAAAGAAGATACTTCAAAGTTTTTTGATCTTAAAGATTCATTAAAATCGATTGAAAATACGCCGAGTTATAGCGGTTTGAAAATAGTCGAAATTTCAGGAATTTCATGTGTTTCATTTTTTTCCATCAGTGTATAAATAACAAGTCATATTTTAAAGATATTTTATGTACTTTATTAATCTAGCTTTTAACTGAAAATGAATTTGACTAAATTCATTAAATATATAAATGATTAAAATTCATTAAAACCTCTCAGGTGTAATAAATTAGTACTTGTATTGCATAATGTATTCATCACAGATTCTTTATACTTAGTGTCGTCAAGTTTTTGCATGTTGAAGCTCCAATCCTGATTATCAATCTTTCGCCCGGTTTTCCTGCATCAAACTGGTAATTTCGCCCCTTGCAAAATTGTATAAACCAGGGTTTCCCAACCTTTATTTCACCGAGCCTCCCCACACCAAAAATAATATTTTCATGCCCCCATTAAGTTTCAACAAAAATAAGAAACATACATTTTTTTATCAACTAAGAACTAAATTATTTATTTGAATTTCAAATAGGTATAATACAAATACAATGTATTTATTTATTAAGGATCTTTAACAGAAGAGTACACTGAAAATCATTATTCACTTTCACATTTACATTTCTTAGTTTTCTTTTAATTATAAAAAATCATACCATGCACTAATCATTACTTGCTTGAAGAGATTTTTTACTATTATCTTTTATTTATTTCAATTATATTTTTATAATTAGATAATGCTTAACAACTTTCAAAGTAATTTTATAACAAAATAATGAAGGAATCCAATGCAGTAAATTTATCAAGATCCTTCTATTAGACAGTTCTATTATTCATAAGTCGAGTGCAATACCCAACCTAGACCAAGCTGTTTCTGTTTATGATGGAAAATTACCATTAAAGAGCCTGAAATACGAAAACGTAATGCGTTTAGCTAAAAAATATGTTCCCGAGAATGACATTTGATATTACCAACAACTTACATCTTACAAGGATTGCCAAAAATTGAAGAAACTGAAGATACAGACGACGGATATTAACCAGTGACTTAAAATATGTTTATATTGTTCCTTTTATGTTGATCATTATTTTTTTGTGATAGGTTAAGATTATAATGTGTTTGAAGTACTAAATTAAAATAATTATATGTATTATTTTTATGTTTGTATTTTGTGTAAGGCAGCTATATTTCTTGTTATTAGTTATTTTTCATTTTTTTTAATATTTATTTACTGTACTTACTATGTTTTTATTAAAAATAACAAATAGGTACATAACGGACCAGATTATACGAGTTTTAATTAAGAACGGTGCTCAAAATTGACACCTTTGGTGGAACAACGAGGTAACTCCAATGAATTTTAATTTTTTTTTCAGCTCAAGGATACGTTTTCTGGTTAATTTTTAATCGAGAGGTGTCTAAGTAGTCCTATTATGTCGGATACCAAATGGAAATTAAAAACTTTAAGTGCGTCTAGTGACAAACTGTTTTCTTCGATATTCTCAAAAACACAATTAATGGAGTTATCCCCTTTTTGCAGCAAGCTCCTCAATTGAGATATACTGCTCAGAATTTCTGGAAGAATATCGTCACGTGTGAATTATCCGCCAATTGAGAAGGCTCTTAATGTGACCAGTACCGTAGCTCCATTGACCGCGATGGCCATTATAGGATATTGAATTATATTAAATTATAAAAAAAATTGTATGTTATAAACAGTACAACCATTGGGTAACATTGGTTTAATATCGCCTTTTTATGTACTTGAAGAATATTTAAAATTCTATTTAAAACAAATTGAAACTGAGCATATTATTTATTATTAAAGTGATAAAACTTGAAAGCATTTAAGCAATTGTTTTAGTTTTATCACTTTCATACTCAATTATTTTAAATGGAATTTCAAATATTCTTTAAATACTTAGAAAAAAAAACGATCTTAAATCAATAGTAGCACAATGGTAGTACTAAAGTATGTTCATTAAAAAAAACCTCAAGTGTACCATGATTTTTTAATTTAAAAAATTTAAGTTGGTTACACATATTGAGTTTTTTTTATTATTAATAATAAAAACAGGATTTTACCTTCAAAGAATATCGGTCCAACTAATCTCCTCCCACTAATCGCTGCCCAAACGCCAACTTTCTCTGGATGTAGTGGTTTCTCTCGATATATGCGAGTATTTTCATCCGACCAAATTCTCTAGTTTGGGAATTAATGTACCCATCCTTGTAAACCCAAGCTTCATCGGTAAAAAAAAGTAATTTGTAAAACATTTTGTAAAAACCACTGACAAAATTCCAGTCGTCCGGGCTAATCAACAGGTAATAACTCTTGCACCGATGTTATGCGATAAGGGTATACTTGCAAATCTTTTCGTAGAAGCTTGTGGCATGTTCCTACCGATAAATTCATTTGCTGTGACAAATAACGCAGAGAAGTCGTAGGTTCATCTTCCAAAATTTCTTGGGCTGAGAATACTACCCGTTTCACGATATAATACAACAGATCGTGATAAGGTATTTTAAAATTCATCATAAGTAATGGGCACGTTAGGAAATTCTTCCTGAAACTCTTCTAACGGTGCGTCGAATGAATTTCCATCCACTTTAATCCCATTTCGGAAATAACTTTCAATTAGAAACGTTTTTTGCTGGTTGCTGTAAACCATTATGAGCGCGGAATAATTGTGACTTCTCGAAAGATATGACGTTAATATGTCAATTCCCAACAAGTGCCAAGTGTGCCAACTGAAATTTTTAAAACGAAAAAGTCATGGCACACTTGAGGTTTTTTTAAAATAAACATACGATATTAATAACATACATTTCTTTTGTTGGTAGTACTATTAATAACATTCACATTTCTTTTGTATAAGTCAATATCTGGTATGTCATTAGCCAGGGAAGTAGTTCGTTTTTTAGTCTTAGTAAGACTTAATTTAGTAGATCTGTGAACAGGTTTAATATTCATATATTTTGTATTACTAAATTGATTTAATGTATCTGCCCCAAGTACGGATACATCCTTAGATTTATTATGTATGAAGTAAACAATTACAAACCATTTGTGAATGCGCCGGGTACACAATAAAAATTATCATTTTATATAATAATTCTACAATTCATAACTACTATAAGCTATAAATGTCTTCCTATTGTATTGTGAAATTTTTGTTCGAATATAATCTTATAAATCGTATTGCGTTGTCGAAATCGGACAAACCTGTTAATCGATCATTTCCAATGCACTTATGCAATTACTGCCGAGTACATAAAATAACAGTTATGTACTGTTAAAATAATAACACGTTAAATCCTATCTTCACAATAACTAGGCAAGAAATTGAGAATGGACACTTACGCCCGGTATTATGAACATTTATCACCTGAAGTGCGGAATAAAGTGATATAAAATGCTCTAAAACGCGCCTGAATATGCATCAACGCTGGAGGCGGTCACTTGCTCGATATTATTGGGTTGGTGCATAATTATCAGGCGTTTTATAAAAAAAAACAATATGAAAAACAAAACGTACAAATTCTACGATAATATTGTTAAATGACTATTCCAGAAGGTAGTCACTATTGACTTCAATAACTGATTCCCATTTGCTTGGAAGACAGTCGATTCCATGGGCAAAAAAATCACGGTTCCTGGAGGCAATCCATGCTTTGACATCGGCCACCAATCTATCCAAATCTTCGAAAACTTTTTTTTCTATTCTTCAGCGATCAATTGACGTGGTAGTCCGTATGCGCTTCTGTGCGAGAATATGGTGGATATGGAAACAGTTCCTAGCCCTTATTGGCGATGCTTTCGACAACACGGCCCTCAATATGTGGACGAAGCATTATTGTGATGGAAGACGATATGGTTCTCTTTGCGGTTTTTTCGTCTCGATTGCAGCGTGAATGCGGTTAAGTTACACCAGATAGACATTACTGTTGATGTTGAATTCCGACTTTTGTCTGGAATCCGCCACTGTTGACGCTTACTGTCGTCATTCCACCAATAACAAATCCCGTTTCAAATGATTTCCCAATGGATGATTCCGTTTTTGCCTCACCAAACACACCACATTGCCTTTTTCAAGTGTACGTTTTTCGGTATTCTTTTAGGTAAAACTCCTGGCGAAACGCAGACCTTCTTTCTTTTGAAGTTTTTGGAGAGAAGCCATGACTCATCCCGTGACAAGATTTTTTAGAAACGGAGCTTGTTCGTTACGTTGCAGCAAATCAATAAAAAAATCGGACACGTTCGGCTTTATTGTTTTCAGAGAGTTCGTAAGGGACACTTTCTATACCTCTCCGAGCTTTTTCCGACGACAAACGATGGTTAAATGGTCCACATTGAAGTCTTCTGCCAGCATTCGAGTTGTCAAACTTTCGTCCTCTTCCACGGCTTACAAAAGTACCTGGTTGTCAAAATCTGATGATCTACCTCTTCCTGGCTTATCTTCCAAGCTAGTGTTACCAGATTTGAAACAGACAAACCACTTCCTGCATCGACTTTCACTATTTTCTTTTTATTGTGATTATTACTACTCGTTTATTGATTATTTATTATATCTTCATTGTTAGCATTTTTTACCATAGTTATGTGCACAAATAAATTTATTATTATTATCATTTCAATTAAAAGAACTGAAGCTGAGTAAATATTTTCAAGATTAATTACTTCTTAATGTGTACAAATTCTGAAATTAGATTTCATTTGATGCAATATAATAAATATAAATAGTTTATAAACTGCTACCCATCTTTCCATCATACGGATAATATTTACACCCATTAAAAATTCCATTACGATCTCAATTTAAAATTCAATCTTTTTCTATAGAAAACAACAACGAGGATGACTACGACGTCATTTAAGCCGTACAAAGGGGGGTAATAGTTATTCCCATCATTGCGGCAAACACGGCCGCTTTTCTAAATTCATAAGTTTGATTCTTGGGGGTGTTTACAGACTATCAGCATGGGCACAAAGGGCGCGTTTTATATTAAAGATGTTTACCAACTATTTAGAAAGCCATTAAAAGTACGCGCTGGGAAAAAAGCGGCCCCATTTCCACTCTTTCCTTCCGCATTACGGGCAATGGACACCCTCTTTAAATATTCCATTAAGGGCCATTCGCGCACGTATAACGAACATTGGAAAGTACGACATAAAAACAGCACCTGTTAATCTAAATGGAAAGGCTGGAATGAATGCTTAACATTACAATTACGTATAACGGTCTAACTAAGGCTATACGTTTAGTTTTAGGTGTATGCCCATGACCGAGAAATACAGTGTGTGTTAGGAAGGAGGGATAGAGGGGTGAGAGGAATATATACCAGTTTTTATAGGCGTATTACTTACAACGATCTAACTAAGACTATGTTTACCTTTTGGTGTAAGCCTAGAAGAGAGAAATAGAGTGTGGGATGAGGGGAATGATAGAGGGGCAAAGAAGAGAGAGATATTTAGGTTTTCATCACATACTCATTGTGGGGGTACAAGAGAGGGGCAATGGAAAGGGAGTAACTAAGTTTTTTTATTACAACTACATACTACGCTCTCAGATTACCAATAAGTTTACCTAATAAAACACTAACACAGTGTATGGTTTCAAATTATCTTTATTGTTCTACGACAATTGTTTCACCACACAGTGGCTTCATCAGGTAGATAAAAAAAAAAATAAAAAATTTTTCATCTACCTGATGAAACCACTGTGTGGTGAAACAATTGTCGTAGAACAATAAAGATAATTTGAAACCATACACTGTGTTAGTGTTTTATTAAATAATACCATGGAGTTTCAACAAGTAACAGCCTGATCCATCCAACAAATAAGTTTACCTTATATAAGTTTCCAATGAGATATACTAAATGGTTATTTGTATCATAAGTCAAGAATCTGCCGTTTTGAGAGTGTGATTATGGTTCTGCTAGCGCCTCGGCTATGACTATGAGTACTCGCAAAATGGTTTCTGGATACATGATACACATTTATACAGGGCTTTTATTTTAACTCTGAACTTTATGTTCAGAGTTATTCATAGTGTTCATTAAAAAAAAAACGTCAAGTGTGCTATGATTTTTTATTTTTAAAAATTTAAGTTGGTAACACATATTGATAAACGACGCAAAAAAGACGTAGGTTTATCTTCCAAAATTCATTGGGCTGTGTTAATAGCATCCTAAGTAATAATAATAATCAAGATGGCCGATGTGCACGACGGTCCTCTTGAATCAGTGAGAAAAATTTGTGCATGTGGTAGTTTTGCGAGGTTTGTGCCCTACTTACGGAACATATTACAATGCGAGTTGCATGAAACGAATTAGAGGATGTTGTGAGAACACACCCGAAATGCTACTCCAAAATGTAAGTAGTAATTTATTAAGGCTGTTCTCTCAGTCCATGTATTCACGGTTTTGCATGATTTATCTTTATTTATCATTAGATGAAGTTCATATTTTACAGATATCTCAATGATAGTTATGCCAACAACTTGACCTTTTTCGTTTTTGAAGTTGGGTCTTAGTTTTTAATTAAAAAAATAAAAGGTTCCCAAAAATAATATTTTTAATAAATTATCAAAATTTGGGCGCGGTCAATCGCTAGATAATATTTTTCCAACAACATTTGTCTTTGCAGTTTTTCGATACATTAAGAAATAAACGAAAAAAATCGAAAGGCGTTTCTGCATTTTTGCGATTTAGTATATTTCTCAAAGCGCAGCGCTCCTTCTCTTTCGCTTTCCACAGTTTGCGTTGAGTGGCGGGTAAACCATTCGTTCGGTACTCAGGGCCGCAATCAGCCCAAATATTATATTTGTATGTTTATTCACTCGTTTTCCTAAATGTTGTTTAAAATCTATTTTTCTGGGCGGAAAGATCTTGGTCGGTAGCCCATTCAGTAACAATATATCTTAAATTAATTATTATATTATATTAATTAAATAAACCTCTGTAGATATAAGAACTTTAATGTACATATAAATAGTTATTGAATAAATATGTTATTTCTCTCTCTATTTTTCAATAATTGTATTTAATTTTTTTTAACAATTGAATTAAAATTCTCACTTGATACACAGGTGGAAAAAAATGAACACTTGAAATTCGTGAAATTTTTAATAGATTTTGATGAATCTTTGAGGGCGAAAAACTTTGAAGTGTCTTCTTTAAAGTCATGCATGCGAACATAAGCTAACCCCTTTCGCCCGAGGTTTTTCGCACATAACTCAGTGACTTTTCAACCAAATTTGATGATTTTTTCAGGAAAAAATCCCATTTCGGCTCTACTTTAAGGGGGTAAACTCAGAGTGGAATGATCCTTTTTCGAACCCTTCAACCCCCGAACAAAAAACACGTTTTTGGGCAAAAAAACGTCCAACTTTGGCAACGTGTACCGAGTTGGAAAAAATGTGCCGACTCGATCCACCTAAAAGGCATTGAAATGTGTTCAATTGCTTGCACAGAACTCATACAGTGCACCATACGGATTTACATGTTAAATTTTGTATGTCTGTTAATGGTTTTCCTATTGCGAATTTCAGTATCATTTTTGGTACACTCTAAGTTTGCATTGTCTTTAATAACTTCTAATAGTTTTTATAATAAAAAAATCTTGAATTTTAAAGAAATTAAAGAAAATATTTTTCGGTGCTAAATTATTATTTGTTTTATTAGTAGGCGCGTTTGTCGACTATCAACAATAAATAACTTACAAAAGTTGTAAATACGAATTACAATATGAAATACGACGTAATAAAAATTGCTCTGGAAAATATTTAAATTTATTCACTTAATAATAAATATTCAAATTGTTTGCCGTAATAAGCTGAACAGTAATGTCTTTTCACGTTTTGCAATTGCCTAACTATAACCTCAAAACAGTTGTTTTATTTGGGATCGGCCGGTCGGGATAATTGGAAGGGAATAAATCACAGACGAAGACGACTGTGGTAAAATATTTAACGTACGAGAGAGAAGGGGCAAATTAAGCACTTCTGTGTGTAAAATATACAAATTTGCTACGTAGCCGAACTCTTTTAGGGATGTATACGGTGCCTCTCACAATCGTATGACATATATAGTGATAGAACCGCCTTAAAATACCCCATAGATTATGAGCAAGAAGCTTACTTACATATAAAAACAATTGTGAAGCAGCTAGATATAACTAATTCCCTGCTTCTCGAAAAATTAGAACGTCTGGAAACAGAAAATGAACAATTGCGTGTGGAGGTTAAATTAGGAACACATAAACAACACCCGAATATGGCAACTACAAATCCTAACATAGGCAACCCGATCTCTATAACGAAAAATATTCCAAATAAAATAATTGCACGCAACATTAATGACATCAATGTTACTAATAAAACAACTACACCTAAAGATAAACCGAAAACGCAGCTAGTATTGGAAGCTACACGTAAACTAGATATCGAAAACTCCACAGAGAAACGTAATGAATGGAAAACGATTTCCAGAAAGAAAGCAGCTAGTAAAATCAAACATAAAATCCAAGGAGAAATGGAGACATCTCACACAAAATCAACTATATCTGGAATCGAGAAATGCGCACATTTACATGTATACCGTATGTCTTCCCGGACCACAATGGAAAATTTATCACAACATTTGGACAACATCAACATCACTAGGAGCACAATTGAAAAACTGGAAAGCAAGCATCCCCAGGAATATTCGTCCTTTAAAATTTCCATTCCATTCAATAAATTGACTGAGGCGGAAGATCCCAAAAACTGGGGATTGTGGAGCGTTTTTTATTCCACATCGGAAGAAGATCGAAAAAAGCAGACCCCGGAAAGAAGAACTGAATACAATCAACTTACATGTTTATTTCCTAAATATACAATGTATTCGCAATAAAACAAATGAGTTCGAAGCGTTCCTTGCTGCAAATAACCATGTATTTGATATTGTATGTATTTGCGAACACTGGTTAAAGGAACTTGAAGTTATGTCAACATTTAGTGTTAATTATAATGTGGTATCGTATTTTGCACGTTCTCAATATGCACATGGGGTGTGATGCAGCTAATTAAGCAAAATTTGCATTCTAGCACAATCACTAATATGAGTAATTTGTCTATTGAAAAACACTGCGAAATAGCTTCGTCATATATCCCACTTTATGATTTGACTATTATTAATATTTATCGCTCACCAAGTGGCGATTTTAATACTTTTCTAAATGTTTTAGGCAATCTATTAGACAACTTAAACATTACTAAAAATATTGTACTGGGGGGTGATTTCAATGTTAAATTCCATACGTCTGACCCACAAGCAATATATCTAACGAATCTAATGGCATGTTATGGATTGCATGATACAGTATGTTTTAAAACGAGAAAAGACAATGTGTTCACCAACTTCCCATCGGAAGATGTTACTTTTTCTCCAATAAATGCAGGTTTGTCAGATCATATTGGTATCCATTGCACTATAAATTTACAGGTGAAACCCAAAACGGATGTCAAAATTACTCAGCCTATCACTGAACATGGCAAACAGAATTTTTATAACTTACTGCAAAATACTGACTTCTCATTCATTGGTAATTACGAGGCTGTAGAAACTGCTTTTAAAATGTTTGTTGATAGCTTGGAACATTATATTGCAGAGAGCTTTCCTCTAAGAAAAGCCAAAACCAATCACAAGTCCAAGGTATAATGGTTTAATAATGAACTAAAGCAGATGTGCGAGACGCTCTTATTAATGCAAGAGGCAAGCCACCGAACACCGGAATTAAAATCGCATTGCATTCAATACAAACAAAAAAATATGAAATTACCATTAAAGAAAGACGCATTTCTGCGAACGCATCTTATATTGAACGATCCGGCAACAGCTCACAAGCGATGTGGTCATTACTAAAACCTAATAAACCTATCTGTGATACTAACTGTGATATTGATGCAAATGTTTTTAACAATTATTTTAATACCATTGCGGGACATATTGTAAAAGATATTGGACCAACTGATACAGATCCCCTTGAATTCCTCTTTGAGGCCCCGAAACTTCAAACAAATTTTTCATTTAAAGAGGTGAGTCCCGTACAAGTAAGAGAAGTTGTAAATTCCCTTAAAAGTTCAAATTGTTGCGACATGTATGGAATGACGACTACATTACTTAACCCTCCGATCGGTGACAGTGCCGCGAGCGGTAAAATAGGGTACAAGGTCCCTAGGGACCTTTAAAGAAAGTTACTGATTTGACATGCATTACAAGTAAGCAGGTGGGTTTTATATATGTCTGGATGATTTTGAGTAGGTAGCTTATTATTGTATGAAATGACCAAATGTATATACCGGGTGACCCAGGGATCTGTAAAAGCCCCATAACTTATTTGCTTTTTGAGATATCGACTTCTAATTTTCTTGAACTGGTACCCACACTTATTCTACATATTTTAAAAATTTGTATGTTTTTGTACAGGGTGTCCCAATATACATAACAGAACAAAGTTATGTTTTTTTAAATGGAACACCCTATATTTTATACTTTATTTTCAATCCTCTTGAGAAGCTGATAAAAATAGTATAAGATAGTATGGGTCTATTATGGACGGTTGGTTAGTTATGGGCAAATTTGTGGCAAAAACATATACACATTGAAAATATTGCAGAAGCGTTCCTAGCAAAGATAGCATCATTATTTATACACTAGAAAATTTCCCACATCATAAAGAATAATACACATCGGCTTTGTTTTTTTTTGTATTCATAGTGATATACAGGGTGTCAACATACGCAAAACAATGGATAACTATTTTTTTTCAAATAGAACACCCTATATAAGTTGCCACCAATCTATGGCATTTTTAATAAGCTTTCCAATGATATACAGTTTGTATAACAAAATATTAAGGATTCTTGAGATTTATCAATAAAAACATATTTCTTTTGCCACCTTCCGCTGATTTTTGGATTTTCAGCCAAAACTATGCATTTTCTGGAAAAATTATAGGAGACCAAAGTTGTAGAGCGAAAAATTTCAGATCGATGTGGGTCTTACTTGTAAGATAATGCGTGCATTGCCTGCCAGAGCGCGCAAAATCGTGACCGTATATGCATTTTAGCGTATTCTTTTCAAATTTTTTATTAATAAATTGCACTATACTTTATTTTCCGTACCCTCTAGTGGAAAAACGGGAAATTATAGGGAAATTATCGATTGAAAATGTTCCGCTCTACAACTCTTAATAGGAGCAATTTTTGCCAAAAATGCATAGTTTTCCCTAATGTATCAATTTTTGCGTTTTTCAATGGTTTTTTATATTTTTAGCGAGTTAGTAATTTTGGGCAAAAATTGCTTCTTTTAAGAGTTGTAGAGCGGAATTTTTTCAATAGATGTAGGTCATTTGAATAATTTTATAATTACCCGTTTTTCTGCTAAAGGACGTGGAAAATAAAGTATAGTGCAATTAATTAACAAAAAAAATGAGAAAAACGCTAAAATGTATATACGGTCACGATTTTACGCACTCTGGCGGGCAATGCACGCATTATTGGAAAAGTCGAAAGACCTATATCGATCGAAAATTTTCCGCTCTACAACTTTGGTATCCTATTATTTTTTCAGAAAATGCATAGTTTTGGCTGAAAATCCAAAAATGAGCAGGAGCTGATGAAAGAAAAATGTTTTTATGGATGAATCTCAAGAATCCTTAATATTTCATTATACAAATTGTGCATAATTAGAAAGCTTATTAAAAATTCCATGTACTGGTGGCAAGATATATAGGGTGTTCCATTTGAAAAAAAATAGTTATCCAATATTTTGCGTATCTTGACACCCTGTATAGCGGTATGAACAAAAAAGAACCAAAGTCGATTTGTATTATTCTTCATGATGTGGAAAATTATTTAGTGTATAAAAAATGACACTAGCTTTGCTAGGAGCGCTTCTGCAATTTTTTCAATGTGTCATTGTTTTTGCCACAAATTTGCCCATAACTAACCAATCGTCCATAATAGACCCATACTATCTTATACTAGTTTTATCAGCTTCTCAAGGGGGTTAAAAATAAAGTATAAAATATAGGGTGTTCCATTTAAAAAACATAACTTTGTTCTGTAATGTATACTGGGACACCTTGTACAAAAACATACATATTTTTAAAATATGCAGAATAAGTTTATTGCTTTTAATATCAATTTTAGTGAGTCGATATCTCAAATAGCAAATAAGTTATGGGGCTTTTACAGATCGCTGGGTCACCCGGTACCTATAACTATGTAAATGGATAATAGGTATAAAATATGATTGGAAGTGTAAAAAATACATTTTTTTTTATAATTCAGGCTAAGAATTCCTGGTTTATTTAGACACTTAGGCAGCAAAACGTTATTTAAAAATATAATTACATTGTACAAGAACGATTGAACTGGTTATTATTTTGATTACGTAGATGGGAGATCTGCTACTTGGCAGGTAGTGCAGCGAGCTAATCGAAAAGAGTGTTCATTACAGACGGGCAATTGGCAGGTAATACATTTGGATCGGGTTTTGCGTTGGCGATGATTTTGTTGACGACATAAATGGCAGGACCAACGATTAGAACGGGGTGCAAATGCAGGTTCAATTCTCTGTTGGGGTGTTTGTAATGCCTAAAAAGGTAAAAAAAAAAACAAAAGAAAGTAGTTAGATATTGTTTCTTTTTAGTGTATTTTAGTTTAGCTTACTACAACATCAAATGCTTCCATAGCATTTCGTATTTTGGAATAGCACGTTATGTGTGGATTGGTGGCTCGTTCTTCAATATTTGGCACTGCCAATTGTTTCGTCAACAATTGCAAAAATGCACGTCGTTTGTCTAATTTTTGGAGGGGCTTCATTTCGTCATATATAATGAATGCAGCCAATGCAGCAATGTCAATCATATTATAGAACATTGCAAGTGGCCAACGATTAGTTGACCGTTTGCACGAATAAGTGCCAAGCATTTGGTCCATTGTATCCACTCCTGATTTATGAGCATTGTAGTCCAGAATAGCAATTGGCTTTTGCTTGTTTAGATGATCTACCTCACAAGTATAATGCATGGTAGACAACAACAGGACCGATTTATTCTTCTTCGGCACATATGAACACAATGAAACATTTCCAATATGGAAACCAAACAATGAGCTCACCACAGGACGAGCAGCACTTTTCAAAAATTCAGGTGGCACAAAAGTTTTGTTTGAGCGGACCGTTCCAACAAATGCAGTTTTTTGTCCCATCAATAACTTTGCCACTTCCAACGTTGAGAAGAAATTGTCGGCATATACCGTGCGACCGGCACCAAGGTATTTTCCAACCAAATCAAGCACGACGTTTTGACCTTGATTGACCTGGCGTTCTTGACCTGGTGCCTTTCCGCCATAAATTAAGCCTTTGAGCGGGTAGAAAGACTTCGAGTCACACAACCACCATACTTTTATTCCATACTTCGCTGGTTTAGATGGAATGTATTGTGTAAAACTTGTGCGACCTCGATATGAAAACAATTGTTCGTCCATGGTCACCGCACTGTGCGGAGTGTAAGCTTCTTGCAAATTTGCCTGTAACATAAGCCAAATGTCATCAATCGCTGCAGTTTTGCTGGAAAGTAATCTCTGCGGTCGTGAATTCGCATTATCAAAGCGAATGAACTTTGTAATGGACACAAAACGATCAAGCGATAAAGCAGCTTTGAATATTGGGGCATGAGTTGAGTCCCAAAGATTCTTTGCGGGTTCGGTGTTCGATTTTATCAGTCCAGCATATAAAATGATTGCCACAAATGCATCAAACTCTTTCAGGGTCAGTGCTTTCCATTGCTTCTGCTTGGTAGAACTTTGTTGATTCCATTTGGCAGCTGCCTGGTTGGCCTTGCGATTCGTTTCGCGTATGATAATATGAGCAATGTCTTCGGTGATTAGAGAACGAAAGATTAATAGCGGATCATAAATCATTTTGTTCGATGGCCCTGGTTTGTTTTGTCTATAGTCGATAATGTTATGAGCACGTATACGACTACTCGGTGGTTGATCTTTGTACCATTCCGTGCCATTTTTAGAAATAAAATGAGCAGCATTAGACTTGGCCTGACGAAGAGAAGCAATGGCTGCAGAAGCTTCTTCACGAATCGTATCTACCTGATCATCATCGTCTTCGTCGAATTGTTCGTCATCGATTTCCACAATTGCATCGATCTCGACATCGGACACATCCATATTATCTTCTGGCCGATATGTAAGGTCAGTTTCATCATCGTCATCTTTAAAAGGGTCGTCATCGTAACTCATTTCAGCCTCCATATAAGCACGACACTTTTCTTCGGCCTTACGTTTTTCCTCAGCTGTCAAACACTGGTAGCGCGTAGTATTATTTACAACCATGTTCACAACATCCCAACTATCGTCTGCCATTATTTAAAAAAAACAGACAAATAAAATTGTACACTCGAAAAAATTAAACAATAAAACTCGAAGGAGCACAAAAATACGTATCCACGCGTTAAACGACAGTCTCACACTGGCTGGTTGGCTGGCAGCTGGCTGAATACACATCTAGGCAATACTGTATACATTCCAATACAACTAGTTACATAACAAACGGTTCCTGCGACACTATTTTTCACTATCACCCTTCTATTATATACAAGGTCTGTGGGGACCTTGTACCTGCGTTTACGTAAAAAAACGCCTTAAAACAAACAAAAAATACGAAAAAGCGCTCGAATTGCTCTTGAAACTATTTGATCGATTAAGCTTGTTGTTTTTATGGAATACATATAGCGGCACGTTTCTAGCGCATAGAATCCAAAAATTATGTATTCACAAAAGTTGTAAAAGGTCCCTACGGACCTTGTCACCGATCGGAGGGTTAAGCATTCATTGAACATAATCATACTTCCTCTAACAAAATTAATTAATAAATGTTTGGCTGACGGCATTTTTCCATCTAGCCTAAAAATTGCATGTATATTGCCTATACTAAAAAAAGCTTCGGCAACGGATCCCAATAACTACAGGCCAATCTCTCTACTACCAATTATATCCACAGTTTTAGAGAAAATCATGTTTAATCAAATCGTCAACTATTTAGAGTCTAATAACATTTTAACAGAAAACCGATATAGATTCCGTAGGGGTCGTTCTACTATTGACGCAATCAGGGCCTTTACTGAAGAAATACTTGCAGGATTTGAAGCTGGACAGCACTCTATAGCGTCCTTTTTTGATCTTAGTAAGTTCTTTGATTGCGTTGATCACGGTACCTTACTACGGAAACTATACTTTTACAACTTCTCAATTCATACATAACGAATCGAACTCACTGCGTTTACTCCAATGGCCGTCTATATAACTCACGGTGTACCGCAAGGGTCAATCTTAGGATATATTATTATTATATTACCTATAAAGACAAACAGTGCAAAATGAATCATGTATGCCGATGATACGACTTCGATTGTAATGTCGGACAATCTACTAGTCGCAATAAACAAAAGAGAGAAGGTGGCGGAGGAGGTTAAGGAATGGTTTAATACAAATCAACTGTCTCTAAATCCTTCTAAAACAGTCAACATAATATTTTCACTACGGTAAGTAGATGAGGAGATTGGTAGCTGTAGATTTTTGGGCATTCATCTAGACTCCAAATTGAACTGGCAGACACATGGCAAAGAAATATTACAAAAAACTGTGTAGAACAACCTATTTGCTAAGAAGTCACTACTTACCATTGAAGTGTCGAGTCACTGCTTATTATGCGTTGTTTAATTTTATCTTAATGTACGGCATTTTAATATGGGGACACTCCTCAATAAGTACACAATTGTTCACAATTCAAAGGAGAGCAGTTTGGGCTCTAACAGCTATACCGTATAGAGATGACTGTAAACATGCATTTACTAAATGAAAAATTCTTACATTGCCAAGTATTTATTTATTGGAATGCCTCAAGTTTGTGCACAAAAATGCGAATATATATACGATCCATAAACAAGTACATGAACATCACACTCGAAATAGAGGCATGTATCAGACCAAAAGAATGAGGTTGACCAAATGCAGAAATGGAACAAATTATTACGGTCCCATGGTATACAATCTTCTTCCTGAACATGTAAAATCACTCCCAGAAAGAAAATTCATTACCTGCATAAAAGAGTACCTTTGCAAGAAGGCATTCTACAGCATCAATGAGTGTATGTCAAATAGATTTTTAGATTTTAATTTTAACCAAAATCCTTAGTAAATTTTTAAAATTTTAATATGTTGTGATTGTTATTTATAATTTTATTGAACCATACATTAGTTTTTACTTAATTTTCATGTATTCTATTATTGCATGCATGTATTTAAATTTTTATTTATTGCTTTTAATATCAATTTTATCTATACAAATGTGCTTTTTGTTTATATTTGTCTTTGTTTTTATCTATTTATTTTACCATTATGTAAGTCTGTTACCTATATTTGGATTTTGGATATAAAATCTGGTTTCGTTTGTTCAGTGTCCATTCGCCTACATATTTGTGACTTGTGTAAACGTCGTAATAGCACGCAATAAACTATTATTTTTATTATTATTATTATTAAGTACATTTGACTGATCTATGTACCAGTTCCAGGTTTACCGAGAATACTACCCGTTTCATGAAATAATACAGCAGATCGTGATAAGGTATTTTTAAATTCATCACAAATAATGGTTACGTTAGGAAATTCTTCCTGAAACTCTGCCAAAGGTGCGTCGAATGAAAATACCCAATTTCCGTCCACTTTAGTCCCATTTCGGAAATAACTTTCAACTAGAAACGTTTTTGCTGGTTGCTGTAAACCACGTGTGACCACGGAATAATTGTGACTTTTAGAATGATCTGACGTTTTGTATGTCAATTCCTAAAATGTGTGCCAACGTAAATTTCTTAAAATAAAAAATCATGGCACACTTCAGGTTTTTTTTTAATGAACATCCGATACGATTGTTAATGGCTAGTAGTCCGGGAGGTAGTGTCACTTTTAATCAAGTAATTTTATGCACGCTTAATTTTATACCACTCGTAGTTCCTATTTTGTTCATAAGGTATCCGACCGTCAGACCCACTAGCGGTGGGTAGAGTTGTGGTGTGCTGCAGAACTTGTCACGAAAAGTTTTCCGATTAGTTATTTTATGCACGCGGAAAATTGTAACCTTGCCACGACGCGTAACATACATTTATTCTTTGCTTTCTACATTTTGAACATCTTTGGCTTTTAAAAGCATGGTTGATTCATTCAAAAGGTGGTTTTATATTATAAATTAACATACAAATAAATGTGCCCATCATGTTACTGTCTCCGGTAATATTTTTAAAATTTTTCATATTTATTGATTATTTTCAAAAATTGTTGAGCTTCAGAAATAATCTTATTCCTTGTAAACTTTTTTAAAATTATTTACAAACATTGAAAATATAATTTCTTTAATTTATACACTTTTTTTCAAAATAAAAACTACAAAGAACATTTATTATCTAAAACTTAGGGTGCACAAAATTTTATCAAATGCTTTTTAGCAAATTTTAAACCAAAATTGTTATAATAGTTACTTTACGAAGCAACTTTTTTAAAATTATAAATATTTCATTGTAGAGACCTATATTCTATTTATTCTGCAAATAGAATTGTAAAAACGCTCACAATCGCCGAATATTCTGCGCAAAAATCTGATTTACACGATGTAAATTTATTATTATTTTCCTGACACCTTAAAAATATTAACGATCGATTGCCTGGCAGACTCTGAAAAATGCTTCACACCACGTCGTTTTGTGGAGATATTCATTCTTTTGCTCTCGAGTGTTCGTCATTAAAACAAATCATTTTAAAAATCCATAACGACTTAAAATTGCTGCACATTCAAAAACCAAAATTATTTTGGAAGATCGACGTCTTGTGAAGTAAACTAATTTTTTAGGGGATTTCATCCCTTCGTTTCATTTTGACTTTTAATTTTTTGCACTCGAGTGTTTGTCATTGAGAAAAATGAATTTTCAAAAATTCGTAACTCGACTGAAAATTGCTGCAGATTCAAAAGCCAACAATATTTTTAAAGATCAAGGTCGTGTGAAGTAAACTGAATGTTTGTAGGATTTCATCCCTGCGGTTCATATTAATTTTTAATTTTTTGCACGAGAGAGTTAGACATTGAAGAAAATACATTTACAAAAATTCACAACTGGACTAAAAATTGTTGCAAAATCAAAAACCAAAATTATTTTATAAGATCGACGTCTTGTGAAGTAAACTTATTTTTTGGGGATTTTATCCCTTCGTTTCATATTAATTTTTAACTTTTTGCACTCAAGTGTTCGTCATTGAAAAAAAAATCATTTTCAAAAATTCTCGACTGAAAGTTGCTGCAGATTCAAAAGCCAACAATGTTTTTAAAGATAGACGTCGTGTGAAGTAAACTGAATGTTTATAGGATTTGATCCCTGCGGTTCATATTAATTTTTAATTTTTTGCGCGAGAGAGTTCGACAAGAAGAAAATACATTTACAAAAATTCACAACTGGACTAAAAATTGCTACACATTCAAAAACCAAAATTATTTTGGAAGATCGACGACTTGTGAAGTGAACTGATTTTTTATAGGATTTTATCGCTGCGTTTCATATTGATTTTTAACTTTTTTTTTGCATTCTAGTGTGCGTCATTGAAAAAAATACATTTTCAAAAAATCATTACTGGACTGAAAATTGCTGCAGATTCAAAAGCCGAAATTAGTTTGAAAGATCGACGTCTTGTAAAGTGATTTGAATTTTTGTACAACTTTTTTCCCGCGTTTTATTATTTTTTTAAATTTGTTGCTCGCGAGAGTTCGACCTTGAAAAGAAAAAAAAAATCAAATATTCATAACTGGACTGAAAATTTCAGCACATTCAAAAACCACAATGATTTTAAATTATTCTTAATTTTTAATTAGATCTTGGATCTTCTGATCTGATAAAAAGCTTTATGGTTATTAGTTGGTATTTTTTGATAACATTTCTTTTTGTAGCATTTAAGTAACTGAATAAACTTCTTTTCAGGACAAGTATTTCCATTTTGTTATTTATATTTTAAGCCTTTATTCTTAAATTGTTTTTCCATCTGACGGTTATGCTTTGCAACAGCTCTACTTGCAGTACTGGCCGTAATGTCAGTTTGGTTGAGATATTTGGTCTACAGAATTAGCATGAAATATGTCATTGTTGACCAACTCTTCAAAATCGCGGTCAATATATTCATTTGGTAGCACGTAACATGAATTGATCTATGTGTTGACTGGTTTCTAAATTTGTGTCATGTTGCTTGGCCTGTTCCATGAATGCTGAGGTTCCACCAAACGCCAGAATTAGGGGTTTATCACCTGTGATAAAAAATATCGTTGACTTATTAATGTAATAAAGTTCCATGTTATTTTAAATAATTTGTATGTGTTACCAATTAAAATTCTATCATTATCCTGGTTACTTGATGAAGGGACCTCTATCAATATTATATTAGAGTCAACTTCCATTTCTTCATTCGTAATTGTACAAGATCTATTACCGATTAAAGAAATATTATTCCTTTACTGAATAACCTGTACAAAATAAAAAAAGATAATAATAATACAATTGGTTTATTGTTATTTTGATAATAATAGCACGGAGTTCTTCTATAGCAGTAAATGCGTAGGCTACCTGAGAATTCACTATCTTGAATAGTAAGAATTTCAGAGATTGGTTGAGAGTAACTATTGTTTATACTATTGCTATAATTATTACGATCAATAATGCTCCTATTATGTATATTGTCATTTTAATGGGAAGTTGGAGGTTCCGTAAAAAAAAAATTACTTGTCTTAAAAAACATAATTGCAGTGGGTTGTTCGGTGGTTGGGGTAGTAGAACTCCGGATTCGATGTAAAATATAAGTTTTATTTACACACACATAAATATATATACAAGTAACACACAAGAAAATAAAAGGGTAGTTGTAAACAAACGTTGCACGGGCGTGGTGCCGTGCGGTTTAGAGACTGTGTTCAGTGCTTGAGAGTAAAGACTTGGATTTAGACTATATTCAGTGCTAAGAGAAGAGCTCGAGACTGTATTCAGTCCAAGACACTGACGTTCTTGTCTGGTGCGGGGTTTAAATAGGGATGGCGATTCGTCTTTGGGGGGGGGGGGGGGGGGTATCGGTCATGAGCGTCTTGGGTACCGGGACGGGTAGGTACGTGCGGTATGACCGGGCGGTGAATGTGGTGCGAGGGAGAATACATTCGAGGGCTTCTGTCTCTTTCTTCAGGGTGGTCTTCGCAACGGGCTATCTTGGGACATTACATCCTCCCCCTATGGTTCAGGCATGAAGGATGAAGGGCTGGATCATAACTAGTCCTTTCTTGGTCGCCCTCGTTTCCTCTTAGGGCGGATTGGTTCTGGAAGGGCTGCTTCCAGATCATCAGTTTGGTCTCCCTGATATGGCGTGAGGGTTAAGGTATGGAATATGCCTAAGGAGAGCTCTGGTTGCTCTGGAGATTCTATAGCGAAGCTGGTTGGAGAGATGACCCGGATGATCCTGAATGGTCCATCTTGACGTGGGGCGAGCTTTGAAGAGTATTGCTTCCGGGCGTTGCTAAATGCGTGGGTAGCTACCCAGACTAGGTCAGTTAGCTGGTACTGAGGGCAGGGTCGGCGATGCTGGTCGGCGTGTTTCTTCCTGGTCTCGGCAGTATCGATGAGGGTTTCTTTTACCCCGTCCAGAGTTTGTAATAATCTGTGTAGATAGGGCGTGATTTCTTCTACGAAGTTATCTGCATCAATGACCTGTCGTAGGTCTCTGTTGTTGTTGTCTGGGCTTCTGAGTTCCCGTCCAAAGGTTAGGTAGGCAGGTGAGTATCCGGTTCTGGATGATGATAAGCGCCGTGCTCATCGAGAAGCGAATGCAAGGCAGCTTCTCTGCCCAACAGGTGTCCTCTCGGCCCACGAGGATTCCTAGTTAGGTTTTCAGGTCCCGATTCCTTCGTTCCACGGGATTCGCTTCAGGATGGTACGCAGGAGTGTACTGGTGTCGTATGCCGAAGACGTAGATCACATGTTGCAGGACTGCACCAATGAACTACGGTCCGTTGTCACTTACAACCTTTCTGGGAAATCCGTAACAGAGGAAGATCTCGTCGATGAGAACTTTTGCACAGCATCCTGCTGTGGCTTTGACAAGGGCGAAGAGCTCGATCCAGTTGGTAGTTAGATCTTCTACGATGAGGATAGTCGTCTCACCGTCTCGGGATGCTGGAAATGGTCCAAATAATTCGAAGGCAATCGTCTTAAAACGCTGGTTGGGAGGAGTAGTTTGTAGCAGTCCTGCGACTTGGTGTTCGAGGGCTTGCAGCGCTGACACGGAACACATTTCCTGATGTGATCGGCTAAATCCTTCCTCATTCTCTTCCAATAGTAACGTTTACTGATCCGGTGAAGGGTTCCTTTCACACCGTAGTGGCCTGCTTCTGGTACATCGTGGAAGGCGTGGAGTATCCTTGGTACTTCTTCCTTCGGTACAACTTGCTGTGCTTCTTCGGAGTGGCCTTCCGGATCATAGCGGTTGAGGACTCCTTGGAAGGGGACGTATCCTTTGTTACACCAGTAATGGGTATCCTGGGTTCCAGTTGGGTCTTCTAGGCTTCGGATGATTGGGAATAGTTTTTCATCCGCTTCCTGTGTTTTTCTGTTGATCTTTCCTGACGGGATGCCGAGCTGTACCTCGACGTGGGAGATTGTTGTCAGAATATCCTCGGTGATCGGTCTAGATAGGGCGTCAGCTATGTGGTTAAATTTCCCCGGTAGGTAGTCGATGGTGAGGTTGTAGGGTTGTAGAAGGAGTGCCCAACGAGCGAGACGACCGGTCGGTGATTTCAGGCTCATGAGCCATTTCAGGTGCTGACTCTGATCGGACATCCCTCAATATACCCTCGGAACTTGGCGAGAGCCCAAACGATAGCAAGGGCTTCGCGTTCGGTTGTCGAGTAGTTCCTCTTGGCTTGATTGAGGAGCCTACTGGCGTATTCTACGGGGTGTTCCTCGTCTTTCTCCCCCTGGACGAGAATTGCTCCTAATGCGTAATCACTCGTATCTGGTCGTATTATGAAAGGCCGGCTGCTGTCTGCTGACTGGAGGACGGGTGCTTCACATAAGAGTTCCCTCAGGCGGGCGAAGGCTGTTTCTTCCTCATTAGCCCATTTTCACGGGGCTTTTTTCTTGGTGAGGTCCCTAAGGGGTCGTGCCACGTCTGCAAAGTTGGGCATGAACCTGCGATACCATGAATATGCTTGTATAAAGGAGAGGACCTGTCTCTCTCTGATTGCTTGTGTCTTCGCGGGGTCGGTACGGATTTCTCCCGAGATAATGAGGTGTCCGAGGTATCGAACCTGGGTACAGCAGAACCGCGTCTTCTCGCGATTAATCTACTCCCGTAGGTGAGTAATGACTTTGCGAAGATCCTGGAGATGCTGCTCGTACGTGGCTGATAAAAGGATGAGGTCATCCAGGTATACGAGCAGCTGGACTCCAGGTAGTTCACGTACAAAACGATCCATCAGATATTGGAACATGGCCGGGGCGTTTCGTAGGCCGAACGGCATCCTTTTAAAACAGTAGGCTCCAAAGGGTGTCACGAAGCCGGTCTTCGGCTGAACCTCCAGGGCTACAGAAATTTGCCAGTATCTACTCCTCAGGTCAATCGTGGAGATCCAAGAGGTTATGGTGATAGCTTGGAGAAGGTCGTCGATCCGTGGCAAGGGATATGTGTCAGCGATCATTATTGCGTTTAATTTTCGGAAGTCCATACATAGTCGTACTCCACTATCCTTTTTGGGGACCAGGACGATTGGTGCGGCCCAGGACGAGCTGGTTTCCTGGATAATACCATCTCTCAGGAGATTTTCCAATTCTAACTTCAGCAGTTGTTTATGGGGTTCGGTTAGCCGGTTCGGAGGTGAAGCGATGGGAGGGCTGTTTCCGGTGTTTATGGACTACTCCGCCATCGGTGGTGGCTCTGTCAAAGGTCCGAATAGGTCATCGAAGTCGTCGAGGAGGTTTTCTAACTCAGGCTTCGGTGCAGGGTCTTCGTCTCTGGTGGCGTTATACTGAACGCGTTGGGGAGGAGGGGGGATCGGTCATGAGCGTCTCGGGTACCTGGAGGGGTAGGTGCGTGCGGTATGAACGGCCGGTGAACGCGGTGAGAGGGAGAAGGCATTCGGGCGCGCGTTGGCTTCTGTCTCTTTCTTCAGGGTGGTCTTCGCAACGGGCCATCTTGGGACGTTACATAATTATTTTAATTGGAACCATGAGGGGTCATTTAGTAGCAATGAAAACAAAATAGATAATAATAATAATAATAATAAAATTATGTACTCACGACTATTTTTCATATCTTTTAATGCCAGGGGCATGGTCAGATCACTTCTTCTAATTTTGGTTTTTAAAAAAGTATCACTCTTGGCACCTCAATGACCAATCAATAATTATTAAATTTCAGCAAATTCTATTGTGGTTTATTATTAAAAGTAATATGCAATAATAAAAATAAACACATAAAGTAATGATACACATTCACCACACGTGTTGTGAATGAAACTAGTGAATCTCTCACGAAGTTTGTTGCTGTCAGTCAGCTGACGTTTTAAATAATATTAAAAACAGGGCACAGCTTTGTTTATTGTTAACAAAAATTGCAGGTTGCCAAAACCTGATAAATCCACTTTATGTGTATATATATGCTTTTGGCATAAGCGGCATTTTGTCAGGCAATGACAGATATTGTTGGCAATATTGTTTCTCGTATACATATCTGCTTTCGGCAGATCTTGATTTGATCATGTGGATATATCCACATATTAAAAACCGTCAGTAAAATACAATCTCACTGGATTGGACTTATTAGATTTTGGCAGACGGTAGAAATAATGTATAATAATAATAATAATAAATCGTTTA
Source organism: Ocypus olens (assembly GCA_910593695.2). NCBI lineage: Eukaryota > Metazoa > Arthropoda > Insecta > Coleoptera > Staphylinidae > Ocypus > Ocypus olens. Next base: position 18,582,830 of record OU343056.1, read on the forward strand.
TTCGAACATATTCAGTGTGTAACGCATTGGACGGTTCCAATTATCCTATGAATTAACGTCAATTTTACATTTTGATGTCGACATATGTCACGTTTAAGTACTGCCAATCGCAACAACTAAAATGTTACCACAAATAATTTAATAATGAGCAAAACTGTAAAATAAAAAATCTCATTATTAAACTATTTTTGATATAACAAAAGGTCGATTGTTAAACCAAAGTAGAAAAACACATTTGTAAAATTGCCATCATGAATTCCCAAATACAATACAAGCAATTATTTGTACACATAAAGTATAAACACTTAGGCTAATATAATATCGAATTACTTTAGGCAATTATCGTTGAACAAAAAAAATAGGATTTTTCCTTTATCAAAATACAATTCAAAGGAGAAAGCTGTGATTAACGAGGCAGTTGGAGTAACAATGGAGCGTTACTTATTTCCTACCCGGTTTTCAGGCATTGCACGCGTAAATTCTGCAACCTGCCAACAATGGCTTTTATATATTAAGTCTCTTATTACAATCAACAACTGCAATTAAATTAATTACAGAGGGTGACGAGGAGAGCCCTACATTGCTTTAATTAAGTCGGCAAAAAGCCGTATGATATATGAACGTATGCACCAGTGAATCGGTAATCCTATCTATAGACGTTTTGTATGAATGAGTGCGTGTTTGTTCCATAAAGGGCATGAAAAGTTTGTGCAGAATTAATTTCGCCATCAGATGTTACAATAATTATACGATTTAGAAAAAATAATTACTTGAGGCTAATATACCTCTGTTGAGGTCATTTGTAAAACTGTCTCAATAAATGTATTCTCTCTCTCTCTGATTACTTGTAGGTAGTATATACAAATTAATTTATTATTCATTATACATAGGTTTTATAATATTATTTTGTTTTATTTAGCGTGAATAAAGTTTATTTGTATTCGTTTTTCGACAGAGCGTATACAAAAAATAACTTTATTTTTTAAACTAATGGGATTTTGAAAAATAGATTCCCTATAAGTTGTTCATTTTGGATCACACAAACTAAACAACTTTTGCAATGATTTCATTTTTTTTTTCAAACACAGGGTATACTTGTTTATGTTTTTAATGGAACACTAGGTATATATTTTTTTAATTTTTAATGTTAATTAAACTGACAATAACTTGTATTAGGCTAATTTTATCCGTTTTTGAATTATTCTGGTTTTTAGGGCAAACACATTTAAAATCACAGAAAAATAATAGGTTAATATTTTAAAATGATCGTAGCGTTTAAATAATAGAAATGTTACATTTTTAAAAGATTGTTTAAGTAATTAAATGCTACTTTTATGAAGTAAAAAGACCTTCGCTGAATGTAAAACTTTTTTCATCCAGTATATGTTAATAGAATTTAAGGTCCTTTTGCCTTTCTAAAAAATTACTTCTACTGAGCCAACGAACATTATTGCACAACAGATGATCATTTCATCATCATCTGCTTGCCTTTTGAATAATCTTCGGATAGATTTTACAATTTTAAATGTACCATTTATGAGTTCATGGCAAGGGTTAACGCTATTTAATAAAATTGTTAAAGGTAGCAAGAATATCTTCTCCTCTTGTTCTTCCATGCATTTAAAAAGTTCTTCTTTGCTCGATAATCTTGGAATATTATACGGATGATGCTGGGCAACATCGGGGAAGTCGTTCGACTCATCTAGTTGCAATGAAAACGCAACACATGAAACACGTGAATTTACAATAGTAATTAATTATCAATATTGGAACACTTTAAGTATCATTAATGTTGGGCATAATTTCGTTTATATTTTTCACTGAACGACTTTTTTGTCTTTGCCGATACTGGTTTGCTTATACATTTTGTATACAACAGGTTTTGATGGACATAAATTAGTTTCTTTCAATTAATTTTCTTTAATTTTCGTATCTTGGATTTTTTTGGAAAATCCTCGTCATATTTTCGGTGCAACGAACGAAAATATCGCTTAATGTTATCTTTTTCGGAACAGCAACAGACGAATTACGGATTAAATAATATTGTTGACCAATCCTTGTAAAGAAGAAATTATTCATGAAAAAGATACGTTTTCGATTTTTTTTGTGCACTCATGATTACCCTACAATTAACATGAAATTTGAATAACGTTAGAATAGGATAATATATGAATTTTTACTTTTCTATCACAGCGCTGAGAGGCAATAACTTTATTTTTGTCGCCGGAGTTTGAAACTGGTAGGTAGTCGACCAATAATGGCCCTGAAATCGTCCAATGGATGCCGATCGACAGGTTGGGCACCTCTGATTACTGTTTATTATAAGGTGTGAGCCACAAAATTTTGTTTCTGAGTTGGCCATGCCCGAGAGAGAGAGAGAAACATGGTCTGAGATTCATTTTGTTTTTTAAATCTTATTCAATTGAACTAATCTAGTCTCATGACGTAATAATATGCGACTTATCTCATTTATTTCACAGCCAACCCTGAAACAAAATGTTGTGGCTCACATGATAGTAAGGGTGATAGTAGGTCCCTGTGTTATCGGCGCTTAGTTTATCTACCCGTCTTAACAAATACGTAATTATCTTAAATTGCATTTTATGAGCTAACTGTTGCTCCTTTTCAATATTAATATAAATCCCGCATTATTTAAATTTCCAAACGAGATAATTTTAGAAGAAGTACAGCTGTCAGTAAAAATACAATGAAAGATAAGCCTTCATCAGTGCGCATCTTCCCATCGAGGACATCGTTAGACGTTTTCGCAGAACAATTTGTGAAAAGTGCAGTTGCCAGTGCTAAACAATGGACTGCCGATCCGCCTCCAGCTGACTGTGTACGTGACCAAATCGTCTCGAACCCAAATTGTCCCGAGAAGTGCAATTTGCCGGTTCAAACACGTGCGCCGACCTCGATGCTCCCGTCGCACCCTACCACCACCACCACCCTCAATCCGAAGCAGTGTAGCGCGTGGACACTATAAATGCCATGGAGCACTCCGCCAACTCCGGCGTTGGAACCAGAACCGCCCACAACAGCTACCCAGACGCACCACCTACAACCACCCGTCTGCAAGTGGGGACACATGCAGTGTCGCCCGTCAGACCGATTGATAACACCAACATACGATCAGACCATCTCCAGCTGCAGCCGCCCCGTACAGCCCCAAGTACTGGAGAGACAAACCGCACGTCTTGGTTCCCGCCGTGCCAGTGCACACCAGGATGACAGCTCATCCCCGGCCGGACTAGACGTGACTGCTCCTAGGATGCGGCCACTCCAGGCATCTAGTGATGCCGAGATCCGGTGTGTGATGTTCGAATCTCCCTACACCTCACTCTCGGAAAGATCTCCAAGGACCAGTGTCCCGGCTGGCATCCTAGGACCCAGACTTCCAGAGATGCAGATATTCAATGCCAAGATGTCTGAATCGCCTCGCACCATAACCTCGGAAGGATCTCCTCAAAGACCAGTGTGCTGACCAGCAGCCAGTGCTGCCTCTTTAAGACGCCCAACAGCCGGTGTAACTTGGATCCGGTGTAGGATACTCGAATCTCCTTACACCTTAACTTCGGAAGGATCCGCCTTCGTGATGACGTAACCACGACGATGACGATTTTAACTGGCAGCCATCATATGGGCATAATTTCTACGCACTTCAAAATTATCCCATTTTCCAAGGCCGTTTGTTATCGGCGCTTCGTTTATCTACGCGTCTTAGCAAATGCGTAATTATCTTAATTTGAATTTTATGAGCTAACCATTGCTCCTTTCCAATATTTACATAAATTCCGCATTATTGAAATTGAGTTTGAGTATGTGGCTTATTGAGACTAGTAGGACATTTAGTTGAGTAATAATCATGGAAGGTGTAATATCATGTTCTATGTTAAATGCGTTTTCAATGTCATCAGCTTCTTTGTCAATTCTACAAGTTCAGAATATACAGAGTGTCTGGGATAAGGGGGAACATTGGGATTTAACATGTAAAATTAAATATGTGTAATTATTAGCTCCTCTATTCATTTTAGAGAAAAATCGTAAAGGAATATTTTTTAGAGAATTAAAAATTGTAAATCGCTCCTTATCCCAGACACTCGGTATACCGGAGGGGGTCGTGGACGTTGAGAATGGGTGATGAACCTAAATCTGAGTAATAGTGGTGTTGTCGATTAAGTGACGGATATTGGAGGTACATAGGAGTATATAAGGCGTTGATTGATTATCGTAGGTAAATAAACAAGAGGTTATTTTTCCCCGATATAGACGCTATTATTACACGAACGTTTGATTGTCATGGTAAAAACATAAGAATCAAGGGCATGAAAAATAAAAAAAAACTGCAATGTGGAGTCCAGCGAGCATTGCTACTACTTTCAAATCTGCACAAATGCTCAATCTGTACTCGTGGTACTTAATTTTTTGAAGCAGTATTCTCATGTTTTTGAAGGTTTCATTATAGATAGAAGTTTTGGATACGCCATTTTCTTCTTATTTTTGCCTTTGATTGCGGTCAAACAAAAATAACAATCAGTTGCTTGTTCTGTTGGCTCTCTCCAAATCATATTCACAGCAAAATGCATTGCAATGCATTGTGTCCCCTGCAGTCAACCAATGAGAAACCAGGAGCATCATTACAGCAAAATTTAGGAGACCACGATTTACCCTGATCACTTACTTTATACCCAAAGTATAACTCGTATGCCTTCTTCGCCAACCAGAGATTTTCTATCGAAACCATGTGACTCCACCACAAACATAACGGAAACAGTCAGGATAATTTTTAGATTCCCACTATCATCCGCACTTCCTTAACCCGAATTCCCATCAACCATCCTTCTTTTAAAAAAGAGCCTAATCCCTTGACCTTGCGCGCAATAATACTCAGGCTCTCACAGTTTTGTATTGTTTTCATGTTTAAAACATTGTATTATTTTGGGAATCGTGCAGCTTTTAAACTTACAATTAAGTTTTTAAAACAATAAATGCCCAAAAGTACAAAAAGGTACAATTTTACACGAGGGACTCAAATTTTACAAAAAAAAGTGGGCTTGACAAAGCCTTTCTGACTTCGGATTCATGTTCATCACACTTCAAAACATGAGAAAACCATAATTTTGTGGACGGGGGGCTTGGGATTTGGTCATATGTCATAGAGGGATGTTAACAGAATTGAATATTAGGTCATTAACAGAAAGAAGAACATTTCTTGAGATGCCGTTCTTATATAAGTTGATGAAAGGGTTGATCAATTCAAGCGAATTATTGAATAAATAAAAAATTTTAAACTTTAAGGAAAACCAATCCGTAATAAAATAAATCATAATAAAAAAAAAGATTGAGGATATTGCTTTACTGCTTGAATGAAACTTCTTGTTTTCCTTTAATGGCCTTATTATATTGTACACGGAGCTCTACTTTGCGCTGCCGAGGTTCGTAAAAACGTACCGTAGCGTTTTTCTTGTGAAAAATTGATGTTACTATGACACTCTTTGCAAACAAAGAATTGTGAGATTGCAGTAGAAACTGAGAGAACTCTGGGATGCACGAATTCAGGTGTGATTGGGGCTGCTAGTAGATGCCTGTTCTTGAGCTTCTGCGTTGATGTACTGACGTATTTCTTCTTCTTCGACAGTTTTTGGATTCGACGACTTATATTTTTTGGGTCGAAACACTCGGTAATTACGTTCACGTGCCCATTTCACAATAAAAGAAAACTCACAAACAAGCATGGACACGCAGGCGCAACCCAGGACCGCGCAAATCGGCAATGAGCCGTCAAATTTAACTAGCCATCACTTTCGAACTAGAGAGAAATCTGACAAACCCTTTTACAGGCTCATTTCTAAGACTCTTTAGATTAGAAAATTTAAGAAAAGAAAATCGATTTTTTGAAACCGACAAGGTGTAAGTCCCCCTTAAGGCCTCACATAAAAATGCCTTGCAATCTAAAACTACCTTGACTGAATTTTCCAATACAATTATTATACTCTTGAATAACATTCCCGAAATTAGACTTTTTTCTGTGACCTGGAGTGGCCTTACCCCTCAACGTCAGGTATTTCCACTTTGCAAATGTTATGACGTAGTAAGAGCTAAAGCTTAATTCGTCCTAAATAGTTTCCCCATTTTCCTTGTCGAACAAATATGATTTGGAAAGATTCTTCAAATGGTTTTCTTGTTCGAATTTCTGTAGAAGTGCCCTTATCCTTAGATCCCCTACATGTAGATGCAATGATGCTGGACTCTGCTTAATGTTGATCCTCTTGCTCTAAGTTCTCGGTTCCTTAAATGAACTCGGCTATTTTTTTTTAAATCAGAATAATGATTTTTGTTTCACTATTTTTTTAAATCGGAAGCAATGTGCGTCACCAAGCGCGGGTTTTCTTAAAAATTCAAAGAACCATTATTCCGTGATAGGCGTTTAAACATTACTAAAACATAAAGATAAATAATTGCGGCATAAACGACACTTAAATATTACGAGCGAAGAATCAAAAATTTCAAAGTGATGTCGAACGAGTATTTTTCCGCTTAAGATGTAGATACTTATCAGAATTTGTCTATCTGCAATATTTTCTAGATATAATACAAACTTACATTTTTTTAAATGAAAAACATAGTTGGCCTTGGCTTTATTGGCAAGACGTTTTCTTTATCTTTAATGAGATGTAGCACTTGACATGCTTATTTATGAAAACAATTTGAGTTAATTCAGTCAACCACAACAAAAAGTGCGATTGTTTGAAACACCTTAATTTGGGACCGTTACTACGTGTTAATTCAATCAACTAACCTTAATTGTATCATTTCTGTCAAATAAATTTAAGTTCTTCAGTGTTGCAGACTTTTCCAACGAATAATAATGTGACAAGACAGAACTTTTTATCCGTTGCTCATGAAATACTCGAAATAAATTCATACAAATAAGATATGAAAAACATATTTGTCCACAGCCGATGTTTGTTGTAAGTTTCAAGTAACAAAACGCCAGTATCGTAAATTGTAAAGTCATTTATTCAATATATATCCGTGTAGTTTCTCAAGTCTGTATAAATCTTCATCGGCAAATAAATTTCATGAATCCAATATGAGGCGTTCTGTGCCGGCGGCGGTTTTTAACAACGGTTCCGTGTATAAATGTTCTCCCTTTCACCCCGAGATTTTACAGAATTTCATGTGCAGCCGCAATATACAACTGTCAATACAATAAATTTCCACTCCTTCGGGGAAAAGTGTGGAAAGCCCGTGCACACACATACCGCGAAGGAAACTTATGAAAGTGTCGGAGTGGTATCGAGTTAAGAAGTTGTACTATTTTATTTCACTGTAGGTGAAACTTTTTGTATCGTCTTTTCATTCGGTTTTCTGTGTTAATAAAAAAAAGCAATTACTCCACCCGTAATATTCTGGATACTTTATCCAATATTTATCCTGGCAAAAATATTTCCACTTAGTTTGGATGCATCCGGATGTAAACTGCAAACTCAAAATTTATATACAGCGCACTTTTAGGTGTATTTGCTGCGGAACGAGTGCATATTTTCAAGTGCTGCCAACGTTAAATATACATCAACTTGTTTATGGCCTGAAGAATTCACCAAAGAGATCATTTATTTTCAATTTGCTCGTTTCTTCTGAACGACGCGATCGCAATTTTAATTTCCGCATTGCCACACAAAGTTCCATTCCAATCACCATTGTCGATCAAAACGAAGGCCATAATTGTGTCGTTAATATAAAAATTCCTCGCATCTGAACGTAAAAAATGAAAGTAATTATTTATCGATAATAAATATTTATTAAAATGAGTTAAATCGATAATAAAACTAGATATTGATGCCTAGACAGTGAAAACTTGGGATAAGGGTTATATGTGCTCTGTCACTTTACTATGTTTTCTTGATTTCCCACACCAAGGCGCTTAGTCATTTATTATTTATTATTTTTCTCAAGATGTTGACATAGGCAGAAAACATTGCAGAAAAACCTGACGTACATGATATAAAGACCAGTGACGGCTCGCGGGGTGACTCATGGTACGGCTGAGGTAGCGGAGGTGGTAATACAGATAGATGCAGTCACGCCGCCAGCTGTTTCATGTGTCGTGCAGCAAGTGCCCAGTTTTTGTCTTCACCTTAACTATCAATCTGATGAAAGTGGCTTTGACAAGTGAATAAAATTGATAAATAATGGTAAAATGTGCACAAATCACTAGCGCCAATATTTCCTTTATTTCAAGGAGCAGACTTTGCATAGTTTTATGTAGAAAGATACGCTCGCTATGACTTTCTAATCCAAATCCATATGAAATTCATTATATTTGTAAATTATGTTTTATGAGGGAACCGAATTGTTCTTTTGCAGAAATGTGATTCGTAAGTTGTTGTTTTAATGATTTTGTAGTGTTACGCGTAAAGATTTTACCCCCTGAATAACGAATATACCGCATTTTCGGTAACGATTTTGGCTGATTCGGCACATGTTTTCTTTCAATATTTAATTTGGTTCGTATTGCTTTTGAATTGGTCCATTTTCATATAGTTCGTTTTCTTATAAATGTACCATAGGGATTTACATGTTAAAATTTATATGCATGTTAATGGCTTGTCTCTTGCGAATTTCAGCATAATTTTCGTCAAGCTATAGGTTTACACCTCCCTGAACAACTTTGAATAGTTGTTATAACAATAAAAGTCGAAAATATTTAAAAAAATAATTCGTATGTATGGTCGCCTAAAATTCTCGCGCAAACATTCAACATTTCAGGATATTGTGTGTGACTTTAATGTAAAATATATGGTTGTTCTCTCTCCCACACTCTTGTATTAGGAGATAAATAACAGCTGATCGTTTAATGACCGGTGCACTTATTTCCGATAAATACACTAATATATAAATGTTTATTTCATTCTATTAGAACATGATAGAACAAGATGGATATTAAATGCAATCCATTTCTATAATTCACGCATCGTGGGAGCACTACCGTACGCTTGCGACATCTCGCGGCCAAAGTACGAAATGTTGTCGCCGGCTTTAATTGCAAATGCACGTAACTAAAAGGTGAAAAAACAATACTTCCTTAACTGATACATGAATCGGAATAAAAATCGCTTAAAAAAATTCACGTGGAAGCGTGTCCGAAACGGATTCAAATTATATTTTACCGCATAGGTATTCAGAACTGACACGAACCGCTGTCCTGTTCCTGTTCAACTGAAGTTAGCTGTTTACGAAAATTGTTAATATAAAGATCGTTGTCATGGTGAAGGTAAATAAATTTTAAACCATTTGCAAATGTTTTTGTCCGCCGTTTTAAATGCAGCTGTTTATACATGAGTTGAATTATCGTCAATAATAACAAGGCGATTATGTTTCCAATATTCCGTTCGCGCAAATAATCTCTTTCTAGTAGAAATTATGTAATTTGTAGCTCCTACACTTTTTTTTTCCTTTATAACAACTGCCTTGAAACGAATTGGATAATTTTGTTAAGAGTTATGGTTAGAAAAAAACATATACAGGGTCCTGCATTTCACCTCCCGTTTTATATAGCTCAGTTACTAGTTAAGTTAGGATTTTGATATTTTGCAGACTTGACTTGTATCCTAGGACATATTTCATGAAAAGAATGTTGATTATACAGGGTGTCCCAAAAAAGTATGATGTCATGGTGATTTATCTTTTTAGATTACATGCTGTATATTCTGTTGCTTATTCGGGTGCCTTTTATGGTTTCCTACTAATCTGGAAAATTTTATTGAAATCCGTACAGTGATATCAACAAAAAAAAAAAAAAAACCTGTAAAAAATCAGTTTTGCACTTTTGGTTTAAAAATTGAAACGTAGAAATTGTGCCTTAGTAATAGCATTATACAGGATACTTATTAAATAAGGTCTGACAGTGCCGTTAACCAAGTTTTATTGATATGAATTATACAGGTTGTCCAAAATTTATTGTCAAACTTTTCAAACTTTAAAGCATTTTAATTTTCTTATTTTTAATTGAAACTTTTATAGGTTTGTTATCATCATCCGTGTATACTTTGCGGAATTTTTGTGAAACGACTTTACCATTTTATGAAAATTACTTTAATGAAATGTCAATATCATTAATAAAATTATATTATATAAATTATTTTTTTCTACTTTAGTCTACACCTCGCTGCGCGAGTCGTGCTCCAATCCCACTCGTGCCACAATATACCTTCTTATTAATCTTGTATAACAATGTGCTATTAGAACACGAACAATTTAAACCTTCACTGATGTTAATTGTTAAACAAAAATAAACACGAAAAGGTGTCGGAACTAAAGGTGGGCGATTGATATTGTGAGTCGATTGTGGCGAGTCACTTTTGAAGTGACTGTTGACTCTTTAGAAAAAGTTAAGAATGTCTGAAAAAAGGTTCTCAATTGGAAAATGTAACAATTTACCTAAAAAAAGTCCTCTTTTTTAAAATTTTGCAAATTTTTTTAAGTCGTCGGTATAATATAAACTGCATACACTAGGGTCACCGCGTATTTATGAAACAATGTAATTGAAAAATCGACGCGTTAACAAGATTGGAAATTCCATTCCCATATGCTGGCCGAGACTGCGTTCAACGCCTCCAGGGAGAGTTTCACCAACTAAACTTTGGTAAAGCGGGCCAGGCGGAATTTACAAATATTTGAAATAAACCTTGCATTTTATGTTTTCCTGTTACGACACAACATTTTAAGTTATCCAATATTTATTTTCAAGTAAATAATTTAAAAATAGTAATTAAATAATTGATATAGTCCCAATAAAAATATGTATCGAAGCTTGATGTACGTATAGATACAAAACCAAATTAATAAAAATAAGCGTAATTAAGGATATTAAAAATCCAGCGAGGACCAAAAGGAGAAAGAGGAATTCGCGGTAAGTCGTTGAATGGTTTAATTCTGTTGCCATTAATCCGTGATCTTCAGCGCTTATCGCAAAGACTGCATGGTCAAACTGCAATTTTATTGTTGCTTCAAAATTTATACAGTCCATTTGCTTGCTCATTATTTGGTCCTTCGAACCGGATTATGATTCGTTTAAAACCCTGTCGTTATATTTCGTCGGAAATTGGTTAAATTTCGCCTTCCAATTCCGTCCTTGTATGTAAGTTCACTCAGTAGATATCAAAAATTCCTCTTTTTATTCCGTTCCTCTCACTCGCCGGTCCTCATGCGGTTAAAATTAAAATTCGCACTCGCACGCGTTGTCTTTTTGTTACGCTAATTATGACTAGTTCTTTGCATATAAACTTGGGCATTATTGTTCGGAGACATTTGCGAATTCTGCCAAGGAGTCGGCATTAATTGCGCGTGAATTGCACGAGAATTTTTTTCCTCATACTTATTCACAGTGTGCATTAGATGGTTCTGAACAGAAAGAGCATCTAGATAAATTAGTCGTCAAAATTGATAGTTTATTTTTCGAAATTATTTGGAGATTTCTTCCGAACAAAACGTGCCTGCTAGGGATCGGGGATCGGGGTGCATCGTCGTCAAAGCGGCACAATAAACTTCCTCGGATTGAGTTGCCCACATTTTCAGGTGATATTCGCGCGTTTTCCGCCTATTATGATCTCTTTAAAAAATTAGTTCTTCTGAACCCAGAGCTGGATCCAGTCGAAAAGTTTCTTTATTTGCACTCGACTATTATTTAGGATTTACCAATAACCGCGCTCAATTATCAAGTTGCACTCAAGTTGGTGCATGATCATTACATGAACAAACGCTTAATTGCATTGGAGATGTTTTTAGAAAATCACAATGCATTCAACGCCATTGAGTACAAAAGATCGATAATCGTATACGTGAAAAATTTGAGGTCACATTTGATAAAGGGGAAGTTCCGTCGCTGCAATAGAACATGATTATACTATGGAATTAAAATTCAAATACGAACCTCCTAGAATAAATAAATCGAATTTCGCGTCACAGAACTAATTGTGTTCTCTCCTGGCATACAATGCGGCTCAAAAATGTTATTTATGCGCAGGTCAGCATTCTCTGCATCAGTGTAATACATTTTTGGGAAAATCGCCATTTGATCGGTTTAATGTTGTTAAAACAAACAAGTTGTGTTTATTGTTTACGCGATTTACATGTCCAAAGGTCTTGCTCAACTTCTTCAGCGTGTAAGATTTGCCGCGTTCTGCATCACACGCTCTTGCATTTTGAGAAGCGCGAGAACATAGCACACGCATCGTCATCATATTCGGCACCGCTAGTCTAACCACAGCTACTACAGCGCCCCGCGCCATCTGATAACGTTTCGGAAAACAGAATCGCGTGAGCTGATACGTATCGCTCACCGTCGCTCGTTTCCCAAGCACGCTCTGCACAGGGGCCTCAGGCAGTAACAACTAGTAGCTTAGTTCTTTTGTCTACCGCGCTTATGGATCTTCGAAATTCACACGACGGTTTCTGCACTTTACGTGCAATTATTGACTGTGGAAGCCAGTCTAGTTTTCTCTTAGACCGCGCTCTATCGAAACTTGGTTTAAAAATGTCACCATCGAATGTTCCCATTCAGCGTTTAGATCAGACAACCATGATTATTCCTAAGGGCACAACAAATGTTCTAATTGTACCAAAAGGTCTTACGAACCCACAATTCGAGTTAGAATTAATTGTGTTAGCCCAGATATGTGGCAACATGCCACCGGATAATATTGCATTCGATTTTAGTCGTTCAGCGAATAAACGTTTGGCTGATCCAAATTTCGGTTACCCTGGTCGTACCGACATGCTACCAGGGGCTGATATTTTCCCCTCAATACTGTTGGATGGTCGGTTGAAAGGAAACTAACCTTTACCCCAGGCTATAAATACCGTTTTTGGTTGGATTTTAATGGGAAAAACATGTTTATTGTCTGAGTTAAGATCAAGTTTGATCAATCACTAGATATCGCTGTTCGTCGGTTTTGGGAACTGGATCAAATTCCTTCAAGCAATACCGCGTCCAATGAAGATATTTTAGTTGAGAATATCTTCACAAAACTCTGCTTTCGTGATTCATTTGGTCGCTTCGTCGTTCCTTTACCGTTCAAAGAAAGCAACCCTTCGTTTTCGGACTCTCGGTCTATCGCTCTTCGTCGTGTTTTAGCTCTCGAGCGTCATCCAGCACGCGACGAATCATTGAAAATTCTTTATGCAGAGTTCATGCATTAATTAAACTCGGGACACATGGAAAAAATCGCCGTTGAATCTGATTCGCAAGATTCGTATTATATTCCACCACCGACCATTGTTCATCGTTGGACACGATTTCAAGCTGAACTTTTAAGGTATCGAACCTTAATATTCGCCATCGTGTCGTCGTTAATAATTTTGTGTCGTGCCAATTACATGGGTTTTGTGACGTGTTCGAATTGGGATATGCAGCAGTAATTTATTTTCGTGTCTCTGATGGCGTCGATCATGTGGACACCTTTTTTCTTTGTTAATACCTCGACTCGAACTTTGTGAGGCGGTATTGCTCGTAGATTTAATTGAGTTTGTTATTGAGACTTATAAGGAAATTCTGACCATCGACAACATTTTCGCATGGTCAGACTCTACTGTGGCTTTATCGTGGATCAAATCGCATCCATCAAAATGGAAACCATTCGTTGCAAATCGTGTCGCTCTTATTCAAGAGAAAACATCCCCAAATTGTCTGTCCGGCCGATTGTGCCTCACGGGGCTTATCGATCATACCTTATGGTGGGCGGGGTCCAATTGGCTACGTACCTCGTCAAATAATTGGTTGTTACCAAATATCATCGATCTAAATTCGTCCATGGCTTTAGCGGAACAAAAGGGAGTATCTCTCATGGCACAGGTTCAGATATCTGACAATTCTGTCAACCTCTTACTTAAAAGATTCTCCTCGTTTCGAACGATACAAAAAATCATCGCATAACTCGAAAAATATAATTCGCATCGTCGGGCCTCTTACGGCCGCTGAGTCACATAATTCGACCATTGCCCGTTCAAGTTTGTTCAAGCGTCAGTATTTGCTACGGACATCGGACTATGCCAAGCTAGAAAACCCTACGCTAAACCTCTTCGAAAGCTCGCTCCGTTCGTTGATGAAGGCGGTGTGCTCAGGGTGGGCGGTCGTTTAAAACACTCAGATTTATCGTACAACCATAAGCATCCAATGTTGTTGACAATTGCCCTCATTTACTTACTAACCAATGAAATCGAATAAAGTTGATGACATGATCCAATAAAATTCTAATTACGATGCGTAACGGACCACGCTGCATATTATGCATGGCAATTCACCCTGGGTGGTATCTAATCAGATAATCTCTCATGTTGGTATTGCCTAGCAACGCGTTAGTACATGTTCTATAACATATAAAACGTCAGTTATTGCCGGACTTTTAAGCAGTTTGCTTAAACCTCCTGCTTCGCAGTCGTGCCGATTTTCATCGCAACAAGCAATCGTGATCCTGCCGCTAATAATTTCCGGCAAAATCATAGGCACTCGTTATATTACTGTTGATTATAGATCAAACACATCGTGTGCACTGTCATACAGGCTTGCATACGATGTTATTCTTATTGGTACAAAATTTTTGGACACTGTCGGCTCGTCGTGTCATTAAAGGGCGGTTATCCCGTTGCATGCGCTGTGCGCACCTTCGTCCTCCTTCAATCACTCCCGTCATGGGTGATTTACCGAGATTCCGAGTTTCACAGGTGAAACCCTTTTCACATTCTGGCGTCGGCTTTGCATGTCCAATCGTAATCACTATGGGCAAATATCGTGGAGCTAAGTCATCGAAAGCATACATATGCATCTTTGTTTGCTTCGCAGTAAAGGCGGTGCATCTCGAACTTGTTTCAGACTTATCCACAGAGGCCTTTCTCGCTGCGTTACGTCAGTTTATTGCTCGTCGTGAACGTGTTTCGGACTTGTACTGCGATTGCAAGACAAATTTTGTGAGGGCCAATAAGTTACTGTATTCGTCTCTCGAAAATGCATCAAGTACGTTAGCCGTACGATGGCATTTCAACCCTCCTTCTTCCCCTCATTTCAGTGGGCTCTGGGAGGCGGGGGTAAAGTCTGTAAAGACTCACTTCGTGTCGTCGGAGAGCAAACTCTCACATATGAAGAGTTAAATACAACTCTGATATAAATTGAATAGCTATTGAATTCTCGTCCTTTATGACCGCTAAGCTCGAATCCAACCGATCTATCAGTTTTGACCCCGGGTCATTTCTCACCTTCGAACCTTTGACAGCGCCACCCGAGGATTCTTTAGAATCGTTAAAACTTTCTCACTTGTCTTGATGGCAGCTTTTGCGACGCATGCACCATGATTTTTGGAGACGGTGGCACTCGGAATATCTGCATACGCTGCAGCAACGTCATAAGTGTTCGAACCCCACTGCAAACCTTGAAAAGGACACTTTGGTTCGAGTGGCGACATGTACCAACTCACGTGCGTTCGGAAGGTACGCGTTTTCCAGTTTGAATACGACTGGTTTAGACAATGGATATCGCCCTTACAGTCTATTCTATCTTAATTTCTATTATTTTTTTGAGAATTGAACAATTATTATTTTATTTGTGTTGAGTATAAATTGTTGGCGTTTGCAACTATTTTTCATCTTATTAATTGCAATTTTTGTTACAGCATTTTCATGAGTTTAAATGGTTTTGTCATTTATTTATTTATTTATTTATTTATTTATCTCAATCAACGGAACAAAGTCCAATTACAGATTGGAAGATATAAAAAATTATACATAGAAAGTTACAAAATATTCCTAACGTATGAGAAATGAATAAAATATATTATAATACATATTTAAGAACTAAATTAAAGAATTCTTTAGGCGACCTACAATGAAATATGTCAATATCGGGATGTAACTTAACAATATTGTTATATATGGCGCACATAGAATACAGAGGGGACCTTAACATAACATTTGTTCTCGGTACAGGTAAGTGGAACAGTCTCTCTCCTCTAGTTTTGTTGGGGACATGTAATTTTATTTGTTGCAATAAATCCGGACAGTCAATTTGATTATTTAGTATCTTAAATAATATTGTGACCAACTGAGCTTTTCGACGACTTTCTAAGGATTGCATGTCAAAAAGTTTTAATAGATTATTATAGCAATAGTCAAATTCAGGATACTGACCATATAGCTTAAAATATAGATATTTTACAAACCGCCTTTGTATAGATTCTAACATTGACGAGTACTTGATATAATACGGGTTCCAGATACAACAGGCATATTCAAGTTTAGATCGTATCAGCGCAAAATAAAGTGTTTTTATGGCATCAATGTTTTTGAATAGCTTACAATTGCGTATTACAAAACCCAATAAGCGATTTGCAGCTGATGCTGTTTTTTCAATATGCATGTTAAATGACAACTTATTATCAAATACTACACCCAAGTCTTTAAAAGTTTCAACATCGTCTAATGTAATATCGTCAATCTTATAATTAAACTTAATTTTAGTTTTAGATTTAGTGAATGACATCACTTTACATTTTGAGACATTCAATGAGATGTTATTATCATTACACCATTCAACCACTTGATCAAGAGAACGCTGTAACTTTAAACAATCATCCATGGTATATACAGGTGCAAAAATCTTTAAGTCATCCGCAAATATCAAAATATTTTCATATATCTTTAAAGTGATGTCATTTATGAAACAATTAAATAGTATCGGGCCAAGATTTGAACCTTGGGGAACCCCCGATGGAGCAGAAAACTTACAAGACTGAAATCCTTTATATTCCACAAAAAATGATCTGTCAGTAAGATAATTATAAAATAAATTACAGAGACTAGGTGAAAAACCAAAAAACTTAAGTTTATTTACAAGTATACCATGATCAATCCTATCAAATGCTTTTGATATGTCCGTATAAATAACATCAACCTGAGTTCGTTTGTCTACATTATTACAAAGTAACTGTGTTTGAAGTAACAAATTAGATATTGTAGATTTTTTTGATCTAAAACCGTGTTGTTTTGGAGAAAGTTTATTATTAACAAAGGGATTTATAAATTTGCAAATACTTATTTCAAAACATTTAGCGATGTTGCAGATAATAGCAATGGGTCGATAATTGGGGACCAATTTCTTGTCTCCTGATTTGTAAATAGGTACCACCCGTGCGATCTTCCAGCAAGAGGGAATTTTGCATTCAGTCAGACATAAATTAAAGATATGTGTTAGAGGAAGAGCTAAACTATATCTACAATCTTTAAGAATGAGCGCCGGAATACCGTCGGGACCAGCACTTAATTTATTGCCTAATTTATTAAGAGAGTTAATGACATCATCTGCTTTAAGTTCTAATATGGTGAAGTGATGTTCAGAATTGTTAAAATCATCATCCACTCTCTCGAAATTCGGTTTAGATGACTCGGAGTAAGACTTTGAAAAATAAGTTGCAAAAGCATTTACCACATCAACAGGTAATGAGAGCATATTTTCCTCGTATACCATGCTGGAAGGAATTGAGGATTCTTTACGTATAGTATTAACAAAATCCCAAAATTTTCTAGGATCTTTTCTTAAATGTTCTTCACTATTATTTCAGCATATTGAAATGTATTAACCATTACCTAACAAATGCCGCCAAATTCGTGACAAGAAAAAACATTCCGTCGTTCTCACGACAATAAAACTATCCTCTTAATAAAATATTCTACGGCGAGGGCATGACGTAACTTTTGAGTTCCCGGCACATCCTCCATAAAATCAATTCATAATCGAGCTCATTTTATTTGTCTGCAAATCGATGGTTACTCCTACGTCGCCCGTGCTTTTAAACTTTTCGCTCATTATGTGAAGACCTTCATAACGTTATTTCTATCGTAAATTACTATAACCTTATTATACAGACATTTGTTGATTATTTTTGCGAATACAGAGAGATTCGAACCTGACCCATAATTTTCTCCATTTTTGAATATCCGAGTTACTCACACAACTTGAGTTTACTTGGATACACTTTAGTTGCAAATGAACTTTATAATATTACTATTAAATGTTGGATTGATGAGGCTGTTACTTGGTGAAATTGAAACATATGTCGCAGTGTTTCGACATTAAACATTTGTGAAAATTCTCAACACACGTGTTTTATTTACCACATATATTACTATTAGTAATTCTTAGGCCTTGTTACATAATTGACCATTTTTAAATTCGTTAGCACTAATTTAATCTGATAATAAAATAATCTAACATGTAATCTGCGAGTGAATAGCTCTGTGCTGATAATGAAATGATGTAGTTGTATATACCTAAACACATGCATACAAGGTGTACATAACGCAGTGTGTAGTGAGACGTACCCCCAGTGACGAGTATATATTAAGCCAAACGTTATCAAGTTCGGAGGCAGCACCGGAATAACTATGACAGTAATGAGATTATTCCGGCAGGTGGGAATTGTTCTAGCACTCTTAATCAGACTCAAAGCCAGGGCGACGATAATAATAGTCATGCTTACCGGAGATAATATTCCTGCTAAGCATTGAACACTCTGGGTCCACCCCCCTCTCAGACCCCTTTTCAACTCTTTCTGCGTGCATTTCAGAAAGTGCCGACTCCTGCTGTTTCAGCAGGACGCTTTTAAAATTGTTTTCGAACTAATTAACCTTGCCTCGACTATCTCCGCGCTCATTCCACTTTGCTCCGTGCGCGCACTAACAATTTGTTTTGAAAATGAAACACCCAAAGGTGACGTTTCAGCTAACTGGAATACAAAAAAAAATATACAGAAATAAAAAGTCCTTAATGTTTTCATTCTCTCTCTCGATACGGTGAAACGTGTTAACTCAACGATTTAACTAATTCGAACCCGTTTCTGTTGCGACTTTGAATTACTGGTTTTTATTTGGTGAGTAGCGCGATGTTCAATACGTAGGTCGTTTTAGTAAATCATAAATGTAACTAGAAGGATAAATTAAATCGCCTTTATTGACGAAGATTCAGGTGTTTGAAGATGACTTCGTAAGCGTGAATCGTAAACATAAATAAATATAAATAGTAGAAAAATTCCAGTGTGCATATGGACCGTGTGAAGTTTTGGTATTCCACCTTTTTAATTTATTCCATGGCAGTGGATTCGCGCATTTTAGTAAAAAAAATCATTTTCACGCATTAAAAAGCATTATTCCGATTTAGGCAAGGGAAAAAGTAGGATAAAAGCGACACGTAATACAAAGGGCACGAAACAGTAAAACATATTTCGCCAGTGCTGAATCTTTCATCGCAGGCTTACGATCATCGTCCCTTACACCACCCCAACGAATTCGAATGGAATTTCTAGAATATCTGATTCCGCTTCACCCTCAAAGGATCCACCGCCGATCAACCAACCCATTCCGTAGAAGCGTCGTGTACAGACCTTATATCATTGACGGTACAACAATCACCGCGCGAACAGGCAAATAAATATTCACTTGTATGTGTGTGTATACATGAAACATCTTGTCCTGATAAATTATTATTTCGCGATCCAATCTGTCAGTCGGACAAAATGGGATTGTGCAGAACAGATGGTCGGGTTGGTGGAATGATAGGGAACTGGGACTCATGAGGTGGTAGAGGAGGAGGGACAGATGGGCTATAGATCATTCACATCACGTTTGGAACCGTTACAATGACATAGCACAATATATATCAAGGCTGGCGCCGCCATTCCTAAAACCTGCTATAAATCTACATTAGAGCTAAGAAGACACACACCTGTAAATATGGGTATTGTGAAGTAAACAATTTCAACAGCAAATGTATTTTCTTCGTATTTATATAAAAGAGTTTTATAATGTTTAACGACAGCATATTCTGTTGTAAATTTTTGTAAAAAAGGTGTAGTTAAACGTAAAACACAATCAGGGGACAAATAAAAGGGAAGCTGAAAAGTTCTTCCATAATTTGGAAGTTAGTACTTTTAATTTAACCTTCAGCGAACGAGCTAGTTTAGAATAGTCGCAACCATTACAGGTAGTTAAAATGTGCACATTTATACATTCTTGTTATGGTACATGCGCCGGGAATTTAAAATATTATATCTTACGAGAACATTTTTATTATCGCGAATATGGTGGCGTTCGTTCGCTAAGCGTTAATATGTAAATGCCCACCGAAGTAATTCTAGTAAGTAGAAGGAAACAGTGATTGATGATATTGTTAAAATTATACCTGTAGATTTCTAAGTTAGGATTTAGTATCCAATTTTTTCTTTCCATTTTAGTGGCTAGTTGCAAAGCCGAAACTGCAGTCTGTTGATGTTTACATTTTTTTTAAACATTTCATAACTCTCCCTACAATATGGAAATATTTTCGCCTGAATGCGGTTTTAATATCCAGGGTCATGAAAGACATATGAGGATCCTTTTTCGCGCGCGCGTGTATGTATATAAAATGGAATTTTTAATTACCTTTTTTTATGGGTCCGACATTGTTTGGGACACAAGATGGATGATGGCGCGTGTTTACATGAAAAAAAGCGACGGTTTTTAATTTCGCCGCCACGTTTTATGTATTACTTATGATGCTTTGCTTTTTCCTCTCGTTTTCAGGCTTCCTAAAGACTGGAGCCAAAGGAAGCGCCCAGGGGAATTTCGGACTAATGGACCTCGTCGCGGGACTGCACTGGCTGAGGGAGAACCTGCCCGCTTTCGGAGGAGACCCCGAGAGGGTCACCCTAATGGGTCATGGCACTGGGGCGGCACTTGTCAACTTCATAGCCGTGTCACCTGTTGCGAAAGGTATGCCCTTTTTACTCTATTTTCTACTGATAAAGCGGGGTAGCAGTCACCCCTCTGGGATCGGTGATTTAATTTAATTACAGCGTGTTTTTCATTTTTATTCATTTAACGTACTCACATTAAATTTAAACAAACTACTGCAGCTTAACACAGTCACTTTAAATATAAAGTAACTATAATAATAATGTTATAATACTCCTACTGCATTTTCACAGATCATTGTATTAAAATAATGACTGTTTGGTGTACAACCCGCTGATTTGTGATCCGATTTAGTTTAATAGTATTAACTCTATTCAGGCCGATGACGCAATTAAAATTGTAAACCACCACAGTGTCCATTTGTGATTTTTTTAATGTAAAATGGTTTACATTTTAAAGTAAAAAAAGGCATGTTTTCCGAATTATTTTCTCAAACTCGGATCAAGATAATAATCCGCAGTAACTTGCACTTAGTTTATTAATTTTTCCTCTATAATGTCTAGAGTTTCCGTACCGCTATTTTCGGGGATGATATTCTCGGGAATTTTACGAAAAAATGATGTCGGGTCCCGGGAAAAAATGAACGAGACCCGGGAAATATTGAATTATTTAGATTACGAATATAATCATATTTCCCACAATTTTACAGTGCAATGTGTCGGGACTCCGCGCACTTTCCGTGGAAAGGATAGCGGTTGTTATTAGCTGCTTGAAAATAATTTCGAGTGGACAGGAACTAAATAGAGAGTTAATTAAGATGAAGACATATACTTCATATAAAAAAAGTCGAAAATAGTTGGCAGCTCCGAAAACATAAGGTAACTGACAGACGTTCAGTGGCATGACTAAGAATGGGAATTTTGGAATGGAAAACCCTCAAATTTAAATAAAACTGATGGATAATGAATCTTAAATGTTTTATTAATAGTGATGATCAGTTCCAAAAATAACTGCTAATGTTTAAAATAGACAAACTCGGTAGATAAAACGCACAAACGTATTTTTAAAACAATCAACAAAATACAAGGCACCGGATTGGAGAATTTTCAGAAAATGTGCTGCCAACCATTTTAAACTTTTTGATCTCACGGTTCTAAGAAGAACGATTATATGAAAACGATAAAAAAATAATGTAACATATATGAAGCAACTGGCAAAAAACGAAAATTTAAATAATTTACTTCAAGCTGTGCAGACAATCAAACCTACGTCCACGTAAAATGAGCGTGACTTCTGCATTTGCAAATTTTGCCTCTAAAATCCAAAATTGACCATCAGATACGTCATTAAACGCACTGATTTTTTTTTAACTTTATTTCAGGAATGAATAGATAGTTTTTTCGCGCTTAGAACTATATTTTTCTGGTTGTTTAATTTTGTATTACATATTTTGTTAATAAATTGCACTAACGCTAAATTGATTTTGTTTTTTTTTTAATTTGAGATTTTAACATCTCCGAGATTTTAACAGAAAACTGCGACTGAGACAAAATCCCGAGAATCCCGGGAATTTTAAAATCCCTCCCGGGATTCAAAACATTGACGAAAAGAAGAAACCCTCGCAACATCCCTTATTTTCATAAAAAAATGAATGAATAATATCGCGAGATCTTTCGAGTATGTTTGCATGTACGCTGGACCGGATTATGACTCCTACAACAAAAATTTTAAAATGCTATTTACTTTATTATTTTTACAATAAAATAATATAAACTTAAAAAAAAACAATATACATACTCACCACAAACCTAGGAAAACAAAAATATTAAATGGAAAGAGTAAATAAGACATCTATTGAGAGCACAGATAAATGATTAAGTCCTTCTTTCCGAACTTTTTTTCTATTTCTACATAAGCAATCAATCGTTTCCTTAATTCTTCTAGCCTATCAATAATGGAAAGAAAAGCATTAATTCTCATATTACCTCGTTTATTTTTCATCAGTTTCATCAAATTGAAGCTTTTTCTTCTGTATCCTTTTTTATCTTTATTACATTCCATAATTTTGAATGGTTGTTTGCCCGTTTCTTCATATTTATCTAACTGTTTCGTAATGATTTATAGAATCCAATCAGTGATTTACAAATTGTAGTCGTTGTTGATAAATCATTATCAACGATTTGTAAAGTCTTACTGGCTTTGTCACATTTCTCTAAAACACTTGACCCAAACGATGGTAAAATACACATCTCTAACAAATTCATACAATGAATGGGATCGCTCTCATCTCCTTCCTTGTGAATTGGCGCTATGACTCCTTCCCTCCACTCCTTTGGAAACTGCCTTTCTCCTCTCCATATTTCGTTCAGCAGCACCAACATCTTCTCCTTCCCTTCCGGACTACATCCCATCCATGCTTCTGCCTGAATCCCATCGGGACCCGCCGCTTTACCATCCTTCATCTCCTGCAGCATCCTATCTAACTCTGCCATTCTAAAATCACCCTCCCTCTCGAAAACCCTTCTTTCTGCGACTTGATTCCTTCGAATTTCCTTTGTTTCTAGCAACTCTTCAAAGTGTGCCTTCCATGTCTCGATGTTTATACCCTCTCTTCTTACTTTCCTGATCAGCCCTCTTTCCTTCAAGTACCTCCAAAGTTGTTTTTCGCTCTTCAACTCCCTTACTCTCTTCATCTCGTCTCCCAGCCAAATGCCTTTTTTATTATTGCATTCCTCTTTAAACCTAACTTTTGCCTCTTTCATCGCTTTGTCTCCCCTCCTCCCTTCCCTCTAAGCCTTTATTGCTCTTCTTAGCACCCTTTTCGCTTCCCTACACCCTTCATCAAACCACAAGCCTCTACGCCCCACTTTTCCTCTATTTCTTCTCGTCATCGCCTGTTTAACCGTCTCCGCCAGCTGCTCTACTGTCCTCACCGATTGAAAATTGACCTCCTTTATCTTGTCCTTATATCTTCTTTTTGCCCTTTCAGACCAGCACCACCCCTCCTCCTCTCTGTTGATTACTACCTCTCCCCTCCCCCCTAGTTTCACCGTCTAATAGATAGAGATTTGGGTACTGACTGATCTAAAATTATGATTTAACCCTGTGTTACATCTTCATTTAGATTGGTTTTCAAAATATTTCACCTGCTGAAAAAAGTTGAATATTTGTTGAACGAACATGAAATATTCAGTTGCCATATAGCAGGATTCTACTTCCGCAGCTCCAAGTAAATTTAAGGAGTGTGCAGCACAGGGTACCAATAACACAAGATCGCTATGTTTTTAATGCGAGCCTGAAATTCACTATACCGTGCTTTCAATAATTCATTGAACATAGGGAACGCAGAAGACGCAGTCGGAGTGACTTGGAATAAGAGTGGGGGTCTCACCTCTGCGAAAGGCATATGAGGATCGAGTATCGGGATTTTGAGAACGTTAAATGACGGAGGACGTGGCGTTAACCTTGAGAAATCCCAACTCTTATTCCGAGTCACTCCGACTGCGTTTCCTGCGTTCCCTATGTTCGGTTGACAGCACGATATAAACCTGTAATAAAAGAAGCGTTGTTATACCACTGACCTTTACAATTCTTAATATCTACTTTTAATTCACTAAATATGTCGAGTATACATTCTTTTTACTAATAAATGTTACGATTCATTAATTTCTCACTTAGCCCATGATGAAACATTTATGTATTATTCAGATTTATTAAAACACGGTTATTTTTCCGCAGTTTTTTATATTTATTCTCAAGGAGTCATATCTATCATAGTCGGGGAGAAAGATAATAAAAAAGAACAGTGACACAAAACCAACTGTTTTAATCAATCTGAATACCATTTTAATTTACATAACGGCCAATTAAAGTCAGTTGATCTCTTTGGATAAAATCTGCCGCAGAATTGACACTTATAGCTTTGTATTTGTTTCGATGCAATTCTTTTACAATTGAATTTATTACTTAATTTCTTGTTAAATAAATGAATTATACGTGATTTTGATACATGGGCAGCACATTCAACTCGTGCTACGCAGCTCGGTTTCAACTCCAAAAGATCATCGGTAATAATCACTCGTTGTATTACGGCTGAAGGTACCACTTTACACAAATCGTACTGAAAGTAGCGATTTTCGAGATGATTTTTTTCACTTACCGGACGATTTCTTTACTTACGGGATGATTTTTGATACTTTCGGGACGATTATGGCAATAACATCAACTTTTTATATAATTATGACAGCGTTTGTCATATAACATTCATGTGTGTTTTTACCTTTCCATTCCAAAAAAAGGGCTGCTTAAAAAATAATGTACTTAACACGATTCAAAAGTGATTTTACGGGACTCACATCCCGTAAAATGTCTGCAATTTGCAGTTTTTCTGCAGCCGTTTTGTATGTTAAAAAATGGTGATGTGGCTATCAAGATACTTTCTCCGACTTGATGGTATCATTTATATTTACGCTTTCGTGGTTTATTTTCAATTTAAATCATATTTTAAATGTACTTCGAGCATTGTATAAACTCGGATGAAACTGACGTTTAAAACGTCAAAATTATGAAAGATTATACTTCAAATTCAAAAACTCAGTTTTCTCAAAAACTAAAGGGATTTAAAAATAAACTTATTCTTTACAAGTTGTTCATTTTAGCATTCTCTACAATTATTATTCACATAAATTTGCTGTAACTATTATCGTTTTATAATAATAAACTAAAAATTTAAAAAAATAATAAATTTTTTTCTCAAATAAAAATGATTTTATGAAAAATGTTTTCAAGCAAAAGATGTTCATTTCTTTGTTGTCTTCAAAGTTTGTTTAAATGTTTTAGTGATATTTTTTATATTTAAGAAAATATTGGCAAAAAACAAAAAATAGTTAAGGTAAACGCCCACTTTCGGTGTACGAAATTTTACTAAAAGCTTTACTGTTCTTCAGATTATCAAATAAGACGGATGTTCAAAGTTTCATATCAATTGCTCTATTGGTTTTTGAGATACAGCACGCACAGACAGACAGACACACACACACACACACACAGACACACACACACAGACACAGACACAAACACACAGACACACACACAGACACAGACAACACAAACACAGCCAACACAAACACAGCCACAAAAAAAATCCAGAAATTGTTGAAATGGCATCTAGGGACCCCAAAACGGATATTTCCGTAAAAAAAGCACGATCACAATACTTTCTCGTACTTCGTAACGGAGAAAGTAAAAAGCAAAAACACAGAAATGTTATATGACAAGCGCTGTCATAATTAAATACAAAGTAGATTTATTGTCAAAGCGCCCACATAGATACCCAAAATCGACCCGAAAGTAACAAAAATTGTCCCGAAAGTAGAGAAATCGTTCCAAAAGTAAAAAAAAATCCTCCCGAAAATAATAAATAATAATAATAATAATAATAAATGATACCGAAAGTTTTTATCTTCAAATACAAAGTAGATGTTATTGTCAAAGCCGCCCACATAGATACCCAAAATCGACCCGAAAGTAACAAAAATTGTCCCGAAAGTAGAGAAATCGTTCCAAAAGTAAAAAAAAAATCCTCCCGAAAATAATAAATAATAATAATAATAAACCATACCGAAAGTTTTATCTTCGGGACGGCTACAGAAAATTACTATTTTGAGCTCTGTCATGTGGTATGAATTATGAACCGCCTCTTTTTTCCCCTGGAGCGGGATGGGAGATAACGTTGAAATCTTAAATAGGATCCCTTATTTTTTATTACAGATTTAGCTTCTACGCTAAAAAGATTAGGTTTTTATCCGAATTTTATTTCGATTAGCAAAGAAAAAAGTATAAAAAAATTAAACAAAAACCAGTTTGTTATTACAAGCATTCATTCATCATCGCAATAGAAAATAGTGCAATGGAATTTGAAAATTAAATTTATTTTTATTCGTTTCTACGATTTTTTTTTTACAAAAAAACGTTTCTTTACCTCAGATATCGCACACAAAAACTTATTGACGACACAAAATTTTACGAATGACTACAAGCAACGCCTTATTTAAAAGATGACTACAAAAAATGTCATAATCTGCCATTTGATGCGAGAAATAAATTTAATTTAATAAACATATTTGCCGATTAAAGCGCCACTGTCGCTCATCGAAAAAAAAATTCGGATACCTTATCATTTTTAGAGTAGAATCCAAAACTGCAATAAAAAATAGGGGTTCCTATTTCAGATTTCAAAGTTGGGCGGGGTAGGGGGCTGTTCACATTTCACACCACATGATGGAGCTCAAAAAATTTTTCGGACGTATTTTTTTTTATGTCAATCCGATTTATATTTCTTGAGATATTTGGGTCTGAAACACCCGATATATGTAAATACAAGGATTTTCAAGAGAAGAGTGAATGATCTTATTGACCCCTTAATTTTTAATGAAAATTGCTACAAAATTAGCCTAAATTTCTATTTCAGTGTATTTAACTAATTTTTATGAGGTTCGTCAAAACGTACCCAAAAATTGCCTCCGTAGAGCCTGAAAGATGGATTCCGGGATGAGGCGAGGTCGAAGGTGCATTCTAAAACCAAACCCGGATTTCTGGTCGGAAAGTTTATGACCAAGTGAAATTCCCCGTTGGGGTCGAAAAATCGTATTTCGGATGCCACAAAAAAAGTGTTCAGACTTGTGGGTCGGACATATGTATTCCCATGTATTTTTCGGCGCTGAATCCGATCCCGAGACCCCTGGGGCCAATTCCAGACGTGGAGGGCCATTTTTGAGCTCGGGATCGGATTCAGCGTCGAAAAGTACATGGGAATACATATGTCCGACCCTCAAGTCCAAACACTTTTTTTTTGTGGTGCTGTGTAATTTAAGAATAAATTCATTATATCGTAGCGTTCACGTCCACCTAAAATAAATTTGTTTTAAAATGCTGAAACTACCTAAGATTATCTAGAACTTGTACCACACTATGGGTCTTAGGGGTGTTAAGTAACAATGACCGGACCGTTTAAAAATAAAGTCGTTATTTTTTTCAAACGGTGCGCTTTTAAAAATATCTATTATTATTGTAAGGTAATATGTGTAAATTAATATAATTGCGGCTATTTTAAGTTTTTTTTTTCGTATTTTTTGCCTTTGGTATGAATTAAGGGGTAATACCACCCCTACGCGCTAAAATTATACGTAAGTTTGGGAATTATTTTAGGGCAAATGAATAGTTTTATTTAAATAACTCGAAAAGAATTTAATTGTGTATGTATTTGACGACAGAGAAATGTTTTTTGTTGTTTATAATTGCTGCAAATGGCAGCGTACGGGCATACTTCCGCAATCGCCTTTTTTTCGATGCCATTTAGCGTACACGATATCTCGACATGGTTTAGGCTACAGCAAAGAACGATACATTTTTATGTTCTATATTGATTGAAGTTACAAAGTAACAAGCGGTTTTTAAAAATATTGATTTGTTGCAAAATGATAAAAAAAATCTGATTCAAAAATTATGATTACAAAAAGAGTTTTCAATATTTCGCAAAAATCCTACGTACTTTTTTGCATGCTACATAGGAGAATATCGTGTGGCAAATTTCAAATCAATTGGTTAAAAATTGTAATAATAGCGTTAAACGCAAATTTTAAAGTGTTTTGAGAAAAATGCGGTTAAAGTTTTGGCCACTGACATCTTGCGTATAATAATGAGATATATTAATTTACTCATTTCTTCGTAAATGGCTTAATAGCTTCGAAGACTTCAGTATGCATTGCTGGCTAATGCTTATAATTAGCAACATCATTTGTGGTCTGTTTTTTCATCTATATTATACTGGGTGCTGTAAAAATGGCGGATTAACTCAATGGTACGTTGTTGAGGATTACTTCGAGAGTATGGAAAAAATGTTGAAAAAAATCACGGATATTTTCGTAAAAAAAATTGAAAAAAAAATCACGATCACAATACTTTCTCGTACTTCGTAACGGAGAAAGTAAAAAACGTTGCGATAACACTTCAAATTTTGGAGGCAAGAAATCATATCTCGCGTTTTAAATAAACAAACACACATTCCATGCAGACCTAATTAAATGAGAAAAGCATCGGTTCTCAAAATGTTTAAAAAACCTCGAAAAATTAGGAAAATAAAAAAAAAATTCGAATAAATTTTGACGGAAATGGGTTAACAAATATTTTATGTATGTGCCCTTATATGCCTATTCGTTATTTCAAATACACCCTGTATAACACATTACATAAATTACATTATGTAACATCTTTCAATAATATCTTTCAATTGTGCACAGCGGCCTTTGTTAGGAACAGGCGGCCTTACATTTGAACATACGAAACGTCACTATGACAATCGGCCTATCACAGTGGCCTATCAATTGATTGAGACTGTAATACTCGAGTAAAATGACGCTTTACTCAATCAGCCCTAGCACTATGAGACCCTTTCAATTTTGTTGTACAACCTTTTGTTTTCTATTCTGAAGACTATAAACTAATGAGTTAAGAAAGAAAAAAAATCGTTTTTTTTTAATATCAGGTGTGGTGTTACCCCTTAAGAAAAGTGTGGTATAAGCTCCAATAAAAGTAGTCGAATTTATTTAATTTAAAACAGAAAACTATGATCGGATAATTATTTTTCATGTTATCATTCCGCCCAGTATAAAAAAGAGGTTTCAAGATAAACACGATTAAAGTTTTGCAATAGTTTTACTTCTTGAAAATTGTATATTTATACAACTCACGCTCACTCTGCTAAAACTAATAAAAAGTTAAAATTGCAGGAATCGATATCAATGCCTTGATAATTACAGTCTTTCGCGAATGTGCTCGCGAACGATTTTTATTATTCTTGAGCTTGCTGATTTTCTCTAAATTTTGCTTCGGAACTTTATGGCAAGCCTTTTTACATTTTTTCTCATCAAATCCGCTCTTGTTTTCACCGGTAACATGAACTAAACTGTACTCACTTGGTCAGCGGAATTTCGTTATTATTAACGATATAAACTTATTGTATCGTACTTGTGGCGCCATCTATACATTGTCTGAAGTCTCCTTCATTAGTAGACAGATTTACAAAAGTATCTGACCCAAAATCCCCGAACGCAAAGACGCGCGCGAAATGCTGTTTTGCAGCTGCTGCTGCGTTATGCTCAAACGTGAAATAACTGAATAAGGAGTTGGAATTCGAAAACTGCTTTAAAAGAAATAATATACATACTTGAAGGATTAACAATATGCAATAAATAAAAACGACCTTTCAGGTCTCATCAGTGTAGTTAGTTGCTGGTGGGGAAACGGAAATTACTATTGGAATAAAAGTATTCCAAACACCGTTAAAGGTAGAGACGCCAAGTGTTATATTTGCTGTCGCTGGCAATGTCCATATCTCGTCGGTGTTAAAGCCACCCGTATTTGGTTCAGTACAGTAAAATAAGAAATATTCAACAGTAATCTAACGAGTGCCTATGATTTTGTCGGCAATTATTAGCGTCGGGATCACGATTGCTTGTTGCGGCGAAAATCGGCACGACTGCGAAGCAGCAGTTCCGATTTTCTAGAAGCAACAAGCAAGAGTGATCTAGACGCTAATAATTGCCTAGGAAAAATCAGTCACGAGTTAGATTCGAGAAGACAATTGGCCGAACAGAAAGTTTACACTTCATAATTTGAAAAATTAAATTTAGTGACACCAAGTGTCAGACGTGTATTACTTTGCGCCACAATAATTGTAGTGAAAATGAGCTTACCCAGATTTTGAAAAATACCTATTAATGCTATTACTGATAAAAGCACTAACACATTACCCAAACAGATCGAATTCAGGAGCAAACTGTTTAAAAGTCCGGAAATAACTGACGTTTTATACGTTATAGAAATTGTAGTAACGCGTTGCTAGGCAATACCAACATGATGGATTATTTGATTAGCCATCCAGGGTGAATTGCCATGCATAACATGCAGCGTGGTCTGTTACGCGTCGTAATTGTAATTTTATTGCATCATGTCATCAACATTATTTGATTTCATTGGTTAAAAAGTAAATGAGGGCAATTGTCGGGGGTAATACCACAAGAGGTTCAATTTGGTCGGATAAATTTTATTTGTTTGCATGAGCCATTGAATCAACACACATTTCGAGAATAAATTGAGATGAGATTTTGCCTAATCTCAATTCATTCAAGAAATTTGCGATGAAATGACGACTGCCTAAAATAAAATTTATCCTGCCGAAATTATAACTATCTAACTATCCTAAATGGTTCAATTATGAGCTTATTAAACTAGTTAAAGCTAAGAAAAAGGCACATATTGATTATAAAACTAGTGGTTATGCAATTGATTATGATAAATTTAAGTCTCTGCGTTCACAATGCTCTAATTTGAGTAACTCTCTTTATCGTGAATATATTATTAAATCTGAAAGCAGCATCAAACATAATTATTAAGGGGTTTCCTAATCGTATGCATTATAATGACAATGTAAGTGATTCTGGTTGCACTTGTGTAGAGTTATTCGCCGATCACTTTAGCAGTGTCTATAGTGATGAACATGTAAATGCTCCAATATTTAATTATAATAATAAAATTTCCCTTTCAGAATTTTCGCTTGATACCGTTGATATCTTTAATTCTTTGAATGAACTACCTGACTTACTTACTAGTGGGCCTGATGGTTTACCTCCTTATTTTTTGAAAAGATGTATTTACTCACTTACAACACCACTTCAATTATTATTTACCAGATCACTAAAAACCGGCATATTTCCCACATACTGAAAAAATTCTTATATTAATCCTTTGTTCAAAGATTGCTGCAGAGATGACATTAATAATTACAGGGGTATTTCGGTTAAATCTGTAATCCCTAAAATATTTGATAAATTAATTTCCATACAACTTATTTGTTTGGAATTCTAAACGTCTCATATGCGATGAACAACATGGATTTCTTGAAGGCAGGTCTACAGCATCTAACTTATTATCATATCAGTTGTATCTGTTAGACGCCCTTGAAAAGGGATACCAAGTTGACTCTGTTTATACTGATTTTTCAAGGCCTTCGACCGAGTCAATCATTTTGTTCTATTAAACAAATTAGAAGGTCTTGGATGTGGCAAGTCAGTAGTCAAATGGTTTTCCAGCTACTTAAGGGAACGTAAACAATTTGTCAAGATTGATAACTTTGTCTCTAGAGCAATCGCAGTCACTGGTATACCTCAGGGATCACATTGCAAACCCATCCTTTTTTTGCTTTTCATCAATGACATTGGTAGTTTTATTAAGCAAAGTAGATTTTTAATGTTTGCAGACGATGTTAAGCTATTTACTGTAATCAAAAATCCAATTGATAACAATATTTTACAATCCGATTTAAATAATTTATCTGAGTGGTGTTCATTAAATTATCTAAAACTGAATTTAAATAAATGCCTCTCTAGTTCATTTAGTCGTGGCAGAATTAGTCATTTCAATTATTCAATAGGTAATAATAATTTAATCTCTGTTAACAGAGTCCGTGACTTAGGTGTAATATTTGATTCTCGCCTGACATTTATTCCTCATATTAATTATATTACTAGTAAAGCTTTTCAAACGTTGGGATTTATTGACAGATTTTCTAAACAGTTTCAGTTGGATACTTACAAAACTCTATACGTATCTTTGGTTAGACCACAGTTGGAGTACTGTACTACTATATGGTGTCCTTATTATAATAATTATAGTCATTTGGTCGAAAAAGTTCAAAGCAAATTTTTAATGATTGCATCATTTAAAATGGGCATTACTAGGGTAAATTATAGTCACTCGCACATGTTATTGTGTCTTAACCTAAAAACGCTACGATATAGAAGAGCCATGTTTGACGTTTGTTACGGATTTAAGCTGATCAATGGTTTTGTGAATTGTAGCAATCTGCTAGCCATATTAGATTTTAATTTTTCTGTGTCAATGACTATTCGTAACAGGCCATTGTTCCGCTTAAATTTCCATCGAACAAATTATGGTGCGCATAATCCAGCAACGCGAATAATGAAATATTGTAATATGCTCTTAAATTATTCCAATTTCTTTATATTTTGCAACTCAAATTCACTCTTCAAACGCCATTTATCATACATTGATTTATCAATTCTTTGTTGATTTATATGTAATTAGATGTCATCATTAGAATTAGATTTAGTTTATTACTATACTTGTGTCATACTATCAACTGTATTTTGTCTCTCCTTATTGTTTATATGTTTAAAATGGGGAATTCCGTTAAATAAATAAATAAATTACCTGCGAGTGGTATTTGTTGAGATAATTTAACGAATAAGAACTGTACATATTAACAATGTATATTAATTAAATGTACAATGGGTGAAAGAGCATTGTTTATTTGTGATAGAATTGTATGATGCACCAATTGTCAAAATCGTGTGTGGGTAAAATGAAAATGGTTGTGCCACGGGAATCGCGAAATTCGCGCTTGCACGTTAGGGAGTGGTACAAACCAGTGGCGGTATCAGGGGGGGGGGGGGGGAATCGGGTAATTACCCCCCCTAAGAATTTTTAGCTTAACAATTTTCATTGTTAAAAATTACCGATATTCCATATTCCAAACAAATAATATAATCGGTAAATTTTTT
Organism: Ocypus olens; assembly: GCA_910593695.2. NCBI lineage: Eukaryota > Metazoa > Arthropoda > Insecta > Coleoptera > Staphylinidae > Ocypus > Ocypus olens. The sequence goes on from OU343056.1 coordinate 18,616,183, forward strand.
CAACGCATTAAAACGTTGGAAAAGGATAGGGAGATTTCATGGAACAGGTGTATGCAATGGCGGCTCGTGGAACATTTGGATGGTAAAGCCACTTAGCATATAATATAATAATGCACAGTGGGCAAAAAGAAACGGTACAAATAGTTTTGTACTGTTATATCTTCGTGAGCTATTAGTATTTTAAAATAATTAATATAACAGTGAAAAGCCCAATTTTTACAGATAAGATGAAGTACTTTTGCTCTAAAAAAGTAATACTTAAACTTGTGCCTGGAGCAGTGGCGGCTCTAGGAAAATTTTGACGGTAGAGCCACTTAGCATACACAATATATCTCACCGTCTCATTTTTGAGGAAAGAAAAATCGATCATTAGAAACCTTCACTTGTTGCAGAAGCACTAAGAAAATAAAGACGAAAAATAGCCCGCATTAAATCTGTAATACCGTTCTTCGTCCACGGAAATCAATCAAACGACGAATTGTATTTTGTAACCTTATCCTCTTAGGCACGGCTGAATTTTGCACGGGGCTGTTTCTCTGTACGGCAGAGTTCAATTTGAAAATCGCGTCCGCGAAAGCCACTATAGTGGCGCATAGTGTAATACTTTAAGAATTTAGAACTTATTTTTGGTTAAAAAACGGAAAATTATTTTTTAACTTATCTATATCTCTTTAATGACTAAATGAAAAAAATTAAAAATTCGAAGATTTAAAACGTTGAGTTGTGGTAAGTTATTTTTAAGTTATTTTATTTGAGTTTATTTTATGTAATGGTTTGTTAGTTGACCTAAGTTACTCTTTATTTTGACGTGTCTCACATTGTAAATACAATGCAAAGGACCAACTCTTATCTTATCTTAAAGATTTTGCAAAATCTTTCCTTTCGTTCAAGAATTATCCTCAAAAAACTACAATTTTTTTTCTGTCTTATCTGCATCTATTCGGCGAGTACAACACTGAAAACAATTTTCAAATTTAGTTATCCGTTCACAAGTTATCTTAAATAAATGATTTTTTTGTCCTGTACATTAATAATAGAGTAATTAGAGTAAAAATACTTTTCAGGAGGATTTTTTAAAATCGGCCATTTTGTTCAAGAGCTATCTTCTCAAAACCACAGAACTATTGAGCAATTAATTTTTTTTTTATATATACATACTTTGCTGAAAGATTTTTCAATATATGTTTATCCGTTCAAGAGTTGTCCTTAAAGACAAGAAAACAATTATATGATAAATTTAATATTTTGGTCTTAACTGCATCCATTCGACTTTGCTGGAAGAATTTCCCAAATTCGATCATCCGTTCAAGAGTTCAGATATCAATTGAAGGAAACATTTAATTTTTTTGTCTTATCTGCATCCATTCGACGAGTACAACACTTTGCTGGAAGAATTTGCCAAATTTGGTCATACGTTGAAAAGTTATCATGTGATACCCGAAAAACAATTGAACAAATTTAATTTTTTGGTTCTTTTTTTTATTTTATTCAAATTTAGATATAGTACATGACAAATTATAACAAAGTACATCTCAACAGAATCAAATTTTACAGCTAATTGAATACGTCACAGAAAACAAAAACAAAATCATTTGCAATTGATATAATCCTCTACTGAGTAATATTCTTTTTCCATCGGTCGAGACATTTTTTCTACATCTTCCGGATAAATATAAGACTTTGCCGAAAGAATTTTACAAATCTCGTCCTCGGTTCAAAAGTTAAAATGTTTAAAATTAAAAAATGCAATTTTTACATTTTGTGTTAATGTCAAGAGAAAATTTCGTAATCTGTAATAAAATTACATAAAATTTGCCAAATTTTGAAGTTTAAATTATCGCAATTGAACAATCCATGCGGCAGTAGTGCAATTTAAAAAAATCAAAATCTTGGAAATTTAAACTGCAATTTTGCATTTCGTGTTAATTTCTCGAGAAAATATCCATTTTAAAATAACAGTAAATTCGCCATATTTTGACGTTTCAATAATTAAAATCGGACTACGCATTCGGCAGGTGTACAATTCCAAAAATTAAAATCGCGTTTTTTTAAATTCTGGAAATTAAAAAAATTGCAATTTTTTACATTTTGCGTTAATTTCGCGAGAAAATATATGAATCCATTTTAAAATAACACTAAATTCGACGTATTTTGAAGTTTAAATAATTATAATCGGACAACGCGATCGGCAGGTCTGCAATTTCAAAAATCGAAATTTCGATTTTAAAAAGTGAGATTTTTGCATTTTGTGTTAATTTCACGAAAATGTTTTGTTATCCGTTTTAACATTACACTAAATTTGCCACATTTTGGCGTGTTTAAATCATCAAAATCGGACGACGCATTCGGCAGGTGTGCAATTTCCAATATCAAAATCACGACAAAAATTACAAATTCAACGATGGTTACTTTTAACTGTCAAAAATAATAATTTTGAGCTACAAAAAATGACAATTTTTAACCTCCAAAAACTACAATCTTGAAATGCCAAAATTGATCATTTTCAACAACCAAAAACTTATATTTTCAACTACTAAAAATGGCAATTTTCAACTGCCAAAAACCACAATTCCCAACTGTCCAAAATGACAAATTTTCAACTGCAATAAATTACCGTTTTAACTGTCAAAAACTGTAATTTTTATCTGCTTACAATGACCATCTGCTTACTGGCAGAAATGACAATTTTTTTTGCTATTTTCAACTGCCAAAAATGATTACAATTTTCAGCCCCCAAAAACTACAATCATGAAATGCCAAAATTGATCATTTTCAACAACCAAAAACCTATATTTTCAACTGCTAAAAATGGCAATTTTCAACTGCCAAAAACCACAATTTCCAACTGTCAAAAATGACACTTTTCTGAAAGAATTTTTAATATCTGCCATTTTGTTGAAGAGTTATGCTTTCAAAACCGCAAAAAAATAAACGACGAATTTAATGTTTTATCTTATCTGCATCATTTCAGTGAGCGCAATAATTTGCCGGAAGAATTTTCAAAATCAGATTATCCGTTACATGAGTTATTTTTAAAAAGAACAACGGGTAACACTTTGCTGGATGAATTTTTAAAATGTGGCCACCCTTTCAAACAATTGAACGACGAATTTATTTGTTGTTTTTATCTGCATCTATTCGATGAGTGAACAACACATTGCACCAAGAATTTTCAAAATCTGGTGATGCGTTCAAGAGTTTTTTTTTTGCATATAACATTTTTTTGTGGGACTTCCAGGAACGAAGATGTGCTAAATGACTTTAGTTGTAAATAGTGTTTAGATCGACTGTAAACGCCTAAAAAACGAGTAAAAAACAGTTTTTAGCCACTGGGTGTATGAGAGCGGAAGCACCAGTTTATTTATCTTTTTTTTTATTATCCCCCCCCCTAGACTGGTTGCTTGGAAACGCCCTTGGTACAAACACTAGGATCTAGCCGTTAAAATGATAATTATAATTATTGTTTTGTATAAATATATATTATTACTTACATTTAGTATACATTCCATACATTTCTGACGTTTCTTATATTATATTATAGGTTATAACCTCTCACCAAACACACACACACTCACACTGTACAAGCGGCATGAAGTTAGGAAACCAATAACAGCTGATCGTTAATTGACCGGGTGCACTTATTTCCGACACACATAAAAGGGAAGACGCCAAATACACTAATATAAATGTTTATTTCACACTATTAGAACATGATAGAACAAGATGGATATTAAATGTAAATCGCAATCTTGCGACATCTCGCGGCCGAAGTACGAAATGCAGTTCTGTCAGTGTCACCGGCTTTAATATCGAATGTACGAAACTAAATCTATAATTAGTGAAAAGACAATATTTACCTCCCTGGCACGTGGTTCGGAATGACAATTGTGAACAATTTTTCACGCAGAAGCGTGTCCGAAACGGATTTCAATTATATTTCACCGCAGAGATATTCAGAACTGACACGAACGGCCACTGTTCAACTGAAGATAGCTGTTTACTAAAATTGTTAATATAAAGATCGTTGTCATGATGAAGGTAAATAAATTTTTAATCATTTGCAAATTTTGTTTGTCCGCTGTTTTAAATGCACCTTTTTATACATGAGTTGAATTATCTAGGTAAAACGCCATGAGCGATTATTCGTCAGCCTGTAAAATGTTAATTAGGCTGATTACTTCAATAGTTCTACAGTAAAGCTGCTATTTTTATCAATGTATTGTCAGAAACAATTTAGAAAATTTCGATTGTTTGTTACATCAGCAATTCCGATCTTCATATTTAAATGGCAATTCCGACTAAATGCACAGTTGCAATTTGCTTCCACATAAATTCGTCCCTATTATGAATCGAAACAAATACGCCGTTATTTGTGGACAATGGCCCAGTAGCACACTCCATCATGCCTCTGGCGTTAAAGATTTTTTTTGTTGTATGGACCTCTCAAATTTCCTATCGAAATGGAAGCGATATTTGTTGTTGGGCGATTTGTACGCGTCTGCGACAGATTGAAAAAGTTAGCCATCAACACTCTCTTCTCCCGGGAGAATATTGGGACCGTAATGAAAAGACATTAAACGATCACCGATGGCATTTATATTTCGCTGATTGCTTCCACCGGGGGAAACTTTTATGGTCTCTCGCGATTTCATCAATCAACTACTCAATTTCAGGAGCCGAAAAACAACATAACATGAAAGCGGGAAAAGGAAATAAAATTTCTTACGTGAAAATATGTTTATAGTTTTCCAATTGAGTATGTAATTTTTAATGTTCCTCTCCCACTGAAAAAAATGTTGTTGCAGCTATAATGTAACTTTAGATAATTCCAACCATATAATTTAATACCAATACAATGAAATTTTCTTACAAAATCACATATTTTTCAAAATCGTGATTTAAATTATTGCACAACTGCCGACCACTTGGTTTAACTATAAGGATTCCACCAACAAAATTTAATATAATATAATTCAAAAATTTATTTCGAAATGGTTTGCGCAAATATGAAAAATCGCACGTATTTCAAAGCATGATACTTCTTGAAAGCTAAAGTCAAATTCGTGAGGAAGTCCAGTTTACAAACTAAGATCGGAACATTCGAATAATAAAGGCAACGGCGGCTGATGTGGTGACTCATGGTGGGGCCAGGGTAGTAGAGATGACAATGAAGATGGTTGCAGGTCGATTGACTCATTCACTAATTGATTCGAATGGTATTAATACGGTAGAGATGCGCTATCCTGATAGGCAATACCGTCACGCCACCAGTCACCGCTGTCTAGGCCTATGCTTACACCTATGATACCTTCAAAATATGAAAACTTTTTTCTATTGTTAAAACATTATGCTTACACTTTCGATTATATTATGTTTTAAAACTTCGATTCTTTGTCAAAATATTGCACTTACACTTTTGGTTAGCACGCTGCATTTTGTGCTTTTCTGCCATTCAGGCAGTCCTTGGTTAACCTTCATTAAGATACAAGCTATTTTTTCGAAATCACAATTCCATTCAATTTATATTATTATTAACTTTATTGATCAGATTTAAAATTTTCTTCAAGAAGAAGATTAGAGTCATCTGTTTAATTCTTTTTTTTAATTAATTAGATAGAATATCATTAATCAATGCAACAAAAAAAAAATGGACCAAGAACACCCGAAAAATTTCCGTTGATGTTCGATAAGAGCAAATTTGAACCTACGTTCATTAATATTTCCGATTTATTACAATTTTATATGGATCTTCACATACTCCCTTTTTTATCCCTTTGTATGTGTATGTATTATATCCCTTGAAGTAATAAATAACCAAGGGTTGCGCTAACAAAATATTCGCAGAAGTTATGAGTTATTAAAATAAAACGATTAATTACATAAATACGAGCACGAAAACATAACAGCCGCCCACGAAGATAGCGTTTATGTTTTCGAACCGAATGTAAACGGAATGTGTAATTGTTATGAACCACCCTAGCCCCCGACAAGGGATGGAAATTTTAATCGCGGGAATGTACACACAGAGAGCATCTTTTTTAATCAAGCCGCCTATTAATTATTAAGCTATTAAACTTGCTCTACTTATATATAAGGGTAATTTTTAGAGGGGCGCCGCATTAATATTTATGTCGCCCGCGAATTTAATTAGAAGAGTGGCGAAGAAGGGGGCGCGATGCAAATTGCACCGCCTTTCCGATTTGAATTTTTATTTATCCCTCCCCGACTATAATTCATTGGACATTAAAACTTTCGCATTGTTGGTGAAACATAAAGGATATACTCTCCTCGGATTTGGAACCGTTCCAAGGAAGAGATCTTTAAATGAGCGGAATTAATATATGCGATGACATTTCCAGTTGTCCATAACTCCTAATAGGAAATCGATATCTGCCATAAAAATGCTCGTTTAATTGGCCTTTCATAAGAAAAAAGTTTCTTATCGAATTAAGAGATTAATTGAGAAATTTACAGTCAATAAATATAATTTTGGGATTTTAACGAGCTCAAGTTTAATTATTAATACAAAAATAATGATATAGCCCTTATATTACTTTCTCCGATTAAAAGATATAAGAGTTGCTTATATTTATACTTCCATGGTTTATTTTTTATGTCCGTTTACTCAAAAACTAAAAAAAAAACGAAAAACTTATTCTCTTCAAGTTGTTTACTATGCTATTTTCTATAACTACACAACGCAACAATTTTTAACTTTTTTTCGACAACATACAAAATGTTGAAATTATTATTATATACTAATTTTGTAGTGCTGATTTCAAATTTGGACATAAACATATTGTAGCAAGGTCCTTTTTGTTCTGCTTAATTTTATTTTTTTCGTAAACAATACAAATCTTGTCTCGGAGGTATACGACCATTCGAGTAGCCAATTCATATTATGTAAACTGTGGAATAAGGCCATGCGGGGTAACTTCGTCACCCTATTTTATTTTTTAGAGTGAAAATGATCTATTTTCAGGTCTGTATTTCGCTTAATATAATCGTCGATGCTCCCAATAAAGGCACCTTTCCTCTTAACCGCTGTGGACCTTTTACTTTAGTTAAGCATTTATTAAATTAAAAAAAAAATAATTTAACTCTGGTTCCGCAGCGAACCCAGCAGCGAACCAGTTACCCCGAGAGAATGGGGTAACTAGGCCCCCCCAGAGCCCTGTTCTGAAGAAGATCTGAATTAAAGAAATAAAATTACTGGACCCACGTACTCCTTACAATTCTTAAAATACATTGAATTCATGTTAATAAAAATAACCCAATTTATTTTTCAGTGCACTTAGTTGTTACTTTCCAAACTATAATAAAATTAAATTTACCCAAGCCCGGCCCGGCCCAGCCCGATCCAAATTATCCATCGAAAATCCCGACCCGGCCCGGCCCGGAGTTTGGAAAATACGGCCCGGCCCGTGCCAAAGCCCGGCCCATGCAGGTCTCTGGGCCCCCCTACCCTATTTCTGAAGGCAATGCGTTTAAGATGCTTTCTGGTACGGAACCATGCTCTATTTATGTTTTCCTTGTGGAAAAATTTCGTTTCTGTCTAAAACCTACTAAGCACTGAAGACAATGCATAAGTATACGTGTAGTAAGTCACCCTTTAAGTTAAATTCTGAGGTACCCTCTTCGTCAATGTCATCATCATTGTCCTCCATTTCATCGATTTCTTTATCAGATTCTCCTCTTTCATCGACATTTTCTTACGTTTCTTGGCTTATTTTGCGGTTGCTTCTTTTGGCAGCCGTCAGTTCTTTACGCTCTTCTTTTTCTTGAAGCACTCTGTCCTTTTTGCAGTAGGTATTCCGGGGTAGTTATAATTCCGCAGTTGCTAACCTTGGTTCTCTTATAGGTGGTGAGTTTTTTGGACAACTTTTGCGTTGGTTTAATAATGATAGGACGGTAACTTCAAAAGAGCAAAAGTTGTTGATGCTTCGTCACCATTTGAACGGTAGGTGGATGTTGATGCTGCTGGTTCACCACTTGCTGCAGGGATAGCACGATTTTCATTATAACGTTTCAAAGCATTTGGGTCGAAGATATCCTCTTATTGCCTTTCGATTTGGTCCTTGAAGAAGTGGATCAAAGATTCCAGTGCACCTGAAGCCATTTCGTATGCTTCTTCAAGCACTTCCTTAGCTATATCCTGGAGTAGCTTAACAAAGTCAGCTTTTGGATTTTTTTTTCTTGGACTTCCCCTTTACAACCGACACAACATTTTGTCCCATTTACTTTTCATCCTTATGAACATAGCCACAGCGTGTGCGGTAGCAATTTCATTATAATCACTTCATTTTCCATCGCCAAGCGAATTAAGTCAGTAGAAACATGGCCATCATAGATTAATATGACTTATGTTCTTTAAAAAGATGTCTTTAAACCAGTCATGAAAAAGTTTAGTGTTTATACAACCCCTTTTCGTTGCCGATATCGTGACATTCGTTACGTCTGAGTTAATCCAATTTTCATTATGTATTTTCTTTTGAATGCGCAGAGTAATGGCTTCATGGTGCCATCAGCGGTGCAACAAATGGGAGCAGACGTATTTTCTCTTCTAGGTCCACTGACTTTTCTTTTGGACTTAACTCCCTTAGCCCCGATAATTTTCGTTCTTGATGGGTCCTGGCAGAAGGTGGTTTCGTCACAATTATATATTTGACCAGGTTTCTTGAACAACTTTTTTGAGCACATCGAAAAAATTATAAAAAACAAATAGGTTCGTTTGATCACAACGAATTTGTTCTATTGCTTGCGGTATTTTGGATGACAATTTGTGCCTCATTTTGAACGAAATGAGCAAGTTATTTCATTTTGAGTTATGTAGCATCCTACGATGTCCAGCAACTCCTCTTGTGATAGGCCAAATCCATGTTTCTCAATGATTCTAATACAATTTCTTTTTGATTTTCCTGGCTTAAATAGGATTGTACGCTTCCTCCAGCTTTTTCCTTTCGACGGGATCCTTCCAAATAATGCCACAGGGTCGATGTTGGAATGCTCGCATGGACTGCAGCAGCGTGACATGATTTTATTCCACTGCGAACATCTTTGGCTACGCTTTCCAGGTCTTTAGTTGTGTGCCTGCCTCTGTTGGTTTTTCGTTTGTAGTTTCTGACCATTTCTGAAAATGGGTTGCAATATTTACTGTCAATAATATTGGAGATAAGAAACTCTTTGTAAGCAAGGGCAATCTAGCTAGTTTTGAAACTGGGCCGACGAGGGGTGACTGGAGCCGACGTGGGGTAACTAGGCCCAAACCTGGCCCAGTTACCTCACGAACATGGTCCAGTAGCCCCAATATCGACTTATCTGGTGGGCACCCATTGCACAACCACATGTTGCTGTTGCTGTCATTTGTCGACCAATTATTTAGTTAAAATAAGCCTTTAACAAATTATTGAAAATCTCAAATTAGTTAATTAAATGTTAACAGTGATGTAATAGTAGTTGTTTACGATACAAGTACCGTTATGGAGGCTTTTTCATTACTAGAGAAAAGTTTGAAAATACGAACGACGTAGGAGCGAGTGCTTTTAAATTCTCGAGTAATGTAAAAGCAAATAAATATGTTTGCTAAGATCTCCATAGCAACGAGTTGCGTTAAGATAAATATAACAACACTAGTGTTGTTAAAGGTACCTTAACGTTACTCGTTGCTAAGGTGTTACTGGCATGTTAACGTTATAGGATAAAATAAAATAAAAACTTACATACCTGTATGTGTTAGGCAATTTAAAGATTAAAATGACAACATTTTAAAAAATTCATTAAAACAATATGGCAGAATGTTTCTAGCTGAGTATCGTTGTGTTATGTTGGCAGCAAAAACGTATTGCCACGCTTACAAAAGCACGGGATATTCGGATGGTTTGGGAGTAACAGGACCTTTGGACCGGATGCCCAGCATGCCCTTAACAAACAATATAAAATATAAAGTTTTGAAGATATTAAATCGAGAAAATTTAAGAATAAGTACAAAAAACAGGTCTGCTATCTACTTTTTCTTTCATTTGTGTGGATTGGTGTCTTCCTTCTGCGCAAACCTGCAAAAATCTCCCATCATGTACGGGTTCTATCTTCCTCGGTATTTTTCTTCCATTATTCGAATATCTTGGTGCAACCTCGCTCATTACTCATCGTTTAGAGTTCTCTGGGGAAAAGTCCAGATGTGAATGTATCTTCAATAACATTCTGCAAGCCAAATTTTTGTAGTTTGCTAACAGATTATTCACCAGCAGCTTGTAGTTTTCTTCATTTCTATTTCCAATAAAACCTTTTATCACAGATGCTTACACTGCTTGTACTTTTTGTGAAAGCTTGGCTTTCTCTATCACCGAGTAGTTTTCTAATTTCGAGACCAACAAAATTCTTCACCTTCATGGTTTATTACTTTAACCAAATTTTTCATTAAATCTAGATCAATGTGCTGTGCGGACAGAGGCACCATTTGAGGGTCAACTGAAGGCTTGTACTTAACATTGCTTTGCCCAGGAGTGAAGTCATCTCTTTTTGGTTGGTCTTTGATTTGCTAGTCTTTTTCGGTTGCTTTTCTATCCCAAAGACAGAGGCAATATTTGGTGAACCCTCCTGGAGGACTCAACAACAATGCGAACACTTTTAAATCACCACATAGCTGCCACTTGTATTCCTCGTATTCTATACTAAAATTTATTTTTCCTATCCCAACAAGGTGTTCCCCATTATCATCTCCATCATACAACTTATTTTGCTACGATATACACGACATCAATCCTAATCTTTTCAATCCTCAATCCTATTTATTACAATTCAGGATTCTTTCCATAATCTGATAGGTCTCTTTCAATACTACAGAACGCGCCAGAGGAACTGAAGTTCTCTTGTTGCCGTAGTGTAATAGCACGGCTTTTAAGCTGAACTTGACTAGTCAATAAACAGCCGCAATTATATTGCATCATGCGTAATACCCATTAATATCATGAATATCATGACAAAAGCACAATGAATTCTCCATCCTAAAATATCCAGAAAGAGTGTCATTTCTCTTTCTGCATATTGAAACTTTGGTTCTTTTAGCAAACAAATTCCACTCCTGTAAACTCAGCTTTTTCTTTGGATAGGTTGAGATCTCCAACGAGGTTATTTAGTTCATGTTGCTCAATAAAAAAGGGTTCACCTTATATCTGAGGAGTGTATGTAGGATTAGAATGTAGATTATCGCCTTTTCCTTCCATCAGGATCTTGTCCACTACTATAAGGCTAGTATCCCCACTCAGTTGGTTTGAGTACGGATAAACCTCCACAATGTGGTATTGGCCGAAGAGCTGACGGAACATTCGGATATTCTATCCTACCTTTTTTCTTCTTCGAGAAGCCCCCTGTCTTCGTAAGACAGAAATAAAAATCATTTAAATGGCTTGTAGGCTCCCGCTAAACCATTGGAACTGCTAATTACATGCACTTTTTGTTGCCTTTGAACCATTCGATCAAGTGCACTCAGCACTCATGTGGTGCCAGCTTTTTGACTTTATTACCTACATGACAACCAAAGTAATGAACGTGCGCTCTTTTTAATGTTTTTGTTAACAAACGACACTGAGACTCTGATGCTCGTAATAAACTGCCCATCCACAACAAAACCTATAGCAAATTAATACAAGCTCGACGTTTTTTGTCTAACTATGAAACGGCGTGGTTAACACGTCACAGTGAGGATATATTTTATGATTTGTTCGCAGTACAGCCAACTTCCAAGTACAATTTCTCGCTTAAATGAAAAAAATTATAACAATTGTACGAGATATAAATTAAATCAGTCAAAATAAATTAAGATAAACTAACACAAAATTGGTACGTGATAGAACCTTTTAGAGGTCAGATTTGAATTCAGCGATCAAAAATCTAGAAGAAACACTTATTTTTATGAATATTGCCAAAATATTGTTGTCTAGTGTTATTTTTAACATACATTTTATTATAATTCCATAGTTATAAACCAAAAACGAAAAAATAGTAGATTAAATATCAAGGGAGAGAAATGCGTGCTTTTTCCTGATGTGCAAATTTGCATCCCGAAGGCGAAAGCCTGAGGGATACAACGCACGCAGAGGAAAATAGCATTCTCTTCTGAGGTATATATACAATGTTTTTTATAAACGGGATATTTTAAAAATAAAACGTTCGTTTCTAAAACCTTACTTAGAAGAAAACGTTGTCAGCCGTGATAGTTAAAATAATTAATGGAACCTTATAAGGAGAGAAATTATAACTTCTCTCCCTAGGGAGAGAATAGTTATTTGTTTAACAAGGCAATAAAGTGAGAGATTTGCGGACGCGGCTGGAGTTTCACCGACGAGCGAGCTTGCGAGCGAGGCTGTGAATCCAGCCAAGTCACGAAATCTGCTTCATTGCCGAGTTAAACACATAATTTTTTCGCGGATTGTTCAGGAGAAATTAGTAATAACTTGCAATGCAATAATTTTAAATATATTTAATTCAATCAACATATCGCAGGTAGCTTTGTAAAAATTTCGTAGGTACCCAAGTAAAACAAAAATTGACATTTATAATAGATATTGTGGGGTCCGAATTTTGACGGTGTGTGTGGTGTAATCATTTATAATCATAATGATCATGATTTCATAAGTGATATACAATGAATATTTAAAACGGACGGACCGTATAATCATTTCGAGTAAAACTCTTCAATACATTTCATTACTGATATGGTTGATGGTAGAAGCCATTACTTTGTGATACATTTTGACTCAGGAATTCAGGAACTTTTCAATAAAATGCACTTTGTTGGTATCACACACATTTCTTTACGATTACAAATATTAAAGTCATAATGTTAATATTATTACTGTTCAATGATTAAATTCAAATAAAACTTACATAATACGTAACCTCCAAATCCCTTTCGATCATTTTTCCGATTGCTGCTCGGGTTCAATTACATGGGAAAGTTAGGTAAACACACGGTGCTCGGAGAAAACTTACACGGGGTTATTAATACTTCTCAGAAGCCGTTATTGGGCTTCTTTCACAGGCAACATCTGAAGGAAAGTCTCTCGTTCTACTGTGCCAGGAAATAAGTGCGCCGGTCGATGACGTTTAAACGTCAAATGCCGGACCGCTAGGAGCGGACAAACAAATTTACATACATTGTAATGTCAAACAAATTTCCGGGCGACTTCTATTGGTCGACGCGGTGTCACATCTGATTGGCGAAATAACGTGACGTAGTCTCACTCGATTGGCTCATTACTTTTACAGCCTAGGCATAAATAAGCATTTTTAAAGCCTAGTCCGCAAAAGTGATATTTCACGGCCTAAAAGCAGTCCGAAAATTCTTACATTTCAGATCAATCCGCGAAAAATGTTATTTCTCTCACGATTTCGAGGGCTGAAAATCGACTTTCTCTACCGTTTGTTATGAAAAATATTTTCAAACAAAAGATATTCATTTCTAAGTTGTCTTCAATATTTGTCCAAATGTTTTAGGAATATTTTACATATAAAAAAAATATTGGAAAAAAAGAAAACAAAACGATGAAGGTAAATACTCACTTCTAGTATACAAAATTTTACCAAACGCTTTTCAGTTCTTCGGTTTGTCAAGTATAACTTACGTTCAAAAGTTCCACATTAATTGATGTATTAATTTTTGAAATACAGCGCGCACACAGTACGCAGACTCACAGATACACAGATGCACAGACACAAAAAAAAATCGCCTACAGAAACCAAGAAACGGATTTTGGTTTAAAAAAAAATTACCATCATAATACTTTCTCGTACGTAACGGAAAAAGTAAAAATATTGTAACAAGTCATTTTCGGAATTTATTGAACTCATTATTAATTAAAAATATTGTGCGAATAAAGTTTAAATACAGCATAACTCTTGGATGGGTTATGATTTTAAAATTTAAAAAATAATGCGGTATTATTAGATTGATTGTTGTTTTTTTCAGAGCCAGCATTCGCATGATAAATAATAAAAATGGTGATGTGGCCATCATGTTACTTTCTCCGACTTTATATTTACGTTTTTATGGGTTTATTTTCAATTGAAATCATATTTTAAATGTACATTGAGCGTTGCGTAAACTCGGATGAAACTGACGTTTAAAACGTCAAAATCATGAAAGATGGAAAAATTATACTTTAAATTTAAAAACTCGGTTTACTCAAAAACTAACGAGATTTCGAAAAAAACATATTCTTTACAAGTTATTCATTTTGGCATTCTCTACAATTATTATTCACATACATTTGGTGTAACTATTATTGTTTCATAATTATAAACGAAAAATAAAAAAAAATAATAAATTTTTTTCTCGAATAGCAATGATTTTATGAAAAATATTTTTAAGCAAAAGATGTTCATTTCTTTGTTGTCTTCCATGTTTGTTTAAATGTTTTTGTGATATTTTTCATATTTAAGAAAATATTGGCAAAAAACAAAAAACAGTTAAGGTAAACCCACTTCCGGTGTACGAAATTTTACCAAAAGCTTTTCAGTTCTTCAGATTATCAAATAAGATGTATGTTGAAAGTTTAATATCAATTGCTGTATTAGTTTTTGAGATACAGCGCACACAGCCAGACACACACACACACACACACACACCATGACACACACTCACACACACTCACACACACACAGACACAATTTTTTTTTTCCAGAAATTGTTGAAATGGCATCTAGGGACCCCAAAACGGATATTTCCGTAAAAAAAATTTTTGAAAAAAAATCACGATCACAATACTTTCTCGTACTTCGTAACGGAGAAAGTAATAATGTGTTCCAATGTAGGGGAGATTTATTATTGAATTTTAATTCAGAAATTTAAATTTATGCCACTGTATAGATTTTAGTATAATGATAATCAACTATTATATACACTCCGCAAAAAAATTATCGCATCACTAATATTATTGTACAGTCCAGATTGTAACTGCCTTGAGGTACAATGTCTGATACGCAGTGCATTTAAACGTATAAATCAGTTATCTCTTGCTGTTGTTGCCCTCTTACGACCTTGTCCTGCTCTTCGTGTGTATTCTCTGAATTGTCTTATTATTCTTGAAACCGTGGACTGCTGAATTCCCAATGCTGCAGCAACATATCTTTGATCTCGACCATCGTCAACTAAGGACACGTCACGAACGATTTCGTCTCTTGTTAAATTTCTAGAATTGCGAGCAGTAGCTTCAACATTCATTTTGAAATAAAAAATAATAAAAATTTCATATAAATAATCATTTAAATGTTTAAAAAAAAATATATAAAACTACTCTTACCACAAATTCAAGAAAATCGAAGGAATATTCGTTGTGTTGTATTGTTATGTTTATTATTCATAGAAACAGATATGTTATCACAATAAACAAATGTCCAAACAGGAAGAACGTAGGTGATGCGATAATTTTTTTGCGGAGTTTATTATTAAAAATCGCCATCTGGTCTACAGCATACATCAATTCACACATTTTTCTGAAGCAATCTTTTCCCACATTAAAGTAATATAAACACGTTCAACTTCCAACATTTTACACCTCAAAACCTGGTGCAGTGCCAATAATTCCTGTGGAAAAGTTTTAATTAGTTCCAGTCGGCGACGCCCAGCAAGTCTCTCTATGCAGATTTAATCGGAACTAGCAATATATTGGAGTTTCGGGAACCATTTAAAAGTTTCCCTTCGATCCAAGAAACGAACACGTCACTTTTTAACAATTGTATATTTCACACCACAACGCTTACTGTATACTAAAGAGTAAAGGACGAGACATAAATCCAGAAATTCAAAAAATGCTACAAAAGTATTCCGTGTGTTAGGTAACGTATTCAATATGTTTACAATAAATACGGAATCAAAGAAAACATATTCTGTACTTTGCGTATATAATGAAGCTATTATACCACACAAAACTGTATCGTAATTGCTTATTATTAAGGATAGTAATGATAGTAATATGAAATAGATATTAATTCGTAGTTTAAACTCTCGACCAGTTTCGCCTTATTTTGGCATTTTCGGAATATTTTTTGTTTGTTTTATTTGGTAGAATTCATATCTTTTTCATATTACCATCCTTAATAAAAAGAATTACCAATACGTACATATTATAAAACAATATTATATTATCTGAAAGGTTATTGGATTTTGAATGAGAATACGTTACTAAATATAGGTTGTGCCATTTGAAAAAACGAAATTATTCAAATTTATAAGTTGGGATTTTCTACCACATTTTTTTTATCGCCTTGTATAATTTTGGTTGGCGCTATAGTTCGAACCACGGGGATGAAGCCGAGATACGAATATCGGCAACACGAAAGTATGTGGGCCACCCCAGGACAGTGGGGCGAGGGGAAATTTCAAATTTGCCGCTTTTCCAAAGATGGTTCCCTCGATGTTGCCAGATTTATCAAAGAACTTATTATGGGGATTACCGTTTTTAATAATCTTTAAATTTCACTACAAAGTAATAATTTTAACAATTAAAATTATGTTTTAAACATAATTAGACTCATTATTGCTTATATTTGTCATAATAACTCATGAAAGTATAATATTACTGTTTATTAAATATAATCATGTACATTGTATATTTTATACTTCGATGTATATGCGGCAACGCTTAATGAGTCTCACCATTTTTATTAACTAACCTCAATAGTGCTGTGAGTGCTAATAATTCATGTTTGAAGGTAAGTTATTATATATTCTGTCTTATAAACTCGTCAATTGTATTTATTAGTAATGGAAACATCAAATGGCCGTATTAAATATTCTTGTAAATATCCAGAATGTCAAAAATCTTTCTTTTCCGATACCTATAATTAATGTCGACTACAAAAATAAACATTTCTATAAATTTCCCAAAAATGAAGAATATCTTAAAACATGGAAAACCATTTGTGATATTGAACAGTCTTCATTGTTTAAATTTTCATTCATGTGAAGATCATTTTATTCATAAACATTTTGTTAATCATTTCCGCAAAAAATTGAATTGCAATGCTGTTCTGACACCCAGAAGTAAGACAATATAACTACACTAATTTACTTTTTAACTATTTTAATGTCATGAAACGAGCAAACAACTGACCTGTTACGACGCCTGAAAGAAATATCCTAAGAAGAACGAAGAGACCTGATGGAACATTGCACCTGGACTAGACCCTAATACCCGATTGTTGTGATATTTTTATATTTGATAATTTTGTTAATAATAATGTATATAATTATTCTGTTAAATATATTTTTTCCATGTAGGCCTATTTTTATTTTTATTTTGTGAAATCCAATCTTTTTTCTTTTACCAAAACCAGTAACTTCTTCATTTATGTACTATCTAAAAGTATAATCAATTATGTGCTCAAAAAACATAATTGATTATATTTACATTGAAATATATCGTGAGACAAGTATAACATTTTTAAATTTTGGCGCGGAAATCGTAGTAATTTGCCACCCCGACACCAGGCGGCGCCAAAAATTGTGTTTCCGAAATTTAACATGCAGGTTTCATTTCTAAAGGTATGTGTTCTGTGGTTCGAACGTTCAACCAAACAATAGAAATAATTTTAATGGTCCAACGTCAATCACTTCGGCATAAATAAAATTTCACCTGTACCATCAATTTCAACAAATCTTTGAACGGGGTGTTCCATTAAAAAACATAACTTTGATGTGGATCTTTTTTATGGACACCCTGTATAACTGGTAATAATTTTAAATTGTGCATACAACGATCCTACGATTATCCATTTGAAAAGAACAACACGAAGTTACATGTTTTTCCATAAAATTACCGCGTCGTATGAGGTGCCCAATCCTGTATACTTATTAGCCAATTATAATAGACGTCATCTGAGTCGACACGTATGATTGGTTCATTCATTATGGGACAGGATAAGACAGGATGGAACAAGATAGGACAGGAAGGGACATGAATGGACAGGAAGGTACAGGGAAAGACAGGAAGGGACATGAATGGACAGGAAGGTACAGGGAAAGACAGGAAGGAACAGTACATACGTGCCACACGTCCGATCGTCTGTAAATAACAAAAGTGACAATGAAATTGAAATTTCAGATTAAAAAATATTGGTTACAACACTAACCATTTCCATTCTAACCTTTTTTCAGAATAAACTGTTAAAAGTTGGTAGCATTTAAATTTTCAAATCATTAGAAAGTTATAAACTTAAAGATAATGCACTAAAAACGCTTTTCAAACTTAAAATTAATTACAATTCAAATCAACGAGTGATTCAACTTCAGAATCATGTTCGGTTGTCAAAGTCATACCCGTCTCTGTGTCCGAGTCTGATTCTGAATCCATGTCCATGGTCGTCACGACGACATTATTTTCAGTTTCTTGTCTTCATCTTCATCTTCACCACTACTACTCGAAGTAGTAGTGGCACGTTGAAACTCTTGGTAAACAATGTCAGCATCATTATGAGACAATTGTGCAGACTATGAAGTACTTGGTTTTGGTTATTAATCCGATTTATTGGACTCAAAATTGATTTTTCAATTGTGAGATATACGTAATCTTTCCAGTTCTATCGGTTGTCAATATGTTTCTTGTTTTATGACGAATGAATGAACAAGTGCTGAATGATCTTTCAATTTCTGTCGACGAAACTGGAGCACTTAAAATTCTGATGGCAACTTTAGATAATAACGTTATACCACACAGCCCTCTTCTCCAAGAAACTGGAGATGCCACTGTCCGAAAGATTTTCTCTTAGAGATACCTCAATATCTGACATATTTTGTTATTCATCTAAACGTTCTACAATTGGTGTGAGCATTCGAATAATGATATCAACTTTAGGCCAAAATGTTTATCCATGAAGTTCTGAAAAGTTTGAGAAGAGAAGTATATGGTCCAAACGGGCCGCTAAGGGTTTATTTGAAGACATCAGCTAAAATAACTTCGTACACGTGATGGCGAAAAGCCACCCATAGTAAAGCATTATTTGTCATTTGATTGATTTAAAATAAACAGGCTATTAACTATTCACTAACATCTGCAACGAAATGAAATCTCTTCTAGATTATTCCAATATTGATAACTAACATTAACAACGAAGAATAACAGAAAAAAAATCTATAAAACTTGTAATCAAATTAGTCGGGGACGCGCGGCGATTCGGCGTCCCTATTCTGTAACTGGATCACGGTTGTGACCCTAAATAGGGTCTGTTTATTTTTTTTACAACATATTTTTCTGTTAAAGGAACAAAGGCCAGCTTGAAGAAGAACTAAATTTAAAAAAATATTTTTTTACCTCATTTTTGGACCATCCTAATGTAGGTTTATACCATTTTACACGAAAAAAAAAATCTGTGAGATTTTATCAATTCCCAATTTTGTCCCGTAAGATTAATAAATCGGCCACTGCTCATTGAAAGTTCGAATGGAAGTCTAGGAAAGAAGACAACGTCCTTCCTTAATAGGAGCAAGTAGTTTTCTTTCGCTTCCTTTCCGAATAGTGTTTCGGTCCTAGGGACCGTGAAACATTTTCTTATCAGTTCAATGTATAGATTTGGTTACATTGAAAGTTGTTTTTTTCCTTGTGTGGGTGTGTGTTGCGCGCCTGATGGACTCTCTGATGGAGGCGGTGGCTCGGTTCTCAGCTTTCGTATCATTTTTAAGTGGTGTATTTCTGATATATCATAGGGCAGCTGTTATTTACCTGATGAATTTATTTTGTTTTTTCCGAAGTAAGTCTTGTCTTTTAGGAAAGCCTCTATACCATATTTCCTGGCCGTATGTTGCTGTTGCAAATATAATTATTCTCAGGATTTTCACTCTGTTTCTCAAACTGAGGCAGCGGCCTTTTTTCAGTATAGGATAGAGCTTGTGGGTTCTGAATTGGGCGAGGCTGGTCCTGCCTTTGATGTGATTGATGAGGTTGAGTTTTTTTTTATCTAAGGTGATGCCGAGGTATTTAACTTGTTTGGACGTTTCAACGTTTTTCTTTTTGAATTTGATTAAGTTGTTCTTTGGTATTTTAGGAACAAGTAATAGAACAAGTTCGGTTTTGGCCTCGTCTGCTTGGATCTTTGGGCGGTGTACGGTGTGTGGTGTGTGGTGTACTTTTCGATTTAGTTGAGGGCGCCGTCCATTTAGTTGAGGGCGCCGTCCATTTTGTTGAATACCGATTCGAAGTTTTCTGATGTTGGTTTGAAAGTAGTGAAGTACGCCACGTAGATGTTGTACAGTCCTGGTGAGAGGGGCGAGCCCTGAGAGAGTTCTGCTTTGCCTACCTTCCATGATGAAAGTTGGTGGTTCATCTTAACTTGGAAAGTTCTGCCGTTGAACCAGCTTTGTATTGGTATAGTTTGCGATTTCGGGAACTTGTAGCCGTCTATTTTATGTACCAATGCATCTCTGCTGACCCGATCGTATGCCTTTTGGACATCTAGTAGAGCGATGAGTACTTTTTGTTATTTTTGTCTTTGCTACTTCCACCAGGTTTGAGGCTTGTTGGACTTCGGGCGGAATCCGAACCGGGTGGCGGGATTATATTATTTTCTTCGGCGAAGGTCTGGATGTCGCCCTCGATTATGTTTTCTGTTATTTTCGCGAGCCCTGTCAGAAGGCTGATTGGGCGTCTGTTTATTGGTTTTGACGGGTCTTTGTCTCCTCTCGGGATGATTATTATCTGGGCCATTTTCCATATGTTTAGAAAATAGCCGTTACCACGGATGCTGTTTATCAGCCTTGTTAGACGTTGCAGCGGTTTGTCTTGATGTAATTTGATCGCTCTGTTGGGGATGTCGTCAGGACCGGGTGCTTTCTTGTCGGATATTCGATGGATTTTATTTTTGACTATTTTCAGGTCAATGGGAGGTGGAGTTTCCCTCGGTTAGTTCAGGATTCTGTTGTTAGTTCTCAGGATGTTTCGCGTGAGTTGAGGCGGTGCTGGGTCGTCGTTTGTGAATTGTGTTTCGGGGTGTTCCACAATCCTTTCCGCTTTATCCTCGTCCAGGTACCACCTTTTGTTGTTGGCGAAGGTCGGTTTGTTAGGATTTTTTCGTCTACTGATTTTGTGTAGCAGGAAATTGTCCTGTTTCCTTGTTTGCTTCCTGGATTTTTGAGCTCCAGCTTTCCTCCTTTTTTCTTGATAAGTCATGAGTTTGAACTCCCTCTGCAGAGCATTTAGACGAATTTTGTCGTTTATGAGTCTTTTTTTGCGTATGTCTTTTTTGCCACTTTCTTTTTTTTTAGTAGTAGTTTGTCATCGGCATTTAAGCCGTGCTTGTTCACCATGGACGCTGTCCTGGATGTTTGGAAGCTCTTTCAAAGTGTGGAAATTTCGTCTGTGGATGTTCTTGTTTCGCTTTCGATGCCCTCATTTTCCAATGGGGTACTAGGGGCGGAGATCTGGTTGCTTAGGTAGCTGAACCACATCCAGTCCGTTTTAGTTGTTCATTGATTTGGAGTGGGTGATTGGCCTGTGCGTCGGCTCCCAGGTTCTTCCCGATGGGTTGATCCTTCGGCTTCCCCAGATGTTTGGCATTTAGGTCACCGCCAATGATGGTGTTAGGTTTGGATATCAGCGTCTTAAAGTCATCTTCGTCGATGGTAGTGCCTGTTTTGGAATATACGGAAATAGTGGTTGTCGTGGTTCGGTTATTTGTAATTTCGATGCCGACTGCTTCGATAGTGGTGTTGTTATATCGAATTTTTTTTTCGCGGAGCTGTAAGTGCGATAGTGGATCGCCACTCCTCCTTGTGGTGCGCCTGCCTGTCTTGTCTGACGGAGGAGAATCCTGATATTCTCGCCGATGTGCCGTTTTTGAGTTGTGTTTCCGTGAGAAGGAGGATAGCGATCTCGTTCTCTTCAAGGAATATTTTGAGCTCTTATGCGAACGGAATAAAAAACAAATTAGAAGAGCTCAAAATATTCCTTAAAGAGAACGAGATCGCCATCCTCGTTCTCACGGAAATTTGTTTTTTATTCCGTTCGCATTCCATGTTACGATCCTCATCTAGGTGTGGAGTTGTGGGGCGTTGTTAGCCATCGAGGACCATTTATGTTAGCATCTCCTGAACGATTTTTTTAAATTACCTCCTTTATGGCGGTGTTATTATTCTCGGTTGATGTAGATTGAACAGTGGCTGCGAATGTTTCGTCTTTCTGGACTTTGGATTTTTCAAGTCTCTTTGTCCTGGCTTCCTCTTTGGCTTTCGTGATGTTGAGCGGGTGGTGACTGCAAGATCAAGAATAATTTGCATGGTTTGCATTGCAGTTTGTGCATTTTAGCGTTTTCTCCTTCTTTTCCTTCTGCGGGCATGTGATCGTAGGGTGGTTCTCTACGCAGGACGTGCATTTGAAGGGGGCGGAACATCGAAACTGCACGTGTCCATACTGTTAGCAGCGGAAACACTGGCTCCCGGATGTCGGTTTTCGCTTTGGCTCAACTTTTACACGGTGTTCTAGCAGATTGGTAATGTCGAAAATTTTCTTTCTTTCTGTGGTTTTGGGCGAGTTGATCAGGAATAATGGAAATATCCTGCTTGCTGTTTTCATCCTTTTTACTGACTTGAAGACGATTCCTTTATCGGATAGCGCAGCTGCGACTTCTTCATCCGTGTAGACAGTAGGAATCCCTCTAATGACGACTTTAGTTCCCTGTCCTCCGGTAGAAGAAAACGATGCTGTGCGATTTTCATTACATCAAGTAGCTGGATGGTTTTCCGATAATCGTTGCTGGTGGCGGTAAAGATGTTTATTTTATCAGACTGGTTGGTGTATTCGATGACCTCTACGTCATTCGCCTTTAACCCTCTATTGCATGATTTATTTAAACATCAAAATTTATGTTTTTACATTAAATGCGTAAAGGCAAAATTATATTTTTTTATAAAATTTGCTTTTTAATGCTACTGAAACCAATTGTTTCTAAATGGGTACATTATGTGCTATTATGAAAATCCTTAAAACAATAGTTTTGTTTATTGAGGCAAATTATGCGTGATTTTCCTTTGGTTTTTTTTTGCACCACTCCCTATTATCTGTGTGGGAAGGCCAATGATCAGAAGGGACTCCTCCAAAGGTTAATTGAATAGTTGTGGCTGATAGTTGTTAAAAGTCTATGTTCACTTTGATATTGGTAAATAGTGCACGAATCTTTCAAATATTTAATGTCGAAGTTCGCGACAATTGTTTCGCTACACTGTGGTTTCTTTAGGCGGAGAAATGGAGAAACCACAGTGTGACGAAAAAATTGTCGCGAACTTAGACAATAAATATTTGAAAGTGTTATCGTGTATTATTTACCAATATTCAAGTCCTCGAAAGGTATTTTTGGCAGCAACATAATTATCAAGGAAATGAAGAAAGCGTTTGGAGTTCTTCAAACATAACATCCGCAATTTGAACCATTCTGATTTCAGTGGCTCAGTATCTGCTTGAGGATTGTTGTCTGATAAGAGACATCTAAAGCAATACTCCCATGAGTTGCTCCATTTCTTTAGAGTTAGTACTTATTGGTTTGTTTAGTTCTTTCTGTTTGAAAGACCATTTGAAAAATAAAGTCATCAGCGAGAAAAAAAAATAATATATGCGCCATTCAATTCTAGCAAGTCTTCTAAAAGTTCACGTTTCTCCATAAATACATTAAGTTTTCGAATCTTTCTTATATATTTTTTAAATTATTTATTTTGCACTTTACTTGGCAAAAATTGTTATGTTCCCGTTGATTTTGTCCTTTTCTGTAAGGACGATCGGTAGTGGTCTTCTGTTTTTTTGTTATCTGCAGGTGTGTCTGCGGTGATGGGGTTTTCCTGGACTATGGGGCTAGTGTCACTGTGGCCTTCACTGGTCGTTGTTGGCTGCGTAGATTGTCCTTCTTTAATGGAGTAGGCGTCCCGGTGTCGATTTTGTGTATTTTTATGTTAGCCTTGATGTCTGGTTGTATGTAACGGTTTTGTATACGCTGAATCTCTAGGTCGTTGATGATGCTTAACGGCTGTGACATGATGGCTTTGGCGATCCTTGTCGCCTCTGCTACGGCGTTCATCTTCTCGATTTTACTGCTTTTGTTTACGCTGCGTAGGTACTGCGTGTCGTTCTCCAGGAAGTCTTCGTCGCTCTCTTCTGGTAGGTTTTCCTTTCTTGTGTCTATGGAACTGGAGTCGGAATCCATCTCCATTCCATCATCTGGGTGTGTGGAGTTCCAGGGGCTGCTGGATCGACATAGTGTGGTCGTGTTGTTGTTGTTTGATGTTGTTGCTGTTGTGCGTCTGTTCTTGACCTGTTTCCTTTGACCAGTCGGAGCGATCATTGTATCACTTTGGGCAAGTAGTGTGACCCGCGTGGTTGTTATTGAGCGTCCGCGTCTTGACTGCTCTCGAAGCAGTACGGACGGCTGTTGACGGTTGGTAGACGCGGGTCCCTGGACGGTCCAGAGACATCAGCTCTATAAGTATATCATTGTAGCAGTGTATCGCGACCATCACCTGTGTCCGTCTCTCAGCGACGGGCGCGTCTTAGAAATCACACCTTAAGTTAGAGGTTTCCAATCTTTAATAAGGCCCCCTTGCACCATTTTTTCGTTAAGTCTAACTTTGTAAAGTAGGACTTATATTTTAAGTCATGCTTAAATGGAAGCATTAAGCACTATAGGAATTAATACAATTGCTTTAGTAAGCAAGCTCAAAGTGTTGCAACATCGTAAAATCTTGCGATTTTCACTTTTTAACGTTGGCGACATAGGTGTCCTTTCATGTCCTTTTTTCAGCTGATTTTGACATAATGCATGCGAGTCTTTTTACGCGAGCAGAGTTGCTGTACGAACAGGGAAATAGTGAAACTCGCAATAATTATTAAGAATTCAATGCTCAATTAAATATTTTTGAAGGCAAATGCACGCGTAAAGAAATCTCGGTGCGTAAAGAAGAGAGGTTATGTCATTATTAGCCTTTATTTTGAGTCAGACCAAGGACTTTTAACAAAGTTTATTTCCGGACACGAAAACACCGAAAGAACGATAATTCGTCCAAATCATGAGAATGGTCAGCTCTGTTCCAAACTAGTGGATAACTGAAATTAATAATATCCATGAGGTCTAAATCGTCTTCAAAAATATAGTCCACTCCAAAGTTTAATTCTCCAAGTGCCATTTTAAATATACTAGGAGTTTTATTATTAAAAATAATTTATTGTGCATAAATATCTGTCACAAGGGACCACTTACGGAACGAATTGAAGGTTATGTATGCAGACTTAAATTTTAAGCGGTCCATGGCGACGACTTATTTAAAGTCTTGCTTAAGCTGTGCTTAAAGCAAAATACACACTTAAATGTTGCTTAAATTTTAAGAATGCTTTAAGCGTAGCTTAATTACAATAGTGCAAGTGGGCCTTAGAGGTATAATTTAGTAGACAATATTGGCGTACCAGTGGATACATATTTGTTAAAAACGAGTTAGAAAAAAAATTGTCAATTCTTCAGTGGTGGTGGACATTTTTCCTCGTTTGTCTCTCAAAAATATTGCTTTCATTTTTATTTCATCCACTTATCGCGTACTGGTAGCTCGACATTCGCGTCTACCTTAAGGTATTCCTCTTAGCCTTAACCGTCACTTTATACTTCTGCATAACAAGAGATAGATTTAATTTATAATGAATTCTATTGAAATTGAACAACGCATAAGGGGGTTAATTACATTAAATTCTAAATTCAATTAGGAAATTGAGGTAAGCTGGGAGGCTGTAAATTTTCGTAAATAAAACATATCACCCGGCGTAAGGGACGACAGTTTAATTATGAATTAACACGTAGTAACGGTCAAAACTATCATCATAAACTTGAAGTAATGATTAAAGTTTTTATAGAAGCAAGTAAACGGCACTTATCAATGATCGCAAATCTGACGAATGGTCGTAAAAGCGGAATTTGTCAGAGAATAAAATGTCTGCTGTATATACTAAAAATACTCAACTTTCATAATTGACTCGTAATTATTTAAAATTAAAACCAGGGTAAATTCAAAATAAATACTATTATATTAGTTACTAGCCGCGAAAGATCGGCGTTTTATAGTTATTCTGAACCAATAAATAAAACTGACGGTTTTGCTCGCGTAAAAGAGTTTAATGTTTCATTAAAATAGTATAATTGTATGAAAAGGCCATTAATCCATATGAAAATATGTCTCACATGTAAATAGTTTTTGTCATTTTTTAAACAAAACCCACCAAAAAGAAATTATGTCCAAAAAGTGATGTGGTTCCAGCAGGATGGACCACCAACTCAATTTCCGGCAGTATCACCACTCAATAATTATAAACCTGTAGATACTATATTTGGGACTTGTCCTGCCTGTATCTCTTCTTTTGTGAATAAATAAACCGCTCTATCCAGCGAGAATCGATAGATTGGCCAATATGATCGCCTGATCTTACGCCATTAGACTTCTTCTTATACCGAGTGCGGCATTTATCTTGGACACCCGAAATATTATGGAAAGGAAGATTTCCATAAAAAATGTTTTGAATCAAATGTGTTTGCAATGAAGGGGCTAATGCAGCAGGCATATATGTCATCAATTATAAGTAGGTTGTGATCAACTCGTGATTTTTTAATGTAAACCTATAATTTTTATTATGGCATCGAAATTTAGGAATTAAAGCAAATAACTTTTATTAAACACATTTTTTTCTCCGGTACTTACTTTTCCAATGTTTAATCTTTAAAGAAAATTAGTGACTGATTTCAAAAATTATTTCCGTCGCAATTTATGAAGACTACTGCAAATACATTATTTTAAATTGTTTATTAGGTATTTCTTAATACACCTTTATAATGAAGTCAAGTACAACTAGCGCCAAACGCCACTTAGGAATGTTTTTGTCCCGCGCGGATCCTTGGCAGACCTCAAAAATGTAATATTGTTTATGCTGGAGGCTTCTACTTCGTTATACATTTTAAATATTATAATAAAACACTTTTAACTTTGTTTTGTATAACTTATATATTTATTTTTGTGACTGGAGTTTCGGTAATACAATTAAATCGGTTTTTAAAACACTTTTTGTTTGAAAATGGTAATTGTATTACCGAAACTCGAGTCACAAAAATAAATATATAAGTTATACAAAACAAAGTTAAAAGTGTTTTATTATAATACTCAAAAATTTAATTCGTTGCCATCAAATAGTTATAAAATGTATATTGGATATCCCTTAATACGATCAGTTTTTTTTTTAAATTAAATCGAAACATTTTGGTGAGATTGGTCATAATTCAGATGATGGTGGAGGTATCAAAATTCGTAACTGGAAAGTTGTGGCCAACTTCACGTCGGTGAGAGATACCACTATTTTCTTCATAACGAATTACCAACGCTAATGTAAGAATTGAATTTAAGAGTAAAATTGAATATTTGGTATCAACATGATGGTTGCCTCGCGTATTACTCGAATACAAGTCATTATTATAATTGGATCATAATTATAATGGATACACGAGTTTTTTCATTGTCTTGACCTGCTATATCACCAGATTTAACGCCCCTTGATTTTTTTATGGAGATACGTAAAAAAATGTCTTCAAAGATGTTCCTACCACTTCAATGAACCTGTTAAATTGATATTTTTGTAATGTAAGTGCTGAAGAGAAAAATGTTTTAGATAAAAGTTATTTCCTCTAATTCGTAGATTCATATTCCTTAATAAAAATTACAGGTTTCCATTTAAAAAAGTTGACCGTAAAATGACCTTGAACACCTACTAAAAATTAAACTATAAACCTATGCCACATAAGCCACATTAGCCCCTTCATGTCAAATACATTTTATTTTAAACATTTTTTCTCCGAATCGTAGTTTCTATAATATTTTGGGTGTCCTTGATAAATGCCGTACCTTGTATATGTAAAAAGTATGGTATACAAAAAAAAACACGCGATCTAGATTACACAAGGAGAATAATGTCGGTTGCGATTAGGTCTGTCGCGCCTCAGACTTTAGAAAACATTTCTATGTAAAATTATGATGCTGCCAAGACGTTCGACATGTATTTTGAACATCTCATATATTAATAATTGATGAGTTCTTTATTTATTTATTTTAACATTATCAAGAGCGAAACGCTATTATTTATAAAGTTTTTAGCAAATTTCATCAATCAGATATTTTTTTTTCTGTTATCTTTTTCATTAACACGTTGAACGCTTTGTCAGTCACCCGTGACTAATTCCGGTGACTATTCCGATGGGGCCACGTCAGTCACCAGTGACTGACAGCGACTACTGTAATTTCCTGTAATTTCGTCTAAAAAAATGCATCAAAATAAATTATTAAATAAGCATATTCTTACTCATTTTATAAAATAAAACTTAAAAACAAATAAAACTTTTTTTGACATTTTACAAAAAAACTTGTTGGCAGCCAATGTGTTAAGTTTAAAACTATAGAATTTTTGAATAGAGAATTATAAACCTTTTAAATGATATATCACAAGCCTCTACTTTCAATTTCTGAATTTGGGGGTTGCAGTTGTCTTTCAAAGGGGGTTGAATTTAGGGATGAAATTTTCATGTTGCACGATGTCATATCCTAATCTTAAACTGTCTTGTCTCGGGATTTTTATAAAAATCCTTAATGGAGATACTGAATTTAGCCCTCCACACTGTATAGTGGCTTAAAATACAACTAAGAAAAAAACTTATTTCATGAAAACCCACCAAATTTTTTATGTAGTTATTGTAAAAGTGATATAAAACAACGAGTGTTTATGAAAGAGGATGGAGTTATTATTCTATTTATAGCGTATATTCATAACTAGACATCGGAAAACATGCATTATTCATTTTTGTATATGCATTTGCACATTTAGCCCATTTTTATGGGTAGTGCATATAATTGGCGATTTACGTTTATTGTGCATATTTTCGTGGAATTTTATCTACGTTGAGAATTTATTAGTCTATTGTGTATTGAAAGTTTTATGAGGGCTGCACATGATGACCTTATTAGAAAATTCTTGTAATTTTAAGGAGTAGAATCTGAGATGAATAATCTTTGAAGAATAAATATATGTCTGGTACTTAGTAACATAAGCTAATATCATTTTTAATTGGCAGCATCAAGGGGTAATTATTTTAAAAGGTAATACATCACCATCGTCGTTCGTCGGCCTCAATATTCGTTATATTAGTTAATCACGTAAGTATATAAGTTTTAAAAATGGCTTCTCTAAAACGGACTCGCGGATTTTAATTAAATCGTGGATATATGACTTTCCCGGAGAATTTACCACGGATGGACAAGTGGTGCCAAATTGTGCAACATGTGAACAACTGGACGTATTCGATCGAACAATATTCCATTCCACAAACAAACTTCTGCTTATGAAACAACAGATGCATGTGGAAGATACGACGCCAAACCACTGATTGAAAAAAGAAGAATCGTCAAAGCACTGGTTAATTGGATGTAAAAATCTGGACACACCTAAGCCTCATTTTATCAATACTACGCTTTCCGAATTTAATAAGGGCATTGCAAACAAAGTGTTAATATCAGTGCCGTCTTTTTGGGACCCTGGGCCAGGGGCCCCTGGGGCCCCCACCAACAAAATTTTTTTAACGAAATGCGTATTGAGTGGTTTATCATAATAAGGTTACAATATAGGTTTACATATAAAATTGCATTTCCCTTTTTCGGGCTTTGTGCGTCGCAAACTCCTCAACAGCATCCTTAAAATCTATTTGTTGGAGAAGATCATTCTCGATGCTCATTAGGGATAACCATCTTAATCTCTCCTGATCCATACTATTTCTCAGCTCATTTTTAATGTGTTTTAATTTCGAAAATGATCGTTGTCCACTTGCTTTTGTTATCATGAGGGACAAGAAAATGCGGAACGCTATCTCTATATTGGGAAACGTTTCCTCGACAAGAAAATGCGGAACGCTATCTCTATATTGGGAAACGTTTCCTCGAGATGATTGTATTTAAGAAGCTTATACATATCGTGAATAGGAATGTATTCATCCAGCATTTTTTCCTGTAGCAAATAATGCTCGAAATGCATACATTTCAGCAGCAAGTCATTTCCGTCGACATCATTCATGTAGAACTCACTAAACTTCTGACAGTGAACTTTCAGCTCTTCGGCGCGCAAAATTTTCAATTTGGAAAAGAATCGATGATTGGAAGGTAGACCTGAATCCTGAATTTCTCGCGACCTTGAAAATGGGTGTCTTCTGCAGCTCCTTTGAAGAATGTCAAGCGTGAACTCCTTTTCCTTGTACGGGATGTGATATTTTTGTAGTCGAAATCCGGGTAAGTGTCCTTTGAAGCAGCTTCGTAGTTGTCGAACTGTTCGCGTTGGTCCTTCACAAAATCAGTTAAAGAATGAACCAACTTGAGAACGACGTCGAGAGGAATACTGTCACTTTGGAGACTCTTAGATGTCTCGTTGCATCTGAACAGTATTTTGCTCCACATCACGGTCAGCAGAACAGTATCCAACGTTAGCATTTTATTTAAAATGTTTCAAGCTTCATCTCGCGTTTCTGGCTGTTCTTTTTTTC
Source organism: Ocypus olens (assembly GCA_910593695.2). Lineage (NCBI taxonomy): Eukaryota > Metazoa > Arthropoda > Insecta > Coleoptera > Staphylinidae > Ocypus > Ocypus olens. The sequence goes on from OU343056.1 coordinate 18,646,756, forward strand.
GTCGTCCATATTTTTCAGAACATCAATTATTTTTGGATAACTTTTCTGTAACGCTGATACAGCATCCGAGCGTACGGACCATCTGGTATCCGAAAGACGTTTTAATACTAAGTCGGGTCCAAGACACTCTTTCAACACGTTCCAGCGATGAGTGGAACTGGCAAAGAAAGTGTACAACTTTTGCAGAAACTGGAAGAAATCCGTCGCTTCCATCACGCACCCAGCGGCCTGTCCAACCACCAAGTTCAGACTGTGTGCTAGACATGGGACGAAAAGGGCACATGTACATTGTTCCTTCAAATTTGCTTGCAAACCGTTGTACTGCCCCGCTATGTTCGGGGCGTTGTCGTACGTTTGTCCAAGACAGTCTGTCAACCTGATACCATTTTCTGCAAGAAACGATACAATGGTATCGGACAAGTACGCAGATCCATGATTTTCGATTGCTACAAAGGCGAGGAAACATTTCACATATCTGACGACAAACGTCAGCTGATCGACGTGAATGTTATCAGGTGTAGAGTCGACGCTTATCGAGTAGTATTTTGCTTTTTTCAGTTTTGCAATTATCTGGCTCAATACTTTGTGTCCCATTATAGCAATAAATTCATTGCAAATGGAAGCTGATAAGTAGGAAACATGCCCTTTCTCTTTATTTGCAAGATTGTGTAAATGTTGGGCAAGGAACGGATCAAACTTGCTCAGTAGTACTAGAACTCACAAATAGTTTCCGTTATGTTGCGATCCGATGACCTGATCGTCTCCGCGGAACGCAAGCCCTCTTGGTGCCAAGAATTTTACCACTTCGACAATTCTTCGTAACACTTCCCGCCAGTACGTTATTTCGTCGATTAATTGAGCGGTCAGAGCATTCTCGAGGATACCAACGCTCTTCTTTCGTGATACATAGGTCAACATGGCTTATCCAAACTGCAATCATGTTCCAGAATACATGCTCCGGAATGTTTCCAGTCATTAAAGCCTTTTGCAGAACTGAGTGCTGTGGTCGCAGTCGCGAAAACGCGACACACAATGCAAAACAAAACTTTTTGTGTCAGAGAGTACACAAGCAGCCATGATCTCTCAACTATCTCGCCGTTTTGCAGTGCCCAGGAAAAAACCGATGGATTCAGACACCGAAGTTTCACTTTTCCATCGCGCTCCAGATAGGTTCTAGTAGAATCTGAGAAATTGTAATTCCTGTTATGAAAAAATTCAGGCCCGTTGTTGATCCAAACAATACGCTCTTTCTCGGTGACTAGCGACCAGGACCAGGCTGTAGGATCATTAGAAACGGTTTCTGGAATCTGATGAGTGTCTAGCGGTTCTTCCGTTGGCGGGGGCTGCAACTCTGCACAGGTCGGATAAAGAATCTCCAAAGCTGTAAAATCAATCGACGTCGATGGAGTCGTATCGTCTTTAGCAACGGGTGCTGGAGACAATTGGAGCTCTTCATTGCGACTTGTCGCTGCATTGTCTGGCGAAGTCGGAGCTGCAGGTTCCTGAAATGAAACTTTTTTTATTTACACTGTTACAAGTCCATAACTAATTTTAAACATAGCTAAACTAACATAAGACACTCCTGATAACCAGGCTGTTGTAAATCTTACACTTATATTAAAGAAAGGCTCCACCATTTTTTAATTTACAAATCACACACATTTTTCATGTATTTAGATAATTTCATGCAAAATTTATGCTGGCTTATTGCAAATTTTATATGAATCTTGTGCAAATACATGCAAACTTTTTGAAATCGTGAGAGCAATAGCACAAATTATTTGTAATTTTTTTGCAAATGTTGTGGGTACATTTTTGTTTTTTACACAATTTGCGCAAAACGTGATTATCAGGGACGTTAATCAGTAAGTATCGCAACAATCACATTTTTTTTTTATTTACGACAAAAATAAATATGCCAAAAGATGAATTCGACATTGGAGATTTGTTTGTAGGTTAACATTAAAATATTGTGATTTGTCATTATTCTTACTTTTGATTTGAACGACTGCAGAATATATCTGAAATGCTACATAAGTTTTAGAATTCCACTTGCGTACTTTCGTTTTTAATAGGCGACCTGTGTCTAAACCTTGCATTCAGTGCCAGACTTTTGTTGATTGATAAGCAGCCTGTGTTACCCTTTGACTATACAAGGTGTCTAAAAAAGACACCACCAAAATGATATGGTGTATTCCTGAGACAAAAAACAAGCAAATTAACTAAATTTATCTATATGAAAAATTACATACTTTCCAAGATACAGCAAGTCAAAGTTTTAGATTTTTAAATTGTTTTAATCTATATCTCGAAAATGGCAGATGAGAATGATTTGATTATTTTTTTCTGACAACTACATTAGGTGTACTACATTGTTTAAAAATTTCAAGAAATTTCTTCAAGTACAAAGGTGCTCCTGAGGACATGCTGTTTACATTATTACATAGAACTTTTTTGTTCTTCACATTTTTTACGATTCAATTTTTTCAATGCAACTCGTCACTTTTAAGGAATTTATAACTCTTAAAGTTTTTTTGTTTACGTCATATTTTTAACAAAAAAAATAAAAAAGAACTTATTGTTTGGAAAATTTCGTGTTAAAAAATGAAATAATCTAAGTAGGCGGGTGTCAATTCGTTGAAAACGTGTGTCAGTACAATTAAAACTTTCAATTCAAGTAAAACTGGTTTACACGTTGAGTGGTGGTGACCGAAGTATCGCCGGTGGTTGAAGCGCATCGACGCGACGCGCGGGCGCATACAATGTGTACTGTGATTTTTTTTTTATGAGGGTCATTTTGAACAATTTTTGTAATTTGTTAAATAATTTGATATGTTAAAATAAAAGCAGTTTTTGGATTATAGTTATTTTAAAGACTTTTCTTGCAGGACGAGCGCAATTAAACAATGAACAATAAGTTCTTTTTTATTTTTTTTTGTTAAAAATAGGGCGTAAACAAAAAAACTTTAAGAGTTATAAATTCTTTAAAAGTGATGAGTTGCATTGAAAAAAATATTAAATCGTAAAAAATATGAAGAACAAAAAAGTTCTTTGTAATAATGTAAACAGCATGTCCTCTGGAGCACCTTTGTACTTGAAGAAATTTCTTGAAATTTTCAAACAATGTAGTACACCTAATGTAGTTGTCAGAAAAAAATAAACAAATCATTCTCATCTGCCCTTTTCGAGATATAGATTAAAATATTTTAAAAATCTTAAACTTTGACTTGCTGTATCTTGGAAAGTATGTAATTTTTCATATAGATAAATTTAGTTAATTTGCTCTTTTTTTGTCTCAGGAATACACCATATCATTTTGGTGGTGTCTTTTTTAGACACCTTGCATACTAATGGACTGCTATTCCCCCTCCATTTCCCATATGATCACTGCTCCAAAAGTTGTCCACAAGCTGGAGCCCGATATAAGTGCCGCCCCATAGCCGAAAATGGAGCGTAATTTAAAAACCGGAAAGCAAAAAAAATATTTCTCGATGTATTCATCAGCAACGTGGAGAATGCAAATGCGAACATATTTCGGCAACTCGGGACCACTTTCCTGCCTGTTATTTACAAGCAAAGCATCAACCCATAATTTGCGAAGTTCCGGATTTGATGGAAATCTAATACATAATTTTAGGTTATAAGTCAAAAGTCGACTGACGAGTACATCAGCTGACGAGTATAATAACCTCGTTGGCATATATACGTGGACGTATTGCAGCCTTTCGCATAGCAATATTTTGACATGTTTATATATTTAAAGGTGTGAATAAATTGCAGGGTATCACAATATGCAATGCGAGCTCATAGAGTCATATATCATAAACACAAAATAGCTACCAATTTAGTAATATACTGCAACCATTTAGGGTCCCGCCGCGCCACCGTTGCTTGGAGACACACATGAAGCGGCGCTAGCAGTCCATTAGTATACAGGGTTGGGCATATGTGTCGGAACACCTGATTTCTGGCTAAACGTCTGTTGTTTTCTTATTACTTTTAAAAGAAATGTTTATGGCTTTATTTATTCTATTCAGTGACGTACTTTGATTTTCAACAGCTGCTCTATTTTTGGAGATATGACGTCACCAGCAATTTTTTTTAATAGATCACCCTGTATATTTTTACATTAAAAATAGGCAGAGATCTCTACAAGATGCATGCAATATTTTTAATGCAACATTCCCTGATAGAAATTCTCATATTTCAAAATCAACAGTTTCAAGGGTTGTGTAAAAGTTTCACGAAATAGTGTTAAAGTGTTAAAAATCGCACAAAATCCGGTCGACGTAAATGGGCCACAAATGAAGATAATTCACTTGATGTCCTTCTGAATCTACAAGAAGAACCAAAAACGTCAGTACCTAAATTAGCTTTACATCACAGTATTAGCCAGAGATCGGTAAGGAGGATATTGTCCAAAAATAACTTTCATCCGTATAAAGTACATTTAGTGCAGGAATTAAATGTAGATGATCCTGATAGAAGGATGCAGTTTTGTCAGGAAATGATGGATAACATTGAAATTAATAGTAACTTTGTTAATAACATAGTATTTTCTGATGAATCAACATTTTGCCTGTTGCTACTGGGCTGATCAGAATCCTTACTGGATGGAAGAAAGTCACACCCAACACCCTCAAAAATTAAATGTATGGGCGGGGATAATCAGAGGACATATCATCGGACCATTCTTTCTTAGAGAAAATTTAAACTCCAACCGGTATTTACAACTTTTGCGCGAGCAAATTATTCCGGCATTAATTCGGTTATTTCCAAACGAGCTAAATCCCGAACTATTGTCAGATGGTATTTGGTATCAGCAAGATGGAGCTCCGCCTCATTACGGAATTAACGTGCGTCAATATCTACCCACAGAGATGGGTAGGTCGAAGAGGACATATTGAATGGCCACCACGATCACCTGATTTAAGTCCTCTGGACTACTTTATTTGGGACCATTTAAAATCTGTGGTCTACAAGTCCAAACCTCAGTCGTTAGAAGAGTTGGAAGATAGAATTAATATGGCTGTGCAAGAAATACCACTGCAGACTATTCAAAACTCTTTAAAAGCCTTCGTTGATCGTTTAGGCTATTGTCAGGCTACTGAAGGTCACCATTTTGAACATTTATTATGATTTTTTTTATTTTGTAATAAAAATTTCATTTTCCATTATTTTATTTAATATTTAGAAAACCACAAGTCGCACACCCACCAAACCCTATATCATTGTAATTGTTGGAAAAGCATCTATTCGAAAATGTAAACATATACAGGGTGATCCATTTAAAAAAATTACTGATGACGTCATACCTCGAAAAATAGAGTAGCTGTTGAAAATTAAAGTATGTCACTGAATAGAATAAATAAACCAATAAACATTTCTTTTAAAAGTAATAAGAAATCAATAGACGTTTAGCCAGAAATCAAGTGTTAAGACACATATGCCCAACCCTGTATAGTCAAGGGTGTTACCGAACTCAATGTTACCGACAGCGTCACTATATTACCGACCGTACATTTCTTCATCACTCAGGGCGGGAAGTTATTCCCGCGCCCTTGCAATTGTTGACAACTTTTATTGATACAAATTATTCGGATGCTCCAGGACGTCGACCCCCCCCCCCCCCCCACCCCGGACCTCGGGGCCCCTAGGCCCGGGCTCAGCTGGCCCATGCCTAAAAACCTCACTGGTTAATATTTATTTTTGATGCAGCCCCGTAGATGGTTAAAGCAGGTAAATGTTTAAAGGTGATTTATCCGAACATGTTCCATGTAAAGCTACGCGCACCCTTATCGGAATCGGACGGACGGCACGCATCGGCAAAAATTGCTTAACACAGTTGTAAACGAGTCAACGCACATTTATCCGTTCCATGCCGTACCGATAAATGTGTGATGACCGTTTACAACTGTGTTAAGCAATTTTTGCCGGTTCGTGCCGTCCGTCCGATTCCGATAAGTGTGCGCGTAGCTTAACTTGTATTGCGCATGGTCTTTATTGAGTCGCGCAACAAATCCGAAGTAATTGCAATGATGTCAATAATTTTATACCACATTTTAAAAAGCATTTATAAAACCACCGTCTGAAGTTAGCTTATATGAAAAATTGTACATGAATTTAGCGTTACAACCACAACCCATAAAAATGCTTTAACAAAACTTTGATTGATGCAGCAGTTTTTTATGCTAATAATTTCGAATCAATTGCGAGTGTGGTGCTAAGTTTGGAGGATGATTCTTCTGGTATTTTAAGTGCCAAAAAATATTGTCATTTGTTTTCTCTTCGAAAGAATTGGCCTCCTTCTCACTTTTGCCTGAACCTATAAAATATTTCGAAACACGCAGCTTGTCACTATACTTAGAAAAATATCTGAAAAACAGAATAAATTCGCTCATATTCCGGAAAGCGTTTCTGTAAAAATAACTGAAACATTTGAAAAGGATAGAACTCAGATTTTGATATATTATATAAAATTATACCACTGTCGAAAATCTGGACATCCCCTTACACATTTTACCATTATATAAATATTGTCCCATCACATTGAATGATGTTGAACGCACATTTTTAGCATAAAAATTTATCTTGTCTGATAAGCGTCACAAATTCACTTCAGAGAATTTATAAAAATATAATAAGCCTATTGCTACAAAAATTATTAATGTTTATAGTTGTATCTGTTTATATCTGTTTGTTTCTACTTATATTATGTCTTTGAAAAAAAAATCATTATAAACAGTATATCGGCTCGTGACTTTTTATTGCACTATTTTACCATTCAGTTTTTTTTCAGAGCGATTCACTCAAAAAAGTAAGCTGTGGATCGTGCATATTTTTATTTTATAGCGCAAATGTTTACTGTTTAAAGTGCATTTTTTACATTTTATAGTGCATATTTTGCCATGTCTATTCATAACTATATCAACTATGTCTCTGCTAAGAAACTAAAACAATCTTGTCAACCATAAGTGATATAATTGCAATCAGTATTAGAACTAAACTCATTGATATTCACGTCCATTATAGCCTCATTTTTTAACATAATTTTTCTACGTCCGTTATAAAATGTACAGTTTTTTTCATTAATTTGGGTTCATAAAATATGTGATTCCTGAACCCTGCAAACAGCGTGAAAAAAAAGTGCCATAACGGTTCATTTTTTCACTCTTTTGCGTGAAAAAAGTGCCGTAGCGGTTAATTTTTAACGCTACTATAAAATTGTTTGCGCAAAGTGTGTCATGAACGCTTCGCAACACGCCGCGAGTTTCGCCGATAAATGTCAAACATTCATTTCCGATCAAGAAAACTTGATGATTATTATTTTCTTCATTTAAAAAAAGTATTATTACTTATAAAAATTGATTCATTTTATCGAATTTATTTAAAGTTACGGACGTAGAAAAAATTTTGTATGGAACTCGACAGTAAAGCAACTTTTTTCACTTGTAGGAATTGCCGCACTCGCCTTCGGCTCATGTGGCAATCTTTCCTACTCGTGAAAAAAAGTACTACTTTACTCACTTGTTGCATAAATAACTATTTTAGTTTCTTTCTAAGTATGGTAATATTATTCTCACACCGTTGAACGTAACCTGAGGCATTGAAACGAGTCTGTTCATGGAAAAAATGTTCTAAATCATCGCCATAAATGATAATAATTCCTCGGAGTTTCTACAACCCCTAAAACATGTTTTGTGTAATAGTTGCAATTAGCACCTCATTTTTATGCGAGACGTGTCGGCCCCCATTTTTCAGAACGTTTCTCGCTCGAACGGATCCAAAGAAAAGGAAATAAAATAAGAGGGCATAAATATCGCTTAAATACATGAACCTTTCTGTAATTGAAGGGATTAATGAAATGATACACCGAATACTGATTAATCAAAAACCTATCTATTGCGAGATCGAAAAAGTAATTAGTACAAGCAAGTCATGAACAAAAACCCGCATGTCTTTTCTTAGTTCTTAAATTTGAAAATAAATATTGACACTGAAAGTTAGACAAAAAATTTCTAAGTTTTTTTAGGAACTGAGAAAAGATATGCGGCATGATCCGCTTAGACTATTTTTTCTTCGATCTCACAGTATATACAGTGCGAATGTTTAATCTCTGGAAATAATAATTGCGAGCATGTAAAATTTCGTATGTTCAATTTTAGAAAACACACTTCAATCGCATTGTCTCTTGACAGTTCGCGAACGAACCGTACAGTGAAGCTTTGTATTTCATATGGTGGTACTAATTTGATTTAATCCCCTCTATAGGGATTAAGTGTAAGGAGTTACTGCGCGTTACACAAGGAAATTAGATATTAGTAAAAATACAAAAGTATTAACGATAAAAATAATAAAAAAAAGCAACAGAATACAATTTCAAAAAAATGAATAATAAACAAATTACAAGAGATGTTCGAAGTGCTCTTCTTTTTGTTCTACACAATAACCCAGATAATTCCTTAACTTCGCCACAGTTTCTTAGAAAAGTAGTATTTATTTTATAACAGGCTGTAAGTATTTTCTATTTTAATTCTTCGGTATTCCATTTAACAACATTATGGTAAATTTTCGATTTCAGATAACCCCAAAGCAAAAATCATTTGGTGATAAATGAACTGATCGTGGAGGCCAATGTATTGCACCAAATTTGCCAATCCAGCGACCTAGAAATATTTGGTGAAGATAACGAGTAATACTTCTGGTAAAATCCAGTTGAAAAATCGCATTATTAATATTCAGTGATTCGATTTCGGATATAATATGTTAAGCAGTTCTAAATATTTACTTTCATTGAGATTTCCCTTAATAATTAAAAAAATTCCTGCCCAGACGTTTTTCGGAATCCTGGGTATGGGTCAAGTTTTGCAGTTAATTGTTTATGGCTGATAAGAAAAGTTGAATTTCTAATTTTTCTTTCTTAGTATACTTACTTTGTATATCATTTTGAAATAAACTTATTTACGAAATAATACGACATTTGAATTATCAAATCTGACAAATTGATTTGTTGTTTTTGTAGGCAACACACAAAGCTTTATTGTACGGTTTGTTGCGAACTGGCAAGGCACAATGCGATTGAAGTGTGTTTTCTAAAATTGAATATACGAAATTTTACATGCTCTCAATTAGCATGTTCGGAGATTAAAAATTCACACTGTATATACTGTGAGATCGAAGAAAAAATTGTCTAAGCAGGTCATATCGTATATCTTTTCTTAGTTCCTAAAAAAACTTACAACTTTAGGTTTGACTTTCAGTGTCAATATTTATTTTCAAATTTAAGAACTATGAAAAGACATGCGGCTTTTTGTTCATGACCTGCTTGAACTAATTACTTTTTCGATCTCGCAATAGATAGGTTTTTTATAAATCAGTATTCGGTGTATCTTTTCATTAATCCCTTCAATTACAGAAATGTTTATGTATTTAAGCGATATTTATGCCCTCTTATTTTATATCCTTTTCTTTTGATCCGTTCAAGCGAGAAACGTTCTGAAAAATGGGGGCCGACACGTCTCGCATAAAAATGAGGTGCTAATTGCAACTATTACACAAAACATGTTTTAGGGGTTGTAGAAACTCCGAGGAGTTATTATCATATATGGCGATGATTTAAAACATTTTCTTCCATGAACAGACTTTTGCTCTGCACTCGTTTCAATGCCTTAGGTTACGTTGAACGGTGTGAGAATAATATTATCATACTTTGAAAGAAATTATAAATTATGTTAAAAAATGAGGCTATAATAGAAGTGAATATCTATGAGTTTAGTTGTAATAATAATTGCAATTGTATCAGTTATAGTTGACGAGATTTTTTTAGTTTCTTAGCAGAGACATAGTTGATATAGTTATGAATAGACATGGGAAAATATGCACTATAAAATGTAAAAAAATATGGAATTTACACAGTGACCATTTGCGCTATTAAATAAAAATATATTCGATCCACAGTTTACTTTTTTGACAAGATTTGGTTTTAAACAAAAGTGTTAATAGACACAATACATTTACTGGGACACATCATAAAAGGCCTTTTTCATTGCAGTATCTGCATTTTTCCGGAAGCGCCAATGAGCAAGCTGCTGTTTGATGGTTTCCTGTGCATTTACTGCATTTCGGTTGTTTTTCAGTCGTCCGTCTTATGGTTGAACATATTACACCTGCTGCATGGTTTAGGGATTTATTAATCACTTTCTATTTTACACAACAGAGGTATTAGGCATACCTAACGAAATTGTTCCTGGAGTAGTTTAGTGTTAGCTTCGTGGGATACTGTGATTATCCGTATTAATTTTGAAATAGCGGTGGTGTATGCCCCTTGAGTTTAGTTCATTGCTTATGCTGCTTTCTTCAATATATAATTCAACTCCTTGAATTATGCAACTCTACCCTTTCAGTACCTATTTTTGCCTGGTTCATTTAAAATTCTGAATCTCCTATATTTTAAAAGCCTATTTTTACTTTCTCCGTTACGAAGTACGAGAAAGTATTGTGATCGTGATTTTTTTTTCAAAAATTTTTTTTACGGAAATATCCGTTTTGGGGTCCCTATATACCATTTCAACAATTTCTAGAAAAAATTTTTTTGTGTCTGTGTGTGTGTCTGTCTGTGTGTGTGTGTGTGTGTGTGTGTCTGTCTGTGTGCGCTGTATCTCAAAAACTAATACAGCAATTGATATGAAACTTTCAACATACGTCTTATTTGATAATCTGAAGAACTGAAAAGCTTTTGGTAAAATTTCGTACACCGGAAGTGGGTGTTTACCTTAACTGTTTTTTGTTTTTTGCCAATATTTTCTTAAATATGAAAAATATCACAAAAACATTTAAACAAACATGGAAGACAAGGAAGACAACAAAGAAATGAACATCTTTTGCTTAAAAATATTTTTCATAAAATCATTGCTATTCGAGAAAAAAATTTATTATTTTTTTTTAATTTTTGGTTTATAATTATGAAACAATAATAGTTACACCAAATGTATGTCAATAATAATTGTAGAGAATGCCAAAATGAATAACTTGTAAAGAATAAGTTTTTTTCGAAATCTCGTTAGTTTTTGAGTAAACCGAGTTTTTAAATTTAAAGTATAATTTTTCCATCTTTCATGATTTTGACGTTTTAAACGTCAGTTTCATCCGAGTTTACGCAACGCTCGATGTACATTTAAAATATGATTTCAATTGAAAATAAACCCATGAAAACGTAAATATAAAGTCGGAGAAAGTAACATGATGGCCACATCACCATTTTTATATGGTTCTTAAAATAAATTTTATTGCCATAACTCCAACAGTTAATTAGCAATAAAATGTCCATTATAATGGACAAAATGAAATGAAATGTTCACTTATCGTACCCAAACTCAAAAAAAAGGAAAATGATATTACAAATCAATCAATACATCTTTATTCTAAGGTAGTGTAAGTGTCCCACAAAAATATGTAGACCAATAAATCTTTTAATTTCGGCAACATTAGTGGGAAAAAAATTTGAACCATTTTGTAGCACTGACATAAAATATCGAAAAAAGTACTCTAGGGGAAGGCATCTGTCACTTCTTCATGTTCTTTTGGGTTCCAGCCAATATCTGCTGTACTGTAGAATGTTTTTTTGTTTCCATTCTGGTAAACAATAATCGTCATTTTTCTGCCCTTGACCACGATATTTTTCTATTCTTTTCAACTATACCTGTCATAAGGGCATAATGATTCGGAATTCCTTCTTTCAGCATCCTCTTCGAGCACTACTATGCTGTTTCTTCGTCTTCCAATTTAGCTTCATCGACTTGTATTGCTATTGGCAGTACATTTCCTAAATCTACAACAAAAGAGTCAATAAATAGTATAGAAAATATGTCACAAATATTGAAAAAAAATAATTGGTTAATAAAAAATAATGCCCACCTCGTTGAAAATCCTGTACATCTACATTTTCAAAATCGTCAAAATCTATGTTGAGCTTTTAATAACGCTTCTGTATCACAAAAATAAATTTTATCTGTTATTTTCCTGAAATTATTACTATTACAATTATTAGTAGAAGTAGTCAAACGATCTTGTTTGGGCTATCGACCCGTCGGTCTGCTGTCCCACAATTATTATTATTCACACAGTGAACGGGAGAGGTTAAATGATACCTCTACGGTTTTCTTGTAATGCGGTAACTTTATTTTTCGACACTTACAGTACAAAATTGTTGAGCGGTGTAAATTTAGGGGTACTGTTCGCGGTGATATTTGTGAGTCGGCTGACTTTCTCAAGGGGCTGGAACTCGATTTTTCGAAAAGGACGGAAACCGCCCTTCGGCCGCATCTTCCAAGAATTTAACACAAAGCAATACCGGACCAGATGCGGTCAATGAGTGCATAACACGAAACACATATAATGATAAAAACGGCAGCAAAACAACTAAAATTGAAAGCAAACTTTTCTAGAAAACTACCTGACCGATTTCTCTGAAATTTTGCACACATGTTCTTACCTCCAAAATAAGCATTTATGGATGAGGAGTTAATAAAATATTAATTGGATTCAGAATTATGACATGAAAACTTAACATGAAAATTAAAAAAAAAAACGCTACTCAACGTATGGAAGTAATCTCAGCCATATTGGTAGGCATCGATACCACCTTTAAAACAAAACAAAAATTATGTTGATATCTTTTATAGTTTTGAAGAAAACTGTACTTAAAACCTCAATTTTTCGGGAGAGTCAAAATAGTCCATACAAGAGCTTGCCTTCCCAATTTTGCTTACAAATTTCGATCCCTTCTTCTAATAGGAAAAATGTAAAATAAAAATTTTTCCAGTCAGAATCAAGTGTAGAATCAGAATTGACAATAAAAAAAATACGATTATTTTTTTTATTTTTGAGGAAGAAATTTGTTTAAAAATAAATGTAAAATTATTTTTTTAACCAACTACATGTATTCTTTTAGCAATACAAAAAGTATTTTGCAATATTTCAGTAAAAAAACTCTGATAAAACAATAAAAACAAAAACTCAAACGGCGTTAAGCACATACAAAACAACATTTGTTTAAATAGAATTATTAGCTGTATAAGTTAGCAGGTGTTTTATATGACAACCAGGTTAGCCAACCCAGCATTAAAATCAACCAATGTTGCAACATAAATCATATGAAAGAACATTATGACGTAAAAAACTAGCATCCATTAAAATGGACAGTATGCACGGAGTTTGTGGGCTCACGTTTTTCTTTTGCTATGTTTCATTTTGATTATTAGGTTATTTTTATTAAAATTTCTCGTAAACTAAATCAGACCCATTTTTATTATTTTTTTTCATTTTTAGGCGAAGGAGAACGTGCGCTTTTGAGTGACTGTATTATTATTATTATTATTAGTATGTGTTTGTTTGTTGTGTCTGATGTACTTGTTTATGGGCGGGTATGTGTTGTTTGTTTAGGTTGGCTCGACTGTTGTTTTGTGGGCTTCGTCCCAGTGTTTCTTCTTGTATAATATGCTCTGGTTGAGATTTTATTGAGCGTAACATATTAGCTACTGTTTTGTTGTTTGTTTTAGGTAGGTTTGAATTACCTTATGTCGCTGTTTGGCTGTCCTTTTCTTTTTGTATCCACTTTTGCAAATTCTTCGTCGTTGTTTGTCAACAGTCGGTTAATTTCGCTTTTAGTCGCGAAATCTCACTTAGTCGTATTAATTCTCGCTTTATTCGCCAACATTTTTCACGTCCGTTCACGGTGGAGTATTGCCCTCGAATTTTTTTTTTTTACAAAAAAGTTTATAATTAGTGGAGTTTCATAAAAAAATAAAATTGAAAATCTCAATAGATTATTTATTAGCTTTTGTCGCGAATGACAGCTTTCGATGTGCCGTAAATCCAAACATGTTACACAACTTTGCTCTAATTTAACCAACCTCCTATTTCTTAAGATTGATTTCATTTTAATTCAACAGTAGATAAATTAAATTAAGTATTTGGGGTAATAAATTTTCAAATGGTACAAATTAAAGAAATCTTCAGATATAAAATTGTATCCTGTCAATAAACATTTTTGTTGTTTATAATTATCATTCAATATTATTCCAACCAACAACTAAGAAATTACGAACTTTTCAAGTGATAATTAGGTGTCTTAAGAAATATCAAGACAAACACAAAATAAAGTTATCCTTTTACCTAAAATTTAAGCCACATAACGGATATTTAGATTACCGCAATGTTTCCAACTTTATTGCCTATTTCCTTGCGCACTTAAACTTTCAGTGGATTACTCGTTCTGGCGAGTGTTAAGATAAATGCATTTTCATCCTAACAGTTGTATTAAGTTTTGTATAAAAAAATAACACGAAAGTTTTATCAGATAATTAACTTTACTCGCACGAAACTACTATTTAAAACTCATATCCGACATGCATTCTTAATTTATTGTTTTGTTTTGCTATATATAAACAATACCATATACAATTCACTTGTTTTCCTTAAATAACGTTAGCATTTATAATTAGAGTCCGAATTTATATTTTTTTACATGTTTTATTTACTCTTTCATATGGAACTGGAGGATTGTATCTGCACATTTCTCTCGGAAATAAATAAAAGTACCAAGTTTTATTTCGCATATAACTTAATATTTCCAGGTTTTGTCACATTAAACTTATTTAAGCATATATCCGCATATAACTACATATAAAGTCAATATTTCCAATATTTCCATTAATTATAATTGATTTTGTTGCAATTTATTGATAAATTTGCGAGCTTAGAAATATTTTTTAAAAAATCGTATAAGTTAAATTTAAAGGATTCTCCTAACTAGCGAACATAGCAATTGTGCTTGTCTGGAAGCTGCTTTATTCTACGCAAATAATTTTGAAAAATTAGAAAATAATATTTTTTCCTTAATTTTAATGATGAAGAATCGGCAACACTTCTATGCAAAGATCGTGTTGTATGTAGAAATATTTTACAATTTTATTGCTCATTTTTGCAACTTAATAACTGCAATCAAGAATTTAGAAACAGCTCAAATACCTTTTATTGAGGCTTTTAAGATTATTGAAGAACTGTACGAAAATTTTAAATCAGTTCCCTAACTTTTACAAAATTTGATGTGTATTATATGATTTGTGGAATTTTTAAAGGCGGGAGTAATAATAAATTTTAACATGAACTCCATGCACTCATTTAACTTTACCTAAAATGAATTCCATTGTAATTCCAATAAATAAATTATCATCAGTTGCTATTCATTTTGCAACATTATTTTTAATTAAACCGCATATAAAATCCATATTTGAATCATTTTGTAGCATGTATTGGCTAATTTTAAATTATAATACCTTTTTAGCGCATATAAAAAAAACGAATGACTTTTTTAGCGCATATAAAATAATTATGATGCCTTTTTTAGCGCACATAAATCCGGACTTCATTTATAATGCAGCAATTTTGATTTTTAACTATATTTTTGGAATTTAATGTTTTCAAAATTCAATTAACAAGAAATTTTGCCTGAATATTCAACCTGTAAATCTATAATTAAGTCTTATTAAAAGCAAAACATGACTTATAAGTCCCTAACAAATGCCGCGCCGGATATTGAATTATACAAAAGAAATTTGCCTGTTGCCTGTTATTAATAATACAACTGTTGTGTTTAAGATAGTTTTCTCTATGTGCAAGAACTGACTTAAAGAATATTTGAAATTCCATTTAAAATAAATTGAACAGAACAAATCCATATCAAGGTGATAAAACCAGAAAACATGCAAATAAGGACTCACAGTGCTATTTATATCGTACTTCCAAGTGAAATAAAACTGATAATGTAAATTGAAAAATTTGTTAGTACCAGCCTTATTATCATATTTGGAATCCCCAAAACGTTTGACAAGGAACTTTTCAATAAAATGCACTCTGTTGATATCATACACGTGTGATTTCAACAAAGTGCATTTTATTGAAAAGTTCCTAACCACTATTTTGACTTCAACCATTTTGACAAGGAGTACTATTTATCTCTATTTATTCAAATCTGACAATAAATAAAGATGAACTATTTATTCAAATCTGACAATAACTAAAGATGAAAATGATTGAAAAATCAGAAGCGAATTAAAGAATAAATTAAGTCAATTGCCATCCGAAGACGCTTTTCGAGATTTATCTCTCAGTGCAATTTCCCTTTTTGACTTTTATGTGAGATAATCATGCTGAGTCAATGAAAATTGCCAAAATGCGAAATTTTCAACTCAACAAACCCTCTTTTTTAATTTTTAAAAATTTCTGAGGTGCCAAACGCATTTTTTGATTATAATATTTTATATGTCAAAAAGGATATAATCTTAAGTCACATTAATCAAATTTTTAGGCGAGTTGAGCCATCTGTCCGGTAAACGTCCAATTTAGACATCGATCGCCCACCAGGGGCCAATATCGCCCACGTTGAAAAGCACTACTCTAACACTTAGTAGATTCGATTATGAATGTTTTTAGAACTATCAAAAAAATTGGACCAAATTCAGTACAAGGCTTTACGTATAATCTTGGGTGCAATGAAGTTAATTCCAATTGGCATAATCCTGTTACAATCGAATAACAAGCCAAGGTATTTAACACTGGTGTAAAGTGCTGTAGAGTTCATAACACTATTAAGTTCTTTAATTTTTTATTGCCTCATGATGAACTGAGTTTTATCAGAGTTTGTGCAGTTTGTTATGTTGGAACCATAGTACTACTTTTTTAATAGTATCATTGCATCCTTTTTCGAGAATATTATTAGACCTTTCGGACACTACAAATGATGTGTTATAATAATAATAATAATTATTATAATAAGTTTATTATCCCAACAGACATACAGAGTCCAATTACAGGGAAATACATAATAAAGAAATTAAATTTACAATTTTTAAAGCTAAACATTAATTAAGCGTTACTCAAAACAATCAAGAATTACACAAAATACTAAAACTAATAGCATTTATCTGCCAAATAATATAAATTATGCGAAATTAAAATTAAGATTTAATATAAAATTAATTCATACTTATAATAATTCCTCTAAACTACGAACAAGCTGGGGTGGTTGATCGTTAAATATATCCACCGAGTAATGGTATATTATTATATATTCTACTGATGCTATTTAAAGGTGAGTTAAAATGAGAATTTGTATTTGAATGATTGCAACGAAAAACTTGACTATTACGGGCAGTTATCCTGGGTATATTAAAATTTAGTCTACACAAAATGTTAGGGTCATCTATCGTATTATGTATAAGACCATGTAAGAATAGTATCTTTGTTTTATCGCGGCGATATGTCAACGATTTCATGTCAAAAAGTGTAAGTAGATCGTAATACGTAACAGAGTTATCCGGATATACTCCATGAGATCTAAAATACAGAGTTTTTAGAAATTTCTTCTGAATTTTTTCAGATTAATGTATTTCAGAGTAATGTTTATAAATGAACGAAGGGGTATAACAGCCGTTATAGTTAGAAAACCGAATTTAGGTCACGGGTGTGCGGCTTGGGTCTGGTAGGAAAATATTGGCAGTAAATAACAAGAGTTTTCCTACTAGACCCAAGCCGCACACCCGTGACCTATATTCGGTTGTATATAAATGTATATATAAAAGTGTGGTGACCAAATAAGTGATGCAAACTCAAGTTTAGCTGTTACAAACGCAAAGAACAGTTTCTTTAACACATTAGTACTAAAATCTTTACCAATTCGACATCCTAACACTATCGTTACATGTTAAATTAATATGTTCAATAAACGATAAGCGACTGTCAAACATTACTCCTAGATTACGAGTTAAGTTAGTTCTTATAAACATTATTTAGTTCATAATTATACACTACAGTCAGTTTCTTGCGGCTAAACGATAATCACTTACATTTAGAAGGATTTAAAAGTAAAGCATGCTACACCACTCCTGTACACGTTCAATGTCATCCTGGAGAATGCGATAGTCGCTAATAAAAGTAATTACCCTATATATTTTCATGTCATCCGCATAAAGTAAGACCTGAGACTTAATATCCAAAACAATGTCATTAATAAAAATGATAGAAAGCAAAGGACCCAGGTTAGACCCCTGCGGAACACCGCTTGTGGCATAGTACTTACTAGAATCAAAACCCATATAATATACATACTGGATTCGCTTAGTTAGATAAGATTCAAGTAATTCTACAGTTTTTACGAAAAATCCATACAAATCCAACTTTTTTTCAATAATATTCTGATCTATAGTATCAAATGCCTTCCAAAAGTCTGTAAAGACAACTGTACGACTGTACAATTTTCCGCGTACTAATTTCGAAGGACCATTAATGGACTACCCATTAAAACACTTATATTGATATATACACTATTTATTTACAGTAACTACCCTGATCTGATACATACAAATTATGTGTTACTCGATTGCTATCTGAGAGGTGAGTGGTTTTATATTTCTCCTGGAGCTCCCTGCAGACTTGTTGGGGGTGGTGCTTCTCCCTTCTCCTGGAGGACTGCCGATGGTCAAGGTTTCCTCTCATTCGTCCTTGTGATTTTTGTGTGGGAACGATAATTTGCCCTGTTACCGCTAATTTCTGCTCGTAATCCCTAGTCCTGGCATCTTGCATATTTATGACTTCTTTGTTCGGCAGAAACGTGCCCTTGCTTGTATTCTGGCTTAATGTTTCCTGGAAGTGATTGTTTATGATCTCTGTCCACGGCTTTCCAATATCTGTCGAACAATGCATAAATCGCTCTTGCTCTCCCCAGGGTGCTTGGATGCCTGGTGGCTGATGGGCCACCCCTTGCCAGGTAAAGGTTTGCATCCGTCCCAAGACCTTTAATTTCCTAATCGCCGATAAGTCGCGATTCGGCGGCAACAACAACATCAACCTGCTTCTTGGCATCAAGATAACGAGAAACATAATCGGTAAAATTCGTAAGATTTGTTACCACAGCTCTTTTTTTAACAAATCCATGTTGTTTAATCGTAATAAAATTAGATACATGACTATAAATTAATTTGGAAATAATACATTCAGACAATTTTATAAAATTATTTATTATAGTAATAGGCCGATAATTACTTATATTCGACTTATTGCCGGATTTATATATTGGTGTTACTCTCCCTATTTTCCATTCTTCTGGAAACTTGCATGAATTAGTAATTAAATTGTAAATGTGCTTTAGCGGTGCAACAAAATATGTAATGCAATCGCGCACCAGAAATGCTGGTTTTTATTTTTTATTTTATTTTATTTATTTAATCATTTGCCCAACAGAACAATTCCAATAAAGGACAATAAACTAAAATTAAAGTTAAATTATATAGTAATAATATAATGATATAAATATACACACATATACAAACATATACACATACACACATACACACATGCATGTATGCACATAATGCACACACGCACATAACTACAAAAACGCTGATACGTAATCATACACATATATAAATCATTAACAATTATATTACATTGTACTAGTAATTGAACGAAACTTACTTTTAACAAATTGAACAATTCTACATATATTATCATTGTGGATGTCGCATACATCACTGATATAATTAAACAAAGTGCACATTGTATTAACAGGAGAATGCATACCAATATTTGTGCGCCACGGTTCGATATAGAATGTGTTAACTGAACGTGTAAGACAACGTGGTATATTAAAAGATACAACTGATAATAAATTGAGAAATCCATATAAAAACCTTACACAAGCTATTTTACGCCGCAAATATAATGAATCTTCACCTATAATATCTAACAAATTAGTATTGGGAACATTTCTCTCTGGATAATTACCAGTATTTCTAAAGTATATGTATTTTAAAAAACGCCTTTGAACTTTTTTCAACCAAGGTGATGTAGTAATTATAGTGCGGTGCCCAGACCAAAGAAGCATACTCCAATTTCGACCGAACTAAGGAATAAAATAGAAGGTGTATGCATTTTACGTTTTTAATATCCTTACTCTGTCGTATTACAAAACCTACGCATTTATTTGCGGATAATGTTATATTTTTAATATTGTTCTTAAAACTTACTTCACTATCAAAAGTTACCTCAAGATCTTTAAATTTTGATACTCTTTCTATTTCCATTTCACTAATATTGTACTTTACATTTGGATGTATTTAGGGATAGAATGTTATCTTTACATCATGACGAGAGTATATTCAACTGTTCCTGCAAAAATTTACAATCGTCCAAGGATTCAGTAACGCAATATATGTTTAAATCGTCAGCATATGCCAAGGTATTACATTTCAGTTTTACAATTATGTCGTTGATGTAAATGAGAAATAATAATGGCCCCAAGTTAGACCCCTGCGGAACACCGGTCTTCATTACGTATTCAGTGGAAAGAAAATTATTGTAATTGTTGTAATATGCCTTTCTACAACTTAAGTAACTCTTGAAGAAGTTTATAAGCCCATTACTAAGTCAGTAGTCTGATAGCTTCTGCAATGGAATACCATGATCAACCTTATCGAAGGCCTTAGACAGGTCGGTATATATAACATCCACCTGCAAGTTTCTGTCAATACTACTTGAAATAAACTGTGTTATTTCTAACAAACGAGTAACAGTGGATCTCTTCTTCATGAATCCATGTTGATTAGGCGATAATATTGGTTGTACCTGATAATAAAGTTGATTGTAGATACATATTTCAAAACACTTTGCAAAATTTGACAGGATACTAATAGGTCGGTATTTTTTTATATCTGCTCTATCACCACTCTTAAATACTGGTACAATACGGCATAGTTTCCATAATTTCGGAAATAATCCGGTATTGAGGGATTTATTGAAAATGATTGCAAGCGGTTTGGCAAAGATTTCAGAGCAGTCTTTCATAAGAAAGCTTGGAACTTGCTTGCTTAACACTCTTGTATGATATCTGATGGAACTGGCAGGTGGGATGCAATACACTGCCTTGTGTATGAATAGAAGACACTGTGCTTACAGTACTATCATTAGCAAATACTGATCTAAAATGGTTAGCAAATCCTTCAACGATACCCTGCGGAGTGTTGAATATAGTATCGTCATCCCTCAGAGTATTTGGTATTGTATTGAATCCTCTTTTCAAATTGACAAAATTCCAAAATATCAAGTCATTTTCAGATCTTTGGGTAAATAATTTATAATTATTATGTACGCTTCGCTTTATAAGACTTCTAATTCTTTTAAATTCAAGATAATTTAATTGAGAATTTGTTCATTTGTATAGCTTGTGTAAATAGTTTTTGTCTTTTATTAACTGAATTGTATCCTTAGAGTACCAAACAGGAAATTTTGTATGCACATATTTTTTAAATGGTACACTATTACTAAAAGTCGCATTAAGTACGTTATAAAATTGAATAACAGCTTCATCAACATTATCAATATTTGACAAAAAGTTCCAATCAATATTCGATAAATCCTCGTATAATTTAGGAAAGTTCGCCTTGCGAAAATTAAAATTTTTATAATTATTATTAAATAATGAATGACTGGATATTTCATTTTCAATAGTACAATTAACATTTAAGCAAGGGTGATGCACGTCTTCTTTGATAAATGATAACACATCTCTACTTACAGTGCACTTTTTTATGTTTGTTATACATATATCCAGTAATTTATTATTAGAATTTAATATATGATTGACCTGAGACAAGTTATTAAATGACATAAATGATTTAAGCACTAAGCTCTTTCTATCAGGTATGGTACTGATAAAATTAGGAATATTGAAATCACCAATGATAATTGTAGGCTCATCATTAATATAGGATGATAACGTTTCCAGAAACAGTTCTATATAATCGGCGGATAAATCTGGAGGAATATACAACACAAAAACTCTGAACTTGTAATTTATAGATCCACACGCAATGCCACAGCAGTCTATTAATGGAAAATCTTTATCAATTTGAGAGAAATCTAGATGTTTATTAAATATCTGGCGTTTACAAGCTATTAGGGATCCTCCACCTCTTTTTCTTCCAGTAGCTATGGGGTTGCGGTCCTTTCTTAAAACCATGTACTCAGAAGTAAATATTTCCTCCGATTGGATGTTGTCTGATAACCAGGTATCCGCAAGAGTAATTATTTCAAATTCCCTGTCGCTAGTTGATATGTAAAGTTTATTGGTTTTGCTATTTAATCCATGCACGTTCTGATAGAATAATGAGATACATGTAGTTGATTTGTTACTGTTCGGCTTCTCTAGTTTAAAGTTGCGATTTCCGGTATACCATTCTTGTAAATAATTTTTAAGTTATTTTCACCTGCACTTTTACGTCGTTCTAGTTCAACTTTAAGAGATTTGTAAAAGTTTCTTTGGTGAGGCGTACGATCTGCTGATACAGAGATGTGCTTGTAGTCTCATTTTTTTTTTCAATTAATTAATTTTCTTTATGACTGTATATACCTGTTTCGTGTTATTTAATGTGATTTTTATTGGTCGTTTCCTATTTTCTACATTCGATATAAATTTACCCAGTCTTAAAGGTGTTACGCTGGCTGGTACAGAAAGCTCATTCAATAATGACTGAACAGCTTCTTTATCTGCAATTGTATGTTCAGTCTTAGAGTTGAAGTTTGCTTCAACCATACCATAAATAATAATATTATTTTTCCTCTCCTGGCGCTCCATCAGTTCATGAATGATCAATTCAATGTTTGAATCATTTGGTACATTTGTTACATTGTCTATACTTTCTAATATGCTTAACTCCATTTGTAGCTTAATAATCATAGATTTTAATTCTGTAATATTGTCACTTAAATTTTGGTATTACATGACCATTTTAAGCAATTTTTGGTCTTTAGAAGACGAAGATCGGCATTTGAAAGATTCACACATGCGCCTTGAAATACATTTTTACATATTGAGCAATTTATTGATTTATGCTGCTCGATTTTTGTCTTACAGCAACTACAAATCACACTGATCACATTTGATCTGGCCCAGCAGTATTATTGCATTTCAGACTTTTAGTAGCTAATAATATATCCTCTTCTGATATTTCACCAATATTGAATGCAGAATTATCGAAACGCCAAGAAGGTTCAATATAGGACGAAGGATTATTGTCTAGATAAACGCTTTTTAAAATAACTTGCAAACCCATTCACAATATCATTAGGTTTAGATAAACAGTTGCCATTATAATTTAGATCACCAGGAATACGCGTACATGACTTTTTTCCGTTAGCGTATGACCAAATTTCTTTTGATTCTTTCAATATACTCTCCTCCATTGCAGATATATATTTTTTGTGATCACGTTGAATTAAGTAATGAAAATCGGACCTTAACGTTTTAAATTTTTTTTTTAATTTTAAATGACTATATCTCTTGTTTTTATACAACTTAATAGTACGCTCTTTGGTTGAGATAAGTGTTTTAACCTCATGACTAAACCATGATGGGAACTTCTTGCTAATTTTATTATTACGAATGGGCACACAAGAGATTAATATCTCATTGATTAATTCATAATAGGTACGACAAGCATCAAATGAGTTATTTTTAGAAAATCCATCAGTCCAATCAATTAGAGATATCTGTGTATATAATTCAACAAGATTAGCTTTACGAAAATTAAATGAGGTTGATTTAATATTAGGTGTGAAATTGGTTATATTTTCTTCAATTAGTTTTATAGAACCGTTTAAAATAAGGTGATGTGGATCTTCATTTATTAAACTGATTATTTTTTCAATTTCACAACCAACATCAGGTGATGAGAGAAGCAAATCTAGTAATTTAGAATTTATATTTAAAACTGTATTGTGTTGAACTAGACCATGATAGTTAATAAAATTAATGAAGCATTTACAATCTGGTTAGGTCTGTGGCCATGCGTAAGATGATTATGCAAAGTTGGTATATTAAAGTCGAAAAATATTAAAACTCGGTCATTAAAATCAGTCTTGCTCTCAATTAGCTCAAATGCGTTTTCGTAGTCACTAAAGGTGCAAGAAGGGGGAATATATACGCATATTAAAGTAACAGGTTTACAATTTAAATACATTTTCACTATTATTATATTAAAATTACAATCATCACTACGAAATACCAATTCTGATTTATATAAGTTATTAATGGATATGAGGACCCCACCTCCTCGACGATTAATACGATCACATCTATATACATCAAAACTATCAGGAAATAACTCGGTATCATATACTCCTTGGTGAAGCCAAGTTTCAGTCAAAAAATATATGCAGTAATCATTTCCATTAACATTATTTAAAAAAGTACCAGTTTTGGTGCACAATCCTCTGACATTTTGATAATACACGGATAGAGATGCATGTTGGGATTTTTTCAGTTTTCCCGCACTATTCTAGGTACGTTATTAACAAACTTAATTCTAGGGTTATTTTCACCACTCTCCGTTCTTCTCTTTAAATTATCACGCACGTTTTTTTCAAGCTCAATTTGCTGAGGCGTCCTATCCCTTCTTATCCTAATGTGCTTCATAGTTGCGACATCATTAATTTTTCGGAAGTTTCTTAATATGTGCAATACTTCATTGTAATTATCAAACGTTACTTTCAGTGATCTCTTTTTATGTTGAGACTGTATGCCTAACCGTTTAATAACAGTTGCAGTAGGTGGATTATTTGTTATACGTTCCAGGATGTTGTTCACAAATTTGGGTTCATCTTGGTCTTCAGAAAAATTAAAAATGATAATAGAGTTTGCACGTCTCTGTCTATCCCTAATTTCCTCAATTAACTCTTTAGAATCTAATACATTATTTGCTGGATTATTGTAGGTAATTAAATTTTCTAGGTTGAGGCACTTATCAGATAGACTTGAAAATGATTTTTTTAGATCTTCGTTGTCCTGTCGTAGTTGACGAAATTCTTGTATTATATTGCGGATCTCTATATTTTCTTCCTGCAGTAGACGGCTTTCATTTGTTAACGTCGAAATGGTCTCTTGCAATTCCTTGGTTATCTTTAATAACTCCTTTACTGAGTTAGCGTTGTTTGTTGTAACATCACAGCTATTACATTTCCATATGCTTACCTCCCCTGTATTTTTTATTTTGTTAAATTTAATAAGGTCCATACTTGCGCAAGTTATATGATAATTATTTTTACAACCACCGCTACACCATAAATAATTTTCATTTCATGATATGGATTCACTGCATACGAAACAGTGTATGGCCATTTTTACCATTTAATTATGTAATGTCAGAGGCAAGATATGGTTAATATATCGGGTGTGTATAAATTGGCGGATAATCTACACGTGGCGATATTCTTCCTAAAATTCTGATTAGAAAATGTCGATGAGAAAATGTTCTACTATGCCTCGTGAGCCATCAGGAGCCATTTAAAAGAAATGTACATTTGGCAACATAGCATACACGAGCTGTCCTGTTTATCAATAATCTCATGGTTCATAGTAGAAGGTAATAGATAGATAGAGCGGGGCTTATTTACAGATGCAAGGTAAAACAGATTATGAGTGAATAGTAAAATCCATTGTAATTGAACAAAACAAAACGAAAATAACACAAAAACACAAATACACTGAAACACGGGCACTAATACAAACTGATAATAATGAGAAAAGCATAATTGGCACAAACTTGGAACTAGTAAGTTTGAATGAATTATTTGTGTCAAAGTGACATAAGCGGGCGTCACGTTGCCGAACGTAGTTTTTATAAAAATAAGCTAATTAAGAAGTGTTAAAAATACAATCTTGAGATAGAAAGATAGCACACACTGACAAATAATTTTCAAACTAGTCATACTATCGAAATTACAGGGTTTTCTGTAAATTAATAACGAATAATAACGCATATTTAACGACTGGATGTTCAAACTTTGAGGACCTCGTGAAGACCCAGGAAGTATGGTAGAACATTTTAGAATTAAGATAAGCTGCTTAGAATTTTTGAAAGAATATCGTCACGTGTAGATTATCCGCCAATTTATACACACCTGATATAATTAATAACTTAATTATATATTTTTAGGCAAAAAGACAAACTTTTCTTCACGGTACGCGGTCTTTCGTAACGACTTTGCAGCACAAACAGGAAAGTAGACCACGGAAGGGAAAAACATAAGATAACAAGGGGAAAATGACAAACAAAATTTACTTATTGATTAATTAAAATAATATTTAAAGAGTGCAGTGTACGTTTAAATCTGCAGTTTATTAACCTTGCTGGTTGATATCGCGCACAAAAAAATAGGCGTGTTTTATATCGGACATTGAGAATCTCGGTACATGCATACAGCCTACTTACAATTTAAAGATCGCTGCTAGACCATAACATCGATTGCAACGCAATTTTCACAAAACGTTGCTAAGAATCTTCCCACTTAGATGTTTAATTTTTGTAAAAATATGCCAAAGGTATCCCTCTATAATACGGGTAATAACGGAGCAGCAGATAAACACACACTCGCACTCGCACTCGCTTCGATTAAAGGAATTAATAGAATTGGTCCTAATATGGAACCCTGTGGTACCATATTTACAAGTACTTCACCAGAGTAGATGTTACATCTCTGAAATATGTTTTATAGAAAATAGTTTCTGAATAGTTTGAAATGTTCATGATTTGAGCATCAGCATACTAACAATCAAATACTGGCAAAAACGCAAATTCTCCCTAACAACTAACATTTAAAGAGTGTACAGAAAGATAAAAATAGAGTTAAGCTTTCTTCTGCAGTCGGACATTATAAATACAAGGAGCAAGTATCTCTTTGGAAAGAATAATTTGAAAGAATCAAAATATACAAAATATTATTCCATCGTAAGAGGTAATTTACACTCCATGGTTCAAATATATTAATGGCCCCAGAAAACTTTTCGCCATAATTAGAATGATTCGTTTTGGCGGTAATTCACATCCATATCGAATTGGCATTGTGGATCCAATTGTAATTGTCTAACAGCTATCTAAGATTTGGTGCATATTTTTCAAAAGTGTCTCCATTTAACGCTGAAACTAGAAAATTAATTTAGAGTTGTTATCAACAAAATACATTTTTCCTATAAAATGCCTCGTTAATTCTTGAAACATAATATTACTAACTTTTAGAGTAGATAGGAATCATAAATCATTTCATCAACAATCTCATATCTCTTTTAGTGTAAATCGATAACTAAAGTCATTCGTGGATGCTTTTTATAAACTAATCAAACAAAAATCTCTCTCGAAAAAAAATCTTGATGAAACTTGTTACATTTGTAGAATTCGTAGTTTTTTTACATGTAAGAACTTCGTTGCACCAAAAACTTGTAAACAGTAAATTTTCTTATTGCATTGAATCTATAAATTACGTAATGTAAAAGAAATCATACCATGGAAAATTTACTATTTAGTTGCAATATATACATTTGTTCAACTTTATGCCGCTACCAGTTTCTCCTTCCATACGTGATTCTAATGCATTCCAAAAAGATTTTACATCAATCGATGACTTAAAGCCCACTAAACTTGATTGATTCTTAATTTAATTGAAAATACTGCATAGAGAAAAGTAATGAGAATACAGTAATTCATAATTAAAGTAAATTAATGAAATTTAACGCGAAACATATTTTTGTTTCCCGAAACAAATTGTTTCCATAATTAAATTGTTCAGGGTGAAATATTTTAATTGTGGCCGGATACCGTAAAAATAAACTTTCTCTCGTGATGGAGATAACATAATGTCGGGAGGCATAAATATTTGATCTTATTGCCTAAAGTTGAGAAAATTTGTTTGAAGAATTCCAGACGGTACTTTATATCAAGCTAAATTACTTTACCCGCTGAACTTTCGGCGGTCGTATATAAATATTTCGGGGTGAGGAGAACTCCCCCAAGTTATTCATGGGATGTACGCGCACTCCGGCTTTTCATTTATCTCCCAACGCGAGAGAGACCCTTTAATTTCTTTCCTTTCTAATTGCGCAGCCCTTTTAACAATATTTACATTCTGCTAATCCACTGAAACGAAGGAATTTTTTAAATCTTCGCAAGACACAGAATTATAATTTCCAACGTAAAATTCTTAACAAGAGTAATTATCTTGATTAATAGCGCTTATTTCCATGTACTTACGATGGTTAACTGTTGTGGTTTAAACAAAATGAATTTTTTCAACTCCAAAATTGTTTCTTTTGGTGTTCAAAATACTTTTTTAAACGGCCGACTCACTAGCCGCGTGCTCCAGCGCGCTAGAATTAATGCGGATGGTTCTGTGGTTGTCTAATTTCATTTAAATATGAATACTGTGTGTTCAAAATCGCTATCTTCTTCTCTTCCTAACATAGGAAGGAAGGTATACTCCAACTACTCATAGATTAAACTTTTTTGACATCTTGAGTGACAGAAATCCCATTAGTTTGCCGGAAACTCTGGACACAAAAAGTAGTACTTATAAAAATTAATTTATTACGATTAATCGCACTCAAGAATCTCACTGCGTAGGTGTGTAGTTGGTTCGTCACATCATTTAGAACGTTCTCCATGGCGGAAATCAAGTACAATAACAATAACAAACCGTCAATAATGTGTCTACCGGCAACGTCGCGTATCATTGTTGTCTCTAATTTATATTCACATGAACAGATTCAAAAGACAAAAAATATCAATTTTAATTAAATTTGTTTCTATTTTGTAATCCTAATAAGATTTCGAGTTGTTTTCCCTAATTCATATTCATTTCATGTGCAACCGAGCGAGGCTTTTGTAATTTATTTATTCAAATATGCCATCTTTATGGTTATTGATATGTTAGGGTTAAACAGTTGAATATGCCCGAAAAGTTGTTATCGCTCTCAGTATGGCGAACGTGACCTTACAAAGGGCTTTTATAGGTTCACTTCAGATAGTATTGAAAGAGAAAGAGGGGGGTGATAAACTAGGTGTAGCTGCACCCTCCGGCATTGTGCAAATAATCGACCAACATTAAGGCCCCATTCAAATCAAGCTGCTCTACTGTTATTGCCAAAAAAAAAAAATAAGGGATGAACAAAACTTTTTTCGTGCAACTTTCCAACGATGTAATCGTGAAATATATTGCATTGCGCTTTAATTTAAATCCTCTTTGTATAATAGAAAATGTCTTTATTGGCAGAATCGAATTTACGACTTTAAATTAATTTTGAGAAACCATTATGATATTCTGTGATAAGAGTTTTTTTTGCATTAGATTTATTGTGAATGTGTAAATATTTTATTCTTCATGTTAGTCAATTCGTTTCCTGTATTTTTGAGTTTTATTTATTTAATGTCTTAGTTATTTTATTCAACTGCTTCTCTCATTATTTACACTAGAGAACTGATTCTATCTAGTCGTTTGTTACTTACTTTTATATTATGAATTCTATTATTCATTTGCTTGTATAAGCAATAACATAACTGATTTGTTTTGTTTCTAAAAATACGTAAATATTTGAAAGATTTGATTACATACTTCACTACTCCAGTACGTGATGTGTTACAGTATGAGTTAGGTGTTTATGTATGGAAATTTTAAACGTGTACTATAACATAACCTAATAGACGAGTAACGTACAATATTTTTTTTATGTTTACTTTGGTTTAATAATGGACTTATCAAAAAACTGTTTAACAATTAACATTATTGTTAAATTGTTTTAGGTCAATGTTAAACTATTTTTGGTGAAATTTTAGTTGTCATGTTTGACAGTACTTAGAACATGACAGGTGACGACATCAAAATGTAAAATTGCCGATAATGATAATTCTTTGGATAACAGGAACGCTCCAATGTATTACGTACTAAAAATGTCCGAGCGTTCGCCACCAGTACCACAAAAGTAAAAAAAAAACGTAATATTGTTCAATTTTGACCGGCGCACAGTGGTGCTGATTGCATCAAAAGTTGGCTAAAATGATCTTCATTGATTTAGTGGTTGGATATGATAAATAGCATTAATTTGAATAAATATTGGCAATTCATTAATACTAGGTGCTAAATAAACGCCAAGTTCATACATTTTATTTATTTTATTGCAATATTTTGAAAATTTTATTATACTGGCGTAAAATTAATGTACTTAAAAAAAACACAATTTGTGAAATTAGTTTAAAATAAGTCACTGTCTTGATCTTTTAAATAATTTTTTACTTGCCTTTTGGCCTTCTTCACTATTATACTTTCCTATTGAAAGTAAGGCATTTTTAATTACAATTGGCCCGGGAATGAGGAGTTCGTGGACAGTAGAAGGCATCGAATACCAAAGAGATTTTTTAATATTTTTAACATCTTTGCAGTTTCTAAGGTATACGTTTTGAAAGCCTCTACATTAATTTTATAACCACCAACCATTGCAGTCAAAATTACATTAAATCGTTTGATAATATTTACATTAATTCCGGTAATATTCGCAGATATTTCCGATTTATAGAACAAACGGTTGGCTGTATTCAAATAATTACTACTACCATATCCAGGTTTGAGTTTATCTACTAATAGTCCCAGTTCTGACATGAATCCTTCTTGAATCTTTCTTTTTGCATCACTATAACATCCATTTTGTCGTTTCCTCTTTCTTGCCATTGGATCAGTGGCAACTTATATGATATGTACAGTAAACATTAGAAAAACAAATCCGTGCCTAAAGTACAAAACGTCCAAATTCCAATCTAGACTTAATTATTTTGCCAATTCAACGCAATTGAAATCTTTGGAGGTCAAGCCATAAAGATAGCATATTTTGCCGTCCACCATTGTCAAAACAAGTTTATGTTTTACTTCAATAGTTTAGCCATTTATTTCAACTTCTGTAGAAACTAGTGAATTTATTTGGGACTGTATGACTTCTTAAAGCCAGCTTGGTTGCCTCATACGAGAATTGGAATCGGATTGATCTGCAGAACCTCGTGGAAGAGCCTCACAAATTTTAACAGATTATGTCATGGTTCTCTTCAGGATCCCCAGACAATAGCAGCAGTGGCACCAAAGAAGATAACTGTACAATCGCGTCAATTTTGCCATCACCACTGAATCTTTATCTCAGGCTTTGAACCATCAATTCCCCATTTCATGTTTAAATACATGTGGATTATTTTTGATGGGTTTCAATGACGTCACGTTGGAAAGCGTGATGTAATGTGATCCAGTAGTGACTAAAGTTTTATATCGACTGATGTATTATTCACGATAATATCTTCTTTTTTCCAATTTTATAGGATGGAAATCGTAACCTATTATTATATTATATTGAATCATCGTCAGCTTGGCTTCCACGAACATAGACAGGGTCACTTCTGGTGGAAGTTAACAACAGTTGAAGATTTCTTGAAAGTGGTCCTATAGCGTGCAGGTTTGGGAAAAGATTCAGTGACTTCTTTCACTCATTTTGAAGCCCTACTCTTTTTGTTGTTTGTGAACTCATTTAAGCTGCATAGCATTACTCATCAGTGGAATGTTCAGACCTCAGCAATTCTATCTTCAACCGTTTTGCCCTATCTGCGAGTTCAGCGAAGTTTTTTCGGTCTTCCAACATTTGCGCAATGAATATTTTCTTTATGCAGACCGTAGTCTGGAAACCTTAAGAATGCGTTCAACGAAGCAATATATTTAATTAGAAATCATTCCTTTTTCCACGAAGCAGTCTTCCATTTCACTTTAAAATCGGCAATAAAATCTTGTAATTTTTGCTTACTGTGTGGAAATACTTCACTCGGACAATTTATCATTTTTTTAATTATGCATGTAAATCTCATATCTATCGTCATTTTTTGGCGAAGATAATTGAAGTATTATATCAACTAATATTTTTTCGCTAAGAATAATATTCTTGACCCTCGATTCTGTAATAAACGCAAGCGTTAAGAATATATATTTTCATAAATTAAATTACTCAGTGCTCAATTTGACTTTTTAAAAAGGTTTATTTTCAATTGTGTAAAGATTTTACCTAGTTTTTGAGATACAGCGCACACAGAAACACACACAGCACACACACACACACACACATACACAGAGACACATTTTTTTTCAGAAATTGTTGAAATGGCATCCAGGGAACCGAAAACGGATGGTTCCGTAAAAAAAATTTAGAAATATTTTTCTCGATTGCAATACTTTCTCGTACTTCGTAACGGAGAAAGTAAAAATTGCAGCTCTCTTGAATAATATGAATGTATTTTTAAATGCCGCACTGATATTAAAAGAAAAATGTGGTTTGAAGTCAATTAAATCTTTGATAATTTTGGTATTTTTGAATACCCAACTGCTTTCTAAAAGTGTTTTGCACTTGTTAAGAAATAAAATTTGCAAAAATTTTATAAATGAAATATTTATTCTTTATTATTGTGTTTTGGTATTTTTGACTATTATTCTCTTTAACTAAGGCATATACACCGTAGGAAAAAAAGTTAAACCCTTGAAATTGTCTACTTTAAAGTTATACATGCGAACTTAAGCGTAACCCCTTCCACCCCTCTCTAGCACCCTTGAGAAAAAAAATGTTTTTTCAGGAAACCATGTCCAACTTTGAAGATGTCTACGGAGTTGGAAAAATTTTGTCTACCGGATCCACCATAAAGGCATTAAAATTTTATCAATTCCCTATGCAGGACTCGAAGAACGAAGTTCCTTCGACGATTTGGCAGCAAGTTATAGGTGCCAAAAAATGCATTTTGAGGTTTTTCGCACATAACTCGGCGACTTTTTAACCAAATTTGATGATTCTTTCGGGGAAAAATCTCATTTTGGCCCTACTTTAAGGAAGTTAAACTTAGGTTGCAATGATCCCTTTTTGAACCCTTCAACCCCCGTACAAAAAACACGTTTTTGGGCAAAACACGTCTAACTTCGGCAACGTATACCGGTCCACCAAAAGGGCATTGAAATGTGTTCAATTACCTGTGCAGGACTCAAAAACAAAGTTCCTGTGGCGATTTGGCACAAAGTTATGGGTGTTTAAAAAAGGGCATTTTGGGGTATTTTTATTTTTTCGTTTGGAGGGGCGTAGAGCCCTCTCTTCGAGTGGGCGATAAACCCTCTCAAAAAGAACACATTCTGTTTTTGATTTCTCAAAAGATCGTTGAAATCTGTTGGATAGAAGCCGAGTTATGGCCATTTGAAAATTACCTAAGTTTCAAATGTTTTATTTTTTCCGTCAGTGTAATTTGTTTGTTTTTATTGGACGAATGGTGGTGAGTCAGGCCCACATTTTTTTCCGACCATTTAAAGTGGGCCTTTTTTGACTTAAAAGTTCTAATGTACAATATGCGATATTCATGATTTTGCGCAAACAATGAATTTTCGTAAATACCTCAAAGAACATGCAAAGAAAATTTCATTCGTGACAACGAAAACAATTTCGTCGAAAAATTTCGGACTTATGAGTCAAAAAACCCTAAAATTCGCTTTTCTTCAAACACCCATAACTTTGTCCCAAATCGTCGTAAGCACTTCGTTATTTGAGTTCTGCGCTGGTAATTAAACACATTTCAATGCCCTTTTGGCGGATCGAGTCGACACATTTTTTTCAATTCGGTACACGTTGCCAAAGTTGGACGTTATCTTGCGCAAAAACGTGTTTTTCTTGTTCGGGGGTTGAAGGGTTCGTAAAGGGATCAAAGGGATCATTCCAATCTGAGTTTACTCCCTTAAAGTAGAGTCAAAATAGGATTTTTTCCCGAAATAATCATCAAATTTGGTTGAAAAATCACTGAGTTAGGTGCGAAAAACCTCAAAATGCACTTTTTTTTTCAAACAGCCATAACTTGGTGCCAAATTGTCGTAGGAACTTTGTTCTTTGAGGCCTGCATTGGGAATTGATCAAATTTTAATGCTTTTATGGTGGATCGAGTCGACAAAATTTTTTCCAACTCTGTAGACATCGTCAAAATTGGACATGGTTTCCAGAAAAAAAAAACTTTTTTTTCACAGGGGCGCTAGAGGGGGGTGGAAGGGCTAAGCTTAATTTCGCTTACATGACTTCAAAGAAGACACTTCAACGTTTTTCGCCCTCAAATATTCATCAAAATCGATTGAAAATACGCCGAGTTATGGCGGTTTGAAAATGGTCGAAATTTCACGAATTTCAAGTGTTTCATTTTTTTTCCTTCAGTATATTTTAACACTAAATAAAAAAATTCTATGACATTTCACGTTACCACATTTACACGCCAGCATATTATATTTTATATATATTTTTGATTTTTTACTACTTTCCCCAACTATGTCATAATACGATCGAATATCTTGAAATTTTTAAAGGCTGAACTGATTTTCTTTTGAATAGTAATAAGTCGTTTCGTACGTATTTTTTCAATTAATTTCTAATCTTGTTCAAAATTTTTACAAAGTTCAAGGAACGATTGAAATTGGCGATGTTTTAAAAAAACACCGAACTGATTTTAAAAGAACAATGTTTTTGAGAAATTCAACGCCTGCTTAAAAAGCAGTTATATTTTCTTAAACGAAACAGGATTTAAAAGGACGCGTGAAGTAAATGAAATTTTCGTAAAATTTCATCTCAAAATTTTTCAAACGAGCAATGAATTTTTCAGCAATTAGCAACCGAAATCTATAAACAGTGCGAATTTCTACTTTTTTGGGAATTGCTCAAAAATTCACCGCCTGCTCGAAAATGATGATTTGAAAACACTAACAGATTTCAAGTTTCAAAGTGGCATTAAACAAATAATATTTTTGTAGTTTTCTATCTCTACAAAACTTATTGTTTTTAGTCTTTGTTTTCTAATTGCTCAAAATTCGCCGTTTGCTTGAAAACAGCGATATTAAAGAAAAAAAACTGATTCTAGAAAAATCAACGATGCATGAATTAAATAATATATTTGTAGAATTTCATCTCTACAATCCTTTTTGTTTTTAGATTATGTTTGCTAATTGCTCGAAAATTCACTGCTCGCTTGAAAATATAGACATTTTCAAAAAAACAATCTGGTTTCATAAAAACAACGTTGTTCTATTCGTTGCACTTTTTTATCATTTGCTTTCGTTTGTGTTCAAATAATATTTTCATTAAAAATTGTTGGCCAATGGTAATTCATACTAAGGCCAGGCGTAAGCCAATAAAAAAAAATGTGATATTTTGAATAATCAATTTGATTTCAAAAGTACGTTTCTTGAAGTATATTCGTTGTATATTATATCTGCGTTTCATATATTTTTTAAATAATGTTTTGTTAGTGCTAAAACAAAAATATTTAAGAAATTCGCAGCAGGCTTCAAAATGGCGGTATTTTCAAAAACCGAGTCGGTCTTGAAAGAACAACTTTGCTTAAAGTAAATGAAATTTTTTGCGTTTCATTTTTCTTTTGTTCATGTTTAAAAATCCACC
Organism: Ocypus olens; assembly: GCA_910593695.2. Taxonomy (NCBI): domain Eukaryota; kingdom Metazoa; phylum Arthropoda; class Insecta; order Coleoptera; family Staphylinidae; genus Ocypus; species Ocypus olens. The sequence goes on from OU343056.1 coordinate 18,682,118, forward strand.
TCACTATAAAATGGTGATATTTAAAAAAAATAATAGTACATTATTATACAAACTTTATAAGAGGGTATATTACCCCCACAATGCCTCTTATTAAACAAGTACCGTGAGATCAAAAAGTCGGAAATAGTTGGCAGCCTTTAAAACATAACCTAACTAACAGAAGTTCAGTGGCGTCACCAAAAATGGGAATTTTGGCATACAAAACCCTGAAATTTAAGTAAAACAGCTGGAATATGAATCCTAAATGTATTATTAATAGTGATGATTAGTTTAAGAAATAACAACTAATGCTTTAAATAGGCAAAATCTTTAATAAAATAATGTAAAATGTACAATGCACTGCTAAGGAGAATTCCAGACAGCCATTAAAATTTTACTTCAATTATTATAGGGATTTTCAGAAAATGTGCTAACTATTTGCGACTTTCTGATCTCACTTTATAATATGATATTTGTTTCCACTTTGGTGTCAGTTAAGGATTTATTTCTAAAATAAAATATATACTTAAACCTAGCGAGTTTTATCTGCAACATGTGGCAGCAGTGAAAAAACAATTGTTTGTTTCGAACGAATTTAATATTAGACTTTTAATTTAATTTTTAATTTAAGGTTACAGTATGCTACGTACTTGCTTAAATGTTTATAGAAACTTAAGGTTATGTTAACATTTGTTTCTCGTTTCTCGTGCATAGATCGACTCCAATTAAAAATCCACACCGAATAAAAACACGGACAGAAGCGGCTCTTTCGCTGCTAATAAAACATACATTGTACCCTCGCTGCTTCTTCCGTGCTAATCGTTTTACAGACAAAGTGATAATATAATAAATTATAAACTTTTCGCCAGAGTATGAAACCAGAGCAGTGAAACCAGCGCTTTGGTGAATTCATGCGCCCGCCCGTTCTATTATCACCGAATTCCTACGTTTCCCACGCCGGTAAAAATTTAACAATATTACGTCTCCGTTTTTTTAACATTAGTGGTACTGATGGCGGACTTCCCAATATGCAGTATCGAACATTTTCAGTATGTAACGTATTGAAGGGTTTCAATTATCCCATGAATTATCATTAACTGCAATTTCACATTTTTATGTTGACACTGGTCACGACAACTAAAATTTCACCAAACATCAAAAATAGTTAAAAAATTAGCAGAAACTGTGAAAAAAAAATTCATTGTTTTACTGTTTCTGATATAACAATAAGTCGATTTCATATCCAAAGTAGAAAAAAATCCATTGCTTCTGCGTTATCTCAATCATTACATTCATCACGTGCGATTTACTTTCTGCAAGTAAACATCCGAATTAGATGTACACTGCTTTCATTCAGTGAATTGTGAATGTCGACAGATTTGTTACAATAGAACTAGGTGTCGAGTTTTATTACCTGTTAAATAAGAGCGCGCACTTTAAATAACTAGATGAAAAGCTGTTCTCCGCTCGCTGCCGGAGCAGTAAATTTTCTAGCAAACATTCAACTTTATTGAGAGAAATATGGAGGTCTTTACCTTCAAACTTAATCCCCCATTCCATCCATTACCTTCTCGCAGTTCGGATTATCGTAGAGAAGGCAAAAAAAAACAATATGAAAAACTGCATCGGGGGATATTGCTAAAATCGCGAAAAAAAGTGCGACAATTGCCATTCAGAGTATGAAAACTCGCGATCGATTTTCGTATTAAGAAGAGGCTGAATATGGGAGGAAAAAAGGAAGTAAAAGAGAAAGATTGAGCTTCATTGCATTTGGAATCTAGATTTATTCTCGCAGCAGCTTGTTTCACCGACGCTTTCAATTCAACTGTCCATATTGCTGCCTTAAGGCTACATCCACATCCATCTTAGTCTCCTTCATACTTAAAAATCTCCGCAAACTTGTCCACCGCAAATGGTTATTTACTTTCTGTGTGCATAGAAATACATGATTTATTGTTAATGGATACCTAACTTTAACTTTATGGTAAAAATTATTTTGTAAGCTACATTATGATATCTAGTTTTTCGTTTATTTTCACAAATAAAACCAGTTTTCTAAAATTGAAAACGATTAATCATCCTATTCTTCGAATTTATTTAATTTAAAATCGATTTAAATCGTTCTTTATCTATGCTGGCTTACAAGACAGCAGAAACATTGTTGATCAAAGTAGATACACATTTGAATAGGGGTCATTCCATGCTATATTACTTCTCAAAATTATCTAGTAATAATACCAACATTGGGCGTCAGTTTATTAGGTGGCAGAAATCGAGAGCACCAGTTTATAACGTTTACACTAAAATATAATACGTTGTTGCCCTCAATCCTAAAACGTTTCTCCAATGCCAACGTACAAACGTTATAACAGTTGCCTAAGGTTCAACTCAAGCAGGTGGTCAAAGCAGACTCCGAGGGATATTACACTTACCGCTCCCGTCGATTATAGTAGGTCAGAAGCATCACAGCATCAGGGATGGTTCTCTGAACAAATCAAATAATAGGGCGCCACCTGCTTATAACGGGCGGTAACGTAGTCTTACGGTAAAGCAGGAACCGATCCTTCGACAGCATGAATACGGCGTGACACCAACAAAAAAAAAGAACGAAGGAGGGGTCGTGCACGGGGATGAAGCCGAGATACGAATATCGGCAACACGAAAGTATGTGGGCCACCCCAGGACAGTGGGGCGAGGGGGAATTTCAAATTTGCCGCTTTTCCAAAGATGGTTCCATCGATGTTGCCAGATTTATCAAAGATCTTATTATGGGGATTACCGTTTTTAATAATCTTTAAATTTCACTACAAAGTGATAATTTTAACAATTAAAATTATGTTTTAAACATAATTTGACTCATTATCGCTTATATTTGTCATAATAACTCATGAAAGTATAATATTACTGTTTATGAAATATAATCATGTGCATTGTATATTTTATACTTCGATGTAGATGCGGCAACGCTTAATGAGTCTCACCTTTTTTATGAACTAACCTCAATAGTGCTGTGAGTGCTTGTAATTCATGTTTAAAGGTAAGTTATTATATATTCTGTCTTATAAACTCGTCAATTGTATTTATTGGTAATGGAAACATCAAATGGCCGTATTAAATATTCTTGTAAATATCCAGAATGTCAAAATTCTTTCTTTTCCGATACCTATAACTAATGTCGACAACAAAAATAAACATTTCTATAAATTTCCCAAAAATGAAGGATATCTTAAAACATAGAAAACCATTTGTGATATTGAACAGTCTTCATTGTTTAAACTTTCATTCATGTGAAGATCATTTTATTCATAAACATTTTGTTAACCATTTCCGCAAAAAAATGAATTGCAATGCTGTTCCGACACCAAGAAGTAAGACAATATAACTACACTAATTTACTTTTTAACTATTTTAATGTCATGATACGAGCAAACAACTGACCTGTTACGACGCCTGAAAGAAAAATCCTAAGAAGAACGAAGAGACCTGATGGAACATTGCACCTGGACAAGACCCTAATACTCGATTGTTGTGATATTTTTATATTCAATAATTTTGTTAATAATAATGTATATAATTATTCTGTTAAATATATTTTTTCCATGTAGGCCTATTTTTATTTTTATTTTGTGAAATCCAATCTTTTTTCTTTTACCAAAACCAGTAACTTCTTCATTTATGTACTATCTAAAAGTATAATCATTTATGTGCTCAAAAAACATAATTGATTATATTTTTAGTGTTATTACATTGAAATATATCGTGAGACGAGTATAACATTTTTAAATTTTGGCGCGGAAATCGTAGTAATTTGCCACCCCGACACCAGGCGGCGCCAAAAATCGTGTTTCCGAAATTTAACATGCAGGTTTCATTTCTAAAGGTATGTGTTCTGTGGGGTCGTGGCAGTCCATAGAAAAGATATATCTATAGAAGGTCCACTCCCATATACTGGTCGAGACTGCGTTCAGCGCCTCTGAAGAGAGTTTCTCCAACTAATCTTGGGAGCGCGTGCCTGGCGGGATTTACAAATAATTCACATAAACTATGTATATTTTTAAACTTTTCATGTTTCTTTATTACGACAATATTTTAAATTATCCAATATTTATTTTCAAGTAAATAATTTGAAAATAGTAATTGAATAATAAATACAGTCGCAATAAAAAAATAAAAATTATATACAAATAGTCAATATAAAAAAAAACAATATTTTTTCCAACAGTAAAATAGATTCATATGTATAAAAATAAAACTAAATAGATATAAATAATAATAATGAACTTAGCGTATTACCCCAGGATATCACCATGAGAAAAAACAATAGGAAAAATGGATGAATAGTAAAAAAAAAATAGTAACAATGAAATTCAGTTTTATACATTTATTAATAAAATAGCAGATTATCATATGTAATATGTGATATCCTTGCATTACCTATAAAACAATTACACTATATACTATAACGATAAAAGTAACACAAAACCAAACAACTTATGCCATTACGATGTAATATAACAAAAAAAAAACAATTAATAACGACTTTAATGACGAACAACTATGTATTAATAATGTATTAATACTATAAACCAAGATGAATGTAAGAACAAAAATTACTAACCTTTATTGACTTACGCCAAAGCAAATATCCTGGAAATTGCAATGAAGGCACACAATAAACGGTTAAAAATACTCTCAAACGAATATCATGCTAATGATCGCAAAAGAAAAGTATCGCAGTCTTTATAACAGATTATAGCGTACAAAATGCAAGTACAATCTATCACAACAAAGACTGTGAACCATGCTGGATTGTGCGGGATTAAGGCGGGATTTATGAAACTTGAAGTGAAAAGTAGTGGCGCCATCTAAAGAGTGTTTCACACACTTTTTTTATATTATAAACAACTCCGTATGAGTGGACCGACCCTGTGGCAGTCACTCTGAATTACACAAATCTCATATGATAGACCAATTTATTCTCAATCTAGCAAAATAAACCAATAATAACGCAGACAATCAGTTACAGCGCAATAAGAGCGGTATATGTAAGTCAAAGTTTCAAGTTGAATTTGACTAGATGTAGTTAACTAGCAATGTCGTATTTAGGCAAGCACAAATTTTTAAATGTGGTAATTAATAATTATCCGGCTATCAGCCATAATCAATCGTCGATTCGACTCCTAGTGTAATAAACAGTGACACAGAACATATGGTGGGGGGTAGAAAACAGCCATTTCCTTTACAAGGTTCCAATTGTATCCACCGTATATGGGTATCGGGGAGTAATAAACTAATACCGAGATGTAAATAGTAATGTCGTCAATATTGTCCGATTGAAAACGCAAAACGGCTCGATAAACAATTACGGTACTCGGAAATTATGATTAACCGTCACGGCTTACACACAAAGCAATGACCGTGGCCACGGGTCAGTTTCCACAAACTTAACCTCTATTCCGAGCTACTCAATCGCCTGTGATAAGGGTAATCCTAATAACCGGCAACTAACTTAATTAATCTTCTTGAGAGAAGCTCTAAATAGTTGAGATAAAATTGCACAAAGACACAATAAGGTTATGTGATCTCGCTTAATAATTGACTAACACAATTTACGTTAACTGATTAAATTCATGATCAACTACAATTTGCCTGTTAAATTCATGCATACAATGACCAAGATGACACTCTGATTTCACCGAAAATAAATGACTCTAAACACAATTACAATAATCACAATCACAACCTCAATAACAATAACAATCAGAATCCCAATAACAATGACAGTCTACCTTATCTCTGATGCATACGGGTAACCTCCAGCGGAGCGATCCTCCACCATGGGACACGGTGCGCGTCTTGATCAGCTGGTACAGGTAATTCTTATATTAACCTGAATTAAATAATTAATAAATAATTGTTAAGTTCCCTTATTCATTAAACATGAATTATAATAAAACAAAATACGAAATGCGATATAATGAAACAACTAAATAATTTGTTTTTGAGGTCCTTTTAAGACTCATTATTGTGCATTGCGAAAAATTTCGCTTTTTTTAAATTAATATATATTTCAAAAATATGTTTATTTTCATAAAAACATATAAATACAGGCTCTTTTTTTTAACTCAGAATATATGATTGTTAATGTCTATGTTCTAAGTCATAATAATCACCTCAACGCATTGCAATTTAGGCAACCATACTTACACTCAGTTTTATTTAAATGTCAAAATTGTGTTATTAATAAAAATGTATTACACCACCGAAGAAAGAATACAGATAATTAATTGGTACAAGAGTGGGAACAGCATTCGACGTGTTAGAGATTTGTTTTCGTTTGAGTATCCGAGCAGACAAGTTCCATCCATCACAACAATTTGTAATATTGTCCATCATTTTGACAGTACTGGCTGCGTGAGTAATTTTCACATTAAAAGGGCTAAAGAAAATCACATTTTAACGGAAGAGATGAAACTCAACATTTTATGTTACGTAGAGCAAAACATCATCGTTAAGAGTTACCGCAGCACAGTTTCAAATAAGTTAAGCTTCCGTTTACAAGACATTAAAAGAATTTAAAAACAATGCTTACAAGTTTTCAAATCATCAGCAACTATCAAATGAGGACAAATGCAAACGAACAGAATTCTGTGAAACCGTATTCAATTTAATTAATAATGATCAAGAAATTTTACACATAATAATATTTACTGATGAGGCATCATTTTCCTTAAATGCTGAAGTTAATCCACAAAATTATAGGTTAGTATTCTGAATTCCTTATCGATACCCATTCCTTGCACCCAATCCTTCACCTTTTAGATTTTGGGCGTGCAATAATCCTCGCTTACAAAATTTGACGCACACACAATACAATGCGAGAGTTAATGTGTGGGCTGGACTAATTAATGATACCCTTATTGGTCCTTTTTTTTTAATGGAAATCTAAACAGAAATGTTTACTTAGATCTTCTGCGAACTCGTATAATGCCAAAAATTCATACACTAAACATTGCAGCTCCTTATTATCAGATGGATGGAGCGCCTCCACATTCCACAGCTGCCACTAATAATTATTTAAGTGAATTACTTCCTGATCGCTGGATAGGTAGATTTGGTCCAATACCTTGGGCACCCCGGTCGCCTGATTTGTCTCCAAACGACATTTTATTGTGCGGGTATCTAAAAAGCAATGTTTATAATAACATTATTATAAACAATACTTTAGAGTTAAAAGATCGTATAATTACTGTTTGCGATAAATTAAGAAGAAATCCGCAACACATTTGAAATGCTATTCAAGGATTTTATAATCGACTTGGCTACTGCTTAGAACGTGAATGTGGTAATTTTGGATATTTATTATAATTACTTACAATTTATCATTGTTTGTTTCATTAACCTCACTTTATTCGTAATAATTTTAAGCTTTCGCTGTACTGTGACAGGTCGACGGGACCTTTGTGTACTTGGTTGTCTACATTGTCAATACATTCCAATGCGTTGAGGTGATTATTATGACATAGAACATAGACATTAACAATCATATGTTCGGAGTTAAAAAAAAGACCCTGTATGTAAATAGACATTACGGCAACTTTATTTTTTACTGTCCGTAGCTGTGGTACGATTTTAGAAGTTTGTATCATATTTTACACAATCGTCATTTAAAAGACATTTTTTCTTTAATTCATTCAATTATTCCTCATTCATGTGAAATTCTTGAAAATAATTAATATTTTTGTTTTGTCATAAATTTACTTTACATTTGTCACAATTTATTTGCTATTTACAACCTGGGTTTGTACACTGTCAACTTTCTTGGATAATGATGCATTTCATCGCATCTTATATTTTGGGCCCTTTTTCTTCTTTTTCTCATATAATTCTTGAAGAGATGATGATGCGGTCGTCCTCTTTTCTTAGTATTAGCTCTTTTTCCTTCTTTAAATAAGGATTCTGCTACCTGAGCTCGAAATTCCAAAAGATCCATTTGCTATTCCAAAAGATTCGCAGTCTTTGCGATAAAGTAGTCAGCAACTAACAATTACTAGATCAATCAAATAAAACGGTGATGCCATTTTCTTGATTCAAAATGGATTCGGTGGTACGATATTAGAGCATCTAGTCTGTCCACACCTTCCATACATTCACTATTTGTGGACATTCTACTTTAATGAATTACTATTCCAACTTTTCACATTAGTCAGAGGATATGCACTAGAAAATTGCTACAAGAACTAGTTTGTTGACTAACTATTTTATAGCTCTCATATAAATATTGTCAAAAATTGTTTCTTTTTCCGCAAAAGTTCCTTTGCCCTCCTTCTTTATAACTATCTTTAGGGAAAGTCAGTTCATGGAATCTATTAATACGAATTGTGCTCAAAATTGGAAATCTATATTTGGCCAGTGCAGCGAATAGTTTTTGGGAAGAAAACTAGTTGTGACCTATATTTTAAACTTGTTAAAAAACAATATTCGTACTTGTACCATATACCGGGTGACCCAGCGATCTGTAAAAGCCCCATAACTTATTTGCTATTTGAGATATCGACTTCTAGTTTTCTTGAACTTGTACCCACAACTATTCTACATATTTTAAAAATATGTATGTTTTTGTACAGGGTGTCCCAGTATAAATAACAGAACAAAGTTATGTTTTTTTTTTAATGGAACACCCAATATTTTACACTTTATTTTCAACCCTCTTGAGAAGCTGATAAAAATAGTATAAGATAGTATGGGTCTATTATGGACGATTGGTTAGTTATGGCCAAATTTGTTTCAAAAACAAGGACACATTGAAAAAATTGCAGAAGCGCTCCTAGCAAATCTAGCGTCATTTTTTATACACTAAAGAATTTTCCAGATCATGAAGAATAATGCAAATCCGCTTTGGTTCTTTTTTGTTCATATTGCTATACAGGGTGTCAACATACGCAAAATATTGGATAACTATTTTTGTTCAAATGAAACACCCTGTTTATCTTGCCACCAATGCATGGTGGCTTTCTAATGCTGTACAATTTGTATAATGAAATATTAAGGATTCTTGAGATTTATCCATAGAAACATTTTTCTTTTGTCACCTCCTGCTCATTTTTGGATTTTCAGCCAAAACTATGCATTTTCTGAAAAAAATAATAAGAAACCAAAGTTGTAGAGCGGAAAATGTTCGATTGTTATAGGTCTTTCGACTTTTACAATAATGCGTGCATTGCCCGCCAGAGTGCGCAAAATTGTGACCGTATATGCATTTTTGCGTTTTTCTCAAATGTTTTGTTAATTAATTGCAATATTCTTTATTTTCCATGTCCTTCCTAGCAGAAAAACGGGTAATTATAGAATTATTAAAATGACCTACATCGATTGAAAATATTCCGCTCCACAACTCTTAAAAGAAGCAATTTTGCTCAAAATGCATAGTTTTCGCTAAAAATGTAACAAACCATTGAAAACGCAAAAATTGATACATACATTTTCAATTTACATTTTTAGGGAAAACTATGCATTTTAGGCTAAAATTGCTTCTATTAAGAGTTGTAGAGCGGAACATTTTCAATCGATATGGGCCATTTTAATTTCCCTATAATTTTTCGTTTTTCCGCTAGAGGGTGCCGAAATAATGTATAGTGCAATTTATTATTAAAATTTTTGAAAAGAAAACGCTAAAATGCCTATACGGTCACGATTTCGCGCGCTCTAGCAGGCAATGCACCCATTATCTTAAAAGTTGAAAGACCTTTATCGATCGGAAATTTCTCGCTCTACAACTTTGGTCTCTTATAATGTTTCCTGAAAATGCATCGTTTTGGCTGAAAATCCAAAAATCAGCAGAAGGTGGCAAAAGAAATATGTTTTTATTGACAAATCTCAAGAATGCTTAATATTTTGTTATACAAACTGTATATCATTGGAAAGCTTATTGAAAATTTCATAGATTGGTGGCAACTTATATAGGGTGTTCTATTTGAAAAAAATAGTTATACATTGTTTTGCGTATGTTGACACCCTGTATATCACTATGAATGAAAGAGAACCACAGCCGATATGTATTATTCTTTATAATGTGGGAAATTTTCTAGTGTATAAACAATGGTGCTATCTTTGCTAGGAACGCTTCTGCAATGTTTCCAATGTGTACATGTTTTTGCCACACACTTGCCCATAACTAACCAGCCGTCCATAATAGACCCTTGGTATCCTGTACTATTTTGATCAGCTTCTCAAAAGGGTTGAAAATAAAGTATAAAATATAGGATGTTCCATTTAAAAAAACATAACTTTGTTCTGTTATGTATATTGGGACACCCTGTACAAAAACTTACATATTTTTAAAATATGTAGAATAAGTGTGGGTACCAGTTCAAGAAAACTAGAAGTCGATATCTCAAATAGCAAATAAGTTATGGGGCTTTTACAGATCCCTGGGTCACCCGGTATATAGAGTGGTGATAACGTTCCGCACAAAATTTATAATTCTTCTAGTAAATGACAAAAAAAATGGCTTGGGCAGGTCAGTGTTTGTTCATTATTTGGTGCACTCAAAAATATTGTGACTTCACTAGTGTCACAGTCACATCATTTTGCAAAAAAATCTAACCTCGGCTTTTTCAAAATCCGATATTAAATAATCCAAATTATGTGTTTTGTGCAAAACTTTATGATCATTTTCGTACTTCCCATAAAAAAAAGTGGCTGTAGAGAGAATCACAAGCTCAATAAAAGTTACAAAGTTCAAAAATTATATTTGAATCGTCCATGACTTCATATTTCCGGAATCTTAATCGCCATTTTTTTTACATTGCTTGTTTTTAGATAGGGGGCCACGGTGGCCTAGTGAGTAGAGCTCCAGCTCACGGGCCTCGTGGTCGTGGGTTCGAATCCCATTCATGCGGTGACTTTTTCGGAACGAAGAAGTGGCCGTGCGGGTCCATGGATGTTTAGTGTATGTCCTATTCATTATTAAAAATGGAATCTCAAAAACTATATATATATCGTTATTGGCCGAATAGCCTCGATGCTTAAGCCAATTCTCAAATCATCCGCAGTTCCTCAACCCGCATTCCCGTCAACTATCCTTCCTCAAAAAAAAAACATTGTTTTTAGATCAAATTCAAAATAACCTGTGACTGCTCCTTTGTAAACGAGTCGCATAAGACCGGTGACTTTCCAAAATGCTTGTTTCTTGATGGTATCAAATCGGATAATATTATTAACTTATTCGCGGACTTTTTTTCGTCAGTTTACCTAAAAGATGACTTACCAACAAAACCTATTACTCATAATAAGGTACCGGTCGACTGTATTCATTTATTTGTGTCAACGATCGATGTTTTCAATGGTATTAATGGTTTAAAAGTCATCTCCGCCGCCGGCTCTCATGGTATTCCGCCTATCTTCCTGAAGAAATAAATTTTTACTCTAACCCAACCTATTACGATATTATTCAATAAATCATTGGAAACTGGAATATTCCCTACTCTATGGAAGTCAAGCTACATTGCACCTCTATTGAAATCATGTGACCGAGGCAATATCAAGAACTATAGAGGTATCTCCATATAATATACCATTGCGAAACTAGTGGACAATCTATCTGTTAAAATAGACATGCGAGGACCTATTAATTTACCAAAAACATGGTTTCTGCAGCGAACGCTCTACGCTAACCAACTTGCTTGTATGTCTTAATATTCCAAAAATGGCGTTTCAATTAGGCCGTTCCTTTTCCGAGAGTGACTTAAATAAAATCATTGTTGATTTAAATCAAGTTTGTGCTCTGTGTAATTTAAGTGTTGACCAAGAGCACTTTAATATAATATAATAATAATATTTATTTTCCCAACAGACAATTGTCCAATTACAGAGAAAATGTAAGGTGTACAGAGTATATTTATACATATATAATTAGAAAAATTTATAGTTAACCTATACATTAAAACTAACTAATTTGTTATTTAAATGGTAATAAAATGACGTACGTCCCAGTATTTAGTTGAAATTTTATTTTTCTGAACTGCTGAAGATGGATATTATCCGAAACTAGTTCAGAAAAATAAAATTTCAACTAAATACTGGGACGTACGTCATTTTATTACCATTTAAACATTACCCAGTAATCATGGATTACAACACCAACAATTTGTTATTGTTAATAATCTAATACAGTTTACAACATAGTAGCGATGACACGGTTACAAATGAAGCGATTTAAACCAAACAATTAATGAGTGATATGATATTCAAATTTACATTAGACTATTCCTTAAGTCAATATTAAATTGCTTTAAGTTATTGCAAAAAATGTCAACGTTGTATTGAACATCATGGTAATGCCTAAACATTTTATTGAGAGGAGAGTTGACATGATTATTAGTACGCGGAGTGAGATAAGAAAATGTATGCTTATGGCGAGCCGACAATCTGGGTACAGTGAAATTAATATTATCTAAAATGGTACTATTATCGATATAACCATTCACTATTTTAAATAACTCATTTACGCAGATTAGTTTGTGACGAGTAGAAATAGAAAGAAGTCCGAATTCAAGTAGCAGATCAAAGTAGTTAACTGTTTCATCTGGATAAATGTGATATTTCATGTAGTATAGAAATTTTACAAATTTTCTCTGAACGCGTTCCAACATAATAATATATTTTGCGTAACCGGGAGACCAGACGCATGCACAATAGTTCAATCTACTAAGTACTATTGAATTATACAATGTGATTAATGTTGCTATAGATTTAAACTCACGTCCATTGCGAATAATAAAACCTAATAATTTATATGCGGAACTGGTCACATTATAAATGTGGGGACTAAATGAAAGATTTTTATCAAAGAGTATTCCAAGATCTTTAAATTCAACCGCTCTATCAACAGTTATATTATTAACCGAGTAATTAAATAAAATTGGATTTTTTATTCTGTAGTAAGATATTACGGAGCATTTACTAGCATTTATGCTTAAGCCATTGTTATCACACCAGCTACCAAGATGACTTAAATTATTCTGTAAAATGGTGCAATCACTAAGGTTATTAATAACACGAAAAAGCTTAATATCGTCCGCATACATCAAGTAGTTACAATCAAGAAACTTACATACGCCATTAATAAATATTAGGAAGAGAACAGGACCTAAATTAGAGCCCTGAGGAACCCCACTATAAGCTGTATATACTTTTGAAATATAGCCCATGTATGTAACATAGAGATTTCTGTCTCTTAGATAACAATCTATAACGCTTATAATATTTGAACTTATATTATAATCCTGCATACATGTAATAAGCGCATTATGAGGGATCCGGTCGAAAGCTTTGGTGAGATCCGTATATATCACATCCACTTGTTTACCGGTGTCCAAGCTCTGAGAAATGAACTGAGTAAGATTTATTAAATTAGTTTGGGTCGATCTTCTCTTCATAAACCCGTGCTGATGTTCTGATAGGGATTTGTCCACCTTGGAGTACATTTCATCAACTAATATACTTTCGAAAATCTTAGAAAAAATCGAGATTAGAGAAATAGGACGATAGTTCTCGATGTTATTACGATTTCCCTTTTTGAATATAGGACACACATTGGTAACTTTCCAACACTTCGGGAAGATTCCTGTTTTCAAAATTAAATTAAATATATACTGTAACGGTTTGATAAAGTAATGTCGACAATCCTTGGCCAAGAATGCTGGAATTTGGTCAGCTCCCATTGTTAATTTAGGTTTAAGTTTACACAGTTCGACAGATACCATGTCTTCACTAATGTGGAAATTACCAATGTGATCTTGAACGTGACATGGATTCGAATTTACAGCATTATTAACATACACTTTACTAAAATAGTCGGCGAAACTGTTAACAATTGACGAAGGTGATTCCAGAACATTTTCACCAAGATGCATGCGTCCAGGTATCCGTGAGTTTCTTCTTTTATTGTTAACATGTGACCAAAATTCCCGGGGTTCCTTGGCAATGTCTTCTTCAATTTTGTGTAGGTGATTTGAATAAGCTTCTTTCATCTTCGTTTTAAGTAGTTTCCTGGCGTCATTAAATTTAGTGAGGTTCGTAGTGTTATTATTTCTCTTGAGAACACGACGAAGACGTTTTTTATTACGTATCATCCTTGAAATTTCATTATTTGACCATGGTGGTAATGAATTGGAGCTATTATGCTTTTTCCTCTTAGGTACATGTTTATCCAAGACACTGTATAGTTTAATATATAGCGTATTGCACGCTTCATCGACATTTAACTGTGAGTATAGATCAGACCAATCAAGTTCTGCTATAGCATTATATAGATTCTGCAGCTGGTTCTTTCCGATTAAAATTAATAGATCGATTAAAGGAGAAGTCACAGCATATTGCGGGGTGGTGACTGTCCTCTTTAGTTAATATATCCATTGCTCTAATAACGTTACAGTTAGAGGAAGATGATGCAAGAACAAGGTCAAGTATACGATTATTGGCATTAGTTATCATATTAAATTGCTCGAAGTCATTTAGTGTCATAAAGTTTGCAAGTGGTGAGAGAGATTGGAATTTTTTGTTATTTACCTTCCAGTCATAATAGTTAGGTAAGTTAAAATCGCCTACCAATATCATGTTCGATTGATTTAAGTTAGTTTCTATAAATTCAAAAAGCATGTCGTAATCATTTAGGTCAGTATTGGGAGGAATGTATACACAAACAATTATGAGTGATGTATGATGGAAAGACACACGAACAGCTACCAAGTCAATCATTACTGAATTACACGATAAGGGGATAAGGGGATTTAAGTGTTTATATGTGATACGGCTTTGTGCCAAATCCGAGGATTTGTTCGGCGTCCTGCGTGTGTCCGCTGCGAGAAAAACGGGATACAAAAATGCTAGTTACAAGTAATGATTTCCACGAAGAAAGAAATTATGGAGTTGAGGGAACTCGTACATAGCCAAGGAAAGTATATTTCGAGACAAGACTTACAATCTAAAAATCTAACCTATGAAATAAAAACTATAACAAATATAAATAATAGTGTGCCTTCAAACCGCAATAAACATAACACTACACGCGCAGAATTCTACACCAGTAATAAATACTCAATCGAAATTAAGAACATCACCTACAGACGGACCTGAGCTAAATTTCTGTGCTGCAGTGGAAAAGACACGCGAAACTAAAAACGGGAAAGTGGACACACCGCAAAAACCAGAAAACGGAGTTCTAAATAAAAACAAAAAACATACAGAGGATTGCACTCATGCCAATGAATCCAATGTTGTAAAAAAACCAAATTCTGATGAATGTACAGAAGTTAAAAAACGTAAACACACAAAATCCTTCAAATTTACAGGTGCAGGAAATTCAGCCGGACTACCAGTCGCAAACATACAGCCCCGTAAATGGATCTTTGTCTCTCGTTTACATAAAGATGTGAACCCAGACGCCGTACGAGAATTCCTAACATCGAACGCTGGAGATGCACCATACATTATTGAAAAATTGAAACCAAGGCAAGACGATGCGAATTATTCTTAGTTTAAAATTGGAGTACCGGCGGAGGTTTCGGATGTCATTATCCACGAAAATTTCTGGCCAGATAAAACATTCATAAATAGATTCTTCATTAAAGACAACCTAGCAGTCAAAATTTTTGCTCGTCCCCAAACAACCCTGACCAAATAACTGGATTCAAAAAACGCCCACTGAAGATTCTACATCAAAATATCTAAAGTATAAACAATTCTATTAACAATCTCGAAGCACTTATGGAGGCTATTAATGGGTGTAATATATTAGGTATCTCTGAACACTGGCAAACGACAGAAAAGCTGAATACTATAAAAATAATAAAAACTTCCGTCTAGTATCAAGTTACTGCAGATAAGACCGACAACATGGTGGTGTAGCGCTCTATAGTGATGGACATATTTCTGCTAAAGCATTAAACTTAACTACAATAACACGTGATCCCGTATTTTAATGCGCGGGTGCAGTGTTTAGCATTGACACAACAAAATTTATCGTTGTTGTCGTCTACAGACCCCCTTCAGGTGATATTGTAACATTCTTTGAATTATTTGAAACTTTAACACTAAAACTGATAAATTATGACACTGCATTTTTCATCATCGGAGATTTTAATATCAATTTTGTATCTATTTGTAAAACCACTAACGACTTTAAGGTGTTTTAGTTTCGTTCGATCTAAATTTTATTATAAATGAATACACATTTACAAATTTAAGCTTTGTTTGCAGGAAATTATCTCGAAATCTGGGGATGTGGCTTTTGCAGGTTTTTGCAGAATCATAATTCTCAATGTGTTTTGAGTAAATTTGGAAAGTTTCAAATCTATGGCAATTGTTTTCATATTTTTTCCAGATCATTGAAATGTTTTCGAATATTTACAAACTTAAGCGCTGTTTCTAGAAAGTTATCTCGAAATCTAGGGATGTGGTATTTGCAGTTGTTTGCAGAATCATAGTTCTGAACGTGTTTTGAGTAAATTTGGAAAGTTTCAAATCGATGGCTATTGTTTTCATATTTTTTCCAGATCATTGAAATGTTTTCGAATATTTATAAACTTAAGCTCCGTTTGCAGGAAGTTATCTCGAAATCTAGGGATGTGGTATTTGCAATTTTTTGCAGAATCATAGTTTTGGACGTGTTTTTCTAAATTTGGAAAGTTTCAAATCGATGGCTATTGTTTTCATATTTTTTTCCAGATCATTGAAATGTTTTCCAATGTTTACAAACTTAAGCTCTGTTTTCAGAAAGGTATCTCGAAATCTAGGGATGTGGTATTTGCAGTTTATTGCAGAATCATAGAGTTCTGAACGTGTTTTGAGTAAATTTAGAAAGTTTCAAATCGATGGCTATTGTTTTCATATTTTTTCCAGATCATTGAAATGTTTTCGAATATTTACAAACTTAAGCTCCGTTTGCAGGAAGTTATCTCGAAATCTAGGGATGTGGTATTTGCAATTTTTTGCAGAATCATAGTTTTGGACGTGTTTTTCTAAATTTGGAAAGTTTCAAATCGATGGCTATTGTTTTCATATTTTTTTTGCAGATCATTGAAATGTTTTCCAATATTTACAAACTTAAGCTCTGTTTTCAGAAAGTTATCTCGAAATCTAGGGATGTGGTATATGCAGTTTTTTGCAGAATCATAGAGTTCTGAACGTGTTTTGAGTAAATTTGGAAAGTTTCAAATCAATGGAAATTGTTTTCATATTTTTTCCAGATCATTGAAATATTTTCAATATTTACAAACTTAAGCTCTCAGAATATTCTGAATCATGTATTGATAACATTATAACCAATCTTAAAACTGGTATTGCAGCATCTGTGATACTTGCAGCTATTTCTGACCACTCTGCACAACTCCTCGAGTATACTGTTGATGTCAATCTAAGAAAAAGTACCAAGAAGATCAGAATATTTTCCGACGAATGCATTTATAATTTTGTTACAGACATTAGTAATGAAAATTTTCAATACATCTATACATCTGAAAATGTAAATGATACATATTCAGCTTTCATAAATACATTTGTAATTGTAGAAACGCCAAAGTGGCGGAAACTATTGCCTGAATGCTGTACTGTACGCCACTTTGGCGTTTCTACCTTTAACGGTGTTTGGAATACTTACATTCCAATAGTAATATCCGTTTCCCCGTCAGCAACTAACTACACTGATGAGACCTGAAAGATCGAAACCGGTCTGTAGGTGTTCTGATGGGGGAACAATATTTAATTTTTACATTTGTAATTTATTTTAATAAACATTTTCGATAAAAAAATCACATCACCAAAAAGCGTAAAATATATCAAACCCTTAATTATTATATTATAAAAATCTAATGCTACTTTACGAAACCATATCAAGATATCAACCTGAATATACACCTATTTTTAAAGAAACTCAAAAGAAATACTCCTCACTACTGACTCAAAAAAAAAAACAGATTGAGTCTCAAATAAATAAATCTGAAAACAAATATCGCACTACATGGAATATTATATCAACTATTTACCTACAATTTATCATGCAGTAATGATTTTATTAAATTAGCAAACGATTTCAATAATTATTTCAATGAAATTTTAAATAAACTCCCCCAAAATATCAATATAATTAGCGTGAATAAAATACCACTAAATCCAATTTCATTATTTTTTGAACCTGTAACTGAACAGTAGTTAATTAGCATACTAACAAATATGCAAAATAAAATGAGTGCAGGGTATGATGGAGTACCAGTGTGTGTCTTAAAACACTGCGCGGGCACTATATCTAAGGCCATGTGTGATATATTAAATAAGTAAATGGAAGATGGTGTTTTTCCAGACCAACTAAAGCACGGAATTATCACACCGGTTTTCAAAAAAGGGGACAGTGTTAATATTGAAAATTATTGTCCTATCACAAGTTTAAGTACGTTTTCAAAAATCTCTGAATTAGTCATTTGTAACACTGGTAACGTCAAAATCGAAAAATCGATCTATCCGAGCGTTTTTATTTTGCAAACATTTAAAATAGCAATTATGAATTTTGAGAAGAACTTTATCATATTTCAAAAATATGAACAAAGCCATTAGTACCGCAAATGACAAATATTTTATAGCCCCATTTGTATAGCTGTTTCAAGCTTGAATGGCACCATTTGTTTGTCGACACTTCGCATCTGTTGTTGAGGAATTTTGAAAAATTTAGATTGACGAATTGCGATTTTATATAGCGTTTTTTGAGGGTCAGTCTTGGACGATACCTCAGCATTGTCATTCAAGTGTATTTTTTTATTTCTTCCCATCGATTTCTACTTATGATTTCTGCAATCTGATTTACGAGTTACGCGATTTTTTTGTTTGTATTTTGTTGTATAGAATATAAATTACTTTGATCCACAATTGGATCTTAAATCACGAAATTACGAAAATATCCAACTGGCGTTTTCAGTTCTTTCGCTTTAGAAATATTACCAAACCAATTTGGCATTTTCCACTTTTATTTCTGGTCATATCCTTCCATAATTGTTGCTGGATTCGGAAGGCATTTGTCTATGAATAATTGCACCCTTCTCTATTTCTTCTTCATTCGTCCTATTTTCTTATTCCCTTAACTCTTCTGATTATCTGATTCTTCTTCACTGGTCACATTTTCTGATTCTTCATTATTTTATTTCAACTTCATCCCTGCAGCAATATTTTATTCCAAATTCATCCCTGTAGCTTTACATTTGAAAACTAATGGGACATACTTTTCATCACTCCAGCAACTGTCTTCACCTTCCTCCAGATGGTTTGGAAGAAACCATTTACAGACTGCTTCTTTGTTTCCATGAAATGTCGACGGATGCATAACTTTAGTTAACAATAATTGGAAATATAAATAAATAATGAAATTAGATGTACAAATAATTTTCCTGGCAAGTATTCGATTTATCAAAAACTTAACTGTCACCAATAATACGTTACCAATCGACCATAACGAACACAAATCTAAATTTGTATTACCGGTTGATGTACATTAGCCGCATTGCAAGTAACCTCTAAAATCCATGTAAAAATGTTCATAATCAACTCACCAAAAAACTCTGATGATGAGTGCATACAGGGTTTTTATTTTAACTCAGAACATATGATTGTTAATGCCTATGTTTAATCGTAAATAATCACATCAACGCATTTATTTGTAAGCAACCATACTTACTCAGTTTTAATTAATTGTCAAAATTTTGTTAATAAAAATGTATTGCACCACCGAAGAAAGGATACAAATAATTAATTGGTATAAGATATAAGATGGGCACATCACTCGAGGTGTTAGAGATTTGTTTTCGGTTACATACCCGAACAGAAAACTTCCATTCATCGGCTGCCTGAGTAATTTTCGTAGTAAAAGGGCTAAAAGAAATCATATTTTAACGGAAGAGATGAAACTCAACATTTTATGTTACGTAGAACAGAACACCATATTATCTTCAAGAGTTATTGCAGCACAGCTTCCGTTTATAAGACATTAAAATAATTTAAATACAATGCTTACAAGTTTTCAAATCATCAGCAATTATCAAATGAACGGAATTCTGTGAAACCGTATTTAATTTAATTAACCTTAAATTCGTAATGCCTTAAGCTAGGTCACTGTCACCTTTGTGTACTTGGTTGCATACAATTTCAATTAAATGCAATGCGTTGATGTGAATGTTATACGATTGAACATAGGCGTTAATAATAGCATGTGTTCAGTGTTAAAATAAAAGCTCTGTATATCTAGTACATATAGTAATTTTATGATTATTTATTTCAGTGGCGGCTCGTGGAACATGTTGATGGTAGAGCCACTTTTACAATTTATTGGATGAAAGATAGAAATGACAAATTATGCAAATTAAATACCGGCAAAAAAATCAAAAATTTGCACATAAAAATCAATCACTTTAACAATCTAAAGTATAGACCAATAAAGAATATGCTCTTAATTAAGGTAAAAACCTAAAATATAAGCACGAAAAAACGAAAATTTAGACAAATATCGAAAAATGCAGATCAAAAATTCGAAAATTTAACCAAAGTAAAAAATATTTAGGACAAAAAAAACTCTAAAATTTGGAACGGAAGAAATGAAGTATACAGGTCAAAAATCTAAAATATAGGCACAAAGAAAACAAAAATGCAAACCAAAAAATTGAAAAATCAGGGAAAACAAAAATAATTTGCCATTTTCAGCCCCCAAAATTACTCATTAGCTCAAAATATGTTGCCGACAAGAAACTCGAAAACGGCACTCAAAAAGTAACCAAAAAGTAAAAAAAAAATCGCCCATAAAAAATAATAATTCAAGTTAAAAAATCTAAAATGAAGGGGAAGAAATAAAAAACTGTACTTCAAAATATCGACAAAAATGTTTTAAAAAAGTCGCGTATACACATCAATCATTTAGGTTAAGAAAATCTTAAAATCGACCAAAAATTCGAGCTAAAAGATCAAAAATTTAGACCAAAATATCAAAATCCCTCCTTAATAATAAAAATAAAAAGATTGAAAATTCAAGTACCAAAATTGCCATTTTCAGCACTCGGGGTGATTAGCCCCAGAAAACAAATGAAAAAATTCAAAATTTGCTTTGTGGCGAAGGAAATTTGCACTCGACGATTTGAAAAATTGTAAAAAATGTATTACCCCAAGGATTCGCTTCAAATCAACTTGAATTATATTTAAAAATAGTGTACTTTTGATTTCCTGCGAAAACAACGACATGCTCCTCCAGAAAACAAAGGAATAAACTCAAAATTTGCTCTTTGGTAGAGGAAATTTGCACTCATTTTGCATTTGCATGTTTTGAAAAATTGTAAAAAAATTCACTTGTAGAATTAGCTCCAAAATTACTGAAACTACGCAGAAAAGAGTGCATTTTTGATTACTTGTAAAAATAATTGCAATATTGCTACTCAAATACATGAATGCACTGGAGGGAACGAAAATGGCACTCTATGTTTAGAAAAATTCTAAAAAATTAATCACTTACAGAACAAGCTCTTAATTAAGGTAAAAAACTAAAACATAAGCACAAAAAATCGAAACATTACACAATTATCGAAAATTCGCGGTTAAAAAAATGCAGACCAAAAATCCGAAAATATAAACAACAAAAATCAAAAAGTTTAACCAAAATAAAGAATATTTAGGGCAAAAACTCTAAAATTTGGAGAAATAAAAAATACAGGCCAAAGATCTAAAATATAGGCCAAAAAAAAAAATACTGGTCTAAAAATAAAAAATGCAAACCAAAAAATTGAATAATCAAGGAAAACAAAAGTAATTTGCCATTTTCAGCCCCCAAAATAACTCTTTAGCTCAAAATAAGTTGCTGACTAGAAACTCGAAAACCTCGGTTCCTGGAAGTCCCACAATTTTTTTTATTGACAAATAATGGTCGCAGACTTGAAAAGAAAAAAGAAAAAAATGATTGAAGAAAAATTTACTTACTTTTAGCCAAAAAGTAACCAAAAGGTAAAACAATTCGCCCATACAAAATAATAATTCAAGTTAAAAATCTAAAATGGAGGGCAAGAAATCAAAAATTGTAAAAAAAAAACTTGAAAATATCGGCAAAAAAATAAAAAAGTTGCGTACAAAAATCAATAATTTATGTTAAGTAATATATATAATATAAAATAAAAAATTAAAAACTCCGACCAAAAATTCGATCCTAAAAATCAAAATTGCGGACCAATAAAATCGAAAATTAAGAAGAAAATTATTTTCTTTGGAAATTTGTAACGACGCATTGTTCAAAATTAGTCTGTCAATATTTCAACTATCTGTTGCAATAAATGTGGAATTCCCATGTGAATTTCTAAAAAATGCTCTTTTTTGATCATCAAAATTTGCTTTCTGGTGCAACCATTTTTGTTGTGGTAAACTTGCAATTATTTTTTTTTCTGAAATTCGTAAAGACACATCATCATTGCATCATCTGTTGCAATAAATAAGGAATTCCCATGCAAATTTCTGAAAAATGCGCTTTTTTGGTCATCAAAATTTGCTCTTTAGTGCAACTATTTTTGTTGTGGTAAACTTGCAATTATTTTCTTTGGAAATTTGTAAAGTCACATTATTCAAAATTAGTCTGTCAAAATTTCAACTATCTGGTGCAATAAATGTAGAATTTGCATGTTAATTTCTAAATAATGCGTTTTTTGTCATCAAAATTTTCCTTTTAATGCAACCATTGTTGTTGTGGTGAACTTGCGATTGCTTTCTTTGGACATTATTCAGAAATAGTCTGTCATAACTTGAACCATCTGTTGAAATTAATGTGGAATTTCTATGCGGTGTTACAGGTGTTGTTTAACATTTAAAAAAGTTTTTTTAGGAATCAGTTAAAAATTCTCTCTAAGCTTAAGTCTACAGGTAGTGCTATGGCTCCGTGGCTCTATATAATGAGCCACCCCTGATTTATTTACCTTTACTTATCATGCTAAACTTGCGTATTAACTATCAACTACGTAATGTTAACTTTACTTGTAACACTAACAGATGGCAGCACGTGGTTATATTTTAAGATAGGAATGTATTAAATATGCTACACCCGACCATTGCTCAAAACATATATTTCGTATATGTTCGACTGTACAAAAATAGTAACTTTGGCGGTTTCTTTTTAGGCCGAAATGGCGTACATTTCGTGCTAGTCCCATAATTGATAAAGTAAATTGGACTCTTATGTCAGTGTCAGAAATGACAGATTTTAATTTTAGTTAGGACACCCAATAAATACAATACATATTACTAATGAAAAAGAGAGATCAACTATGACAGTGGTTTATAGCGATAGTACTTACTATTACTCATTATATTTACTCCTGAAGAAATTTGCAAGGTTTGGACGCTTATTGTGCGAGTTACATTATTTAACCTAATCATACATTTTCTATGAAACTTACATTGGATGACATCAGTGTGGCAGCAAATGCACACTACGATTAAAATATATATAAATAAATTGCTTCAGTTTCTATTTAAAAAGTATTCCAAAAATGCTAAAAGCAGTCGAACATAAAGATTTGTATGTAACTCGTCCACAATAGCACTTCATGGACTCGCCTCCATTATCAGCCTCTCTCGCTTAGCTCGCTCGGCCATAAAACGTCTCGTCCAAGAAAGTGCTATATTGTGGACTTATAAACAGCTATGCAATGGAATAGTACAATACATAACTGTAACGTTGTAAATAGTAAATAATAATAATAACGTGAGAGTGAAAAAAATGGTGTGCAAGCCGCGTAGTGCAATTTCACGAGTGCATAATTGCTTTACAACTCGCGTTATGTACAATACTTTACCTACGATCTTAGATTTATTCGCTTAAAGTAAAGACAAATTTAACAAGTATCTCTGCAAATTTATTTGATGAGCCGGCGTGAAAGTAATTAGTATTATGCAGATTTTAAGTAATGAAATAATTTACACTAAAGAAATATTTTTTTGCATACTCGACAACGTACCATCGAGTTAATCCGCAATTTTTACAGCACCCTGTATAACATTTTGCCACCCTAATACACCAGATTTTAAATAAATTATTGATAATTGCCACTAACCCTATGTTCTGTATTCGGCCCAAAAACGCGCACCCTAACCCTAGGCCAGAACGAGCGACAACGGGTCCTTTACATATTTGATGTATAATCCGGATTACGCCGGCTATGATCTGAATTTATATATGATAATGCCTCTCCTGATAATTTGCATAACATTACCAGCGAGTGAAAAAGGAAGGACTAACGAAGGGCTTTTGCGCCTAGCCCACTGTGCCTTATTTATGCGGTTGATTCCGGCGCGCGAAAAGTTCTCCTCCTTGACATATGTCCTCATTATAATCTTCTTCGGGCATTGTCTACGCATCTGCAGGAAGTGGTAACAATGGGAGGCGATGCTGTCTATTGTGCACCGCACCGTGCCGGAAGCTACGAACAAGTGTCTACGTGGAAGAGGAGAGAAAAGTCCTTCTGGGTAACCAACACTACATAATCCCTCCAGATAGCACGTTCCTTGCTATTTATTTATGGCGCAGGATATGCAGATTAATTACACTTCTTCTTACTTTCAAGTCCCTTCGACGGTGTATAAACTAACAACATTAATAACGGAGCGAGTTTTGACTAATGTTTGTTTTCAGACAATTATCAGAATATATAATGTAATTTATTTAATAACTCAAAATTAAACCGCAAAATATAAGAACAAGAATGCCACTGCTTTCTACAAACAAAACTGAATAAATAAACATTTATATATACAAGACAGCCTAGACAGAATAACACCATTTGGATTCTTTTCGTATTTTGATTTTTGATAGGCACGTTCCATACATTCGCATGAATAAACCAATTGTAATTAACTCAAAATGATTAAATAAATACCAATTCAGCTCTGTGAAATTCAAAGTAATATATTGTATCGATGTTTTAGTCATTCTAGTATTCTATGTGCTGGTAACTGTTGCGCTCAAATTTGAAAGTGCAGCAAATTATTTCAAATTCTGGCTAGCATTTACTGCAAATGGTAAAGACTTGTACACTTACCGAACACTCGAGAGGGAGTGGGGATAAAGTTTGCGCAGAGTGAGAAAGACTTCGGGGAACGCGACAACAAATCTCCGGAGCCAATTGAATATAAGATGGTCACTGCGCAACACGCCTCGAGTGCTTGGTACAACTTTAGCCATGGTTGCGGGTCGATTGATTCATTTATCGCGGTAGAGATGAGTAGTCCTGACCAATCTTTACTTCCGCTGGCCCCACCATAAATCACGCCACCAGCGGCTACGGCATACAGTGCGAGTCTCTAACTTGGAATAAATTCAGTAAATCAAACAAAGTTTATTTTTCGGAAGCATGCTCGGACACGTCGATTAGTATTTTAAATTGCGCTCTTTTTGTTGTAATAAAATTTTATACAGCGTGTCCAAAATTTGAGATATGACATCATCGACTATTTTTTTTAATAGCAACCCTAATTTTTTTATCACTATTTTTAAAGAGTATATCAAGTTACACATGTGTGCCAAATTTCAAATTTTTATTTCCTGTCATTTAGAAGATATTTAACAAACAGTATCAAATTTGAAAAATGAATTCAACTTAATAGTCTTTCTTCAATAAATGCTCAAAATGTTGTCCATTTTCTAACTGACAATACCCTAAACGGAACTGAAACTCGTTTTGGACATTTCTAACTACTTCGGGGGAAATTAGTCTACACTCCTGTCTTATTTGTTCTTTCAACTCCTCAAGATTTGGCGGTTTGGTCTTAAAAACTTTTCAAGTACCCCCATAAGAAAAAGTCCATAGGTGTTAAATCCGGAGACCTGGGTGGCCATTCAACTGGTCCTCTTCTGCCAATCCATCTTCGTGGAAATACATTATCCAGGTACTCACGGACACGCCTTGCAAAATGAGGAGGCGCACCGTCCTGTTGAAACCAGATGTTTCTATTCGGGACGTCAGCTTCTACAGGGCAAGGAAACAAAATAGCCAAACTCGGAATTAGCTCTTCCTCCAAGAATTGTAAATATCCCGCTCCATTGAGATTATTTGGTAAGAAAATTGGTCCTAAAATTCGATCACCAACAATCCCTGCCCAAACATTAACTTTTTCTGGATATTGAGTGTGGCCTTCCCTCATCCAGTGTGGGTTCTTGTCTGCCCAATAACGGCAATTTTGACGATTTACCTCACCATTTAACATAAACGTTGATTCATCGGAAAACAATATATTTTCTATTTTTAGAACATTTCTATCTAGTAGATCCATCATTTTTTCGCAAAACTGAAGTCTTCTATCCGGATCATCTTCGGTGAGTTCCTGGAGGATTGTCATTTTATAAGGATGAAATGTTTGCTCTCTAAGGATTCTTGACACTGAAGACTGGCTAATTTTGAGTTCCCTAGCCATCTGCCTAGAGGAGACATGATGATTTTCCTGAACAGAGAGAAGTACATCAATTTTGACCTCTTCACTCAGCGCATTCTGACGATGATTATTCGTTTTTCTTAAATGCCCATTTTCCCGAAACTGACTTTCAATCTTGCTTACGGTACTTTGAGATATGGCTGGTAAGTCAGGATACTTCTCTCTAAATAAATAAATAACTTCATTTTGTGTTCTTGTCCTATCTCCATAGCCAATCATCATTAAAATTTCGATTTTGTGGGTTTCAGGTAAGTACGGCATGTTAGTATAATTTTTCGACCACCGGTGAACAACAGTCAACACAACAATGGAACGACTAATACTCTCCTCACTCGAATATGCGTGGAATGCGATGCTACACTTCTTACTTGTTTTTATAACTAAACGTCAAAATGATAAACGTCAGTTTGAAAAAAAAATGACAAACCAGCACGTTTTGGCATTCCACTTTTAAAATGCATAAAAATTCGATTAAGGTGACTTGATTTCTTCATTCTACAAATTTGATAATGTTTGTTAAATATCTTCTAAATGACAGGGAAAAAAAATTTGAAATTTGGCACACATGTGTAACTTGATATACTCTTTAAGAATAGTGATAGAAAAATTAGGGTTGCTATTAAAAAAATAGTCAATGACGTCATATCTCAAATTTGGGACACGCTGTATAAAATTTTATTACATCATAAAGAGCGCAATTTAAAATACTAATCGACGTGTCTGAGCATATTTCCGAAGAATAAACATTCTTTGATTTACTGAATTTATTCCAAGTTGGAGACTCGCACTGTATAAGGTAAAATGAATCTGCGGAGAAGCCATTTCAGCCAGTTCTCAAAACACGAGTACGAAACTTTTCGACCCACCCTCGTATACACAACTTTTTAATGTTAATCGGCGCACACATATAGACCGGGCTTAATTGTTTAATTAAGTTATCCCGGGGAGTAATGCAATTGAGTCGCCCGAAAACGGGGGCGCGCAATAATTCGTCCCATTGGTTCGTCCCGCATTACTGACTAGTCTGGAATAGGCATATGTGTGTGAGGCCCCAATTACATGATTAAACGTCCCTTGTTGCGGGGGTTATCCACGAACAAACAGATAAATCCTCATTATCGACGCTTCTGACGTCTATCCAACTCGCACCAGATAACGACCCGCCTGCCAATGCGGAATGGAAAATTACGACATACGAGTGCGACACTAGCAAATTTCCACTGCGGCATCTGACACTTCAAATTCCGACCTTATCCGGGAAAACAAAAAGGAAGTTTAGCAACTTGGTTAATCCGCTGTGTGCTAGTTCGACCGACGTTGAGAACGATTTAAGATTTTTATAATCGTGGCGAAATAAAAAAAGGAATATGTACGAATGTGGAATGTACTTAATTAGTCCCGCAAGAAAAAGTTTACTCGTGAGCTCGCAGAGAGAACGGGTAATTTTCTTAAGGGACTAATGAGGAATTTCACATGAGTATAATATAAAATTGTATCCAAAATCGTCTGTAATTACAATAAATATTGAAATAATGTTTATAAAATTTTGACAAGAAATTTTGACGTGGTGTCAATTTAAAATATTTCAAAAATCCTATGAAGGATCTATCCATTCCGTGAGAGAAACTTATTCTCTCACTAGGGGTAATGAGCAACATTACATGGCTCAAATGAACACTCTAATTCGATTATTACACCCGATTTTGGATAAATCATATTTAAACATAATTTAAAAATATCGAAAATGGAAAATATTCAATTTTTGAACAAACAAAATACAATAGCTAATTTCTGTTTTCAGCATTGGGTTTCTTTGAAAAAAGAGATCGAGGACGCGTCCGTCAACTTGGCCCCCCACTTTCAATTTTTTTGGAAAAAAATTGTTGCTCCAGAAAGCCCTTAGCTGGCTCCAGCTAGCTCCACAAAAATTAGAGCTGGCTCCAAAAAGGTAAAAAAGTTATAGGGGTTTGAAATTTGGCGAGGCCAAGTTGACGTTTGCCCCCCACTTTTGATTTTTTAACTTTTTTTTAAGATTTAGATTCCTCAGACCTAGCTCCAGCAGGCTCCATCAATTTTAAAGCTAGCTCCACCCCACAATCCCTAAAAAAATACAAAAACAGTTTTCACCCTAGCCTCCCACTTCAATATTTTTTACTTAATTTTAAGTGATTTTATAGCTTAAAGCTAGCTCCAGCCGAATATGTAAAAAAATTTGGAAAAAAGAATACGGATAAAAAGATATAAGGGTTTTAATTATAAGACGTGAGCTTTCCTGAATCCTGTATGCGCATTCCCAATTGTGTGATCATATTATAACGTTAAATGCGAATTTTCGGTTAAATCCAACGTAGTTGGTGCCAATTACCAATTACATTATTTTATACGGTAATAAGGGTTCCTTAAATATTGCATTACCATCATTTAGGCCTTAGGGCCGTCCTTGAAATAAATATTCAACTTATAAACAATTCGTATATTTGATAAATTATTAATAAATTATTTGAAAAATATATTGAAAATTAAAATTTAGTTAAATGTGTATGTTGAATCAAAAGGATGGTAAATATTGTAAATTAATAAGACAGTAGCGTAGTGGGTGATTAATTGAGGCATGTGAAAATATTGCCAATTTCAACGAAACTTGGTACACGTACTATTTATAACCTGGAAAAAATTATTTAAGGCTAAAAAGTATCTCTAGCATTTCGGGGGGGGGGGGGGGGGGAGTAGGCTAGGAGTGGCATGCGAAAATATTGTCAAATTCAACGAAACTCAGTACACATACTTTTTATAACTGGCAGAAAAATAATGTGAGAGGAAAATAGTGAGAGGAAAATGGAGTGGGCTAGGGGTGACATGCGAAAATACTGTAAAATTCAACGAAACTCAGTACACGTACTATTTATAACCCGGAAAAAAATAATTTGAGGGTAAAATAGCCCTAGCATCTCAGGGGGTGAAGTTGGTTAGGGGTGGCATGCGGAAATATTGTCAAATTCAACGAAATTTAGTACACATACTATTTATAACTGGCAAAAAAACAATGTGAGGGAAAAATAGCCCTAGCATTGTGGGGGGTGGAGTGGGCTAGGGTGGAGATTTATCCATAAAAACATTTTTCTTTTGTCACCCCCTGCTGATTTTTGGATTTTCGGCCAAAACTATGCCATTTTCTGAAAAAAATATAAGAGACCAAAGTTGTAGACAAGAAAATTTTCGATCGACATAGGTCTTTTGACTTTTCTAATAATGCGTGGATTGCCCGCCAGAGTGCGCAAAATCGTGACTGTATAAGCATTTTAGCGTTTTTTTCAAATTCTTTATTAATTAATTAAAAAAAAACGGGAAATTATAGGAAAATTAAAATACCCTACATGGATTCAAACTTTTCCGCTCTACAACTCTTAATAAAAGCATATTTTGCCCAAAATGCATAGTTTTCGCTAGAAGTGCAAGAAACCATTGAAAAACGCAAAAATTGATACATACAGTTTCAATTTGCCTTTTTAGCGAAAACTTTGCATTTTGGGCAAAAATTGCTTCTAATAAGAGTTGCAGAGCGGAACATTTTCAATTAGGGCTCGAAGTTTACTCCGTTTTTCGTTTAAACGTTTAAACGTGTAAACGTTTACCGTTTATTTGTCACGAATAAAACACGTTTAGCTTGATTAACATTTACAACACGTTGAGCCTAATAAACGTTTACAACACGTTTAGCTTAATAAAAGTTTACAACCCGAAAACTAGAAATGATTCCTCATATTTTTATACTCCATTTGGGGGTCCAAAAGTCATATCTCGGTGTTTCGTAAGATTCCCAATAATTTTACACATTCGATTCAAACAGGAACCATCTGGTCTATAGGGGGTTGAACCCTTCAAACTTTGAATGCCGACGTTTCGGACGGTTTTCGAGAAACTATTTACTTATTAAGGTGTACCAAATAATAATAATTTATTTATTTTTTTCCGCTACCGGAAATATTGTAAAACACGGCTAATGAACTTTGAAACAGATATTTGCAAGGTGGGTTATACGTTTCTATATTAAACGATTTTCGTCAATACGTTTAATCGAAAAAATCAGTTTAAACTAAGGCTGCCAACTTTTGGATAACTGAATGCGGGACATTTTTTTAGGATCAAAAAAAAAATTCCTACCTACCATTTTTATCTGTGTATCGTAACCGCCCCACTTTGCGCCATTTTAGTGGAAAATCTCACTTTGAATAGAATTAATTTATGTTGGTGAAATTTTTTTTAAATAATACTTAGACTATCTTAGATCATACTGAATACATTTAAACTTTCAACTATGTGTGTATTTTTAATTTGTTTTAAATATATCACTATGCCCCAGTTCACAGTTTACCTTGTTTCTTATTCAACACCCTCACTTTTTACATTACAATTATCATACAATTCATAAAAAAAAAGAAAAAGACGAAAATATTAATGTTTTATCATATTAATAACGATAATTTTATTACACATTAGAAAAATACAAGTCATAAAAAAGGAAAAAAGGAAAATATTAATGTTTTATCATAATAATAACGATAATTTTATTACACATTAGAAAAATACAAGTCATAAAAAAGGAAAAGAAGAAAATATTAATGTTTTATCATAATAATAATAACGATAATTTTATTACATATTAGAAAAATACAAGTCATAAAAAAAGGAAAAGAGGAAAATATTAATGTTTTATCATAATAATATTAAGATTATATTAAATTATATGTCACTGTCTTTTAAAATCATATTTTTGCACACTGTGAATTTTCTTCAGTAGTTCAGAGTCAGAATTCAAAATTTCATGAAAGTCCTCACATTTTCCCATACTAAATTTTACTTGCAACATTGCATGAACAGTCTCAATTTTAAGCGCCGTTTTTTCAGACGTCCACATTGCATTTACAAGGGAGAATACTCGCTCAATAGGTCCATTTGTTCCAGGTTGACAAAACACATACTGAATGAGTAGTAAAAGGTTACTATATGGAATTGAATTATTATCAAAATGTTCAAAAATTTCTTGCCATCTTTTCACTGTGTCGTAGCTACCTTCTCTCCACTTGGACAACATTGCATTAGTTAAAAAAGATTTTAAAGTATGCACTTCATCAAACATTTCATCTTCATTAATTTGATTTTTGGCTTGAACTCTTTCCTTGTATAGTTGTAAAGTAATTACAATATCATCCCATGTAACAGGTTTATTTAAACGAATCCAAGTTATTTTTTGAAAATTGTCATATTGGTGGCTATATTTATCTAAGTATTGAATACAGTTCTGAAAAAAATTTCTCACGTGTTCCATGAAGTCATTTCTGTTCATAAGACCCTTTTCTTCTAGTTTGGATAAGTGTTGCTTTATAATGATGGATATAAAATTTTCTAGCAATCTACTTGCCAATTTTTCTTTTAATTCAAAATCGACACTTCAGCAAAACTAATATTGTCACTTTCCATCTTTTTTACTGTGTTGTGGAAAATAGATGCTTGATTATGAACAAATTTCAGCCATAACTCAGAGCATTCATCGGAAAAAAAATTGTAATACAATAGGAACTTTTTCTTGTGACAAAAAGTACGACTTCAGTGGATTGTACATCTGTAAAATTCGTTCCACCGCAGGCAATAAAGCGAGCCATCGCGTTTTGCTGTATCCCAAGATTTTTTTATACTGGATTTCGGCGTCTTCGCAAAAATCTTTTAGTTCTTCCACACGTACCGTGTATATATAAAAGTATGAATATACTTTAATGACAATGTTTTCAACGTCAATTGGTAAGAGATCGACGGCTGTCTGTATGGCATTATGTACAATATGCGCTGCGCAACCGACTCCGACAATCGGTCGCTTTAAATTTTCCTGCAGCTTGTAAAATACGTTGCCGCGTCCTGCACGGGCAACACCACCAAAATTCGTGTTCGTATTATCAGCACAAAAGCCGACGATTTTGTCTGTTATATTATGTTTGTTTAAAATTTCTAGAATAGAATTCTGTATCATATCTGAAGTTTCACCCGGTAAACTCACAAAATCTATTAATTTTATATTAACACCTGTTTTTGGGTGAAAATATCTTACCAAAGTGGGGAATAGTTTTATATCTTTATGGTTAGAAGCGTCCGAAAATATAGAAATAAATGGCACAACCTCCAATTCCTTATTGATATAATCGAGACTCCATGGTGCAATAATATTTTTTATAATCGCTTCACATTTTGTTCTTCCACACGAAAATTTCTTCTCAAAAGCTTTTTGAATTAACTTTGAGGTACACTCCATGGAGTTAAAACTGTGACTATGACGTACCGTGTGAAAGGCCCACAATCCTTCTGATTTTGCGAGATCTGATTCCTTTTCACCAAATTTATCATGACGAAAATAATTAGTCAAAGGTGTGGATGTAGAAGCAATATTTATTGCTTTTTTGTGTTTTTCTGATGACAAATGTCGTATAATATCGTTTTTACCCCCGTGTGCGATTGAAAAATGCCCCATACATTTATTGCAATAAACATCCGAATCTGCCACACCCTTTTGTAAAAAGGGATATTGTTTACGTATGTCATCATTAAATTTACAGGATCGTTTTGTCGGCGGCATGGTATATGTTAAGCCTGTTAAGGGCAACAGAAATTAATATTAGTTTAACCACACAGTTTTAACAACACTAATATTCCAACTTACACAACAAATTGACAACCCTAATGCAAAGACACTGACAGACTATTCTTCAAAACTTTTTTCACATGAAAATATTTTTTTTAATTTGAATGTCGAAAACATTTACTGTTTTTACAGTTGAAAGCGTACTGAGATTTTACGTTCAGTGTACGCAGCACGTGCTGTTCACGAAGTGCGAGAGCCGGCGCTCGGGTATCTTCGTGTTCTTCGCCAGTCGCAGTCGCTGCATAGAAATTCCACCTTCTCGATCCCCGCAAAGCCGTGTTCGCTCTGAATTTAGGCTCACTTTGGTATTAAATTAGAATAAGTGTAATATTTCTGAATGCGGGACATGCGGGACAATTATTAAGTTTCCGGGACGAATTTAGGTATCAATAGTAAAGCGGGACATGGGTCGCTAATCCGGGACTGTCCCGCCTAATCCGGGACGGTTGGCAGCCTTAGTTTAAACGTATACACGTGTAAACGTGAATATCTGTTTAAACGTTTAAAAACCGCTTGCTAACCAAGAACACGTTTATCCGTGTTCACGTGTATCCGTGTATTAACGAGCCCTATTTCAATCGATATAGGTCATTCGAATTTTCGTATAATTTCCCATTTTTCCGCTAGAGGATGCGGAAAATAAAGTATAGTGCAATTTTTAATAAAAAAAAAATTGAAAAAAAAAACGTTAATAGTAATTTACGTAACAAGTTCCGAAAGTGATATTTTATGGGATGAGTAGGAAGCCTACGGCTCGTCCTGGAATCCTGCGAGTCCCGTAAAATCACTTTTGGAACGAGTTACGTACAATATTTTTTCTGCAGCCGTTTTTTATGTTAAAAAAGTAAAAACATACACGAACGTTACATGACAAGCGCTGTCATAATCAAATACGAAGTGGATGTTTTTGTCAAGGCCGCCTACATTTATAAGCAAAATCGTCCCGAAAGTAACAAAAAGCGTCCCGAAAGTAAAGAAATCGTCCCGAAAGTAAAACAAAATCGTCCAGAAAATAACTACTTTCGGTACGATTTATGTAAAGTGGTATTTTCGATTTAATAAATCATACCGAAAGTACTATTTTCGGCTGCAGAAAAATGCATATACGGTCTCGATTTAGCGCGCTCTGACGGGCAATGCGCGTATTATTTGAAAAGTCTAAAGACCTTTATTGATCGTAAATTTTCCGCTTTACTATTTTGGTCTCTTATAAGTTTTCTAGGTAATGCATACTGTATAGTTTTGGCTGAAAATCCAAGCAGAAGGTAACAAAAGAAAAATGCATTTATTGATAAATCTCAAGAATCCTTAATATTTTATTATACAAACTGTATATCATTGGAAAGCTTATCAAAAATGCCATAGATTGGTGGCAACATATATAGGGTGTTCTATTTGACAAAAAAAATAGTTATCCATTGTTTTGCGTTTGTTAACATCCTGTATAGCAGTATGAATAAAAAAGGACCAAAGCTGATGTGTATTATTCTTCATGATGTGGAAATTTTTTTAGTAAAAAATGATACTATCTTTGCTAGGAACGCTTCTGCAATGTTTTCAATGTGCACATGTTTTTGCCACAAAATTGCCCATAACTAACCAACTCTCCATAATAGATCCATAGTATCTTATACTATTTTTATCAGCTTCTTAAGAGGATTAAAAATAAAGTATAAAATATGGGGTGTTCCATTAAAAAAAAACATAACTTTGATCTGTTATTTATACTGGGACACCCTGTACAAAAACATACATATTTTTAAAATATGTAGAATGGGTGTGGGTACCAGTTCATTAAAATTGGAAGTCGATATCATAGCAATAGCAAATAAGTTATGGGGCTTTTACAAATCCCTGAGTCACCCGGTATAAGCGTGTACAGTTTTGCTAAAAATGTAGGCACAACAAGAAATTTTATTTGTTTAACTGTTGTCTCTAATAATTTCATTTCGTGTACATTTTCAACTGGTGATTTTTTCTTCTAACTTCAGATTTCTTTAACACAACTTTGTTTCGGGTCACAAACAAATGTATTACGCAATAACAGCAAGTAGTATCGATTTAACTATTAGTGAAATTGTTTACATAACATACGGAATATAAACAGCACTTTGCAATCATTGACAAAAAATACAAACTAAATGAAGACCCATTGCACGAGAATTTAATATTAGTATATTATTAAACCAGTGAGAAAGTTGGCCATTGCCACGAGGGTGAAATTTGCAATTCACTCGAGTATCAATGGGCAACTTGTTCACGAGTTTAATACTATACTTTTTCGCAACATATTAAATAACTACCTAAAGATTTTTCTGTTTGTATTAAATTATAACGAATCATTTTTCTATTTGGAAATTGTGGCAGTTCGCTGACAAAAAACGTTACCATAGTAACAACTAAACTGTTGGGAAATAAAACCGGTATCATTTGATTGAACGTCACCTGTTGGGTAATGAAACCGCTATCATTTGATTGGACGTCACCTGTTAGGCAATGAAATTGCTATCATTTTATTGGACGTCACCTGTGGAGAAAATGATTTGGCCGAATAATGGACAACTTTCTCAATCAAAAACAATTTAACAACGTTTATATTATTTAATAAGATGCGAAAAAGGTATCTTATCATATTCCCCACTGCTGGCTTCGTTTACGGTTAATCACGTTTTAAAGGCTGAAATTCTGAAATACCAAGATTTATTTAAACGACAGGTAAATTTTCGTCAATGTTCGTAAAGTAATTTTTTTTAGTCCGTATTTTATGCCAATCAAACGTACCAAAAATTAAATCGATACTATTTGTAGTTGATTGACTTATACATTTGATTATATCGGAAAACAGGGTTTTGTTTAGGAAATCTAAAATTTAAAAAAATCATCGTTGAAAAGATTTTTCACTACTGCTTTGAAATATGAACGACAATAATTAGTTTTTATGGCAAATACGATGAAATTATCGACTTCAGGAAATATTAGTAAGTGTAATTCGCTCATCGGTTGTCTACATATTCTTTGGATGAAAAGATGATTTCGAGATAAAGCTAGAAACCTTAAAAAATGTAATTTATATTTTTTTAAATACATGTTTTTAATTTTTAATATTTAATGTTTTTTATGTAAATATAGGTAGATTATAAATATTTTGTATTATTGTGATTTCTCCAGTTTAAATGAATGTTTATAAGTTTGTAATACTTAATATACTTATAGATCTCCTAAAATTCTTAAGCGATTATTTATATTTTGTTAGTTTTTAAATAATATACAGGGTCCTGCATCTCACCTCCCGTCTTCTATAGCTCAGTAGAATAATTAATATTCGATTTATAGTTATATGAAAAACAGTGAAACAAGTAAATTTTTATTTTACAATTTTTGCTCATTATTTAACTAATTTGAAATTCTTGGTTGTCCCGATAGGAGACCGGTTTCGGAGTAGTTTATCTCTTCGCTGCACTAGTTAGATAATGGAGTAAATCGACCTACCATTTTACTGTTTCACCCTCACTCAGTTTCTTTCCGGGTTATAAATTGGAAGTGTACCAAGTTTCGTTGAATTTGACAATATTTCCGCATGCCACCCCTGGCCCACTCCACCCCCTGAGATGCTAGGGCTATTTTAGCCTCAAATTATTTTTTTCCGGGTTATAAATATTACGTGTACCAAGTTTCGTTGAAATAGACAATATTTTCGCATGCCACCCATAGCTCACTCCACCCCCGGACATGATAGGGCTATTTTTCCCTCACAGTGTTTTTTTCAGATTATAAATAGTACGTGTACCAAGTTTCGTTGAAATTGGCAATATTTTCACATGCCTTAATTAATCACTCACTACGCCACTGTCTTATTAATTTACAATATTTACCATCCTTTTGATCCAACATACACATTTTACTAAATTTTAATTTTCAATATATATTTCAAATAATTTATTAATAATTTATCAAATATACGAATTGTTTATAAGTTGAATATTTATTTCAAGGACGGCCCTAAGGCCTAAATGATGGTAATGCAATATTTAAGGAACCCTTATTACCGTATAAAATAATGTAATTGGTAATTGGCACCAACTCCGTTGGATTTAACCGAAAATTCGCATTTAACGTTATAATATGATCACACAATTGGGAATGCGCATATAGGATTCAGGAAAGCTCACGTCTTATAAATAAAACCCTTATATCTTTTTATTCGTATTCTTTTTTCCAATGTTTTTTATATATTCGGCTGGAGCTTGCTTTAAGCTGTAAAAGCACTTAAAATTATGTAAAAAATATTGAAGTGGGGGGCTAAGGTGAAAACTGTTTTTGTAATTTTTTAGGGGTTGTGGGGTGGAGCTAGCTTTAAAATTGATAAAGCCTGTTGGAGCTAGGTCTGAGGAATCTAAATCTTAAAAGAATGTTAAGAAATTAAAAGTGGGGGGCAAACGTCAACTTGGCCCCGCCAAATTTCAAACCCCTATAACTTTTTTACCTTTTTGGAGCCAGCGCTAATTTTTGTGGAGCTAGCTGGAGCCAGCTAAGGGCTTTCTGGAGCAACAATTTTTTTCCAAAAAATCGAAAGTGGGGGGCCAAGTTGACGGACCCGATCGAGGACGTGCCATCGACTTTTTTCTAACTCTTTTAATAACCGAGATTCCCTACAGTAACATCCAATTTGGGCTACTCTGTAAATCAAATATACATAATGTAAATTTCTTATGGGATATCTTATTTTATTTTGGAAAAATTACTTCGTAATACGAGACTTTTGTAATGTGTTACTATTTTATAGCCTTTTTAGGATTATAAAGTCTTGTATATTCAAATTATTACGTAATATTTCTATATTTTGTCTCAATTCAACTTTTTTAATTAACACAAAAAATCATTCATCATTAATTTTGATAATTAGCAATAAGCGCGTTTTATGTTTCAGAGTTGTTACACCGAGCGATTCTGTTAAGTGGATCAGGGTTGAGTCCTTGGGCCCTGCAGAGGGATCCACTTTCCGTGAAACGAAGAGTTGCAGAGCATACCGGCTGCCATGGAGACCTGCTCGAGGATGACTTAGCTCCATGCCTACGATTGAAACCACTCAATCAGTTATTATCGGTAAAGTATTTTATTTTTAAATAAGTTTAAATGGAAAATTCTACGAAGCTGTCACAACTTTTGTTGGCTTATAATGAAACGAATAAAACGTTGTGGGTAATAAATACTTAAAATAATGATTAGACTCAAGATCAATTTCATGAAAAGGATTCACATGTAACATTAAGAAAATTTTATAGATTTTAAAGGTTTTTCAAGTTTTCTCAGTTCATCCAGAATAACGTTTTAAGAATCTTTATTGTTGGTTGATGTGCCGGGTCTTATATCAGCATATATCAGTGGTATAGTCCGATCAACGGATCTTTGCGTGTGCGTCATTACCGAAAACGGAATGTTCTCGCTTAGGACGACATTCGTACACACATTATTGCGCCTCATTTAACTTATCGTAGAGGGAGTAAACGCATGAAAATATTGTCGAAACTAAGTTCGGCTATCTATGACGTGCACGCAAAGATCCATTGATCAAAGTATAACAAAAAATGACTTGTAGGATTTCTACATTGAATTATAACAAAACGTGCTGGAATTATGTTTTCTATTCTAATTTTAATTTAAATTCAACGCAAATCCAATTTACATCCGGTTTCCCCAGATAATCCTTACCTAAGTACAGTCAGAGAAAATACAAATGCGAAACCATTGTGAGAGAGATTCTATTATTTCGATATCGCTCCTTGTCTGTCGCTCGGGGAGGGAATGCTGCCGCATGTCGGTGCGTTGTTCGGTCAAAACACGCCCCCGCTTAAAATACAATTATGAGGTAATAAAATTTACCACCCTAGTTCCCTTTTCGCCCCTAAGTGATCGAGTGACAGTGACAGAAAAGATTCAGTTAACACCATATCTGTGATTTTTTTCATCTTACAATTTTTGGTGCGTCATCTTCAAAAATTCGAATAACTAACATTTTTACGTTATTTTGATATTTATTTAAAATATGTATCAACAATTAAAGAGTAATTTTGTATAAAATTATTAGTAATATTTTATTTTTAATAATTTTCTTTTCAGTTTCGTATAAATAACCCAATTTTTTTTTAAGATATGACCTTGAAACTCTCGAAAAATAAGATTTAATTTTTTTAACTACTAAAAATGATTACAATAATCTGAAAAATTCACATATATTTTTACTTTCTCCGTTACGAAGTACGAGAAAGTATTGTGATCGTGATTTTTTTTTTCAAAAATTTTTTTTACGGAAATATCCGTTTTGGGGTCCCTAGATGCCATTTCAACAAATTCTGGAAAAAAAAATGTGTGTCTGTGTGTGTGTGTGTGTGTGTGTGTGTGTGCCTGTGTGTGATGGTGTGTGTGTGTGTGTGTGTCTGTGCGCGCTGTATCTCAAAAACTAATAGAGCAATTGGTATGAAACTTTGAACATACGTTTTATTTGATAATCCGGAGAACTGAAAAGCTTTTGGTAAAAATTCGTACACCGGAAGTGGGTGTTTACCTTAACTGTTTTTTGTTTTTTGCCAATATTTTCTTAAATATGAAAAATATCACAAAAACTTTTAAACAAACATTGAAGACAACGAAAAAATGAGCTTAGTTTGTTTGAAAACATTTTTCATAAAATCATTGTTATTCGAGAAAAAAATGTATTATTATTTTTTTATTTTTGGTTTATAATTATGAAACGATAATAGTTACAGCAAATTTATGTTAATGATAATTGTAGAGAATG
Organism: Ocypus olens; assembly: GCA_910593695.2. Taxonomy (NCBI): domain Eukaryota; kingdom Metazoa; phylum Arthropoda; class Insecta; order Coleoptera; family Staphylinidae; genus Ocypus; species Ocypus olens. The sequence goes on from OU343056.1 coordinate 18,722,071, forward strand.
TCAAAATGAACAACTTATAAATAATAAGCTTTTGTCGAAATCTCTTTAATTTTTGAGTAAACTGAGTTTTTAAATTTGAAGTATAATTTTTCCATCTTTTATAATTTTGACGTTTTAAACGTCAGTTTCATCCGAGTTTACACAACGCTCGATGTACATTTAAAATATGATTTAAACAGAAAATAAACCATGAAAGCGTAAATATAAATGATACCGTAGGTCGGAGAAAGTAACATGATGGCCACATCACCATTTTTTACCCTAATAAAGGTTTTTTTTTTTAAGTTTACCCGCTTTTTTGCCCCTAAGCGATGAAGTGACGGAAAATTGTATTTCGCAATATGATTCTTATCCGTGAATGCCATATTTTTCAATGATTGGTGCGTCATCTTCAAAAATTTGGAAAATAATCTTTTTACGATATTTTGATATTTTTTATATTTTCTGTGTTTCAGAGCTCTGGGAACGGTCAATCACGTGCTTACTTTTCAAAATTTCGAAAAATGTTTTATACAAAAGTTGTGTATAATAGTGAGCTGCACGCCTTAACAATATTTACATTTATATAGGGTGTCTCATAACAAAGTTACAGACCAAACTTATGTTTTTTTTTTAAACGGAACACCCTGTATTTTTTGTCATTTTTGAATTATATGGAGCAAATAAAAGTGAGTTACTTCAAAAGTCCCTATACCTATTGTTTGTCGTTTTCGAAATATTTGAAGATTTGTTGAAATGCATGGTCTGGGTGAAATTTCATTTCTGCCCCAGTGATTGACGTTAAACGATTAAAATCATTTCTATTATTTGGTTGAAGGTTCGAACTATAGAGCCAACCATGATTTCATACAAAAAATTATACAGGGTGATAAAAAAATGCGGTAGAAAAACCCAACTTATAAAGTTGAATAACTTCGTTTTTTCAAATGGCACACCCTGTATTTAGTAACGTATTCTTAAGTAGAATCCAATTATCTTTCAGATTGTATAAAGGTTCCATGTTCCTAATCTCAATAGTTTTCTTGTATTCGACGATTATCATATTAGGAATAATTATTATAATCTGAAAGATAATTGGATTCTACTTGAGAATACGTTACTAAATACAGGGGGTGCCATTTGAAAAAACGAAGTTATTCAACTTTAATATTGCAGTTGGGTTTTTCCACCGCATTTTTTTATCACCCTGTATAATTTTTTATATGAAATCATAGTTGGCTCTATAGTTCGAACCTTCAACCAAATAATAGAAATAATTTTAATCGTTGAAGGTCCATCACAGGGGCAAAAATAAAATTTCACCCAGACCATGCATTTCAACAAATCTTTAAATATTTCGAAAACGGCAAACAATAGGTATAGGAGGTATTAAAGTAACTCATCTTTATTTGCTCCATATAATTCAAAAATGACAAAAAATACAGGGTGTTCCATTTAAAAAACATAAGTTTGGTCTGTAACTTTGTTATGAGACACCATGTAGAAATTTTAATATTTTTAGGGCGTGCAGCTCACTATTATACAACTTTTGTATAAAACATTTTTCGAAATTTTGAAAAATAAGCACGTGATTCACCGTTCCCAGAGCTCTGAAACACGCTGTATTTATCAATAATTGAGCAACAAAAGTTTATCAAATTAATAATAGAGTAACAGTATGTTTGTTTAGTTTCGATTCTTTTGTTTATTTCCAATACCTTATATCTATACATATAATTATTATACATATTTATTAATTTTTATCTTATCATGCATGAAATATTACAATATAATGTAAAATAACATTATTTAATAATATTTAATTTTATACATATGATTTGGAAGTTAAGTAAAATATGGTAATGTTATAATATAGAGCTTGACGCTTCTGTCTTTAGCTTTTAAAAATTGTATTTATTTTCCTGATTATAAGTGAAAAAACTATGAAAGAAAACCCTGGCGGTCTTCACATTTTTTTAAATATCAATAGATTTTTTAAATAATTTTTTTAAATTATGAGTGAAAACCCCCTGAAAATTTATCTAGTAATTTTGAAATTTTTGAACTCGTGTTTTGGCTTAAAAAAATATGGAGATATTGGAATTAAATACATTTTAATTATTAGTTTATTATCATATCTTTTAATTTCATTGAGTTCTATAGATATTCAGTTCTATGATATATATGTTAATTTTTATTTACGGGAATATAAGGTAACGATAGTATTTAATACTTATATTACCCTTTTTCAAACTAAATTGCTAATAAACTTGAAAAAAACTACGTATTTAAACTTAATTTACCCTCCTTTGAGACTATTTTTCAGGAATGTAACGAAGAATTACGATTTTTTTTTAATATTAGGTTATGTCACTCGATCACTTAGGGGCGAAAAAAAGTTAAACTTACAAAAAAATAATACCCTAAATAGCCTTCAATGACCTTAAAAAAATTACATCATTTGCTATTTGGGACAAAAATATATATGAATTTTTTCAGATTTTTGTAGTGGTTAAAAAACAAAAACCTATTTTTCGAGGGTTTCATGGTTATATCTTAACAAAAAATGGGGTTGTTGATACGAAACTGCAAAAAAAATTATTAATACTAAAATACTAATAATAATTTTACATAAAATGACTGCTCAATTGTTAATAAATTTATAAAAAAAAAATTGTAAAAATATTAGTTATTCGAGTTTTTGAAGATGTACCAAACGTTTAAAGATGAAAAAATCACATAGATGGCATTTATTGATAGCAATCATAAGACGAAATAAAATTTTAAACTAGTCGGCAAATTTTTTTTTTTTTATTTTCAAACATTTTTTTAATACTACAAATAACGTTTATTTGACCTTGAAAAAATTCACCTAATTTGGCATTTGGGTCAATAATATGTGATTTTTTCCTATTTTTCAAATAATTTTTTTGTGGTTAAAAAAATCCTATTTTGGGGCTTCCCGTGTCATGTAGGGGTTTTTTTGATGTACGGTTTACGGCTACTTTGGTTTAAGGTCACAACTAATTATATTTTCATATTTATTTAAAAATCCGTGTCGGGTGGCATTTTATATAGGGATACCCTTTTATTACCACATAAATTGATTTTAAGCAGGGACGAGTTCCGACCGAACTTGGCACCGACCGCATTCCCTTGCTGAACGGCAGACAAGGAGCGATATCGGAAAAAAGGATCTCTCTCTCGCAATGGTTTCGAATTTGTATTTTTTCTGCACGTCTTATTTTCCGTGGAACATTTTCTGCCGCACCAAACAATTGCATACTTAACTTAAGTAACATTTGATTTATTAACTCATTTATTTAAGCAGAGACCAGAAATATAATTATATTAATAATATTTATTTGTGCTGGGTAGATATAGTCCTTACAGAAGTAAGAATAAGTACATGAACATAAATACAATTAAAATTAGTAGGGGAGACCGGGGTATCGTAAACCACTTTTTTTATTGCCAAAAAGTTGCTATAAAATCAATTTTTCTGTCAAATTTCAACGCCGGATGTTGTAGTGTAAAGAATATCCTTTCTTTCAGTCCCAATATCTCTATCGAATATCCTCAAATTAGATGATCCGCAGAAAATTGAAGAAAACTTGATTTTTCTTCAGTTTGAAAAATCTCGGGGAATCGCGAGCCACCTTTCAAATTAGGTAAATGAACAAATTAGGCGAATAAAATTAATGATTTTTGTTAGAAAATGTTTATTAATGTGTTTGAATGGCAATATATTTTCAAACAATAAGAAAAAATGTCACAAATGTTGAAAATTAATCTGAAATGCAATGCTTTCAAGTCCAATAACTTGCGATCATTTTGGCGCATTTCAAGTAAACTGCGCGATCCCAGACGTCGCATGGATGGTGTTTTGGCGGTTCATCTTTTTTTGGGCATACTTTTCATGCAAATTATGCAGAAATCAACATCCTCTTCCACGTCGGTATCGGTTGGAGACGGTTGTTTTTTCTGCGGTGTATTGGATTTGCCACCAACTTTCTGCTTCTTCGCTGATGGTGTATCGCCTTTTTTTGCTTCTCTCTCCCGCTTTTTCTCAGATACAACTTCTGGTGACGTCAAAACAGCAGATTTCATTGAATTACGGCCACGATTCGATTTATTAGCTGGCGTGCCAGCTTTTACTGGCAGGGCACCCTGCAATGCGGCGAGAAGATCTTCGTTCGAAGTAACAGAGACATTTGAAAATGCACCACTTGTTGAAGGTCCAGCGCTTGTTGAAAGCATAGGTGTGGCCCCTTCCTCATGATCGGTAATATCTTCATCAGCAAGAACAATACGGTGCTGATTGTCGGCATAGTCATCGTCTTCACCCATCCTCTCTCCACTTAGTTGCGAAGCAACAAAATCTACCTCAGTAAATGCATGTGGATCGAACGGATAAATTCAAGCTGCCTTAAATCCAGCTTTGATATTTTTTGGAGTAACGGAAACATTGAGGCACTTAGCAGCAATGAGTAGAACGTGATGCAAGTCAAAAGTCACAGCGATGTTGTTTTTGTTCCAAGTATCATTTTAGATAGCATATGCGGTTTTAAACAGTGATATCAAGTGGCTGCATTTGGTGCGTACAATGTGGAGGAAATGACAACATTGTTATCCCATTTTTAGGGGCCAAATCAAGAGGTTCGATCGACAAATGCGATGTGTGGTTGTCAAGCAGCAAAAGGCTTATCGTGCAAAACTGATTTTTTAGTTTTTTTTTTGCCGATATCCCTGAATCGATTTGAATAAAATTATAGTAGTATGTAGTCAACCATTAAAGGTACTCAAATAAGTAATAAAATACATAGCATGTAGTTTCAAAAAATATATCATCATGACGTCGCGCTTTTTTGGGACACCCTGTATAATCAAAAATATTTTGCTGTAATACATCACAGGATACAAATATATTCTACAAAATATCGAAATCCTAACTTAAATATTAACTGAGCTATAGAAGACAGGAGGTGAGATGCAGGACCCTGTATATCAATATTCAATCTGTTCGTAACTTTGCAAAATTAAGTCGTACAAGGACTAAAAAACAAATAACTAATTGAGACGAGGCAGGGAAGTAGTTGTGTAGGTCATGAACAAAATTGAGCTCAAAACGGAGCCTTATGGAAAACCTAAATTTAGTAGCGGCCATCTCTAATAATTTGCCTTTATAATATATTTTCTGATGTCTGTAACATATTATTTTAGGAACATACTTTCTTGAGATAATTCAAAACCACTACGTATAAGTCTTCTGCGCGTGTTTGCGAAGTCTTGCATATTATAGTATAATTTCGATTTATACAATTAACAAATTGGACATAATAACATACTAAATCCTTGTTGTTAATTATTGCTACATTTCAATGCAATATGCCATTTATATGTGCCACTCTGTATCACAACCAGAATATGTATGCGTATAATATACAGGGTGCGGCATTTATCTTGAACACCCGAAATATTGAGGAAACCAAGATTAGGAGAAAAATGTATCTGCCATGAAGAGGCTAATGCTAAAGGCAAATATATTTTTAATTATAAGCAGACTTTCAAGGTCATATCAGGATCAACTTGTTATTCTTAAATGGAAACCTGTAATTTTTACTAGTGTTTTTTGTCTAAAACATTTTTTTCTTCGTCGCTAATTTTTTTAACACAATATCAATTAAACGTAAAAACAATTATAACACATAAAATTCCAAAAGATCAATTTAACAGGTGTTCAAAATGATGCCATTGAACGTTAATACATTTCTAAAAACGATGAACTAACGAATTCTAATACCTTAAAAGTGTTTCTTCGGCAATATTATTGCAGGCATTCAGTGGTAGGAACATTAGTAGACTACTTTTCTAAGATATCTCCATAAAAAAAATCAATAGACGGTAAACCCGGCAATCTAGCAGGTCAAGACAATGAAACTACTCGTGTATCCAACGACCATTTTAATTACGATCCAGTACTTGTCGAGCAATATGCGAATAATGCGCAGAACAACCATCATGTTGGTACCAAATGTTAAAATGTTATTTCATCCCGCATTTAATTTAAAAAACGCACTAAGAGATATCCTATAAACAATTTATAACTATTTGTTTGCAATATTAATTAAAATTGACGGCGGATTAAATTTTTGAGGTCAGCCACGTATCCGCGCGCGACAAGAAAGTTCCTAAGTGGCCTTTGGCGCTAGTTGCACTTATCTATATTATACAAGTATGATAAGAAATACCTAATACCTACAATTTAAAATAATTAATTTACAGTAGTCTTAATAAATTGAGACGCAAATAATTTTTGAAATCAGCAACAGATTTTCTTTAAAAATCGAATTTTACAAAAAGCAAGCACTAAAGAAAAAAAAATGTGTTTTGCTTTAATACGATGCCCTAATAAAAACTACAAGTTTTCATTAAAAAATCACAAGTTGACCCCGAAATGACCTTGAAAACCTACTTATAATTGAAAATATATCTGCCGCTTTATTAGCTCCTTCATGGCAATCATGTTTTATTTGAAACATTTTTTTTCTCCTGGATAAATACCACACCCTGTATATAATGTTTATAGATAATTAAACTAACAGTATCTTAAGATCTACAGCAAACTAAAGTTATAACAAATAAATATTATTATGGAATATTGTTTTTAATTCCTTTTTATAAAAACTAATGTTGGAATTAAAAAAATTGGGAGATTTTATATAAGTCAAGGTAATTTCGAAAAATTTTTTTTTTTTTGAGGAAATGTATCATGTCGAAAAATTTTATATTAATTATATACCGCATGTCTCATTACAAGACGCATCATAGGGAATTCCCATGTAAAATTTTCAATTTCAATTTTTATCTTTATTATTTTATTGAATTTTTTAAATAAAATTAGAATCATTCCTTTACTTATTAGTATTTCCTTTGCAGTTGTGAAAACATTGCCTGTTCTGTCAGGGATCTGCTTGCAAAGCATACGATGCTAATGTCATTATCTTTGTATTGGCACAGTATTGCCCCCAGTCCATACCCTGAGCTATCTATCTGAATATAGAAAGTCTCTTCTGAATATGGATGTGTTAGCATAGTAGATACCAAAAATATCTTTTCGTTTCTTGAAATACCTTTTGCTCGACTCGTCCCCATGTCTAAGGGGTATTTTTATTTAGCAAATTGTTCAAACTGCGTTTAGTATTGCTGAATTTGGCGGTGTATCTCTTATAAAAATTCCACAAGCCAACAAAAATAGCACTTCTGTAACTTTAGAAAATTTTATATGGCCTCAATTTTCTCTGGATCTGGACGGATTCCATGGGTAGTGATGATGTGGCCTAGGAACTTTACCTCTCTTCGGCATAATTATGACTTCTGTAAGTTTATTGTCATATTCGCCTCCTGTAGTTTTTAAAGAACTGTATCGATATGTCTTATGTGGAAATGAAAATCCTTGGACGTAATCAATATGTCGTCGATAGAATGTATCGTAAATTCTCACTTGAAACGAATACGACCTTCAATTGTACAGACATGTGTATTTCTTGCCAAAGGTATTTGCCAAAATGATTTGGTTAAATGAAAATTGCTAAGTCCTGAAATTTATGTAGCTATACTTCCGCAGACTCTGTTAATTGGCTATCTAATGGTGATGGTTCTCATTTGATGATGTTCATGTTCAATATCTGTTGAATTTCGCTTTCGATTTCGTCTCTTTGTTGCATGGGAATCGGGTATGGCCATTTTACAAAAAGAGTTTTGTCTCACAGTTTTATTTCATGGGTGTACTTATTTGTCAGTCCAGGACGGTCTAAAAATGCTGCCTTCTATCGTTGCAAAGCGGATAATAAAGCATCTTTTTCTGCAGGACTTAATGTTATCAAAATTGCTTTCTCATACTAATGGTTTTCGAGATTTTCAAAGTACTGCAGATCATCCTTAAAGAAATTAGAAAAATAACGAACTATATTATAAATAATAGTAATAGAAATTGCAAATAGTCATTTTTGCATAAAGGGCATGAATTGGGTTTTTGTGTTGCGCTTGGCAATGTCACTTCCAAATAATCATTCAAATATGTGAATAAAACACCGATTTAGAAAACGTAATACAAATAATTTTTTTCTACAGCTGTTATAATAAGAATAATATGCCTAAATATTAAGAATTTGGGTATATATTTCGCAGTCAAATAATGTTATTTTCAGTGAAAAAATGCAAGGTTTGATATGTGATGAAATGTTAAAACACGTTACATTCACATGTGAAAGAATGTAACGAAAGTTTTTTGACGGTTGTATAAAAAAATTCTAGCCATATATGTGAAAGTCGAATTTTCACAAGGTGTCAACCCCTTGTGAAAGTAGCATTTTTTCAAACTAGAGATGAAAGTATTTTCAACAGTAATTGCACAAGTGCATTGGAAATTATCGGTAACAAGTTTGTGCGATTTCGACAAACGAAATCGTATTATTTGGCAACAGTCCCGAGTCACTTTTAACATTATTAAATACTAGATCAAAAAATCTTCTGCCCACACATAGATTAAACGATGGAGATGTCATTGAAACGCAAACCGTGATTAACAATGGTGGGCTTTCCGAATCAATCTATGGAAAAACGTGAACATATTTTCAACATGTATCCTCAAAGTTGATAAAATGTTGCACTTTAATTTAATTTAATGTCAATTTAACTTTAAAAAATTGTAGTAAAAATAATTGACGCGTCTCGTGAACAACTGCTCACTCCTGAAATTTAGCATTTTCATTTCTTGTTGAAAAATATATTTTTTTTTCGACAGACAAAACAGTCGGCTTTTTCACTACTACTTCTTCATTTAGTTGAGTACCTACGAATAAACTTGTCTCTTTCGTAAGCATCACACTGACGTGTACGTGTTGTCCATTTTTCCAGGTGCAAGTTGAACCGCCAAGATTCCTTCCAGGCTTCGCGCCCTTCATCGACGGCACCATCTTGCTGAACCCGACCAACCAGCCGCCCAGCGCAGGTACCTCATCGACGACGGTGGCCACGTCCGCGGGCTACGAGCTCGCCGACTTCCCCGAACGCGACCTTCTCTTCAGCCTCACCAGCACCGAATCCTACCTGGACCTCAGTGCTCAAGACTTAGAGTTCGGTTTTAACGAGACCCGTCGCGACCGAATATTGCGGACTTACGTGCGGAACTCTTACTACTATCACCTGAACGAGATTTTCTCGACGTTAAAAAACGAGTATACCGACTGGGAGAAACCGACGCAGAATCCTCTAAGTGTCAGGGACGCCACGCTGGAGGTGTTGAGTGACGGACACACTGCCGCGCCACTGATCCGGATAGGTTACTTGCACTCCCTCAGGGGCGGAAAGACGTTTTTTCTGCACTTCCAGCACCAGAGCGGGGAGAGGGATTTTCCGCAGGTTTGTTCGAATTATTTACATCATTATTTTTCATACGTGGAACGGCGGGCGTCCAATAAAACTTATACGAAACTGTTTAAAGTTTCTTTTATAGATACAGTTTAAAACTCGCCCTTTGCCCGTAAACTTTTCCCGGGAGTCTCTTGAGTGTAAAAAGATCCATTTTATTGCATTCCCGTGATTACTGACCTCTTCTGTTTTATTAAATAGTGGGGACGTTGTTCACAAAGTTACGATGCAATATTAAATGTTAGGAATTTGACGCAGAATTAAAATTTTGTTGGATATACGTAATAACGTGAATAAGGGCATTTCATGGATTTTTTTATCATTTTAATAAAAAAATATTGGTTTAATAATATACTTATTGTTAATTCAAACAATCTTTAACAATAAGCGATAGTGTTAAAATACGTTATTTATTAATGTTCGATAATGTTTATATAGCGGTTCATGAAAATATGCGATACATCTACCCCACACATTGAATGTAAATAATAATAACAATAATAATAATAATGTTTAATTTTGCTAAACAAAAGTTACACTCGTCATATAAAAAAATAATACAATGTGGCGTATATAGACATATTGTAATCTAACAATAAACTCTTAATTAAGATAAGGTATTCAAGGCAATTTTCTTATTTCTGTAGGTAAATGATTGAAAGGTTTAATTCTGTCATAGGTTGCGCTGAATTTCATTTTATTTATTCTGCTGCATGCAAATGTCCTTATGATGAATATTATAGGTATGCCGTTCCTGTCTTGTGTCATAACAATCTATGTTTTGTTTTATGTAAATTAGGCAATAATACTGCAAGATGTAAACTGCAGGAAATGTTAGTAAACTATTTTCCTTGAAGAGAGGGATCGAGTTTTGTCTGAATGAGGCTCCACAGATGACCCGAATAGCTGCCCTTTGAAGGAAGAAAATTATGTGTGCTGATGAAGCATGTCCCCATACTGTAATGCCATATGACAACATGCGAAAGAGGCCATGATAAGCAATGATTAGGGATTTGATTGATATATTATTATATAGCGATCGAAATAGAAATATAAGTGAAAATAATGTATTGGCTACATAATTGACCGGGTTAATGGCAAGATATATGCCAAGCAGTTTAACAGCGGGTTGCTTATCGAGTTCTCCTAATGGTCTGGTTGTCATTATTAATGGTTGCGTTTTATTCTCATTCAGACCTAACCGATTTGCATGAAACCATTTTAATAAAGAATGTTTACAATTACGCAAAAGATCTAAAGTTTCTTCTAAATTATTTGCGGAATTTAATGCCGTTGTAACGTCGGCAAAAATTTTGATTAATTAAGTTTGATTAATTTATAAAGAACCAGCGGTGGCTCATGCATCTTCGCAGAGGAGGATAAGACAGAGATGTCGCTCGTGCTGTACTACTTACTCTTATAGAGGAAGCAAATATTCCTCTTCTGTTTGAGTCAAATGTTCTTCCGTAGCCTCTTCGCCGAACATCGACAAGCCGCTGCTGTAAAGAACTATTTAGAAAAATTGCCAACTGTGCCCCAGGTATAACAAATTACCTCACGCACAAAACCTGTGATGCATTTATAAATATAATGACTAAAAAACTATAAAACTTTAATTGCTGAAGTAAAACAAGATATTATTGTCGATTCAACTCCCGACATAAGTAATGTTAACCAATTACTTTTAATAATCAGATATGTTTAAAAGAATACTGAATTAAAGGAAAGGTTTTAGGTTTCCTGCAAACAGATCAGCATGATGCAGAATATTTAGAAGCTATAATTTTAACTAAATTAACAGAAGTAACTTTGGATATTCATAATTGTAGGGGACAAAGCTGTGATAATGCCTCCAATATGTCTGGTAAATATTCTGGATTACAAACTATAATACGGAATCATAGTGCTACAGCTTTTTTATACCCTGTGCCAATTCTCTAAAAGTTGGAATCTGTGCAGGAGAATCTTCCCAAATTCCCAAAACTTCTAAGCTTTGTTAGCAAATTATTGATCAAGACACATTTTTATATCATTTATTGTATTAAATCTTTTACCACGGAGAGAATTTTTCAATAAAATAAATAAATAATAATCGGAAGATAGAGAAGGATGAAGTGAAACATCCCAGTCAAATGAGAATAATTTATTTCTGATGAGTAAAAAGTCGGATAAAAAAATTTGCAAGTGGATAAAAATTTAATTACCTTCACCATGATAACGATCTTTATATTAACAATTTCAGTAAACAGCTAACTTCAGTTGAACAGTGGCAGTTCGTGTCAGTTCTGAATACCTCGGCGGTTAAATATAATTCAAATCCATTTTAGGCACATTTTTGTCAATTTCTGCTCGAGTCATAAATTTTTAAAAACGAATTTTTAAGTGGTCGAATATTTAAACAAGCAAAAACTAGAAAAAAAATCATATCCATATGATTGAATTCCAATAAAAAACTCTGATGTAATTTACCTTTAAAATTAACCTTGATTTTTGAATCTGAGTCAATTTTTGTGTTAGTTATGAATTTTTGAAAATTAATATTTTTAGTTGTTGAAGACGAACAAAACAAATCTAAAACAAATAAATAATAATATAATTGAACTCCACAAATATTTTAAAATAGTTCTACTTTACAACTAACTTAAATTTTTGCAAATTCGCCAATTTATCCCCGAGTTATAATTTTTTGAAAATTATTTTTTGTAAGTTATCGAACAATTGAACAAATTTAGAGAAAATAAATACTCAAATGCTCGAAATTTTTAATATATCCACAAGATAGAGTTTTTTAAAATGAATTTTTAAGTGGTCAAATATTCTTACAAGGAAGAACTAGAAAGAAAATCATATCGATATGATTGAATTCCTTAAAAACTATGATGAAATCATAATACATTTACCTTCAAAATTAACCTTGATTTTTGAAATTGAGTCGATTTTTCCGCGAGTGATTAACTTTTAAAAATTAATATTTTGGCTAAAAAATAAATACTGTTATAATACTAATTCCTCAAAAATGTTGATATCTTTACAAAACATTTACCTTCGAAAAGAAAAAATTGAAACGAAAATAAGGTCTGATATGCTAAGAGTTCCTCAAATATTTTAGAATATTCACAGAACATCTACCTTTATTTTTCGAAAATGTATTAACTTTTCCGTGAGCTATTTTTTTTTAAATTAATGTTAATGCTTTTTCTCTTGTAAAATATACGTTTAGAAAATAAAGTTCAAATTTAAATTGAATTACGCTAGTTTTTTCAACTATCCAACACAATTCCGTTAGAAAATTCGCCAGCCGCTAAAACAAAAATTACTCCGCAGTGCGGATTGAAAATCCGCCAGATCTAGAGAATTTTCCGCTTTCCGAAATTTGTGTTGATTGGATGACCAAAAAAATAAAATTTATCCGGACAAATTCTAACCTCTTGTGCTATTACCCCCGACAAAATTTAAATTTGTTTAAGCTCTTTAACAGTCATTTTTTTTTAAATATTCATTAAATTGTAAATTTTTCAAATTATTTATTTGGGTTATTTTTTGTTTAGAACAAACATGTTGGTTGTTTTTGCATAATTTAAGGTATATTTTGATAAATGAAAATAAATAATTGCATTTTTTTTTCAAAATTACATTCTTATTTGCGTATGGTAGATTTTGAAACAAGATACTACACAGACATCAACATTACATTCCTTTGCAGTAGTACCTTGTTTCTTTTCGAACCTTCTTGTCTCTTCTGTCTCTCTTGGAACAGCAAACTGCACATATTCTGGCAGCGTTTTTCTTTATTTTCTGATGAAAACAAATTCTGGAAAATGTCCTTCCATGAGACGTAGAGGTTTTGAAGATGTTCCTGGCCACCTCACTTTGCAGAATACTCTAGAAATTTTGTGTTTCTCTATGAGCAACTCAGCAAATTCTATGAGAAATAGGCAATTTTTTTGTTATAGAATATATAATTTTCAGATATTAAAGTCCAAGAAAGGTTATATCTTCAAACTTATTCTTTCCCTTTTTTTCCTCACAACTTGATAATTGATAAGATGTTGATCAGCGCGATAACATGGTCACATGTTTCTTGTCTTTCCATTCGAAAGTGCATCCTTCTCTTCTTTTTAAACCAATAATTACTCATATGTCATCATCTTTGCGATTTAATCTCAATGTCCCGTAGGTATCCGTTTGGCGTTTTGCCAATTGATCTGCTAGTTATGGTACGTCTATTAGTAGTTGTAAGACAATAGCCTTTTTGTAGCAGATATTTGATTAAGGATATTACAATTTGAGAATTTACTGGCAAGTTTTTGTATTCCGTCACTTAAATGGTATCTTGACCAGTAAAGAAACTTTCGATACCAAATCTAATTCGCTTTGACGGTATGTATTGCCTCCAGCTCAGTGTTCCTTTCTTTGTCTTTTATCGATTCAGATATTTCTTTCTCGAGTAAGCATTTCCGCAAAGCGTTATTTAAGCAGTGAGAGGTACCTAACTCACCGATCTTCACTTACTCTTGCTATTTCCTTTTCTGTATCTTTATTTTTTCTCAATAAAGATAATTTATTATTACTATCGTGATAAATTGGTCAATTGTTTCTTAGTTTAGGGTTGAGACATTCTTCGTCTGCTATATTCTGAAGATTTTCTTCAGAAGAGCAAAACGTCTGTTTGGCATAACATTGCTAGAGTTTGCCGTTTTAACCAATACCACTCTAAAACCGGCCTTTGAAGAATACCTGGAGAATTCTTATATCAAAAACAACTGACGGCCCACGGGGTGACTCATGGTACGGCCGAGGTAGTAGAGGTGGCAATACAGATAGGTAGGGTCGGTTGCAAAGATGACTGGCGTCGTGACCGCACCTGTCTGTATTACCACCTCCGCTACTTTGGTCGTACCACCCGCGAGCCGCACTCAGAGTTCACTAGCAGAAGTCTTTGATCAATATTTGAAGCTCGAGTGGGTCCTTATGTTGCAGTTTCTATTCTGTCTTGAGCTTACTTGTTCGTTTCTTAAACAATATTTTGTAACCAATGCCATCTTCCGAGCTTAGAGACATCGGTGTATCTATAAAATCTAAACGTGGCGGTGGCGATGCTGGCGTCGGATAATTAGCGCCAATCTCGCAAAATTAAGTTAGAATTAAAAAGTCTCTTAAAAACGTAATTTTATTAAAATTGCAAAGTCTATCAATAAATTCATTACAGTTACTTGTAATAAATAATAAATACAGATACTGTTACAGTTACTTGTGTTTTTTACAGATTTTATTATATTAAGAAATAAACAAGAATTCAATTTATATTCTACGAAAACAAAACACGTAATTTTCAAACTTGAAATTGAAAAATTAACTATGTTTCAACCACTACTAATTATCGTAAAGCGCAATTTTCGTTTTCGCAAAGAATCAATTTTATTTCATATTTGTAGCTTTAAGCAATAATTAAGCTCATAAAGGATATTCCATTTTAAACAACTGAATTAAATTTAAACCTTTATACAAAACGCTCACTATATTATAACTACGTTAAACCTGCTATTATTTTGATGATTCTTAGTTAATTAAAAATTGCACTACTCGACGATTTTCTATTTCTAATTTCTAATTTCCAATTTGTTCGTTATCATACGATGAGAATTATGATTGAATCGATGTGTATCGGCCCGTAGAAGTGAACAACAGATGTTCTCCAGCTTTTTTCCCTCCAGATTCGAGGGCTAATTTCGTAATTAATCGGCGAAATAACCTGTCAGGCTCAGGGAGTCGAGCATTGTTAATTGCTTTCATTACATTTCGATTTCAGCTTGAGCCTATCAGAAATTTCTACAAAGACATATCTCATAATTCATACACACGTAAAAACAGACACAAAGTTGCTGATGTATTATCACATAATCTAAATTGATCAAATACCGAATCCATGTAGCATAAAAGTATGCGTTTCACATAAAGCATTCACGAGAGAGGGAATTTAATTATTTGACATCTTGATAAACCCGTGGCTGCTTGTTTATTCTAATTTTAATAAAATTAGTTGTAATATGGGTGGAAAAACCTTGGTCGATATCCCTTTTAGAAAGATTCAATGAAGCCAACAGGTATTACACACATATCGTATTATACCGGGTGTGGCACTTAAGACGCCTCGGACCATAGCTCCTTTACGATAAAAGCTATCGAAGAAAATCTAAGAACAAAGTGGTGCATAGTTAGCGTCGCTATGTTTCAAAAATATTTATAATCATCAGTGGCGTGCCGTACTCCAGTGGCGTACCAAACTTATGTTTTTTTTAAATGGAATGCCCTATTTTTTATTGCAGATTTGGAAAGTGCTCGACGAGTACTTATTTTTTTATCTAACATGTTATACCCTTCACTTTAGCGGTTTCGCTGTTATAACCCCTTCTTTCAAAATTGTGCCCCATTTTTGAGATTTTTTTGTAGAGAAACTAATTGACGCCGGCGCCTAAATTTTGAATTGAGGTACAGGTTAAGACCTCGTATACCTTCACATAATTTTTTTTCGGGTAATTTATGGAAAAAAAATAATTTTTGATTGATCTTCGCATGTTGTCATTTTTTCCAAAAATTTCAAATGGCACCCCCCTAAAAAAATTACGGCGTTGTACAGCCAAAACTCTAAATTTTTCATTGGTGTAAAAAAAATTACACATTGCATAACAAAATTTCGGAGAAAAAAGGAATTTCATCGCAAATGTCGGGAAACGTTTTTCGTTCCCAAGTGTGCCATGAGAAAACAAATACGGTCAACATAATAGTATGTACCTATTTATTCAACATGATATGAAAAATGCAGATAAAGAAAATTTAACAACTTAAACTAAATGTTTGAAATGACGAACTTCCTGCTGGAGGCATAACCGCAACTTCGACTCACAGGCTCTAGACACTGCCCTAAGGACTTCTGGTGATATATCGCGGAAAGCCGCGCGGATTCTCTCCCTCATATCGTCGACAGTAGTTGGTACCGTCCTGTAAACCTCGTCTTTGATATGGCCCCAAAGGAAGAAGTCAAGGGGAGTGAGGTCTGGTGATCTTGGTGGCCACCTCACAGGACCCCCACGACCAATCCAGGAGTCCGGAAACGTTTCATCGAGAAATTCCCGAACGACACAGCTATTATGTGCAGGAGCTCCATCGTGCTGGAAAACTATCTGTCGAAGAGCGGCTAGAGGGACATTTTCCAAGAGATCATCCAAGTCGTCGCGAAGGAACCTCAAATAACTGTTGCCGTCCAGGTGCCCCTCGATGGAATAAGGACCCAAAAGGTGTTCTCCAAGTATGCCTCCCCAAACATTCAGCGACCATCTTTGCTGGTGGTTTATCATTCGCATGGCTTGTGGGTTTTCATCGGCGTAATAATGGTAGTTGTGGCGATTGACATGCCCATTTCTATGGAACGTTGCTTCATCAGAAAATAATACGCGCATAAGAAATGATTCCTCCTGCTCAATTTTGTTGATAGCCCACATGCAAAAATCTTGCCTCGCATGAAAATCTTGAGGTTGCAATTCTTGGTGCAGTTGAATCTTAAATGGACGGAATTTGTACTTTTTAAGAACACGATGTACGGATCGCGTTGAAATATCGTGATTCCTACTAATATCACGGATACTGGTATGAGGATCTTCAATAACTGCCTCCAGAACCTGCAGTTCATTATTTTCGGTAATAACTGCCTACTTTCTAACTCTCCTTGGCCGTTTCACACTTCTCGTAGTAGTAAATCTCTCCAACACTTTTTGAAACGCACGTTCATTTGGATGTGCCCTGTGCGGATATCTCGCAGCGTACACTCGTGATGCCAAGAAACAATTCTTGTTACATTCTCCAAGAATAAATATCTTGTCAACCATTTCCTCTTGAGTTCGGAACATTTTTAGAACGTTTATCAAAAATGACTTATGGCTGCTACTGACGTCTAATAATTTACTTTGACAATTACCAATCTTTTGTTTTCTCATGGCACACTTGGGAACGGAAAACGTTTCTAGACATTTGCGATGAAATTCCTTTTTTCTCCGAAATTTTGTTATGCAATGTGTAATTTTTTTTACACCAATGAAAAATTTAGAGTTTTGGCTGTACAACGCCGTAATTTTTTTAGGGGGGTGCCATTTGAAATTTTCGGAAAAAATCACAACATGCGAAGATCAATCAAAAATTATTTTTTTTCCATAAATTACCCAAAAAAAAATTATGTGAAGGTATACGAGGTCTTAACCTGTACCTCAATTCAAAATTTAGGCGCCGGCGTCAATTAGTTTCTCTACAAAAAAATCTCAAAAATGGGGCGCAATTTTGAAAGAAGGGGTTATAACAGCGAAACCGCTAAAGTGAAGGGTATAACATGTTAGATAAAAAAATAAGTACTCGTCGAGCACTTTCCAAATCTGCAATAAAAAATAGGGCATTCCATTTAAAAAAACATAAGTTTGGTACGCCACTGGAGTACGGCACGCCACTGATGATTAGAAATATTTTTGAAACATAGCGACAGTAACTATGCACCACTTTGTTCTTAGATTTTTTTCGATAGCTTTTATCGTAAAGGAGCTATGGTCCGAGGCGTCTTAAGTGCCACACCCGGTATAAGTACGATGTGTTTAAAAAAGAAATGAATCGCAGTCGCCTATGATTCTAATTTTATTAATAGTAATTTACGTAACAAGTTCCGAAAGTGATATTTTACGGGAAGAGTAGGAAGTTTCGTACTCATCCCTATGTTAAAAAAATTAAACCCACACGAATGTTATAGGACAAGCGCTGTCATAATTAATTACAAAGTTGATGTTATTGTCAAGGCCGCCCACATAGATAATTTCTGGATTGTAAGATAAATTGCTTTACAAATTGTATGGATTCTGCTTTCCAGTTTTTAAATAACGCACCATTTTACGCAGTCGGGGGGGGGTCTTGCAGTAGCTATTTGTGGATTAAGTGACGCGCTAGCGGAGCGTGGCAATTTGTCGAAATCGCAGCGAAGGGAAAAATTCGTATAGGCGCGATAATGATCGCTCTTATTTGCACACGGATTACGTTACAGAAAAAAAAATTCATATACATGGAAAGTCAATAAAATAGTATCACAAAAAGGAAACAGTCACGAAAGCAATTGTCACAACACTTCACCTATAGTTCGCACCGGGATGCCCGACGAGTTCGCGGAAGGGTAACCGGCGCACAGTGCGGCCAAATGATACTATTTTGGACAAAAGTCTAAAGTCGGGTCAAAAATTTAAAATTAGTAATATTTACAAGTTGTTTATGTTTTTAAGACCAAAACTGGAAATTTAAAGTTTATTGCAAGTATTAAAAAAATGTGTTATTAAAAAAAAGATAACAATTATAACTAAAGTTATTAAGATAAAACAAACTAAATAAATTAAAAAAAAAAACTATACAAATAAACAATAATAATATAAATATAAATATTACAAACATACATGCTTTTAAACAGAACAAATATGGTAAACTTATAAACAAATAAGAGAAAAATATTATTATTATTAATCTTAATCCGATTCAGAGGAAAATTCAAAGTCAGAGTTATAATTTTCTTCAAATATTTCTTGCGACTTTGTTACCACAAGATAGGGAAGAATATTAGAAAAATCCTTATTTGGTTTTTTAGTGGTACTTTTTCTATTGCTTGATATTAGGGGGTCTGAATGAAGTAAAAGGGCATTAATTAGATCGGTATTCGTATCTACTCGTGTAGTCTTACGGGTATGAGTAAGTCTGATATGTTTATGAGTGGCCTCTAAAGCCTCTTCGGATAAAATACCAATGGGCAAATCAAAAAAATCGATTACCTCAGCCCCGTGTATTAAAATTTTGTGGACAGTCCTTGGCATATAGTACCAAGAATATTTAGATATACCGGGTGACCCAGCGATCTGTAAAAGCCCCATAACTTATTTGCTATTTGAGATATCGACTTCATGAACTGGTACCCACACCTATTCTACATATTTTAAAAATATCCATGTTTTTGTACAGGGTGTCCCAATATACATAACAGAACAAAGATATGTTTTTTTTTAAATGGAACACCCTATATTTTATACTTTATTTTCAACCCTCTCGAGAAGTTGATAAAAATAGTATAAGATAGTATGGGTCTATTATGGACGGTTGGTTAGTTATGGGCAAATTTGTGGCAAAAACATGTACACATTGAAAACATTGCAGAAGCGTTCCTAGCAAAGATAGCATCATTATTTATACACCAGAAAATTTCCCACATCATAAAGAATAATACATATCGGCTTTGGTTCTCTTTTATTCATAGTGCTATACAGGGTGTCAACATACGCAAAACCATGGATAACTATTTTTTGTTTTTCAAATGGAACACCCTATATGAGTTGCCACTAATCTATGGCATTCTTAATAAGCTTTCCAATAATATACAGTTTGTATAACAAAATATTAAGGATTCTTGAGATTTATCAATAAAAACATATTTGTTTTGTCGCCTTCTGCTGATTTTTGGATTTTCAGCCAAAACTATGCATTTTCAGGAAAAATTATAGGAGACCAAAGTTGTAGAGCAAAAAATTTCCGATCGACATAGGTCTTTCAACTTTTAAGATATGCGTGCATTGCCCGCAAGAGCGCGCAAAATCGTGACCGTATATGCATTTTAGCGTTTTATTTTCAAATTTTTTATTAATAAATTGCACCATACTTTATTTTCCGCACCATCTAGCGGAAAAACGAGAAATTATAGGGAAATTAAAATGGCCCTTATCGATTGAAAATGTCCCGCTCTACAACTCTTAATAGAAGCAATTTTTGCCAAAAATGCATAGTTTTCCCTAAAAATGCAAATTAAACATGTATATATCAATTTTTGCGTTTTCAATGGTTTTTTGCATTTTTAGCGAAAACTAGGCATTTTGGGCAAAAATTGCTTCTTTTAAGAATTGTAGAGCGGAATATTTTCAATCGATGTAGGTCATTTAAGTAATTCTATAATTACCCGTTTTTCTGCTAGAGGACTTGAAAAATAAAGTATAGTGCAATTAATTAACAAAAAATTTGAGAAAAACGCTAAAATGCATATACGGTCACGATTTTGCGCACTCTGGCGGGCAATGTACGCATTATTGGAAAAGTCATAAGACCTATATCGATCGAAAATTTTCCGCTCTACAACTTTGGTCTCTTATTATTTTTTTAGAAAATGCACAGTTTTGGCTAAAAATACAAAAATGTGCAGGAGGTGACAAAAGAAAAATGTTTTTATGGATAAATCTTAAGAATACTTAATATTTCATTATACAAATTGTACATCATTGGAAAGCTTATTAAAAATTCCATGTATTGGTGGCAAGATATTTAGGGCGTTCTATTTGAAAAAAAATAGTTATCCATTATTTTGCGTATGTTGACACCCTGTATAGCAGCATAAACAAAAAAGAACCAAAGCCGATTTGTATTATTCTTCATGATGTGGAAAATTCTTTAGTGTATAAAAAATGACGCTAGCATTGCTAGGAGCGCTTCTGCAACTTTTTCAATGTGTCCTTGTTTTTGTCACAAATTTGCCCATAACTAACCAATCGTAAATAATAGACCCATACTATCTTATACTATTTTTATCAGCTTCTCAAGAGGGTTGAAAATAAAGTATAAAATATAGGGTGTTCTATTTAAAAAAACATAACTTTGGTCTGTTATGTATATTGGGACACCCTGTAAAAAAACATACATATTTGTAAAATATGTAGAATAAGTGTCGGTACCAGTTCAGTAAAACTAGAAGTCGATATCTCAAATAGCAAATAAGTTATGGGGCTTTTACAGATCCCTGGGTCACCCGGTATATATATATATATATATATATATATATATATATATATATATATATATATATGTATATACAGTACGTTTTTTTTATCGTGGGCCATAGGATTTAACATGTTAAAAATTATACCTTGTTTTAATGCATATTTCAACATATAATTTTAAAGCAAATTTTAGTTAGTAATAAATCAATTACTTTTCCACATTATGCGCTTAATTAGATTACCTTAAACATGTTTAAATTATTCTGACTAGCGCACCATGTAGAAAAATAATTGATTTATATTACTAACTAAAATTTCCTTCAAAATTTTATGATAAAATATACATTAATATAAGGTATAATTTTTAGCATATAAAATAATATGGCCCACGATAAAAAAAAATACCCTGTATATATAAATGTAATGTTTCCTTTAAGAGTTGCTGAAACTTTTCTGTATTTACTAATTCGCCACTTGATAAAATTCTTAAAATCAAATTAAATTTATCTATCAAAATTTTAGTTACTCCAGTTATCTGAGAACTTATTTCAGAGTTACTGAAAAACCTCCTGGCAGTATTGCCATCATTCGTAGAACCATATCCTGGTTTTGGCTTGTCCACAATAAGTCCTAGACTGGATTTAAATTCTTCCTGAATTCGTTTTTTATTTTCCAACATTATTAATTTAATTTCCTCCCCTGTTACCCGCCACTTTTTAATTGGAAGTCGGTAGGCAATGTGGAGGAGGCATTCAAAAAACCTTATCCAACAATGCAATGTGGACAATCCGAAACGATAGTGATCAACATTGGGAGGTTTTTCAGTAACTTTTTCTAAATTCATGTCAACTGGCGTGACACCACAAATATAACATTTTGACGATGAGTTAGTGTTAGATAGGATATTGCTTACACTACCATCTAGCATAGTAAAATGCGTTTGATAGTCAATACTTGCATTGACATGTCCTGAATTAAATACATAAGGGTTAAGATTTTCAATTTCGGTTTTTAAAATAGTTTCTTGTTCCCTAACCAAACTTACAGTTTCCTTAAGAAAAATGAATTTAATAGGTCGACAAAAAAAAGTGGACGAGGGACGAGGATTTACCCATTTAAGCTCTTTCTTATCACTTACATCTACCAACTTTAAAGGAACCAAAGCCACTACAAACAAAAATTCATCTGTCTGAGATGGACTTTAGACAAATTTCTGTTTGTATGTACTGTGCCCACTACTACCGTCAAACCCCCACTTGCAAATAAGTTTTAAATTGATTGAATCAGTAATACTAACCATTTTTAATATACTCTGCAGTTTTATCTAATAAAGTTTGTACACCTACTTGCACGGATACCTCTGTCACAAATATGCCCTTGGGTAAAAATGATCTTTTCATTTCTCTAAGATCCTTCACACTCGGTAAATATTTGTCTTGTAGATTATTTACAAATGATCGAAGAATATTGTATTTTCGTTCGGAGAGATCTAAATCTAAACATAACGCAATCACTTCGTGCGGTGTACGGTTAGGGTGCTGAGGGTTGATTACGCGTGATGACCTTTGCGATGACGCAGCGGCAAAACTTAACTCTTCTGGAAGCCTCGAAGAAAGTAAATCAGCAACACGACGTTTTTTAGTTTTAAGGGATGCTTCGGCAAAAGGCACATGTGGCCTTCCGAAACGGGTCCGGGACAAAATGCCGAATGCCCAAAGTGCCGAATCGGTATTTTGCCCAAAGTGCCGAATTTGACACTACCGACCAAGCCCAAACTGCCGAACGACGCCAACCGCCGTCGCATCGTTCGTAAACAAGGCGTCGGAGCCGAATGCGAATCGGCAGTTTGGACATTCGGCACTTTGTCCTCGCGCCGCCCTCTCAATAAGGCCCAAATTGCTGAATGCACGCCGATTCGGCACTTTGATCCTCGCATGCACCTACGTGTAAGGCCCAAAATGCCGAATATTTATGTTATAATACGTTTAAAATCGTTTAAAACAAAAATACAATTTGTTTTATTTTAAATTAAAAAAGAAAGCACAAATTTGAATTATCAAAAATAATTTTCGCACATTACGAACATTCATGAGGATGTGCATTCGGCATTTTGGGCCTTACTTATAGGTGCGTGCGAGGACGTTCTTTCGAATGACCAAAGTTCCGATTCGCATTCGGCTCCGACGCCTTATTTACGAACGATGCGGCGTCGCTTGGTGTCGTTCGGCACTTTGGGCATGGTCGCTAGTATGAAATTCGGTACTTTGGGCAAAATACCGATTCGGCACTTTGGACATTCGGCACTTTGGGCAGGCCCCTCCGAAACCAACTTCCGTTTCTGCTCCATCGGTGGACTTTAAGCAGCAATGTGTTGAAACATCATGTAAGTTAATAATGGAATCAAGCCATTGTTAATGACGTACAAAAAGGAGCTTACGAGAGCGTGAGCAGTCCTTCCACTTCCTATTCAATGCCAAACAATATGTTTCACAAACTAAGTTCAGTTTTTTCATTTATTAAATCACAGCACTGAGGAATATTCACAAAAGATTTAATTTTATCATGAACTTCAGTCAATTTTTCGCTTTTACTGCTTGAGATCCATGTTTCTAGCAAATCTGAATGTTTGATTTTTCGACGTTGATCTAAATTTAAAAAATCATACAGGCTAAGATTGCAGATATTTGCAGAAGGAATAATAAAAAATTGCATGCACAGGATATATTGAGCCGTTTTTTTTAAAGCTTACATGAAGTTTCGAAAAATCGAAGATATTTGATTTATTTTTCTTCACATTCTATGATAAATAATAAGTCAATATTTGTTCAACAATAAAAGAAAATAAATAAAATCGAATAGTGCGTACCTTGATCTGTTTTTTTTTTAATTTTATAAAACGATTTAGGCACGCACTCACTTCAACACTGAAATCGGGAATGGATAGATAGACGACGCTGCTCCGTCCATTCGTGCACTTCAAACCCTGTGTAAACATTTTGTGTCTGGCTTATTTCTTTACTAACACTTGTTTAGATAATAACATTTATATCTGATTATGTATATTAGGTTTAAAATCGACAGAAAAATATTTGGTATTTCAACTTTTGTCCAATGCCGGCTCGGTGGCAACGGCAGCGGTGGATAAGGCAGCGGCGACGGTAGCGGTGGCTACGGCAGCGGTGGCGACGGCAGCTTGGCGTCGTTGGATCGGCGGCGGCAGCGGTGGCGGCGGTGTTGGATCGGCGGCTGCGGAGACGTCGGCGGCTCTGTTGCAAATATGCGAATATGCACAGCGGTGGAGACTTTTCCTTATATTGTGTAGCTACTGGCAGCTGTACTTCTTCGAAAATGATCTTGTTTGGAAATTTCAATAATGCGGAAATTATGTTAATATTGAAAAGGAGCAATGGTTAGCTCATAAAATGCAAATTAAAATAATTACGCATTTGTTAAGACGCGTAGATAAACTGAGCGCCGATAACAAACGGCCCCGGAAAACGAGAGAATATTGGAGTGTGTAGAAAATATGTACATGTGATGGCTGCCAGTTGAAGTCGTCATCGTGGGTATGTCTTCACGAGGGTGGATCTTTCCGAGGTTGAGGTGTGAGGGGGTTCGGTCTTGCCACACCGGATCCAAGTCCCACTGGGAACTATAGTTGGGCGTCTAGGGGAGGCAATACTGGCAGCTCTCGACGCTGGTCCTTGGAGATCCTTCCGCGGTTACGCTGCGAGGGGATACGGGCATCTCGATACCGGATCTCTGCATCTGTGGATGCCTGGGTCCTGGGATGCTGGCCGCATCCTAGGAGCAGTCACGTCTAGTCCGGCCGGGGATGAGTGAGAAGTGCACTGGCGCGGCGAATACCAAGACGTGAGGATTGTCTCTCCAGTCCTTGGGGCAGCTGGTGCATCGGATGCCGGGGCGGCTGGAGCTGGAGGTGGTCTGGTTGGATGTTGTCATTTACATGGGCGGCCACTGCATGAGTTCCCGCATGCAGGTGGGTGGCTGTAGATGGTGTGTGTCTGGGCAGGTACTGGTTCCAATGCCTTCGTCATTTGGAACGGTTTTCCATGTGTACACACAGTTGGTCGGGGCGGCGCACAGTGGTTCATGTATATGCAAAAAGAGGAAAAAACCTTTTCCCGTGTTATATCATTATTTATTAATAACAAAATATCCGCGATATTATAAACAATACACTGAGTACAACAAATTACAAAAAATATTTCTATTTATATACAGGGTGTTTCAACACTTTTGTAACGGCCAACGTTGGGTTTATTAATCAAAATATCAAAAAATGTTTTATACAAAAGTTGTCTACAATAATGAGTTGCACTTCATAAAAATATTAAAATTTATGCAGGGTGGTTTATATGAAAGCTATAGACCAAACTTAAATATATCTTTGCATTTTTTTACTCTGCGTTGCTGCAAAATTAAAATATTTTTCAGGTTTTCAAACCGTTTCCATCTTAATCATGAAAAAATCTTTTTTTAAATTTTTATTAAAAACCCCATGGTTGACTGTTCCCAGAGCGTTGAAAAGAAACTATCTGCTAATGGAATCAGAGTAATAATTTTACGGCCTCTGCACTCAGAGGTAAGATTGTCTTTTTAGGTTCGGGTCTTAAAAACGAAATTACTGGATCGGATGATATCATGTTCATATGAAAAACGTCTTCGTTTATGGCCAAGCGTGAACATTTTCTGAGTGATGGATCCTGTAATGTTTGTAGTCCTTATTCCGACTTTCTTGTGCCTCTTCGGAGAGTGACCCAACAGGTAGTGCGGCAGATTCTATTATTTGTGCTCCATGCATTAAAATTTTATGCACTGTAGCTGGCATATTTTACCAAGGGTATAATGACACAGCCAGTTTTGCGGTATCCTCCGTATATTTGCCAAATTTGCTGGAATAGATTCGTGAACTACTGCAAATTGTTTCTAAAATGACCGCAAATCTTTGTATTAAAATCGAATCAATTTTTGTTATTTCGGCAGTTAAAGTTGGGTTTCCGAAAAATCTCCGTGAAGTGTTTCCATCATTTGTTGTTCCCGTTCCTTGTCTTATTATGTCAACTTTTAAACCAACTTTCTCGATAAATTCTTTCTGAATTCGTCTTTTTGTTTCTTTTCTTGTAGAACGAGTAGCTTCTGTTACCCTCCGTGCCATAAACCCAAGGTTGTAGCTTAAATGTAAAATATATTCCATAAATCTAATCCGTGTATGCAATATGGACATTCCTAATCTAAGAGCACCTTCATTTGATGATTTGCCTAGAACTTTGGAAATTTTGTTCATTTCAGATGGTTTAGCTCCACAAATGACACAGGTCATCGACGATGGTGTATTGGTTATCACTTGTGCCACTTTCCCGTCGATCATTATTAAATGGAGGACATGTTTTACCTTAAGAGAGTATGCTCCAAAAATGACTTCCGTTTCAAGTAAAGCTTTTATTTCACGGTCAATGCGGCCAGTCTCTTCTCTTATGAGGTCAGGGGTCTATTTTTTAAATTGAAATTGCACTGCTCTACAATATCGCGTTGACGATGGGCGATCATTTTTCCAAATACAAAAATTTTCATTTGTTGCTAATGTCATCTACAAAGGTACAATGGACGTCATACATAAATTTGAATCATATACATCGGATTCTTTTTCTGAAATGTTTTGTTTGAATTCATTTTGACCAGACGCTCCATCACAGCCCCATTTAGTATGCAGTAGTACACTTTGATCTTTAAATTTGTCCAGTTCATCTTCATTTAATGTTTTCATAATTCTTTCTGTGGTATGGTCAAGTAAATTTTGTAAACTAACTTTTGCTGAAGTTTCCGTTATCGCCATGTTTTCAGGATAGCAACGTTTTTTTTTTATTCCAAGACGCTGTGGCAACTTGAAAAAAGATTGTGACCAAAATCCTAAGCGGCTTTCCTGATAATTTCGTATTGGTATTTCGAAAGTTTTGCTGCAGTAATAAGTGCAAGAGCAAAATCGGCATCAAATACCTTATAATTTTCACTGTTTGAAGTACCTGCAACATTGATTAAATTCTAGGAATAAGAGCCCCTTAGGTCAGCTATTTTATACCTTTTGGCACGATCACAGCACTCATCGAAAGTCTTACTGGGTCTCCCTCCCTTGCACACGATGTCAGTAGGAGTATCCAAAACATCGACGAGCAAAGTTACGACGAATTCTCTTTCCAACCACTTGTTGTATTTTTCAATAAATTTTGCTTTAATTAGATGCACAGACTTCAATCTCTGATTGGTAAAAATCTCTTCTTTATTTCTTGTAATATTTTAGAAACTTGCTCATCTAATAATGCCGGATAATTCTCCATCAAAAAGTCATTCAACTCATAATTATTTCGAAATAACACTTCGCATAAATCACGGTATGCGACTACAAACTGCACCATTTTACAAAATATATTTTTATTCTTCTCGATCATAAAAATTCTATTTCTGTCAAAAATAAGAATTATTGTCACACACAATTGTAGGAAACTTTGTAACCGGCAATGCCATATGTACAGACTAGATGCCGCTAGATGTCGTGTCACCGTGTCAGAATGGTGGTGGTATTTTTATCGTTACGGGTTACTTTGAAATTCTATTGTGGCCAAAGTGGACGGAAGTTGCAATCCATTTTTGTGGAGCATATATTAGTATGCATTAGCTTTTTAAAAATGGTACTAAGAGCTTGGAGCTTCGTGGAGCTTTTTTTGTATGCTTATCGAAAGCTGAAAAATACCACCTCTTTGATATGTTAAGGTAAATTAAATATTTTTTGTCATTATACATGTCAAAAACGGTAACTTCCAAACAAATGCAGATACCATGTACAACAAAACACATCCACTATTTATCGCTAAATATAGCTAGAAATTAAAAAAAAGTATATCCAATTCTCTCCAATTACGTTAGAGCGACCAAATGAAATTCATAAATGAGAGTCAACTTTGTTTACATGTTTCTTCGTTATTATACGAATTTAAAAAGGCAAGTTTTGGTACAATATACTACTATTAATTGCGGCGTCTTTGATATTTGTGGATATCACAGCATCTGCGGATGATGTCAAGAGGGACTCGTCTATAGACATCGTGGCGTCGTGGGTTGACACGGCATCTTGGGACGTTAGGCTGGATCAGTGGGCGGCGCTTCTTCAGGCGTCATCTGCTGATAACGACGTAGGGCTCTACTGCGGGTTTCCGTGTGACTACAAACACAGCGATCTTTAAGTCGGACGGCCCCGGTTAGTCCCTCTTTGTGGCCAAAGAGAGGTACAACGTCGTGATAGGCAGCGTTATGATTGGCGGCGGCATGGTCAGCGGCGTCTTATTCCTCTGGCGTCGTTCGGCTGGCAGTTTGAGTGTAACTACTGGCAGGCGCCATCTCGGCGATGAGGCCACGTGGTGGCACGGCTCCGGCGTTTCCTCTGGTGGAGGCTGGGCTGCTGGAGGCGGCATCTGCAGCGCTACAGTCACGATGGTGCCGGGTACGGTGGTGACTGCGGTGACGATGGGTACGACAGGGGCCTGGACGAGCGGCATCTTCATCGTCGCGATTGGCAGCGCAGTCGGCTCTGGCAGGATGGTGGTTGTTGCTGCGGCAACAACTGGATTGTTCGCGGCGAAGAGCGTCGCTTCCTCGTACATCGGCTTGTCGAGAACTTTTATTGAGGCGGTGCACGCCCGCAATTGTGGTGCTGGCGTCTTCGGTGGCGAGGTCCGCTCGGAAAAGTCGTAACAAAGACGTTCTTAGTGACGCTTGTCGGACTGGCGTTGAATTTCATCTAGCTGGTGTCTAATTGCGTCTCGTTTCGTCCGGATCATCACAATTTCTCTCTCCATTCGTAGGTAACGTATATTCTCTTCATACATCCGCTTCTCGAAGACGATCGCTTTGTCGATGTCCATCCCTACGTCTCTCGTCATTGGTGTTGACATCCTCGGGTCGTAGATCCGGTCTAGAATGCCCGACGAGTTCGCGGAGGGGTGACCGGCGGCTCGGCGGCAACGACAACGGTGGCGAAGGCAGCTGCGGTGGCGGCGGCGACGGCGGCGACGGCAGTGGCTGAACTTGAATGATCTGAGTTCTCTCAGGTTGTTAAATTCTGACTGATGAGTTGAACTTAATGATGACTTGAATGCTCTTGTCTTGGATGATCTCCCTGGCCTTTTTCGGGGTCCAGGCCCTACTCTTCTCCGGGTTGCGGGTGGTGGTGCTGGTGCGACGGGAGCATCAAGGTCGGCGCACGTGTTCGAACCGGCAAATTGCCCTTCCGAGAACAATTTGGGTACGAACCGATTTTGTCACGTACGCAGGCAGCGGGAAGCGGATCAACAGTCCATTGTGTTGTCTTGGCAGCTGCACATTTCACAAATTGTTCTGCGAAAACGGTCTTAACAATGTCCTCGATGTGAAGATGCACAGCGGTGGAGGCTTATCCCTTCATTGTGTAGTTACTGGCAGCTATACTTCTTCGAAAATTATCTCGTTCGGAAATGACCCCGCACGATTTATATGGAAAATGGGTTTCGGCCAAATTTCACCAAACTTTGGGAAAACATTCCTCAGACCATCCCAAACAAAAGTCTCAATTGGGCCGAAGTCTGAAAACCCCAAGTTTAGGAGCCACGCAAGGTCGTAGCAACGTTTGAAGGCTATTTTAAATTAAAAGAAACAAACGCGCGCACGTGTGTGCATGCGTGTTTTTACGCATGTGTGTATAAATGATTCTACAAACAAATATGATGTATCATACGCTATATAAAAAATACAAATTAAATGTTGAAGTTCAGAAAACAGATAATACGATTTTTCATGTACTCATAGTATAACAAAACTAGACTCTCGTGGGTACAAACACACTATACATAAATACAATCTTGACACACTCTTTCAGACAATAATATTGACAAAAAACAATATCAAGTACATGAAACAAATTCGGAACATCTTGATGTTATTCGATTTGAATAATGGGTCTTTTAATTTGAAATAGCCTAAAAAATAAAATAAAAAATAAAATAGCTCCTTAACTAGGGGTTTTCAGACTTTGCGCCCAAATGAGACTTTTGTTTGGGATGGTCTGAGGAATGTTTTCCCAAAGTTTGGTAAAATTTGACCGAAACCCATTTTCCATATAAATCGTGCGGGGTCCTTTCTTTAATGCGGAATTTATGTTAATATTGAAAAGGAGCAATTATTAGCTCATAAAATGCAAATTAAGATAATTACGCATTTGTTAAGACGCGTAGATAAACTAAGCGCAGATAAAAAAATAGGCGCGCTTATACTACCGTGTTAAAAAATTGTCAAGAAAGTGAAAAAATGACTATGTTAAAACCAGTCTAGTAAGTTAACCCTTTGGCCTACTTTCCTTACGTCCGAATGCAGCAGCAGAAACCAATCCGATTGAGGCACGCCTGGCGTGCCCAATTATATGCGCACGAATTCATGCTTTTTCATGGCACTACTGAAAACGTAAAATATGGACTCCAAAAAATTCTGTTTCGCAAGAAAATGCATTCATTGTGCAGCACTACTAACGTAAGCGCTGCGCCAGGAATTGAACTCGTACTCGATTTGATTGGCCCAAGCGGCTCGCCACGAGTTGAGCTCGTGCTCGATGTGATTGGCCCAAGCGGCGCGCCACGAGATATGCTCGTGGTCGTTGTGTTTGGCCCGAACATTTAAACACGAGGAGTACTCGTGGTTGTAGGTCAAAGGGTTAAAAACCCACATTTAATAATACTCGAACAAAAGGTGAAACATTTTTTTCTTAAAAAAATATTTATAAAATTGATCTCTTCTGCTTCTTTGAAAGTGTCGACTTGGCCACTCTCTTATTACGTTTTGGGGCCGCTTCTTCTTGCCACTAAAAAGCCCGGTCCCAACTGCCTGTGCTGGATTGTAGAGGGGATTTTGATGCTATAGAATAACAAGTGTGAATATTAAGATTTTGGGTTAGTTTAGGTCCGATAGAGTGCTTAAGTCGAGAGAAATAAACGACACAAGCTGGATTGTAACCTTAAAGGGAGATTTCTGACAAAACATGTTTTGATTCACCATGTTGGTTTTATCACAGAGGGTCACATATAGATAAATATGAACCATGTGCCATTATTTCCGCTTTGTCACAATTTTGAAAATGTCTCAACATAATAATAATACTTTATTCGTGCTACCAACAGAGTTCACACATGTCAAACCATTTGAGTACTAGGTACGATCACAGTGCATAAAATTAGTAAAAAATCACACTAAAACATAATTAAAAATTACAGATTAAAAATATATAACTACACAATGAAAGCAATGTACAGATAATCAAATAAAAACAGTATATAATTAAAATCAATTAAAGCAGTGTATAGATAAAATCAACAAAAATAAATAAATAGTGTATAGATAAAATTGTAAATATGAAGTAATTATAAATAAGAAATAAAAACTATCACACTAAAACATACTTGAAAATTACAGATTAAAAATATAACTATAGTAGACAATTTAAAACTAATGACAAAAATAATGACAAAAACAACACGTTAAAATAATATAATATGACATCATTCCTTAACTTTTATCTCAGCCTTTAAGAATTCTTCTAATGAATAAAATGGTTCTCCAAATAGGTACTCTTTTATTTTGGTTTTAAAGCTTGCTAGAGGTAAGTTTTTGATGTTCTCGGGTATTTTATTAAAAAAATTAATTGCATAATACTGAGTGCCAGTTTGAGTTTTTTTCAGTCTTATATGATTTAAGGAGATATCATTTTTTCTACGGGTATTGTAGGAATGATTCTGATTTTGTACAGAGTAGTTTATCGATTGTTTTTTTAGATAACAAACACATTCTAGAATAAACATCGATGGAACTGTTAGTATATTTAGTTTCATAAAAGCTCCTTTACATTCAGTTTGGTAACCAATGTGTGCTAATATTCTCACTGCACGTCGTTGCAAAGCAAAAACTCTATTTAGACAGGTTGAGTGGCCCCATAGTAGTATGCCATAACGAATATGAGTTTCTACCAGTGCGAAATATGCTATTTTCACTGCACCATCATTGCAGTGGCGCGAAACACTGCGTAGGCGGAATATATTTTTTGATATTTTTGCGCATAATACTTCGGTATGTTGCCCCCAATTTAACTGACTGTCTACATGAATTCCCAAGAAACATACTTTCTCACTAAGTTCATCAGGTCGAATGACAGAGAAATTCATTTCTTTTGTTTTTGAATCGTTTAAAACAAGTCTATTCTGTTGACACCACTCAGATACTTTTTTACTTGTCCCCTATTCACTTCCTTCACATTTACAGAATTGGGTACCGTATTTACGACTATAGTATCATCTGCATACATGATTAGGTAGGCTCATCCACTCTAACTGGCAAGTCGTTAATGTAGATAATAAATAACACAGGCCCTAATATGGACCCTTGAGGTACCCCTGTATTCACAGGGAGGACGTATGATCTGATGCCATTTAAAATTACTAATTGTTTTCTATTTTCCAGATAGGAACTAATCATTTTAATACTAGTCTTATCAAAATTATATTTTTCTAATTTACTAATTAGTATATTATGCGGAACACTGTCGAATGCTTTACTTAAATCAAGGAATGATGCCATACATGATTTGTTATTTTCGAAACTATCACATATTATATCACATAGTTGTACTAGTGCATCAATAGTGGACCTATCAGATCGGAAACCAAATTGGTTTGAACTGAATAGTTGATTTTCCTCAAAATATCCAACTATTTGGATTTTTAAGACTGTTTCAAAAATCTTTGATATTAAGGGTAGTAATGAGATTGGTCTGTAATTTTTGCTACCATTTATGTCTCCCTTTTTGTGCACAGGGATTACTTTTGCTATTTTTAAAGCATCCGGGAATATACCCTCCTCCAAGCAATCATTTATTAGTTTAGTAATTGGATGTACTAATAAATGTTTTACACTTTTTAATATTTCAGGTGTTAAACCATAAATGTCTGACCCTTTTTTGGGTTTCAATTTGTTTATAATTTCCCTAATTTGAAATTCTGAGACTTTTTTAAATTTGAATGGAAGTGGAGGTAACGACGATACTTCAAAATCCAGAATATATTCGCTCTCATTGACATCAGATAATGAGGTAGCAATATTTACAAAGAAATTATTAAGTTCATTACAAGTTAAAGTGCAGTTATTGTTATTTTTTACTTAAGGAGGCCTGTGATTATTTAAGATATTCCAAGTAGCTTTTGATTTGTTATTGCTGTTTAACACGTACCTATCATTTGCAAGTTTTTGTTTATTTTGAATTGTTAATTTATATGTTGCGTTATATTTATTAACAGCATTTTTTTGTTTTATTCCTGGATGGATTTTATAATCCTCCCTTAGCAATCTCAATACTTCCCGCATATTGTAAAGTTCAGTATCAAACCATTTTACGTTTGCACCACTGCTTACTGATTTTCTCTGCTTGATTGGAAATGACATAACTGCAGCACTTTCCAACAGTGTTATGAGATGATCCCATTTGTAATTTAAGTTATTTTTAGCGTTAAGAAAATTCCAGTCTGCTAGCTGAATAATGTTATAGAAATTTGCTTTACATTCCAGGTTTATAGTTCTGCAATAGGTTTGTACAAAGGTGGGTTGTGCTACAGAGTACAGCACCTTTACCTCTATCGCCTCGTGATCAGATATCTGTAAGTTTGCAGGGGATACTGAAATTTGATTATTTTCCATGTTGGTAAATATATTGTCTAAACAGTTGTTTTTCCTTGTTGAAAAATTTACGGCCTTAACAAGACTGAAGGTATTCATAACATCTATTAGAGCAATGGCTTTGGGATCATTTCGATTAAAGTGTACGTTGAAATCACCACCAACTATAACATTTTTATTATAACAATTAATTTCAGCTAGCAAGGATGAAATTTTATTTAAAAATATATTAAAATCTCCTGATGGAGAGCGATATGCACAAATCAGGTAAGTTTTATAATTTTCGATAAAAATACAAGACAATTCAGCGTGTTTTTCAACACTAATTCTATTTGTTAAAGAATTGAAATCACAAACTTTACATAATCTGAACCAGCATACATAACTGCACAACATTACCCATTTAACCAGATCTCTAACTTTAAGAATAAGAAAGATACTCATGCAATCCCACTCTATTTAGGACACCCTGTATATTTACCAGTTTATTGTACGGCCTGTGAAACGTCTTCATCAAATAAATCTTCCGACGACAGTTTACTTGATTATTACAGACAACATTAACTCGTAGCTAACGAGCTAGTTTATAATAGTCGCAACCATCGCTTTACCGACAACTGAAACGAGCTCATTTGTAATATTTTCTTATGGTGGACGTGCCAGGACCGTAATATTTACGACAGGCACTCTTATATTTTCATTGTCTCGAATAAATTCGAGAATATGTTTTGTTATTTTGTTTTTTTTTGCGTATATAGCGACCCTCGTTAGGTAAGGGTTAAAATATAATTAATCAACGAAAGGTAGTAAATATTATATAATATACTGTAAAATAAATAAGGTGACGATTTTTCAGAAAACGTAGTTTCCTTCTCAGATAACAACGTCAAAAAACAATTTCTTAAAGGCAATCGGCTGTTCGCGGTGTAACTTCGCGTTTATTTTTCCCCCCAGCAGATTTCTAGGCGTCACGTCCAATTTTTAAACAGATAGGCACTTAATCTTTAAGCACGATAGATTTTTGCTTAGTTCCAGAACATTGCCTACATTAAATCAATCTCGAGCGCCGCGAAACACCGAGCCTGAAAGAATTTATGCCTCGCGCTGCATAATAAAACGAAGACCTGAAAAGAAAATATATAATCGCACAGAAAATTTATAGCGATGGCATATTTTTATTATAATCGCGTATAAAACTCACATCCAATCATTTTAATCGCGTATTCATTTAACGGAAAGCAGTAAAAGTATTATAAAAGCAAATGTTTAAAGAGGAAGAGTACATCTCGTAGAACTTTATCTGATTAATTTAAAAATCAATTAAACTACTCTGGAAAATGCAATTTTCCTTAATACCATTAACACATCAAAGCTTCTGAATTAGAAAACCGCATAATTTAACTTAATTTGATAATAATCGAAATGTTAACTATTTTTTAGGCATAAACACTCGCGTATCAAGCGCTTTGAACTTAAAAAAATATATAATTTTATGGCTGAAAAGCATCAAACAATTGTAATTGATGATTAAGAAGTCTAATATATTGAGAAATTTAAACTTATTATTTAAATTCCCCTGGTTTCTTTGCTCTTAAAATTCTCTCCATACAATTTTTATACATGCCGATGAATAATCGCTTGAAGAAAGAGGTTTTGGCAAGGTCAGTGGCTTGAATAAAGGTGGTTTTGCTTCTTTAAATTCTGTCTGGACAATGTTTTTATATGTCGATGAATAATCGCTTGAATGATAAGAGGTTACAGCAGAGACAGTGGCTCAGTGGCTCGAATATAGGTGGAAAATGTCTTTTGTTTGCTTTTTCAAATTATCTCCATACAATGTTTTTACATGCCGATGAATAATCACTTGAAGAAAAAGATTACGGCAAGGGCAGTGGCTCGAGTACAGGTGGTAAATCTCTTCTCTTTGCTTCTTCAAAGTCTCTCCATATAATGTTTTGCATGCTGATGAATAATTGCTTGAAGAGGTATGAAAAATTGAAACTCAAAATGGGTGCGAATAACAAGATTGTTTCCTACAAAAGTTTCTTATTTTTTAAAGGCCTTATCAACGATACCGTCTAACGGGGAGTCGATCAAAAAAATACTTTTTTTTTATATATTTTATTTTGAATTAAATGCCCCCGCGCACTGGCAACTTTAATCGCCAGCAACTAAACAGTTTACTCACCCATAAGTTGCCTCTCAGCTCAGTCTACGATGGATTTCGTGAAAGCCACCTGTGCTGTTGCGCTTATTCTGAGACGTCGAAAAAAGGAACAAAAAGTTTTGGGAACATCCAATAATTAGTTCCCGACTTCTTGCCGGACAATTTTATAAGCTCTTCGACAGATTGAAAGAACATCCAAACACGTTCGTTAATTATTTTAGAATGAGCATAGAATCTTTTCATTGTCTACTGATTTCTCTTGGATCACGAATTACTTACCAAAATAAATCATTACGACAGGCTGTACCACCTCAATAAAGATTGGCAGTGACTCTAAGGTAAGGGAAATATTAATACCACCAAATATTAAGAATTTATTGCAAAAGAAATGTAAAGACAACGTTTTTATCACATTCAAAATTTCAATTATTAAATTAAGTATTATTAATTAAAATAAAAAAGGTAACTCGTATTTAAAAGTTCAATCGTATTTGTAATGAATGAAAAGTTGTTTTATTAATTCAAGTTCAAAATAGAGGACACGTCAGACGCATTTTCCCATGTATCATGGGCAGTGGCGGTTTCAAAGGGGGGGGGGGGCAATCGGGTAATTACCATTATTACCATATAGAAGATTTAAAACGTTGTGGTAAGTTATTTTTAAGTTATTTTATTTGAGTTTATTTTGTGTAATGGTTTGTTAGTTGACCTAGATTACTCTTTATTTTGACGTGTCTCACATTGTAAATACAATGCAAAGGACCAACTCTTATCTTATCTTAAAGAATTTCTTCCCTTTCGTTCAAGAATTGTCCTCAAAAAACTACATTTTTTTTCTGTCTTATCTGCATCTGTTCGGCGAGTACAGCACTTTGCTGAAAGAATTTCCCAAATTTGGTCATCCGTTCACAAGTTATCTTAAGTAAATGATTTTTTTGGTCCTGCACATTTATTCGATGAGTACAAATACTTTTCAGGAGGAATTTTTAAAATCGGCCATTTTGTTCAAGAGCTATCTTCTCAAAACCACAGAACTTTGCTGAAAGATTTTTCAATATATGTTTATCCGTCCTTAAAGTCAAGAAAACAATTATATGCCAAATTTAATTTTTTGGCCTTAACTGCATCTATTCGACTTTGCTGGAAGAATTTCCCAAATTCGATCCCCAAAAACCAGAAATTTAATTTTTTGGTCTTATCTGCATCCATTCGACGAGTACAACACTTTGATGGAAGAATTTGCCAAATTTGGTCATACATTGAAGAGTTATCCTGTGAAACCCGAAAAACAATCGAACAAATTTAATTTTTTGGTTCTTTTTTTAAATTTTATTCAAATTTAGATATAGTACATGACAAATTATAACAAAGTACATCACAATAAAATCAAATTCTACATACGTCACAGAAAACAAGAACAAAATTATTTGCAATTGATATAATCCTCTACTGATTAATATTCTTTTTCCATCAGAAAATTTTTTTGTTCATAGATTAACTCGAGACATTTTTTCTACATCTTCGGGATGAATATAAGACTTTGCCGAAAGAATTTTACAAATCTCGTCCTCGGTTCAAAAGTTAAAATGTTGAAAATTAAAAAAACTGCAATTTTTGCATTTTGTGTTAATGTCAAGAGAAAATTTCGTAACCCGTAATAAAATTATATAAAATTTGCTATATTTTGAAGTTTAAATCATCACAATTGAACAATGAGTGCAGCAGTAGTGCAATTTAAAAAAATCAAAATCTTGGAAATTTAAAAACTGCAATTTTGCATTTCTTGTTAATTTCACGAGAAAATATTGTAATCCGTTTAAAAATAACAGTAAATTCGCCATATTTTGACGTTTAAATAAATAAAATCGGACTACGCATTCGGCAGGTGTACAATTCCAAAAAATAAAATCGCGTTTTTTAAATACTGGAAATTTAAAAAATTGTATTTTTTTACATTTTGCGTTAATTTCGCGAGAAAATATATGAATCCATTTTAAAATAAAACTAAATTCGACATATTTAGAAGTTTAAATAATTATAATCGGACAACGCGTTCGGCAGTGTGTAATTTAAGAAATTGAAATTTCGATTTTAAAAAGTAAGATTTTTGCATTTTGTGTTAATTTCACGAAAATGTTTTGTAGTCCGTTTTAACAATACACTAAATTTGCCACATTTTGTCGTGTTTAAATCATCAAAATCGGACGACGCATTCGGCAGGTGTGCAATTTCAAATATCAAAATCGCGACAAAAATTACAAATTTAACGATGGCTAAATAATAATTTTGAGGTACAAAAAATGACAATTTTCAACCTCCAAAAACTACAATCTTGAAATGCCAAAATTGTTTATTTTTAACAACTAAAAACTTATATTTTCAACTGCTAAAAATGGCAATTTTCAACTGCCAAAAACCACAATTCCCAACTGTTAAAAATGACAAATTTTCAACTGCAATCGATTATCGTTTTAACTGTCAAAAACTGTATTTTTTATCTGTTTACAACGACCATCTGCTTACTGGCAGAAATGACAATTTTTTTGACTATTTTCAACTGCTAAAAATAATTTAAGTTACCAAAAATGACAATTTTCAACCCCCAAAAACTACAACCGTGAAATGCCAAAATTGATCATTTTCAACAACCAAAAACATATTTTCAACTGCTAAAAATGGCAATTTTCTACTGCCAAAAACCACAATTTCCAACTGTCAAAAATGACTTTTCTGAAAGAATTTTTAATATCTGTCATTTTGTTCAAGAGCTATGCTTTGAAAACTGCAAAAAAATAAACGATGAATTTAATGTTTTATCTTATCTGCATCAATTCAATGAGCACAATACTGTGCCGGAGGAATTTTCAAAATCAGATTATCCGTTACATGAGTTATCCTCAAAAAAAGAACGACGGGTAACACTTTGCTGGATGAATTTTTAAAATGTGGCCATCCTTTCAAACAATTGAACGACGAATTTATTTTTTCTTTTATCTGCATCTATTCGATGAGTGAACAACACATTGCACCAAGAATTTTCAAAATCTGGTGATGCTTTCAAGAATTTTTTTTTGCATACAACATTTTTTTGTGGGACTTCCAGGAACGAAGATACACTAAATGACTTTAGTCGTGAATAGTGCTTAGATCGACTGAAAACGCCTAAAAAACGAGTAAAAAAATATTTTTTAGCCACTGGGTGTATGAGAGCGGAAGCACCAGTTTATTTATCTTTTTTTTATTACCCCCCCTAGACTAGTTGGCTGGAAACGCCCTTGATCATGGGTACTCACTGAGGTTGGTGACAGAACCGCTTCAAATTGCCGCTTTGGCCCAAATGATGAAAAATATTGAGCTGTAGTGACCTGAGAAGTGGCCTGTTCGTCTACATTCGGGGTGTGCATTCTATTTTGGCTCCCTGACTGCCGGACTTGCCTCATTACGTTCATAATTTCTGTCCGTGCATAA
The DNA here is from genome assembly GCA_910593695.2 of Ocypus olens. Classification (NCBI taxonomy): domain Eukaryota; kingdom Metazoa; phylum Arthropoda; class Insecta; order Coleoptera; family Staphylinidae; genus Ocypus; species Ocypus olens. Next base: position 18,761,701 of record OU343056.1, read on the forward strand.
CATTTTTGATCATCATTAAATGTTTTAAATGTTGGAAGCAGTGACAGCAGAAAATATATATCTTCGTCTATTTCTTTGTCTACCTCTCTCTTCTCTTTGAGAATTTATAGCAAAGCCTCTTCGTAGCTTTTGCTTGAAGAATTTTTTCGACCAAATGACTTGGAACTAGGTCTGTTGGTGCAGTTGGTAGGCTCTGCTTCAATATCTTCACTATCGCTTTTGTTGAACTCCTTGGAATTCTGTTCGAGACTGCTTGATGTTTTTCTTGATTCAACCGAGTCTCTAAGAAATAACAACTCATCAAAGTATAGATATTTACGCCTCTTCTTTGCAATTCAATTTTTTGAGCATCATATTCCCGTTTGAAGCAGGTTCTTAAGTTCTTTCATTTCTTTTGTAATTTCTGACCTGTAAATAAGAAATATTCGCTAACTTATTTGTACTTTTTTTCAGATATTTAGCAACTGGCAATAGCTTTGTATCCCTACATTATGAATATTTCCTAGGAGAAACGACAATCAGGGAGATTGTCAGCCGTAATACAACGAGTGGTGTGATTATTACCGATGATATTTTGGAGTTGAAACCGAGCTGCAGATTCAACGAGCGCTAGCGGGAGTTGAATGTGCTGCTTTGGTTTTAACGACTAAATATCATCGGTTATTAATCGTACCACGAGTTATATTTAGTGAGAGAATATAACGAATAACATTTTATAGTCTTGATGACAACTCACATATTGCAATGTTTTAATTCGTCTTGTAGTTTCTTGCAGCACAAAGACTCCGTAAACTGTCGGCACTGCGACTCTTTATTCCTTGCGGTGTTTCTGGGCTTCGTATTTTTCACCATTTCACTGATTTCACTGTTAGAAACTGCATCCCAATAATTTAGTATGTTCATTTTGAGGTTTAAAATTCTGACAGGACCACAATAAAATATCACCGCTACTTTTGTTTTTTATCATCGCGGTGATACACATGCTGCTATGCATTTCCTTGCATCTGATTGGCTCAAAATACATTCTAGTAGGCTATGAGTTGTATTCTCAGCTATAATGTCCCAAGGGCACTGATAATTTCGCGATAATTTTGACTAAACCCCGAAAGTGTGTTGCTTAGTAATTGCCCGACGCCGTCAGGCGGAGGGCAATTACTTAAAGCAACGCACTTGAGGGAACTAGTCAAAATTATCTCGAATTTATCATTGCCCGAGGTACATTCGGTAAGATAAGTTCTTGAATTATGTACAAAACTTGAAAAGCTATTTATTAAAAGTACAATTTTCAATTCGTATTTTCTTACCTCACAAAAATGCTGGAACAGTTTCCATACGTATTTTTTACTTTTGACCGTGTTTTTTGGTGTTGTAATTAAATTATTAATTGCTTCATCGCATTCTGTCCCGAAGCGTGATTCAGACATGTTTATACGTTGACAGATCGATCGTAATTTTTTATTCAAGGGTATCTATGAATATGATATAAATCTGAACATCGACACCGACAGCGGGGTCTTATCAGCCTAAGTTTAACAAATCGCCCTGACGCGCGGGGTCTTACCGTTTCTCAGTGACATTGACGTTCTAAGTTTCTGTAGCGTGCGGCGTTCGACAAAAATGGACGAATCTGATTGGTTGTTTACTTATGAAAGAACTTATCAGCCGTAATACAACAAGTGGTATGATTATTACCGATGATATTTTGGAGTTGAAACCGAGCTGCAGATTCAACTAGCGCTAGCGCGAGTTGAATGTGCTGCTTTGGTTTCAACGACTAAATATCATCGGTTATTAATCGTACCACGAGTTATATTTAGTGAGAGAATATAACGAATAACATTTTATAGTCTTGATGACAACTCACATATTGCAATGTTTTAATTCGTCTTGTAGTTTCTTGCAGCACAAAGACTCCGTAAACTGCCGGCACTGCGACTTTATTTCTCGCGGTGTTTCTGGGCGTCGTATTTTTCACCATTTCACTGATTTCACTGTTAGAAACTGCATCAAAATAATTTGGTATGTCCATTTTGAGGTTTAAAATTCTGACAGGACCACAATAAAATATCACCGCTACTTTTGTTTTTTATCATCGCGGTGATACACATGCTGCTATGCATTTCCTTGCATCTGATTGGCTCAAAATACATTCTAGTAGGCCATGAGTTGTATTCTCAGGGATATATGTGATGCAATTTGGGAATGATTGCTGCCGCATTATATGCCAGAAATGAATCAAGATTATAGGCAGAAGACTTCTCAGGAATTTTACGAAAACACCAACTTTCCAAATTGTATCGGAGCAGTCGATGGGAAGCACATCAGAATAAAAAAAACCCAATTCAAGTGGCTCGGAGTTTTTTATTTACAAAACTTTTTTCTTACTACTTAGTACTTTTAGCTATAGCAGATTCTAATTATAATTTCATTTATGTAGAAGTGGGGGCTTTTGGCTCGTCAAGTGATTCAAACATTTTTAAAAAATCTGCTTTTTCAAAATTACTTGAAAGAAATGAACTAAATGTTCCTGGATCCTAACATCTTCCAAATTATGAAAATGGAAAAGCTATGCCATTTGTACTTATAGGGAATGAGGCCTTTGGCCTCTCAGAGCATGTATTGAGACCTTATCCTAACAAAAATCTGTCAGTAAAACAACAAATCTTCAACTACAGACTAACAAGAGGACGGAGAGTTGTAGAATGCTCATTTGGTATTTTAGCAAACAAATGGCGCATATTCCATAGGCGCACACAAATGTCGAATTTTCTGACAGTATTGTTAAAGCATGTTGCATCCTTCATAATTATGTTAGAAGACATGATGACATTCGTTTCGAGGATACATTGTATGATTGTCCATTGGAACAGATTGAAAATATTGGGATAAGCAATAAATTTAAATGTATTCCTAATAATTAAATGTAATATGAATGTTCTAAGACACTATTAAAGAATTCTTTATCATATTAGAACAATTATTATAATTCCCCTTTCCTATGAATTATTGCCTATTTAATTTTAAGCACTTATCAGTAAAGGCAAGCTATGTATGTTGATGGCGTTCCACCTTTGCAGTGGAAGGTTTATATTAGTGGACTGTAATGTATATAATGGCGGTTGGGTCGTGCAGCCAAAATGGGCACTTACCTTGTGTCTCGCTGTTTTGGGGCTCTGCGCCGCGGTCTCCCTGATCTGGCCTAGACGAAGACGTGGAACGACGATGGGAATTGTTCTAGGACGAGGACGGGAACGACGATGGTCAGAGCAGGAAGGACACGACGCACACGTTAACACGGCTATTTTCGGTCTCGTTCAAAAAGGAAAAAGACATCTTCCTTTTTTCCCATCAATTGTCGCGCATGAGCAAGTCCCCAAAAATTGGCTGCACAGCGCGATTCAAAACACAAATACAAACGCGGTGAATTTAAAGATCCTTCGGCTGAATTCCGAACAATGTTTTTTACAGATTTTTCAAAACACAAATAGCCACTTACCTTTTTAATTTTTTCTTTTTCCCTTAGTTCCTTCCAGTTGTCGATAAACTCTTCGCAGATCTCCAACCACTATTTTTTTTTTAATTTTTGTCTGCGTACTCCTTCAGACGCGTATTGTACAACGCTGGCCGCTTCTCTATTGCTTAATCGTCCTCGGAATAGGTCTAGACGCAATTATTTAGTCACGGCAACTTAAAAGTCGTCCGTGCGCGGGGCCGCATTGAATACCGTGTGTTTCATTTGAATTTCTTTAAAGCAACCAAATAGTTGCTTTGATAAAGTTGCCAGTGCGCGGGGGCCCTAAAAGGTAATCGACTTCAGGGTGAAGTCGATCGCCCATTTTAAAATGCATATTTCCCACTTTAGGATTGTTCGGGATGAAGTCGATCAGTAAAAGAATAAAATAAATATATGTAGGTATTTTCCAATAAAACACAAATTAACGAAATATAAATGTTTATTCTTTGGACAAGCTTTACACAGCCATTGATTTCTTAACGAATTAAATCTTAAATAATCAAACTATACTTAAAAATAACAGACAAAAATAAAACTAAAAACAGAATTCAAGAAATTTACAAAATGAATGAACACACAAACATTTCTCACTAGAGTGTTTCCATTTCGTTTTTTCTAAGCGAGAAGAAAAGTTTACTCCACTTTAGTGATTTTAAATTTACTTGTCGGACAATCTGTTTATGACAGACTCATCTGGAATATTTGGATAAATGAAAAACAAAGATTTCATGGATGGATGTTTACGCAGTGTACTTGCGACTAATTCAGTCCCTGATATTTCAATAATTCTAGCGATATAAAAGCGATCTCTCTTATTTGTTTAATATTTTGTGATGATAAATTGTCCTATATCCCAGTTTCTGGATGAATCAAGAATAATGTAGGATGACTCAGCAGGACTTTCTCCAATTTCATAATCATTTGTGCTGATATGCAGTTCCTCCGCCTCCAACGTCTGTTAGTCATCTTCTTCTTCGCAGTCGCTTATTTTCCTCTTACGTGTTTTGGGTTGCTTGAAACTGCTCTGGTTCTCTTTTTCCAAATCTTCTGTGCCTATGCTTTTGCCAGCGGCTATGTTTAGTCGTTTTACTCGCTTTGGAGCATTATTAGGCCCAGTCTTGAGCTCGTGTAGATAATCTACAAGCACTGCAGTCATTGAAGTATCTGTCACGTTTCCTTCCTCCGGTGTGGTAGGCTCTTTCCTTTTTCTTTTTGCAAGAACAGCATCGAGATTCAAGGGGACTAGGCCGTAAACTCTAAATCCAGCTAGAAAAATGTTCATTTCGCGATCCCCAAGTCCTTCAGCTTCAAATGTCAGTTAGTCATCTTCCTCTTCGCAGTCGCTTATTTGCCTCTTACGTATTTTGGGTTGCTTGAAACTGCTCTGGTTCTCTTTTTCCAAATTTTCTGTGCCTATGCTTTTGCCAGCGGCCATGTTTAATCTATTTCCTCGCCTTGGAGCATTATTAGGCAGAGTCTTGAGCTCGTTTAGATAATCTACAAGCACTGCAGTCATTGAAGTTTCTGTCACGTTCCCTTCCTCCAGTGTAGTGGGCTCTTTCCTTTTTCTTTTTGCAAGAACACCATCGGGATTCAAGGGGACTAGGCAGTAAGCTCTAAATCCAGCAAGAAAAATGTTCATATTGCGATCCCCAAGTCCTTCAACCTCCTGAGAAATATAGTTTTTGGTAAAAAAAACCCTATTCCTTAGTTGCCTTTCCTCCAGTGCTCTTTTACATGATGCTTTGAGAGAACGTAAATATGCCACGTTTAGTGGCTGGAGCATGTGGGCCGAATTGGTCGAATAAGCAACTTGGTTCCTTCTAATTTTCAGAAAAATGGAGTGCTACGGTCCTGAACCAATTAATCAACACTTCAGAATCTAACCATCCCTTTCGAGACCCCCATCCTGCCCGACACCCCTCATGTACAAGACCAAATTAATATACAGGGTCTTCATTTCAAAAAGAGCCACACTGAATAACTTTGGATCTGAAGTACGGTTTTAAGAAAAAATACATCAATTTTCTTTTCGACGCGGAACTTAAAAAAACACTGTTTTTAAAATTTTATCTTTCACCCCCTCACCCCCAGCTACCCCATCTTTATAATTTCAAATGGCATCCCCCATTGCGTGATACCTCATTTTATAGGGCATAAAAATGCTATCCAGAAAATAAAAATAATTGAAATCAGTTCATTTGTTTTAGAGAGAGAGAGAGAGAGAGAGTATTCATTTCAAAATAAGCCACCCTGAATAACTCTGGTTCTGAAGTAGTCACGGTTACAGGAAAAAAATTCGTCAATTTTGTTTCCGAGGGGAAACTGAAAAACACACTTTCTACAATTTTTTCTTTCACCCCCTCACCCCCTGCCACCCCATCTTTATAATTTCAAATGGCATCCCCCTATTGTGCGATACCTGATTTGAAAGAGCATACAAAATACTATTCAGCAAATAGAAAATAATGGAAATTAGGTCATTTGTTTTAGAAAGAGAGGGTATTAATTTCAAAATATGCCACCCTGAATAACTCTGATTCTGAAGTAGTCACGGTTACAGGAAAAAAATCCGTCAATTTTGTTTCCGAGGGGCAACTGAAAAACATGCTTTCTAGAATTTTTTCTTTCTCCCCCTCACCCACAGCCACCCCATCTTTGGTGTGGCATATTTTGAAATGAAGACCCTATCTCTCTGAAACAAATGTACTGATTTCAATTATTTTTTATTTGCTGTATAGTATTTTGTATGCCCTTTAAAATGAAGTATCGCACAATGGGAGTTGCCATTTGAAATTATAAAGATGGTGTGGCTGGGGTTGAGGGGGTGAAAGATAAAATTTTAAAAACAGTGTTTTCAAGTTCCCCCTCAAAAACAAAATTGTTGTATTTTTTTCCTGTAACCGTGACTACTTCAGAACCAGAGTTATTCAGAGTGGCTTATTTTGAAATTTGAAATAAATATCCTCTCTCTCTAAAACAAATGAACTGATTTCAATTACTTTTGCTTTTCTGGATAATATATTTTATGCCCTTTAAAATGAGATATCACACAATAGGGGCTGCCATTTGAAATTATAAAGATGTGGTGGTTGGGGGTGAGGGGGTGAAAGATAAAATTCTAAAAACAGTGTTTTTAATGTTCCTCCTCGAAAACAAAATTGATTTTTTCCTAAAACCGTAACTACTTCAGATCCAAAGTTATTCAGGGTGGCTCCTTTTGGAATGAAGAGCCTGCATAAGAAAACAATACAAAAACAAATTGCTTTGAACATTATCTCAAAACTTAACGAAATACAGCAAAAACCAAGTGATCCATTTCATCCTGTTGTTTTGTTTCTACACACAAAAATTGTAATTGAAACCGCACAAAAAATAAATTAGCATGTCTGATTGTAAGTACCGTTTCTTCAATATATTCCTTATCACCTAGAGCGGCTCGGACGAGCCTAGTTTTCATTGATTTGGCTGTGCAACTATTTAGCTTCACATATTTTAGAGAAATTTTGCACTTTTACTATTTCATTATTTTGGGAAAACTCACTTTACACGATTAACCAACAACACCGGTATAATAGAAGTTCATCTGTTCGCCACACGAATGCAAATAAGAATCAGCTGATTTGTAATGCAGTGTTGCCATTATGCTTAAACACAAATAAAAATACTGGTTTGATTGACTTCACCTCTGCCGATCGATAGATCGAGTTCACCCCGTTTGACGGTACCACTTTCGACCTGTCGTGTCATTTAGAAATCTCGAGTTCTTGACATACTTAATTAGGCTCTTAGGGATGCCAACCGTTTTTGGGAGTAACAAATCATCATACTATTCTTTAATCCGGCTTTTTTGATAACTTTGTACACCCTGTGTACTCATAACATATAATTATATAAGAAAGCAAACATAAAAATTGACAAATTCCCATTAGACACCAAGGTATATGAGTCTACAAGAACCAAATTTTACTCTATACACAGTGGGCCAAAAAAACGGTACAGATAGGAAATATTCATATTTTTTTAAATAATTAACGCAACAAATATTGTGAACATTAAGTATTGTTCCCCCATTAGAACACCTACAGACCGGTTTTGACCTTTCAGGTCTCATCAGTGTAGTTAGTTGCTGATGGGGAAACGGAAATTACTATTGGAATATAAGTATTGCTTTGAAAAACAAAACGTTTACACTTTGTAGATAGTACTTCATCTTATCCATAAAAATTGGACTTTTCACTGTCATGTTAATCAGTTAAAAATTTTAATAACTCACGAAGATGTATGAGAGTGCAAAACTACTTGTACCGTTTTTTTTTGCCCAGTCGGTATATATGAATATGAGATGTGTCTTTTTCGTTTGTTAAGTAAATATTATAAATTAAAGTTGAAACCCCCTACTTGTTACAGAAGCATTAAATACAACTGTATGGTTTCTATGACGCAAATGGCAAGCGCCCAATCTGGAAAACTTCGATCTATGTTTTCACTTTTGATCCAATTACTCGTATTTACGATTCATTTCGAAAATTATTTTATTTGCGAATAATTAATTTAAATTAAATATATTCAGGGTACTTTTCGTCTCTATTTAATATTTAAATATTATTATTTTTAAAACTCCGTAACTTATTAAAAGCCACTTTAAAAAAAAATATTTAATAACGTTTCGCTTGAGTCGAGAATTTATAATTGGCTCTCTCTAGCAATTATATTTTTACAGGGGAAATAGATGAAAGAGGGCTGTTTAAATATTTAATTAAGATGCGGACTGAGGGCGAAATTTTTGCGAAACAATAGAGGATGAAGTTTATTAATCGCCTTGTCTTAATTACGATCTTCCGGGATGATATCGGCTTGCCCGGGGAATTTATTCGTATTATTATCGGAATTTCTGGATTATGAATTCGATTAATATTCACATCCGATTACGGGATGTGGGTTTCCTATGACTTTTATGCAATTCAAATAACTTGCAGGGAGTATAATTAATTTAAGGTTATATCTATTAACTATTGAAATATAAGTGTACACGTAAGTGTAATAACAAGACATTGTTTTATCAGAAAACAGTATATGGGCATCGCTATTACACCTTTAAAAAAGTTTATCTCCATTATCATTTTAAACGGAAGAAGGTCGAGCCAAATATTTTAGGAAATTCTGTCGGGGTTGCTACAAAAAGAAACAAGAAAGAAAAATCACTAAAAATAAACTGAATAGTTATTACTTTTTTTCCGCTACCGACAACGTAAATACGCATTGCATGCATGGTTACAGGTACCGTAAGTGGTTGATAACATTCGTGGTGTTTGTTGTCGTTGACGACGGAACTTAATTTTTACTTACGGACCTAGGAAAATAATAAACAGAAACGTAACGCTCCAACATATAGGCGAGCAACACATTTTCGTCTATACCTACAGAATCGGCATCCTTTTTACATAACCACTGCTTAAAAAGAGTCGTAACAGGACACATACCTTTTTCGATTTTGTCGGTAACAGGTTCTAACACGCAATATTCGCAGCTTCATTTGCATCCGTGCCCGCAAAAACTGTCACTGGATTGACACAAACAAACAAAATTCGACATTGTTTTCTCCGTTGCTGGGTTGCCATAGGACGCATAGAACGCATAGGTGACTATAAAAATTTGAATCCCAAAAGTTACAAGCCGTATTTTAGAATATTTTCTGATCATTTTTAAGTATTATATTTCCGATAGCGGAAAAAAAATAATAAGCAACATGGAACGTAATGACAATTAACATTTTCGGCAGGCGACGAGCCTCGGCTCCGCCTCGGTTCGTATTCGCCTACCTCAAATGTTAATACGTCCTTACGTTCCTTGTTGCTTAAATAACTATTTCCGCTACCGACAACGTAAATACGCATTGCATTCATGGTTTCAGGTACCATAAGTGGCTGATAATATTCGTGGTGTTTGTTGTCCTTGACGACGGAACTTAATTTTTTACTTACGGACCTAGGAAAATAATAAACAGAAACGTAACGCTCCAATATATAGGCGAGCAACACATTTTCGTCTATACCTATAGCATCGGCATCCTTTTTACACAACCACTGCTTAAAAAAGTCGTAACAGGTAAAAGGTCGTAAAGTCGTTCTAACACGCGATATTCGCAGCATCGTTTGCATCCATGCCCGCAAAAACTGTCACTGGATTAACACAAACAAAATTCGACATTGTTTTCTCGGTTACTGGGTTGCCATAGGACGCATGGGTGACTATAAAAATTTGAATTCCAAATGTTACAAGCGGTATTTTAGAGTATTTTCTGATCTTTTTTTAGTATTATATTTCCGGTAGCGGAAAAAAAATAATAAGCAACACGGAACGTAATGAGAATTTATAGTTGCTTAAATAACTATTTGTTTGCAATGTATTGATAATCGATATTACTGTTTGAAATGTTTTAGAGCCATGCATACAAAATATTAAAAAAATTATAAGTATTTATGTATTATGCAGTGTATTAAGATCAAAACAAATAGGTTTATATAAATAATAAGCATTTTCAAATGTTCATGTTATTGTATGTTACAAGTTGCGAAAAGAAATTTTGGAAAGGACATAATAATTTCTTTTTTCTACTCCCACAAAATGTCATTTATCGCATATGTTTCCATGACGCTAAGTGACTCTTTAAATACACCTTGATAAACTATGACTTTGTGCATTTTAGCCATGGACTGAAGTTAGCTCCAGATCTTTAAAGCGCTAAAATCAAACGAAACTCAAAATCAAGTTAGTTGTCATTTATCAACAATCTGTCAAAATAAAAAAATAAATAAATGAAACAAGGAATACTTTCAACTTAAATCAAATAAATAATACAAAACATCAGAGAAATTTAGCAGAATTAATGATTTCCTTTAGAAATTGCCATAATGTCTCTAACGTAACTGTTAATGTTTATTTACTCAAGTAGACTAATTTAATAATAATGTACTATTACCATGTTCATTTAAGATGTAATTTTCATAGTATAAATAAAGTACCTTTCATGTAAATAATGAACAACAGTGAAAGTGATGAGGATAGCCCCGAAATTATTCAAGCAGCGACATCGACAACTGCTAATTTGCTGCCGCCGAAATCAAAAAACCAATACGAACGTACGTATAAACTTTTCCAAGATTGGCGTCAAGAAAGGCAAACAAATTCACTTCCTGAAAAGGTATTACTTGCATATTTCGACGACCTTTCGAAAAGGATGAAATCGTCCTCTCTATGGGCAATCTACTCAATGTTGCGGATGACAGTGAATATTAAAAAAAATGTAGATATAAGCAAATACTCTAAATTGTGCGCGTTTCTGAAGCGGAAATCGGACGGTTACAGACCTAAAAAGTCAAAAATTTTGCCACCGCAGCAAATTAAAGAATTTTTGTCGTCTACTCCAGACAAGGAATACTTACTTACAAAGGTAAAATGTAAAATTAAATTAAACAGAAATATAAAAAGTATAAATATTTCAGGTTGGACTAATTTTCGGCATAATGGGAGCTTGTCGGAGAGCAGAATTGATGAATATTGAAGACCTCAACTCTGCCATCTTAGTTCGCATTCCCGATACAAAGACAAAAACAGAACGTCAGTTTGTTATTGGAGGTACTTTCTACTATACCTGTAAGAAATACATAGAACTTCGACCCACAAACCTAACAAGTACCCGATTTTACCTAAATTACCAGCAAGGAAAATGTACAAAACATATGTATTGGAATAAATAAATTTGGAAGCCTCCCTAGCGTTGTAGCAAAATTTTTAAAGTTGCCTGACCCTACTTGTTACACCGGACATTGTTTAAGAAGATCATCAGCGATGATTTTAATAGACTCGGGTGCGAACATAACAGCTTTAAAGCGTCATGAAGGATGTCGCTCTACCACTGTAGCAGAGGGTTATCTAGACCACTCATTAAGCAACAAAATTGAGACAGGGAATAAAATCTTCAATACCGTACAAAATGGTGATGTGCAAAATAATGTGGAGAATATTAATATTCCAATTACTGAAAGTTCCAGCTTTAATTTACACGAAAATGAAACAAGGGATACTTTCAACTTAAATAATACACAACACCAAAGAAATTTAGGAGAATAAATGATTTCCTTTAGCAATTTCCACGTCTCTAATGTAACTTTTAATGTGTATCTACCCAAGTAGACTAATTTAGTAATATTATGATGTTCATTTAAAATAATAAAATAATTTCAAAACTTTACCAATTTAGTCGTAGAAAAAGTATAGTATGCAATTCGTGTTATAGACTTCTCTAGACACTCGTTAATAAACACTCGCTTCGCTACGCTCCTCTCGTGCCTCATTAACTAGTGACTAAAGTGCCGTTTATAACACTTGTTGCATAATACACTATTATCCACTATCGCATTAAAAGTAGGCACTTTTGCATCAATTTTCGTTGCAAAAGTGACTTTTTAGAATATTAGTGCTTTATGTTTTTATGGCACGAAAATGTCAAATTGTTTTTAAGACATAGAAATGTCAAATTTGACAGATGAAAATATTATAGCACAAAATTTCAGCGAAAAACAAATTTTTATTAAATCATTACAAATAATTATTAAACTCTATAATACGAACGAAATGGCAGATTTAAGAACTCTTAAGATATAATTTAATACAAGTTGAAGCAATTACAATACAGCGAAACTTTTGCAAGTATGCCTAAGAGAAGGGGGGTACGATTCGCAACCTCCTACCTTCATTACACACCCGCATGATTATATATACTTGCAAAAGTTTCGCTCTGTTGTAATTGCTTCTACTTGCATTAAATTAAACTGTATAATGAATGTTAATGTTAATTTTGCAGTTTGTGCAATTTTCTATGATAATCCTTGGCGTCTGATTAAGAAGTTTGAGGAAGAACATTTGGAATATTTACTTGATTAGTTATTTCGCGCAACATGTCACCTCTTCATGTTTGGATATTTCTATGCCTATGCGTGGTTTCGCACAAAAACAAGGAAAAAAACCTGATCTAAAAATAAAAAATATTTTTTTAAGTGTATTTTCACCCGCTGAATCTGAATTCACCATTAAAATTCGCCTATCAGGCTTCCGTTTCACGTTTGTTTCGAAAAATAGGCAAATTTAGCGATTTTTAGGTTTTTTAGGTTTAGGGCCCAACCTATGCCCTCACGGCCAATTCTGAGGGCGGATCTGAAATCAGCGGGTCAAAATACATATGACCACATGTGTCGCATACCCAGATCATGGCAGTTTTTTTTTGTGGGGCTGTGTTATTACCGATGATATTTTGGAGATAAAGCGAGCTGCTTAGGTTTCAACGACTAAATATCATCGGTTATTAATCGTATCACGAGTTATATTTAGTGAGAGAATATAACGAATAAAATTTGATAATCTTGATGACAGCTCACATATTGCAATGTTTTAATTCGTCTTGTAGTTTCTTGCAGCACAAAGACTATGTAAACTGTCGGCACTGCTACTGTTTATTAATCGCGGAGTTTCTGGGCATCGTATTTTTCACCATTTCACTGATTTTACTGTTGGAGATTGTATCTTAACGGTTTGTTACGTCCATTTTGAGGTTTGAAATTCTGACAGGATCACAATAAATTATCACCCCTACTTTTGTTTTTATCATCGCGGTGATATAAATGCTGCTATGCATTTCCTTGCATCTGATTGGCTGAAAATACATTCCAGTAGGCCATGAGTTGTATTCTCACTTTAATTCCACTTTGAACACAAATCGAAAAATAGAAGTTACAAGAACTTAAATAAAAGAGGTCTCAACCAAATTAGTAAAGTTATTGGGCGTGTGTGTGTTTCAAATGGAAATGAAGTACGATGATAATTTAAATAGTTGTTAAATATAAATGTGAATGTTGGCTGTTAAATGGAAATACAAATTTCATATTCATAAACTCATAGCAACTTTTAAGTGGGGTTAAACTCCCCAGTGACGCACTCAGGATGTGATTTTGGAGGGGCTATACGATAAAATATTTTTATGAAAATTCATTACATGGGTATAAACATATTTTTAAAGAATAATAAGAGAATAGAAGAGTACCCGCGAGGCCCAAAAGAGTGTGACATAATGATAAATCTGTTTAGATTACATGCTGTATATTTTGTTGCTTACTTCCGTGCCTTTTATGGTTACCTATATACTCAAACATTTTATTGAAATAGGTTCAGTAAAATCCGTATCAAAAATAGAACCTAAAAACTGATTTAGTTTTGCACCAATGCATTGGTTTAAAAAATGAATAAGAAATTAAAACAGTATCTCGTTAACAAAATTATACAAAGTACTTAATTAATAAGGTCTGATAGTCCCGTTAGCCAAGTTTTATTGATTAAGGGCCGGTATTATAAAGGTCATTTAAATTTAATTGACGATTAAAATTAATTGACATTTGTCCTTCATGTATTTTGCATATAACCAAACTTCATTTAAATTTTAATCTTCAGTTAAATTTAACTGACCTTTATAATACCGGCCCTTAGTTATTCAGGGAGTCCAAAATTTAGTGTCAAACTTTTCAAATTATGAAGCACCCTATTTTTCTTATTTTTAATTGATAACCGTGTATATTTTTTTTATATCATTCCAAGCGGAAATTAAAAGCAAACATTTTTCCTAATTACAACCCATTGCAATTCCTGACACAATAATGATAGATTGTTTGACAAGTTTTGAAAGCTTCGTTTTGCATGCGAGTACCAATTTGCATTTACGAGCCCGTAGGGCAAGGTACGAGCTTGAAATGTAGCTTTCAAAACGTGTTGAACGCTCTGCTTTTCCAGCGACCAAACATTTTCTTAAGGATATTTCAATCATAATTTTTCTCGAATTTACCCGCGTCTATCTCAATTAAATATGTGCGTATTATTAATGTCAAAACATTCTTAACTACTAATATTACCATTAAAAAAATCTATTAATAAATAATTAATTGTTCTTCGTCGCTACCAATTTTATTCACATTTTATACATTTTTTGAAGTTTGAGGATTTTACTTTCAAAACTTGCTGTGAAAATTAAATTTTTAAGCATGACATTACTTGTCAAAAGTGACAAATATCCAATTGACAACTTTCAATGCAAACGTAATGCGATGATATTTCTATTTTCGGGAGAGGTCGTAGGACGAAGTTATTTGCAGACAACTCGTTGTAACAATTATTCCAATGGCCATTTTAATGAATAAAATTCAAAGTGGTGGCATTGAAAAACAATGTGTTGACATAAAATATTTTGTAATTATAATTATCATTATTATTTATTATTATACTACTGAATAGTTATTAAAATAGCCATATGTTACCCGGCGCGTACACCAGAATTACTGCATGTGTGGTAAATGATGGACGCGCCAGGTTATTTTAATAACTTCATAATTGCAATTACAAAATATGTTATGACTACAAACTGTTTTTCATTCCATTTCGATTTTTATAAATTATTAAAATGACCAAAGGAATAATTGTTACAACTAGTTTTCTGCAAATCATTTTTGTTGTGGTAGGAATTGCGAAAAGGTTGTAATAGGGAAAAATATTTGTTTTTATTATTCCGCATGAAATGACGTCAAAATATACACTGGCTTCAATTAAAAATAAGAAAAATAAAGTGCTTTAAATTTTGAAAAGTTTGACACTAAATTTTGGACAGGTCGGCCCACTAGCCGCGTGCGTTAGCGCTCTAGGACTAATGCGGAGGGTCCTGGGTTCGAATCCTGGCGAGGGTGTTTGTGGATGTCTATTTTTATTTAATATGAATAATGTATTATAAATCATCGGTTGTGGCTGAATGACCTACACTGTCTAAGCCAATGTCCCATATGATCCATAATTCCCCAACCCAAATTTCCGTCAATCATCCGTCCTTTAAAAAAAATAAAAAAAAATTGGACAGCCTGTATATATCAATAAAACTGCGTTAATCGAACTGTCAGACCTTATTTAATAAGTACCTCTTATAGTTTTAAAAACGAGGCCCTATTTTTATATTTTTAATAATTTTTTAAACCAATGCGATGGTGCATGGTGCAAACCTGATGTTTTCTAATCACTGAACCGATTTAAATAAAATTTAAGTAGCATGCAGGTAGCGATAACAGGCACCAAAATAAGCAATAAAATATACAGTATGTAATCTAAATAGATATATATTCATGACGTCATATTTTTTGGGGCATCCTATAGAATCAAAAATATTTTTCTGAAAAACAAGTATATTCTGCGTAAAATATTAAAATCCTAACTTAATTTGTAACTGAGTTATAAAAGACGGGAAGTGAAATGCAGGACACTGTTATAATTCTGGTGAATTCTCCGGGTAACCCATGATTATTTTAATAACTATTTTAAAGTACAATTATAGATAATAATAATAATTGTAATTACTAAATATGTTATGTTAACCCAATTTTTTTTCAAAGCCCCTCTAGATTTTTATTCATTAAAATGGCTATTGGAATAATTGTTAATTCCGCATGGAATGACATAAACATACACAGGGGCTCCAATTAAAAATAGGAAAAATAAAGTGCTTTAAAGTTTGAAATGTTTGACACTAAATTTTGGACACCCTGTATAATTCATATCAATCAAACTTGGTTACCCGGACTATCAGACCCTACTTAATATATATTATTCTTGTATAATTTTCTTAACAAGGCACTTTTTTTTTTGCTGATATCACTGAACCGATTTTCAGCTATGTACACGTTCTTTTTGCATCACCATCTGCCAGTGTCAGTCACTGAAAATATTTTTGAATCGATGAAGGGAGGGGGTTTTGATCCGGAAACTTCGTCGATTTCGATCCCTCAAAGGAGGGTTGGTAATGTTTCCGGCCTTTTATAACAGAGACTAAACTCACGGTCAGCTGCAATTGGGAGGTATAAAAAGGAACCCACACTAACCTGTGCCGTCTCCGTTCCACGTACCACGTAGGCCCTCGGGTTGTAAATCCTGGCGCGTGGTCCCGCGGTACAAGTTCCAGACTCCTGCGGACGGAACTCTTGGCCGTGACAATTTCGGCCCGATTAATTGTATATTATATATAAAGAAAAATGTGGCTGGCGACTCGATCTATGATAGTGCCCGAACGATTTTTATCGGCGTCTCTTTCGACTGCCGAACGAACAAGTAATGTCTTCACTTCTTCCAAAAATGCACACTAAAGTCGCGCATGTGTGGTCTATGGGGTATGAAAAAACGAGGTTCAGATGGAGAAGGAGTGTTAAGAATAGACTCTGTTATCTCCACCGAACATAACCCCCCAACCAAAATTAATGAATTTTGAAAACGAGTGGCTTTTCGCCAAGCAAAAAAAAAACAAATTAAATGAAATAACTGCCATTAAACAAATTCGACAGAAAGAATCCGAATCAAACAACAAAAAAAAAATTGGACAATAAAGGGAATTAATTACAATCTACTTAAATTACAAAGGGAAAGTGGGAAATGGAAAGGGATATTATTTAATGCTCAGGAAACGGTATTAATTTGGTAAGAGGTCGGATTATCTCTCCGACTGCCGTCCCTTCCAAAATGACTGTACGAGTTGTGTAGTCAATTGCCACCGACCAAGTCTCGAAATGTTAACATCTAATACATCTAATTCGGGTCTAGCATGAATGGGACCGCCAATCAAAAAATGTCCCGGGGTTAAATAATCAAAGTTATCATCGGGAGAATTCGAAAGCGCGCAAAGTGGTCTTGAATTCAAAATGCCCTCGATCCGAGTAAATACGGTAACAAATTCTTCATACGTCAAAGTTTGTGATCCCACAATTCGTTTGAAGTGATGCTTTGCCGATTTAACACCCGACTCCCATAACCCGCCGAAATGGGGCGCGTAGGGGGGATTGAAGTTCCATTCAATATTTCGTTCAGCCAAATAATGAGCGAATTTTTCATTATTTGCTTCCAAAAAACGAGTAATTTCCGATATTTCTCTCGCGGCTCCTTTAAAATTTCGACCTTGATCTGAATAGATGTGGTTTGGTAACCCGCGACGAGCTATAAATCTGTCTAGAGCGGCTAGACAACCGTTTGTAGTAAGATCGGTTACTGCTTCCAAATGTAGTGCTTTGGTTACCATACAAACAAAGACAGCGAGGTAACACTTAACAATTTTAGCGGTGCGTAAACTGGACACCCTAATAAAAAAAGGTCCAGCAAAATCAATTCCCGTGTGCGAAAAACATCGACTGGGTTGTACACGATAGTTAGGAAGATCAGCCATTTGAGGCTGTATCGGCGTAGATTGGAAACGGTAACAAATCAAACATCGAAAAATACATTTTCTAATTAAGTCACGCGCATTTGGAATCCAAAATTGACGATGCAACAATGACTGTACCAATTGAGGCCCTCCATGGGCCGAGTAGAGATGAAAATAGTCAACAAGTAATGTTGCCAAACGACTCTCCCGAGGAATCAACAAAGGATGACGTGCGCCTTCCGGAATTTTTGCCCATTTTAATCTACCCCCCACCATGACGAAACCCTGGGGGTTGACAAATGGCGACAAATTACGATAACGCTTAGAACATAATTTGTTCTTATCAATAGAACTGATCTCAGCGCTCAAATGATGCGCCTGAGTCACTTTAACAACAAATTGCAACGCGTCATTATATTCCCGAGCCGATAAGGGACCTACTGGTAAATTGCTATTATCAACCTTGTTCGTCTTGCATTTTAATATAAATACAAATCGTTTCACATATGCGACTATTCTTTGTAATTTTAATAACGACGAAGTACGATTAATTAATTCAATATATTCCAGACTATTGACTGAAAAAACTGACAAATTAATACAGTGCTCCTTTATTTCTGGCAATTTCGAGGGAATTTCGAATAAATTCTTAGGCCATGCATCTTCCTTCTCATATAGGAAGCTCGGTCCGTCCCACCAAAGCGAGTGTTCCAATAACTCCGACGGTAACAATCCTCGACTAGCAGCATCCGCTGGATTATCATTACCGGGAACGAATCTCCAACGTGCGTCGGGTAAACATTCATGAACCTGCATCACACGATTAGCGACAAATATTTTTAATCGATGAGGCGAGGTTTTTATCCACGCAAGGGCGATGGATGAATCCGAAAAACAAATAGGAGTATCCAATTCTAGCAATGATAGAGAAATTTTAACTGAAGCCAAGAGCTTCGACAATAAACAAACAGCACCAAGCTCCAATCTTGGAATAGTCCAGGTTTTCAAGGGTGCAACTCGAGTCTTAGCTGCAACGATACTCATTTTCACCTGTGAACCAACTTCTAGGCGCAGATAAACCACTGCACCCATTCCAACCGAACTTGCATCTGAAAACCCAATGAGCCGCGCTCTAGTTGTCCCCGAGGACATTATGTAACGCGGTATAGCGATTTTCTCCAATAATGGCAATTCCTCTACGATGTGATTCCAGTGCTGAAGGACATCATTAGGCAATGGGTCGTCCCAATCTATCTTCAACAACCAAAGTCGTTGTAACAAAGCTTTGAGTGCGAAAACAAATGGCGCGAGGTATCCATTTACATCATAAATCCGTGCAACCTTAGAAAGTATACCGCGCTTACTCGCCTTTTCGTTATCAACTTGAATAACGTAACAAAAATGATCACTCTTGGAATTCCAATTTAATCCTAAAACCTTAATGGGAGATACGCCCATACCTGGAACCTCCTGTAGCTCCGAAGTCGAGATAGACGGTACCATCTCCTGTGAAGTAGACCATTTTCCAAGTTCAAATCCACCTAATTGTAACAACGAAATTAATTGATGACGCAACTCCATAACCTCCGACTCTGTATCTGCACCAGTTAAGATATCATCGACATAAACAGAACTTTCCAACGCTGCCGAGGCCAATGGAAATTTATGTCCATCATCTTTTACCAACTGTTGCAGAACACGCTGTGCCAGAAATGGACTACAGGTGGCACCAAAAATCACACGAGTGTGTTCCCATTCCTGAACAGGCTCGTTTTCTGACCACCGCCAAAATATATGCTGAAACTGACGATCTGATGGATGCAATTCAATTTCTCTAAACATTTGTTTGATATCACACGTAAGAGCTATTTTCGGCAAACGAAAACGCGTGATGATTTGTCCTATTTCAGACTGTAATTTGGGCCCGCTCAACAAGGTATCATTCAAGCTGACACCGTGTGGATCTTTTTCGGCTGGATTAAAAACGACACGGATTTTCAACCCGGATGAATTTGGTTTAATCACAGCATGGTGTGTGAGTATATAGGGTACGAAATTAGTTGTAGGGGCTAAATGTCCCTGTGATACATAATCACGAATATTTTCCGAATACAATTGACGCAAAGTGTCATCAATACGAAAGCGTTCTTCTAATCTTAAGAAACGCTTGAGCGCAATCTCACGATTGCAACCTAAGCGAGTTTCAGCATCCTTGAAAGGCAAGCGAGTGCTGTAACGCCCATTACAATTCCGAGTGGTTGTATCACAAAAAAAGCGTTCACAGGCCGCATCTTCTGGCGATGGCGACGGAACATTATAAACTTCTTCGTGCTCCCAAAATGCGCGAAAAGTTTTATCCAACGAAATATTCGAATTAATATTGGACAACATTGTTACAACCGACAATGCATTTTTGTTGACGTCATCGAGAATAGGTATCGAACCCATTATGACCCAACCAAGTTTGGTGAGAACCGCTGACGGTAAACCTTTTATGTGACTTGGCACTTCCGGCGACAAATGGAGGGTGGCTCCTACCCCTAAAAGTAAATCAATGGGACCGGTTTTATCGAAGTCCGGATCCGCCAATTCTAAACGAGCAAAACGATTCTTGATTTCAGGAGCTATTTCGACCGTGGGCAGTTCCGCAGTTATACGAGATATTACGACGGCCTGAAAATTAAACGACGCTTGGATATCCCTAGTCGGAGCGATGCTACAAGTAACCATTCCTTGCGACCGCCCGGGAGACGTAGAACCTACGCCTGTAAGCTCATAAGGACACTTAGTGCGTGCCAAACCTAAACGTTGCGCCAATGCTGTCGTAATAATATTCACTTGACTACCCGTATCGAAAACTAAACGACATTTATGCCACTCTCCTGTAATCCCTAACAATAACGCCTGAGCTGTACCTAGAAGAACCTGGGTATCTGTCGATGAAGCACAAGAATTTATCAAAGTGACGGATTTCAAACTAGAAGTGACGCCACTGAGCGCCGGCTGCTGTTCCGAAAAATCACTAACAGCTGGCTTTTGCTCCGAATAATTAGTAAAATGCAACAACGAATTATGTGTGTTACTTCCACAACTAACACAAGAAAATTTAGAACCACAATGCGAAACTCTGTGTTCTCCAAAACATGCGTAACAACGTTTATGTGTCCGCACTATATTATACCTAGCCCTGGGGCTGGCTGCCAAAAACGAAGGACATTTATTCAATTTATGTCGCCCTGAACAACAAATACATTGACTCAACAAGTTCGATTGATTCTCTGAATTTTGTACGCTCATGGAAATACGCATACGTTTAATATTTCTATCATCCGATTTAACAAAGCGTTTATTTTCGCATCCAGAGTCGACAGAAGCTAATTCGTCGACAGAACACTGATCACGTAAATACGAAATTAAATTATCGAACTCAGGAAAATCTGTATTTAGATATTTTCCTTCAAAGGACTTCCTAGTTCGGTGATCCAGGAGACGTAATGCTATCTCTAGTAAAACATAATCACCGAAATTAGGTATATTAAGCGAACGAAGGGCACTCATATTTGCCGACAAAATATCTATTAATTCACGCAATCCCTGATTCGATTTAAGGGCCTTTAAATTAAATATTGCCGCCAAATAATGATTTGCTATCAATCGTTTACTAGTATATCGTTCAACTAATAAATCGTACGCAATGGAGTAATTATCTGGTTGAAATGTAACCGTGCTCACTAATCTAAGAGCTTCTCCTTCTAAATAACTGAGAAGATACGAAAATTTCTTTATAACCGGTAAATTTGAATTATGAATAATATCATTGTACAAACCTATAAAGGCTGGAAAATCTTCATGTTTTCCCGAGAATTTTTTAATATTAATTTCCGGTAAATTTACGCTGTATTCCGCGGTGTGTGTTGCTACCGTACCGTTTTTTCTCAGAGCATACTCATCCGCCGCGACCAAAATAGCGACATATAACTCGTCAAACGCCCTAACCGCACCAACCGTGTCAGTTTGCAACTGATCATATTGCACCGATAATATCGAGAGCTCATCCATGATCGCTGAGAATTTTTCTTCCGTTTCCGGTAATCGCGATACGCGCATTTGAAAAGTCTTCAGGTTTTGCGGTAATGAAGGTATTAAATCAAAACAAATTTGCAATTGTTCCCAACACCGCTCTTTGCGAGAAGTTAATAATGCGTGTTGTTTGAGCTCTTTAGCCGAGGGTTGCGCGACAATTGTGGGCTGAGTCATCTTGAATATGCACGAAAATAAGTATAATTAAATAATCGACAAGAACGTATCCAAATAGACACGCTATCTTAATAATTATTGAAATAATATTAATAACGCGGAGCAACGCGCAACAAATATGCAAAGAGAGTCTCGCAGAAAACAATAGAATTTTACGTTCCCTTCGCGCGCGCACCCACTTCTGATCCCCACTTAGGCAGATTCGCGCTCGGGCCGAAGACGTTCGGACCGCGTCGCTGCGTTTGCGTATCGCGCTTATGAAAGGAAGGGGAAGATGAACGTTGGAAGCCGTGCGGATACACGTGGCGAAAAATGGCGAATTTCTCGCAGGATAATTTTCACTCTTTTGGTTTTAAAAATTCAAAAAATGCAAAAGGGTAAAAAATGACTCTAAATAACTGGATTTCACGACTATCCGGTTCGAAGGACCATTTGAAGGGAGGGGGTTTTGATCCGGAAACTTCGTCGATTTCGATCCCTCAAAGGAGGGTTGGTAATGTTTCCGGCCTTTTATAACAGAGACTAAACTCACGGTCAGCTGCAATTGGGAGGTATAAAAAGGAACCCACACTAACCTGTGCCGTCTCCGTTCCACGTACCACGTAGGCCCTCGGGTTGTAAATCCTGGCGCGTGGTCCCGCGGTACAAGTTCCAGACTCCTGCGGACGGAACTCTTGGCCGTGACAATTTCGGCCCGATTAATTGTATATTATATATAAAGAAAAATGTGGCTGGCGACTCGATCTATGATAGTGCCCGAACGATTTTTATCGGCGTCTCTTTCGACTGCCGAACGAACAAGTAATGTCTTCACTTCTTCCAAAAATGCACACTAAAGTCGCGCATGTGTGGTCTATGGGGTATGAAAAAACGAGGTTCACATGGAGAAGGAGTGTTAAGAATAGACTCTGTTATCTCCACCGAACAATCGATATTGTTTCAATGAAAAATATAGCCTCAGAAGAGGAACAAAGGTAAAAAATACATCGCAAAAGAAAAGACTTTGTTAATAAACATTATGAAAGAGTAAATATCAATTAAAATATGTGTAATGTAATCGCAGAACCTAGCCGCAAATTCACAATTTGAATTCCTGAGTACCATTTCAAACCTTCCTTATTTGAAGCTTATAGGAATAGTTGAAGACAAATCAACTAACTATTCAAGTGTGCAGAAGAAGGCAGAGGTGTGGGTTAGAACAACGATTGATAATATTGTAAAAAGTTCCATGTGCTCATAATCTACAAAAACGCCTTTCGACAAACGGAGTTTGAAATATACGGCCCGGGCCAAAGCCCGGCTCGTGCAGGCCTCTGGGCTAGGTATTGTAATGTTTCCCTATAGTATCAAATAGGTGAAGATTTAACAAAATCTCTAGGTTACCTACCTGCATAGTTTCTTTGTTTTTGGTGCTCATGGAGTATTTGATTACGACTTCTGTTAATCGTTTTCCAGTTTAATACCTTTTGGGCAATTTTTGCTGTGTGTGCTTGAGAATAAGAACGTCTTGGGCAGATTTGGAGACGTTAGAATAAAATCTAATCTTTCATGAAATCTACGAATGTCCTGCATACTAAGTTGTTCACAAACCAAGACTTTCTTTTTACCATGATGGCAGTCCGTCATTTGGGTAGCCTTGGCCTTGTATCTGTAATGTGTAAAACCAGTAACTATAATCATTTAATAATAAATGAAAGAAATCAACTTTCAAAAGCAGAATACTGAGCATTGCCAAAGAATAATTTTTCATGCTTGCTCTTGCCTTTCAAGTTTGGTGGTGTTTTTGTTCCAGTTTTGAGGCAGGTACTTTCTTTTTCTTGTACGTTCTCTTCTTCCACTACAAAAACTTACAAATGACTGATAATTACTCGAAACGTGGAGTTGAAACACAGAGGATACAAACTACAAACAAAAAACTCGACAAAGCGGTTATGGTTGCAAGGAGCGAGTTTTGTTCTGTTCCGCGCAATGTAGCAGTTTTGTTACTGACTTGCCAATGTAAGAGAAGAGTTTTGGAACTCATATCGACTTTCAGACTGCAAAATTGCAAACATTTGCAAAAAGTTTACGCCAGTTTAGTTGTCATAAAAAAATCGGGTTTATTGCTTGTATATCTTTAAACGCATATTTTGGTTTTTACTTTAGTAACAATTGATTATCTAACTCAAGACCCTCATTACAATCTAAAATAATTATTAAATACACTCGTAAATCTACTGTTTGAATCCACAAAAAGTATAGATTATAAAAAGTCTATAAATGACTATTTTTTTTATCAATTCCACGACGAAATTAAATGAAACAATAGATTATTTATGTATCATTTATACATGTTTGCGACTGTTAAGATAACTAGCCACTAGGCAAGATGATATTTACCTCTAAAATGACTCCGCGACCCATATCTGTTTATTTATAACTGACGAATGAATAGTAAACAGTGAGATCAGAAAGTCGAAAATAGTTGGCAGCACATTTTCCGAAAATCCCCATAATAATTCAAGTGAAATTATATTGGCTGTATGGAATTCTCCAATGTAGTGCAGTGTACATTTTGTTCATTTTGACACCTTGTGATTTTGTAGAGTTACTTCTTTTACTATATGAATATGGATCGCTAACGACAACTTCATGTCTCCAAGCAACGGTGGCACGGCAAGACTGTAAGGGTTGAAGTATGTTACTAAATTGGTAGCCATTTGGTATCTATGACATATAACTCGATGAGCTCGTGACATGGCAGTGTGGTTTCTTGTCTTTTCATTGCTTCAATGTTGTGATACTGTGAAACACCATGGCGATATATTGCTTTGTTGAAGGCGTTTATGCAAGCCACCGACGCGATAATAATACTCGTTGACCGATGTACGGGTAAGCTAATTTTTAAACAAAAATGCTGCCAACCTTAAAAAAAAACAAAATTGTTTAAAGGACAATAAATACAACTATTTTTATATTACCCGATTTCTTTGCACCCCGTTGTATAACCTTAAAATAATTTCACTGTATTTTCTGGGTTGTAAGATAAATTGCCGCATAAAGATTGTTTACACAGCCGAAAATATAATACCAGTATTATGTCAATTTAAGCCAGATGTATATTTATAACCATTGTGAAATCCACGCTAGGTGTCGTAAGAAAAATAATTTTCATAACTCGTGCAAAATATTGCTCGTGCGAAGTAAACACTCGGCCTCGATCGTCGAACTCCACATTAGCTATTTGCCAGTTTTGGCCCTTATTATAACATATAATTTTTTGCGCTACCGTTCTATATTGCTATGCTTACTGTGTGTGTATTTAGTCACGTTCGAATGGCTTTCCCGGACTAATTTCGGTTGCTAGGAAACTCACAAAATAACAAGCCTGTTCTGAGTCATGGCAGTCCTAGTACCGTTATGGGCTAGATAAAAGAGCAGCGATTTTTAATTATAGAAGTCGTTTTGAACTATTTTTTTACTATTTTTATAACTATTTTAAATCGGTAGCGCAAAAAATACTATACAACACTCGGTTCGTGCCTTCAAACAGAGCACTTACCGAACTTGTGTCGTAATATACTATAACCTGTCACATGATATCACTTAAGCAGTTGACTTATATAAACCGTTGCATGAGCACAAATAAATCGATACTATTCTCTATTCAAGCAACCAAAACCCCGCCGTCCAAATTATCGTTCGGTAGATCCGACCCAACCGCTTATAGTTTTTATGTACCTTTTAGGTTTATTTATTTGTTTTGTGTTTAATATGCCCGTTGGAGTATTGTAATAAACTTATGTTTTGCTTTCAGAGGTCGGGAAGTGTGAGGGGCG
This sequence comes from Ocypus olens, assembly GCA_910593695.2. Lineage (NCBI taxonomy): Eukaryota > Metazoa > Arthropoda > Insecta > Coleoptera > Staphylinidae > Ocypus > Ocypus olens. Next base: position 18,787,559 of record OU343056.1, read on the forward strand.
AAGACATTCCTTACATCCTAGGGCTTCCTCTAGTTGGTGGTGGGGTTTTCTTTCCACACAACTACAGCCACGGAGACGTCACCGTTTCAAAAACTCTAATTCATTACTTAAGTAATTTCGTCAGGAAAGGGTGAGTGTACCATTAAATTATAAGTTTCTATATTTAATAAAAATCTGTAATGATTGTGCAAACAAAATTTACGTGTGTGTGAAGTTGCCTATGATTTTAACCAAGCAAGTAATGAGGTCTCATTTGCCCTTTCTTTCCTTAACTGTACTCTCTAATCATGTATATTTTACTGATATATAGTTAACCGATTATCTTCTGTGAGTGTACAAGATTTTAACAGATAATTTAATGAGTGTTTTATAATAGTTATTTGTTTAACAAGACAATAAAGTGACAGATTTACGGACGCGGCTGGAATCCAGCCAAGTCAGGAAATCTGCTTTATTGCCGAGTTAAACACATAATTTTTTCGCGGATTGTTTAGGAGAAATTAATAATAACTTGCAATGCGATAATTTTTAATATATTTAATTCTATCAACATATCGCAGGTTGCTTTGTAAAATGTTTGTAGGTACCCAAGTAAAACAAAAATTGACATTTATAATAGACATTGTGTTGCCCGCATTTTGACGGTGTGTGTGGTGTAATCATTTATAATCATAATGATCATGATTTCGTAAGTGACATGCAATGAATATTTAAATCGTACGGACCGTATAATTATTTCGATTGATGGTTGATGGTTGATGGTGGAAGCCATTACTTTGTGATACATTTTGATTCAGGAACTTTTCAATAAAATGCACTTTCTTGGTATCACACACATTTCTTTACGATTAAAAATGTTACAGTGATTATGTTCATATTATTTTTGTTCAATGATTAAATCGAAATAAAACTTACATAATATGTAGCCTCCAAATCCTTTTTGATCATTTTTCGGATCGCTGCTCGGTTTCAATTACGTGGGAAAGTTAGGCAAACACACGGTGCTTGGAGAAAACTTACTCGGGGTTGTTAATACTTCGCAGAAGCTGTTATTGTGTTTCTTCCACAGGCAATATATGAAGGAAAGTCTCTCGTTTTACGGTGCCAGGAAATAAGTGCGCCGGTCGAAGACGTTTAAACGTCAAATGCCGGGCCACCAGGAGCCGGTCGCGGCAAACAAATTTCGCCACCGTACAGCGACTCGATTTTGGTGCGTGGATAAAGGTGACTTTACACTGTATGATTTATCATATGACTTATCATATGATTTTATCACGTGTAAAATCACACGGACGGCTTAGCTTATGATTTTTACGAAATTGAGTTTACACTGTATGACAACGTTTTAGAATTGCGTGTGATTTGTGCGCGTGGCACAGTGGTTTACATATAGGTTATGTTTACACTTTGAGGTTGTGCTGCTATAGCAGGAATATAAAAGATAAACATGATCGAGGAAGAATTACGTTTGAGGGCCATTGCAACGTGTCTGTTACTAATAGTACGTCGAAGAGAATTATGTCAAGTAGAAAAAAAGAGAAGGAAAAGAAAGTTTTGGGCACGTCAGTGGCTTCTGCGACGAGATTGTGGACGGGGCATGTCAAATTTAGTGTTCAATGAATTAAAATATGAAGACCCTGCTAGTTTTAAGATTTTTTGTCGGATGTCATCAAATGCATTTTATTCACTTTTTACAAAAATGCACGTGTGAACTTATCAACACGCAACACAATATTAATAGAGTTAAGTGTTTCGACTCCAGTCAATATTTCCACTCCGCCGATAACGTAGTTCAATGACATTACCGATAATCATATGAAAAATCATAAGGAATAGGCGCTGTCCTATTCCCAAAAACAGGCTGGAATTCGATATGATTTTGCTTATGATTTTCCTTATGACTAGTTCGGCATGATAAATCATATAGTGTGAACATAAAATTTGTTGCTATGACAAAATCATATGATAAAGTCATATGATAAATCATACAATGTAAAGCCACCTTTAGTAAGGGACTCGCATGGAGGTCGGGGAAAACACGCGCGGTATTATTAAAACTTCGGGGAACCAGTTTTTAGCCTTTTTGGCACGGGACATTAGAAGGCAACTCTCAATTAAGCGAAAAATATATTGTAATGTCAAACAAATTTCCGGGTGGCTTCTATTGGTCGACGCGGCGTCTCATCTGAATGGCGAAATAACATGACGTAGTCTTACCTGATTGGCTCATTACTTTTACAGCCTAGGCATAAATAAGCATTTTTAAAGCCTAGTCCGCAAAAGTGATATTTCACGGCCTAAAAGCAGTCCGAAAAATCTTACAAATTTAATCGACAATTGCCCTCATTTGGTTTTAAACCAACGAAATCGAATATTGTTGACGACATGATCCAATAAAATTCTAATTACGATGCGTAACAGACCACGGTGAATTTTATTCATGGCAATTCACCCTGGGTGATATCTTATCAGACAATGCATCATGTTGGTATTTCCTAGTAACGAGTTATTACATCTTCTGTAACGTATAAAAGGTCAATTATTACCGGACTTTTAAACAGTTTGCTCCTGAATACGATCTGTTCGTATTTTCGGGTAATGTGTTAGTACTATCATCAGTAATAGTATTCATAGGCATTTCTCAAAATCTTGGTAAGCTCATTTTTACTACAATTATTGTGGTGCAGATTAACACCCGTCTGACACTTAAACATAATTCTTCAAATTATGATATGTAAACATTCTGTTCGGCCAGTTGCCTTCTTGAATCTAACTCGTGACTGATTTTTCCTAGACAATTAGTAGCGTCTGGATCACTCTTGCCTGTTGCTTCTAGAAAATTGTGATCCCCAAGCTAATAATTGCCGGTAAAATCATAGGCACTCGTTAGATTACTGTTGATAAGTTCTTTCATAAGTAAACAACCAATCAGATTCGTCCATTTTTGTCGAACGCCGCACGCTACAGAAACTTAGAACGTCAATGTCACTGAGAAACGGTAAGACCCCGCGCGTCAGGGCGATTTGTTAAACTTAGGCTGATAAGACCCCCGCTGTCGGTGTCGATGTTCAGATTTATATCATATTCATAGATACCCTTGAATAAAAAATTACGATCGATCTGTCAACGTATAAACATGTCTGAATCACGCTTCGGGACAGAATGCGATGAAGCAATTAATAATTTAATTACAACACCAAAAAACACGGTCAAAAGTAAAAAATACGTATGGAAACTGTTCCAGCATTTTTGTGAGGTAAGAAAATACGAATTGAAAATTGTACTTTTAATAAATAGCTTTTCAAGTTTTGTACATAATTCAAGAACTTATCTTACCGAATGTACCTCGGGCAATGATAAATTCGAGATAATTTTGACTAGTTCCCTCAAGTGCGTTGCTTTAAGTAATTGCCCTCCGCCTGACGGCGTCGGGCAATTACTAAGCAACACACTTTCGGGGTTTAGTCAAAATTATCGCGAAATTATCAGTGCCCTTGGGACATTATAGCTGATAAGAATATCGCATTGAACCGATTAAATACTTTGCGGCTTCAACAAGATGGTGCGCTCCCACACAATAGCCGCATGATAATTAATTGCTTGGTTGAAATGTTCCAAAATATTGTTTTTTCAAATAACGGTTATATACAATTGCTGCCTAAAAATAGGACAGGGATTTTATTAATATGTAGCTATACGCACAACGTGTATCAATTTTATTTACCCACTCCCATGTAATTAATAAACGAACTTTTTCGTTTGCATTCTTTAAGTTCTCACATAAGATGATTTTTATTGTTTTTAAGTGTAAGTTTTTTTGTATAAAAGGTGCTACCGTTAATGATATAAATAAATAAAAATGATCGTTTTCATTTTCGTGAAACTAAATAACGGTTAATACCGGTTATAAGTATATTTAAATTCTATAAGTTAAAAACATGTAAAATGTAATTGAACTTTAAATAAAAGCAAAATTGTTAAAGCATTAAAGCACAATTAATAAAACCTTAAAACAACTTTAATTATAGATAAGATATACTAGCTTAAACATAATAAAAATAATTTGTACAATTAGAGTTACACTGAATTGCACTCACAGAAGTTATGTTGTTAAACGGAATTTCTTTAAGCGGACTCGGTGGTAAATTACTTATATTACACGGACAGTACTCTGGTAGGGGGAATCTTAAGAGGGAGAGAGAGAGAGAGAGAAAATAATAGGGAATTTCCCCGAAGTCTGACGAGCTGCGCGGTAGAAGAACACGCACTTTTTTTCACCTTTAGTTTCCGTTTCCTACAAGGTGTTTGTGTTTAACGAAGGCCCTTTTAAAAAATGCAAAGAACGGTAAAAACCTGTAAAAATTAAAATTACTCTTTCGTGTCCGTTTTCGTTCTTGCAAAAACTTCGGTCAGTTTCGTTATTTCGTGTTCGTTCCGTTCTCAGTCCTTGATTAAAAAAATTCTTCTACATAATTAAGTTATAAGAACTATTTGAAACAATAGTATATTATTAAAGAGAAAGTTGGCCATTACCACGAGGGTGAAGTTATAATATAAATGCAATTCACCCGAGTGCACTTTTTCGCATTATATTAAATAATTACCTAGAGATTTTTCTGTTTATAATAAATTATAACCAAGAATTTTTCTCATATTTGGAAATTGAGGTATTCCGCTGACAAAATTAGGATGTTTATGAATTCATGTTTTCAATGTGTTCGGTGCAAATAACGCGAGAGGAATTGATGGTTTATTTGAATGCATTTATTTGCCATTTCATTCCATCCTTTATTTCCATGCGCACTATTTTTTCCGTTTTTGTTAACCCTCACCCAGAATTAGCCGATTTGAACAATTGGTGCGAACAGAGAGTCGTCCAAGAAACCGCGCGACTAACACGTATTGTGCTTCGCTTATCACTTTGCTCATCACCAAATCGTCCATCGCCAAATTCAATTATTGCACGAAGTGTCGGGCATTTAGTACTTCCCGGGAAGGAGACGGACGCCAAGGAACCACATCAACAGGTTAGTCGGCTAATTTGTCTTTACTCCCATTTTCCCGACATGTAACTGCATTTAATTGATCACCATACGCTGTCGGTAGCTCTCGCGAAATTGTATACAGTCCACTGTTGCTACCGAAGCCACAGCACCCCAAACACAATGGTAACCGAGGTAACAAAACAAATATGGTGGAGCACAGGCTACTAAAAAGCGGTACTCACACGCAATTCCGCACGATTGGACTGGCCATTTCCAATCCCGGGCGAAGGAACGTACGAGTAAATGAAGAACATCGCACAATATAAAAACGCACACTTTTTGTCTCCGCCCGTCTCGCACGGGATAGATCCTTGAAATTTTTTAGTCTGCTTAAAATTCTACGAGCCACTCCAATCGCGACGGATATAACACAGTTTTGGCATTCACACACTAGAATTTGTCCTGTACGGCCTGTGTAAGTAAGGCACGGTTAGGATGGTATTCAATAACCCGCGAAAGAGTGTATATGTGAACGTACCTAAAACACTAATCTGTTAAGTACTCCACTGGAGAAATTTTGACGTTTATGTATACGTGTTTATACAAACAAATGGCAACCATAACAACAACTAAACTGTTGGGCAATGAAACTGCTATCATTTCATTGGTTGAAATCTGTTGGACAATGAAACTGCTATAATTTTATTGGACGTCACCTGTGGAGAAAATGATTCAGCCGAGTAATGGACAACTTTCTCAATCAAAAATGATTCAGTAACGTTTATATTATTTAATAGGATGCGAAAAATATGTTTATTTAGTATCAAAATCATTCTAAGCAAAATGAAATGTTTTAAATTTTTGGCTTGATATCCTCCACAAAATATCATTTAATTTAAAAAAAATACTTCTAAAAATGATTACAATCCATAATGGAGCCCATAAGAAAATCAAAAGTTGGTCATTCTAAAGATGATGATTTTAAAGATGATCTCAAAAGCAAGCATGCTATAGGACCGCTTAAAAAGCGTCTAATCATAAACATCTAGCTTTATTGCTCTTTGAGTAAAAAAATAAAAACAAAATTCCAAAATTTCAATTTTTTCGAATATCTCAAGAACTCGTTTTTTCAGATTATTATTGGGTTTAAAATGCGCGATTTTGTCCCTGTTTAACCGACCCTCTATCTCATTAAATAACCGAATCCCCTTCATTCCTGCGAAATACGACACCGTATATTCTACAATGTTTTGCTTATGCAATAAGCAAAGTAAAATAAAGTATGTTCATTAAAAAAAAACCTCAATTGTGCTATGATTTTTTATTTTTTTAAATTTAAAGTTATTTTAAGTTATTTTAAGTTAACACAAATTGAGGTTGTAACATAACATTGCGGCATGTTTCCACCGATAAATTAATTTGCTGTGATAAACGACGCAGAGAAGACGTATGTTCACCTTCCAAAATGCCTTGGGCTGTGTTAATTGCATCCTAAATACGTTTGACTGGTCTACCACTTCCTGGTTTACGGAGAATACTACCCATTTCATGAAATAATAATAACAGATCATGATAAGGTTTTTTAGGTTCATCATAAATAATGAGAACGTTAGGAAATTCCTCCTGAAACTGTGCCATAGGTGCGTCGAATGAATACACCCAATTTCCGTCCACTTTAGTCCCATTTGGTTTCAACTAGAAACGTTTTTGCTGGTTGCTGTAAACCATTGTGACCATGAAATAATTGTGACTTTTAGAACGATCTGACGTATTGTATCTCAATTCCGAACATGTGCACCAACTTAAATTTTTTGGCACACTTGAGGTTTTTTTTAATGAATATACGATATGAATATTACACATTACAATTTTTTATCTACGATCGCATTAAAAGTAGGTACTTTTTGCATCAATTTTCGTTGCAAAAGTGACTTTTTAGAACACTTGTGCTTATTTATGTTTTTATGGCATGGAAATGTCAAATTTGAGAGATGAAAAAATGACAGCACAAAATTTCAACGAAAAACTTAAATTTTTATTAAATCATTACAAATAATTACTAAACTCTATAATATGAACGAAATGGTAGATTTAAGAACTCTGAAGATATAATTTAACGCAAGTAGAAGCAATTAATACAGAGGAACTTTTACAAGTATGTGTAAGAGAGTGGGGGGGGGGGTTGCGATTCGCAACCTCCTACCTTCATTACACAACCGCATGATTATTTATATGACCACATATACTTGCAAAAGTTTCGCTTTGTTGTAATTGCTTCTAATGTACGTCAACGTTAATTTTGCAGTTTGTGCAATTTTGATGATAATCCTTGGAATATTTAAGTTGTCAAAAATCTCAGCAAAATGAAATTTTTCAAAAATTAACGATCGGGGCCTTGCTGATTGTACACAGAAAACCAATTATAAACTCTTATTATTATCCACACATCTTTTTAAAATCTCCCTATTTTCCTTCACGTAGTTATGTTTCGATATCAATTTGCCGAGCCGTACTTAAAACATTGACTATATTTTGTTTACCTAGGATATGAAATTTACAATTTGAAGATATATGATCTTTAATTTTGGAATGCTTATCAATAGAACGCCCTATTTTTGACTCATTGCCATTTGAAAACATTATGCAGGGTGAACAAAATAATGTATTTCTAATTATTGTACCTGTTAGCCAACTACATTTGTCAAACCATGCAGGCGCGCTCCCAGGGGGTGGATTTGCTAATCAATTTGGAATGAATTTTGAGTATTTTTGGAAAGTTTCAAGTCGATAGCAATTGTTTTTATATTTATTTTGGGTATCCAAAATTGGTTCATATTTTTACAATTTTACACACTGAGCAAAAAAATCTAGAAATGGCGCGAATGTAGTTTTTTAAAAAATCAATTTGAAATGAATTTTGAGTAATATTAGAAAGTTTCAAGTCGATAGCAATGGTTTTTATATTTATTTTTGAGTCTCCAAAATTGGTTCAATTTTCTGTAACTGTACACTCTGATCACATCAAAAGTCCAAAAAATCTAGAAATGGTGCGAATACAGTTTTTTTTTTCGAGAAATCAATTTGGAATAATTTGGAATAATTTTGGAAAGTTTCAAGTTGATAGCAATTGTTTTTATATTTATTTTGGGTCTCCAAAATTGGTTCAATTTTTTGCCAATTTTACACTTCAATCGCATATAAATAAATATATATTTTTTTAAGAAACTAATTTGGGATGAGTTTTGAGTAATTTTTCAAAGTTTCAAGTCGATAGCAATTGTTTTTATATTTATTTTGGGTCACCAAAATTGGTTAAATTTTTTACAACTTTACACACCAAGCACATTCAAAATTTCAAAAATCCAGTAATGTTATGAATGTAGCATTTTAAGTTAATAATTTTGAATTAATTTTGAGTGATTTTGGAAAGTTTCTAGTCGATGGCAATTGTTTTTATATTTATTTTGGGTCACCAAAATTGGTTCTATTTTTTTTTTCAATTTTACACTTCGACCACATCTAGAAATAGAGCGAATACAGTTTTTCTTAACGAAATCAATTTGGAATAAATTTTGAATAATTTTTGAAAGTTTCAAGTCGATTGCAAGTCGGGGGCTTTAGCACATTAAATATGATTTTCATATTGACATAACAACTAATAACTAATAACTAATTTCCGCTAACAGGAACAACAAGTCAGGTATATCTTCGTTCCCGTTCCAGTTTCCGGGTTGTTGTGAAGCTGCCTTAACACAGCTAACAATGGAGAATGCCGCGAGGTTTTCTCTCTACCACGCGGGTGATTTCCGACCAATGAGAAGCCTCTGAGGCTCGCCTCCAATATCGGAATAAATCTGCACATGACAACGAATGCTATATATGTAAACTGTATGGAGGCATATTAAGTTGCATAAATTCCGACTGCGCTGGTTTACGTTTGCCTCAATCCGGCAGGGGTGGGCGCGCTAATTCTAATCATTACAAATCGGGAACATTCCGTTAAAACATCCATTTATAGTTACTATATAATTAATGGGCGGTTCGTTGGTGTAGTGGTGTGTGGGTTCGATTCCCAGCCTGGACGAAAGATTTTTCGGTTTCGAGAAGTATTCGTTCGGGTCCGTGGTTGTTTATATACGTCTTTCATTATTCATTTGTTCATTTATTCATTTAATTTATAACTTAAAATATATATAAAATCGATTATGGCTAATGGTTGTAGGACCAAGGCCAGGCATAACGCCGAAACAAAACATATAATGAATTATCAAAATTATATTAAAGTTAATACGGAATACATTTATATATTTTATAATATAGGAAATTAATGGTAAAGTAATAAAGGTTATTATCTTATACCATGGTGTCAAATGTTATTAGTTCTTTAGGAAGCATTTTCACATCTCTGATAGCACGGTGATACATTTTATCAGGAGACTACTAAACTTTGAACGAAATAAAATCCAATCAAAATACTTGTAGTATTTGTTTATTGCATATATATATCGAAGTATAGACATATATAACATGATTGTTAAAAATAACGACACAATATGAGGAGTAAAGACATGTAAAACCATATAAAATTCATTCTAATTATTTAAAATTCATATTTAACTAGACCTTTATTTGGTATGTTTACAATTAGTTTAGTTTAGAACACCACACATAATAACAACAAACATGAAACGTTAATTAATAAATAAAGTCAAAGTCGCAATACATTTTGCCACCGTGGACATACCAAACTACCTGCCATCAACATGGTAACTCTAGGCTTCCCAATAATTCAAGATAAACAGGCGCAATACTTTTAAGGATTTTGGAAAAAGTTGCAACAATTCTAACTTATTGCCTCCCTGGACATTTAAAAGCACCTGCCATAGTTCCTCTGCGTTAAAAGAACATCTACTGGTAATAAATATGAATATGAAGCATTTCGGGTAGCTTTAGAAAGTTCAACAATTGGCTTTAAAGATGATTTTAGCTCGGTGGGATGAGAAACCCCAGTTATAACCCAGAGCAACATGCAGGTCCTTGACTTGGTCACACCTTTCCCTACCTAGATGGCATTTGCCAAGAGAGCCGCATCCTGTCATCCGGGTCATCTTGCGCGTGCTCAGGAGTCATTGCATTATTTATCGCAGATAATATCTTAGTTTATATAAGAAATTAAGAATGTTTAAGGCAATCTGCAACATCGTTAATAAATGCATTAAAATTATCAAGGGAATAATAGAATAACATTGTAATAGTAGGGGTAACATGGATCAGAACCGATTGCCCCACTTCCGGACGAGACTACGTGTCCAATTGCCGCGGCGTCCACTATCTAGAGTCGTCATGTCAAGCAAATGTCACACAGAAAATTTGAGCTGACTGTGACGCCACTTGCAGACGCCACAATATTTAATGTGTTTTTGTGTCAGTTGGTTACTTCTTTTCTCCGTCTTGGTTGTGCTATAATTTGGTTAATAATTGAGATACATCGATACGATAAGTATATTATTCAGAAGTGAAATTTCAAGAAGAACTCGAATATTGCTTTCGTTTTGCGAAATTCTATCATTCCAGGCACTACCGATTGCTTGTTTTTAGGTGAAAATGGTGCGCGATTATAAACGTAAGACGCCGGCAATCGACAAGGAACAAAAAAAGCGGTCGCAAATGGTCAATCATTACAAAGTGCGGCTTGACATATTCAACATTACGGACTCATTGCGGCGATGCATCAAAGCGCATTGGTACTAGACCAAAACTCGTCAATCAAACATTGTTGACGGCAGCATTGAATGCAGTAAGAGGCGGAATGGATGTAACGAACGTTGCCAAACAATTCAACTTAGGTTATGAAACAGTGCGTTCTTACTCAAGAGCGCAAAATATTGCATCAATTAAACAAAGGAGCAAGGTAAGCCAGAATGGCATCATCATTATTCTATTTGTTTTAATTTTGGTTCAACCGGCGAATTAATATGTTTTAAATACTTTTTTACAGGTCTTCAACCAAGAACAAGAAGCTGCATTGATGAAATATTTGCTGCAGTCAGCTGAAATGTTCTACGGGCTGACAACACGAAATGTTCGCAGTCTTGCATACGGTTTTGCAAAAAAACTCAACCTGCACGTGCCTGAAAAGTGAAACGAAAATGAGATGGCCGGTATCGCTTGGCTTCAATCTTTCATTAAACGCCATCCAAATTTGTCATTGCGCAAGCCACAAGCTACGAGCTTAGCCCGAGCACCGGCATTCAATCTATACAATGTGAAATCATTCTTCCGAAACTTGAATTAAGAGATGGATACGGTGCATTTTGAAGCCGGAAATGTTTGGAACATGGATGAATCCGGCTTATCTACAGTGCATCATCCCGGCCGAGTTGTCGCACAGCGTGGCGCCAAGTAAGTGAGTAATGTGACATCAGGCGAACGTGGAACATCAATTGCAATTGCGGTTGCAGTGTCTGCCACAGGAAATAAGACACCACCTTTTTTTTTTCTCACGTGTCCGCATGAATCCGGATTTTTTGCGTGGTGTACCGAACGGTTCTCGAGCATCTGCGAATGGTTCTGGGTGGATGGCAAAGAAAACATTCATGAGTTCCTCGATCATTTCAAGTCAACTGCCCATTCATCTCCACAGAACCCAACTCTTCTATTGTTGGACAATCACGAATCGCATATTTCGAGCGAAGCGATGCAGTTTTGCATCGACAACGCTATTCACGTGGTGTCATTTCCACCCTACTGCACGTAAAAAATGCAGCCATTGGACTGCACTGTTTTTGGACCATTTAAGAAGGCCATAACAGTATCATGCGATTATTGGATGCGCCGCTATGCCACGAACATAACCATCCACAATTTGGCGGAAATTGTGAAAGAACCATTCATCCGAGCATTTACTCATTCGAATATTGAAGAAGGCTTCCGCTGCACTGACGTCTACCCGCCAAATTCTAACATTTTCATGGACAGTGGTTTTGCACCATCCACTGTCACTGATTGTCCTCCACTGGTAAGCGAAACTGAGATGGATGTTGGTGCAGAATGCGTCGTTGAAGACGCAATGCCGCAAAATGAAATCGATGGTGTCAACTTAATTGAAATGGGTGCTCTCAATTTGAACGAAACCATCCAAGAAGTTATGCCATTTCCAAAAGCACCGCCACCTAAAGAGGCTACATGCGGCCGCAGACGTGGTAAAACACAAATATTGACCACTCCTGAAATGGTGGCAAAACTTCGCACCAAAGAATTGGCCAAAGAAGTGGCAGCCGCAGTCAAAACACGTGGCGTTGGACGTGGTCGTGGTCGGGGTCGGGGTGGTGGACGCGGATCTGCTGTGGATGACACTCCAACTACCTCGGGTGTCTTACCATCCACTCGTGATCGTGGTCGTGGGGTACGTGGACGTGGTGGTCGTGGACGTGGTCGTCCGAAAAAAGTGAAATCGTCGTTGGATAGTGATTATGATTATTATGCAGGTTAATTTCCTCAATTCCATATTTACTTGTTAGTTTTAAGCACAAATTCATTAATTTTTTGCATTTTTCTACTCAAAATAAATATTTTAATCGATTCGAACATTAAAAATGTCATTTATTAGACCTAATTTATCCAAATATCATTTCCAAATGAGCAATCGGTTGTGCCCCATATTTTTGAAACGTCAAAAAATGTAAGGGTTTGGTAGAAATGTTATAACTCGGCGCAGAAACGAGCTACAACAAAACGTTCTACGGCGAGAATGTAGCCGAAGGAACAAGCTTTCCAACGATAATAAACACTTTTCGCTATCTCATCAAATGTGGTTTTTATAGGCCAAAGTGCTTAATCAATCGGTTCTGACACATGTTACCCCTAATAGTAATAGTAGTTTATTTTGAAGACATTTATTTAAACAAGTCATACTGCTAAAGCCTGTTAAAATACGACAGCTGTCCAATTAAGTTTGAGATTTCAGCGTGTGCTGTACTTAATAGAGTTGATTTATTACTACACCATTGTTTCGTACACAAAACTTAGTTAATATGGATTCAATAAATTTATAAAATTAGCGAGCAGACTCTTAACAATTATCACATACACTCACTTTCATATGAATTGCACCACCCAGAAAGAATAATTCGATTTATGCTAAACTTGGTGAAACTTATTGTTTATTCGTTGGCACAAAATGATTAAAGTATCAAAAGAAGAAGACTTTAATTGAACACAAAAAAAAAATGAGTTACATCGCCTCGCACAGCAATGCAATAATTTACCCTTCTAGGCATACTTAGAATCAAATGGTCTATATCTTCTTGAGGCATCTCATTCCAAGCAACTTCTAACTGAAGTCTCAGATCATCTAAGTTTTGTCAGCAGATCCGGGCATGTTGCGAACTCTTTTACCCATTATGTCCCAGACATGCTCGATGGGGCTTAAATCCGGAGACCTTGCTGGCAAAGTTAACATTTGAAACTCCGCATATTCCAAGAACACCCTTGTAATGTTTGCCGTGTGGGGTCTAGCGTTATCTTGCGTCTTCATAAATAGCACCGCGACGTGATCCAAGACATTATCAATGTATCGACGAGCATTTAATGTACCTGGAATGAACACCAAAGCTGATTTTCATCCCAAACTGATTGCACCCCACACCATGACACCCGGTGTTAAAGCTGTATGGCGTCTTTCAACAAACTCTAAATTTCTTCGTTCTCCTCGATACTGACGCACCCTTTTACATCCATCATTACTTCAACAAAACCTGGATTCATCGCTAAACGAGATGTTATTCCATTCTTCAGCCCAATTCTGCCGCTCTTGACACCAAGCCAGACGAGCAGCTTTCTGAGGTGGGGTGAGTAGAAGACGTCTAAACGCAATTCGTCGATAAATGGTCTCTGTTGAAATCTGGCGATCTACAGCTATTGCCAAAACTATGGCAACAGAACTAGTTGTTTAAAATCGGTTCTGTGTGGCCATTCGTCTCAGAAGCCGATCTTCACGTCGCACTGTGGTCTAGAATGAAATTTTAGGGGGACAAAAATCGAATTTTTGATGGATTTTAAAATTAAGATTACTCGACTAAATGTGATCTAGGATAGTTAGCTAGAAGAAATCCATAAAAAACACCCTTTATCGGCGTTAATGAGATACAATAAGGCCCCAAATATGATCTTTCTCGGCATATGTTGTGCTCATCGCTAGTCGTAATATTGCGCTCGCTATTATTGGTTGTATAAAATTTTTGTAATGATATGAAATATATCTGTAATACATAAATCATAAACAAAGGTATAACAAACATTTCGATCATTTTCTTTTTAATATATATGTACATTAAGGATTGAAGTTGCGTTAATTTTTAAATTTCTTTTTGAGGCGTACATGTTTAGCGGACTGTTACTTTTTTGTACCCAAATGTCACTAAAAGTTGAGATATACAAAATGTAGCTACATTATCCCTCTGCATGCCTTGTTAATATAAAAGTGCGCAAAGGTGCGTTTCTTTACTTTTTATTCGATTTTGTATAATGGAACGCAGATGGCTAAAAACGAAATCTTAGTAAAAATTAATAGAACGTAATTAAATATGATCTGGTAAACTTGGCGGGACAAAATATAAACAACAACAACATTTATCTGAGCCAGCGATATACAAATACAAATATGCCCTCTTTAAGCCCATTTTATGCATAGGGCCAGTAATTATTTAACATTCGTTACAATCAGTTCTTTTAATTTTTATTAATAAACGTGAAACGTGCAATGTGGATAACATAAACGAAGGTACGATCAATATTTTAATTGTTTTTTTTAATTAATAGACATAAAATTGAAGTTGAGGAAAATTAAATATTATTTTTAGTTTCTACATTTTTTAGTAGTACTAAAAAAATTTAGATACCAATACTTCAAGTTGCACAAAAGTCACTCTCATAACTGTTAAATGAATTTTCACGTGCGCTTCTTTATTAAAAAAAAATTAATATTTATTTTATTTTTATTTTTAATTGATCGTCTAAAAACGTTGTAAGAAGCTAACATAAATATATATAATTAAAAAGAAGATCGTTTACAAAGTATTTGTAGCGTTTAATATTTTTGTCCCCCTAAAATTTCATTCTAGACCACAGTGCGTCGGGGAGGTTCTTCCGGCCGGACGATGTCGCTGTATACCTTCTTCTGCCCAGGAAGACCATATTCTCGCCACAGTTATGTGGTCTCGATTCATTCTTCTGCCAATTTTGCAAAATGATCAACCGATAATTTCATGCCAATAATTCGACCCCTATTAAATTCCGAAGTTTTGGAAAAATTTGGGTGTTAGCTTACTGTGGGCATTATGAACTGTAATGTGACAGCTTTAAGACAAACAGCTGATAAATTCTAAGTAAATATTCTTCAATGCCCATATAAAAAGTTAAGGATTTTTAAGATAACCATGACGGAAAACGGCTCAACTTTTTTTTATTGAGAGTTTAATCATCTTGTACCGACAAATAAATAATAGTTTTCACCAAGTTTTGCATCAATCGTATTATTCTTTCTGGGTGGTGCATTTCATATGAAAGTGAGTGCATAATGTTAATTTATATGAATTAAACTGGCTAACTGTTTCATTACAAAAATTGCAAATAAAATTAGTTAAGTTGCCCGTCCCCAAATATTCACTGCAAACCTGCAACATTGAAATGAAACACCGGAAAATTAGTTGCCATTAGGACCAAAACTTCCCCAACGAACGTCAAGGGCCGTTAAACATAACTTCCCGCGCGATCCCACTAATTTGTAATTATTGAAGATGCCATAATATTCCTCATGTACATGGCGGCGTGCGACTTTTTCCGGCAAAGTAATGTTAACTAAGTGGTCGGAGAAGTTGCTGGAGAAACGGGAACTGTCCCCGGCCTAATTGAGTCGAACAGCAAAGGCGAATCAATTATGGAGTAAATCATTATAGGGCCATCTTATCGCCCTTATCGTCCAGAAGACCGATATAACTGTCCGTGAATACCCCCAATAATTACTTATCCGAAGCTTTAGATAAGGGCCAACCCTTCTTGTATTAAGTTTAAGCTCTGTTGTAAACACGTTCCGGTTTGTAATTATTATACGTTGGGAAACTGTATCACGTTCTTTGTTTTCGAACACTCCGAAAGGATTTATAATTAGCATATTCATTTGGATGTTCGCGGGTAATTGCGATGAAAGTAGTAGATGTTTTTTATGCTGCAATTTCGATCTAATTACATGGTTACAAGTGTTTGGAAAGTTTTTAAGTCGTAACAATTGTTTTTCAATTTTTTTAGTCAACTTTAATAACGCGAAATTTCATAAATTGACTCTGTTCGGTTCAAATGGTATTATTTCGTAATCTTGAGACGGGGTATTTCGAGATTTTTACGCTATCTTGAAGATTGATCCATTTTAAGTAAATTTATTAAAGTCCTAACAATTGTTTTTCAATTTTTTTTTAGTTAAACTTCAAGAACGCTAAATTTCAGAAATTGGCTCTGTATGGTTCAAATGGAATTATCTCAAAATCTTGATATGGGATATTTCCAGATTTTTACACTATCTTGAAAATTGATCCATTTTAAGTAAATTTATTAAAGTCCTAACAATTGTTTTTCAATTTTTTTTGTCAACTTTAAGAACGCGAAATTTCAGAAATTGACTCTGTTCGGTTCAAATGGAATAATCTCAAAATCTAGAGATGGGGTATTTCGAGATTTTTACGCCATCTTGAAGATTGATCCATTTTAAGTAAATCCAGCATGGCACTAGCCAGGGAAGTAGTTGTTTTAATAAGTTATTTGTTTATAGTCTTTGTAAGACTTCATTTTGCTTTGCAAAGTTACGACAGCTTGAATATTTATATATTAAATTTATAATGAATACGGACCATGACTACAAAAAGTAAAAAATGGTGATGTGGCCATCATGTTACTTTCTCCGACTTGATGGTATCATTTATATTTATGCTTTCATGGTTTATTTTCAATTTAAATTATATTTTAATATTTTAAATGTACATCGAGCGTTTTGTAGACTCGGATGAAACTGACGTTTAAAACGTCAAAATTATAAAAGATGGAAAAATTATACTGCAAATTCAAAAACTCAGTTTACTCAAAAACTAAAGAGATTTCGAAAAAAACTTATTCTGTATAAGTTGTTCATTTTGGCATTCTCTACAATTATTATTAACTTAAATTTGCTGTAACTATTCTAGTTTTATAATTATAAACCAAAAATGAAAAAAAAAATTCTCGAGTAACAATGATTTTATGAAAATGTTTTCAAACAAAATAAGCTTATTTCTTTGTTGTCTTCATTATTTGTTTAAATGTTTTTGTGATATTTTTCATATTTAAGAAAATATTGGCAAAAAACAAAAAACAGTTAAGGTAAACACCCACTTCCGGTGTACGAAATTTTACCAAAAGCTTTTCTGTTCTTCAAATAAGACGTATGTTGAAAGTTTTATATCAATTGCTCTTTTAGTTTTTAAGATACAGCGCACACAGATAGACACACACACACACACACACACCTATACACGTCCCTCAATATTTGTGGCAACCCATGAATAAGCCTCAATTGTGGCGCTTTTGTTTAGATGCTGCTTTTTCGCTGCGACTTTCCGCGCTATTTCCAAATATGTGGTCAATTTTGCTTTACCCTCCATATAAACAAAGTTATTGCAAAATAATTATTGAGGCACCCGTGCCACAAATATAGGGAAACGTGAAGTGTGTATCGAGGATGCCACAAATATACGGAAACATACCATGTGTGAGCTTGGGTTGCCACAAATATTGCATAACCTACCAGTGTGTGAAAAGTAACGTTGCCCCGAATTGTAACATAAATTTATTTTTTGCTTTCTATATTTTGAACATCTTTGGCTTTTAAATGCATGGTTGTTTCATTAAAAATGTGTGTTTCATGTTGTTGTCTCCGGTTAAATTACAGTAGGGCTTTTAGAAATATTTTTCATATTTATTGATTATTTTCAAAAGTTGCTTAGCTTTAGAAAGAATTTTATTCTATGTAAATTGTTTATTTTGAAATCATTTACAAACATTGAAAATGTAATTTCTAAATTGTAGATATAAAATTATACACTTTCATTTTTACATTTTTTTTTTCAAAATAAAAACTACGAAGAACATTTATCAAAAATTCCCATTAACGGTGCACAAAATTTTATCAAATGCCATTTAGCAAAATTTTATAGCAAAATTCAATAGAAAAATTGTTACAATACTAACTTTACGAAGCAGCGTTATTAAAATTATAAATATTTCATTGTAGAAAATCATTTTATAGCAAAATTGTTACAATACTAACTTTACGAAGCAGCGTTATTAAAATTATAAATATTTCATTGTGGAAATATAGTATATTTATTCTGCAGATAGAGTTGTTAAAACACCAACAATCGCCGCATGTTCTGCGGAAAAATCTGATTTATTATTATTTTTCTGGCACCTTCGAAATATTAACAATCGATGGAGATATTAATTTGTATTTTTTTTGCCTTCGAGTGTTCGTCATTAAAAAAAATCATTTTCAAAAATTCATAACTCGACTGAAAATTGCTGCACATTAAAAAACCAAAATTAATTTGGAAGATTGACGTCTTGTGAAGCAAACAATTTTTTTGGGGAGGGGGGATTTGATCCCTTTGTTTCATATTAATTTTTAATTTTTTTGCACTCGAGTGTGCGTCATTGAAAAAAAACACATTTTCAAAAATTTGTAACTCGACTGAAAATTGCTGCAGGTTCAAAAGCCAAAATTAATTTGAAAGACTGACGTCTTGTGAAGTAAACTGAATTTTTGTAGGATTTTATCCCTGCGGTTCATATTAATTTTTAATTTTTTGCGCTCGAGAGTTCGACATTGAAGAAAATACATTTTAAAAAATTCGTAACTCGACTAAAAATTGCTGCACATTCAAAAACCAAAATTATTTTGGAAGATCGACGTCTTGTGAAGTGAACTGATTTTTTTAAAGATTTTATCGCTGCGTTTCATATTAATTTTTATTTTTTTGCTTTCGAGTGTGCGTCATTGAAAAAATTTATAACTCGACTGAAAATTGCTACACATTTAAAAACCAAAATTATTTTGAAAGATCGACGTCTTGTAACGTGAGCTGAATGTTTGTAATATTTTATCCCTGCGTTTCATATTAATTTTTAATATTTTGCATTCGAGTGTGCGTCTCTGAAAAAAATATATTTTCAAAAATTCATAACTCGACTGAAAATTGCTGCACATTCAAAAACCCAAATGATTTCAAAAGAAACTCGACTGATAAATGCTGCGCATTCAAAAGCCAAAATGATTTTGAATGATTGACGTCTTTTGAAGTAAACTGAATTTTTGTGCGATTTTATCCTTGCATTTCATATAAATTTTTGCACTAGAGTGTAGTCGGGAAAATATATATAGTCGGAAAAAAATCGGTAGAATTATTCAAAATTAAGATTTCAGTTTAAAATTGTGGCATCGTGTGTAAATTGCCACAATTTGAGAATTTGCCACAGTTCCGGCTGTTTCACATACAAGTCGCCACAAATATACGGAAACCTACACACACAGAGACAATTTTGAAAAAAATCACGATCACAATATTTTCTTGTACTTCGTAACGGGAAAAGTAAAAATTGTTAGCAGGACATTTTTCCTAAATTCCTACAAGAATTAAAATAATATTGTATTGGCTGCATGGACACTGCATATGCACTTCGTTTATTATGACATCCTCTGTTTTCTTGAAGTAACTTGTTTTGAATGCTTATAGTGACAATAATGGCCATTTTGAGCATTCTATATAATTCAACAATTAAAGATTCATTCTCTGTAGTCTGTACATTCTACAGAGAGAGTTGCAAAAATGCACACAATCGTCAATGCATCATTTTTAATGGCCGACTAGAAAAATTGCGTACGTCCAAATCACGCATTACAAAAGCAAATGGTTGACGCGATCGTCAGCTGACTGCCTCATTATAATGTGTCAGGTGTTTAGTGTTGCCAGATTGGGGGTTTTTCCCCAAAATGGGGTAAATTATTGTCTAGGGGTGTATTTTGGGGAACTTCAATCAATGGAGTATTTTTTGGGGTGGGTATTTTATACGAGGGGTATTTTTGGGGAAATTAATGAACATGTTATTACATTTGCTATACTTGGCGCGCCGGTGGTATGATCACGTTGCGTTCACCCCGCGTCCTCGTGATAATTCATCGAGACGTTATAAAAAGCCTGATTCACACAGCCTTGCCACATTTTAGTTCTGTGCCGGAAATATAAATCTTTCTACTTTAATCCACAAAGTATTTACCATTTCCTAATTAATTGTAATTGAAAAAGGCTGATTTAAGGATAAAACGTAATCACTATATTTAAATAAGACAGAAAATCGAGAACACATGGCATACAAAAGGCCTGATTAAAAATTTCGGCTGCGTGACACACGTTTCACATGCGTTAGCGCTGACCAATCAGCGAACATCACGCGAAAATCACGCAAACCCATGATACCACCGATTCGGTGCGCCGAGTATAGAAATCATCATTACCATACAGAAGTCACTTTCCTCAGCAATGAGGAAAAACTTGTAATATCATTTATGAAAGTTGTCATAGGGATTCTGTTATTGCCGTTTTCATAATTTTGTTACCCCCAATGAGATACTGCACTTTCATTTAAAAAATATGTATGTGTGCCGAAAAAAGATGAAAATATTGAGAATGAAAATGAATAATAAGTTTTAATAAATTTTATAATGATAATGCTTTAATTTTGTATATTTTCCACTGTATTTACCTTTTATTTTCAAAATTTATTATTTTGGAGAGTGGCCTCGTAATTTTGGGGTAGTTTTATTAAATATTTAAGAAATTAAAAATTGCTACTGGCAACACTCATTGCCCGTAAATAAATTATTATTATTATATTGAATATTCAATCTTTTTGTTTGCATTTTTTATCGTTACGCCTGGATTTAGATTTTTGAACTGCAGTTTCTGTATAACTGAATCATTTTTCTGCAGTTTCTGTATAACTGAATCATTTTTCTTCATTTTGATTTAAATTTTCGATTTGTTTGTTAAAATTTTCGATTTTTTGGTCGGCATTTGTTTCTTTTCAGGCCCGAATTTTTGATTTTCTGTCCTATATTTCAACCTGAAATATTCACTTTTATGCGTGATTTTTTTGCCGGTATTTTCGAGTTTTGGATTTTTTCTCCTTTATCTTTTTTTACACATTTTCGCGTTTCTGGTTGGCAATTTATTTTGACTGACAATGGCAAATTATTTTTCTTTTGCTTGATTTTTATTTTTTTAAACCAGAAATTTTATTCTTATTTTTGCTTATAGTTTAGATGTTTGGTCTGCATTTTTGATTTCTTTATTTGTTCTAACTTCTAGAGTTTTTGATTTTGGTCAAAAAAATTTTAATAGAAATTTTCTACATTTTTCATTTTTCGATTTTTTTATCTTAATTATTAATTTTCATGAGCGAATTTTTGATTGGTCTACACTCTTATTAATTTTTATGTGCGATTTTTGTTGTTTTGAGGGTATTTTCGAGTTTTTTGTACTAATATTTTGATTGTTTGTCTTTCATTTTAGATTTTTTTAACCTAAGTTATTGTTTTTATGGGCAAATTTTTTAATTACTTTCGAGTTTCGGCAATTTATTTTGGGATAGTTTCAATTTTTTAGCATTTTTTATTTTTTACATCTGGATATTTGATTGTTTGTTTATATTTCAGATGTTTGGTCTATGTTTTTCATTTCTTTGTTCCAAATTTTAGAGTTTCTGACCTATAAACAAAAAATTTCGAATATTTAGTTAATTTTTTTTTTCAGGTCTGCATTTTTTTTTATTTTTGCCGAGAGTTTACGATTTTTGGTCTAAATTTTTTGCCTATATTCTTATTTTTTTTACCTTGATTATAAATTTTAGCGAGCGAATTTTTGATTGGTCAATACTTGAGATTTTTAACCTGAATTGTTGATTTTAGTGTGCAAACTTTTGGCCGGTATTTTCGAGTTTTTTTAACCAAATTTTAGATGTTTTAACCTGAATTATTGTTTTTCTGGGCGAATTTTTAAAATTGTTATTGAATTTAGAGTTTCGGCAATTTACGTTGAGGTAAAGAGTTTTGGGGCTGAAAATGTCAAATTATTTTGCTTTTGTTTTAATTTTCAATTTTTAGCCTGCATTTTTATTTTAATCAGAGTTTTAGTTTTTTGGCCTATATTTTAGATGTTTTTGGCACCTAAACCAAACTTTTCGATTTAGTTGAAATTTTCTGTTTTTTTAACTGCATTTTTATTTTTCTCAATAGTTTTCAATTTTTTACCAATGTTTTAGTTCTGTTACCCTAATTATTAATTTTAATGTTGTTTAATTGTAGATTTTAATGAGCGAATTTTTGGTCGATATTTTCGAGTTTTTTTATCCAAGTTTTTGATTTTTTTGCCCTATAATTTAGATTTTGCAGACTGAATTTTTTATAAATTCAATGAATGAATTTTTGATATTTTTGGCCTGTACTTGATTTTTGTATTAATTTTAGGTTATTTAATTTATTTCATTTGAATTTTTTTGTTTTAGTGATTGTTTTAAGATAAAACTAATGTACTTTGATATTTAGCTAGAAAATACAGACTGCGCGATTTGTGTTTAAGGAATTACCTAATTTTCAAACATTTCGAATCGATTTTTGATTTTTTTTTCGAAAATTTTTTAATCAAAAAAATAATTTTTGAAGTTAATTTAGTTGTTTTAGTAATTGTTAAATATAATACTTTGGCCCGGAATGAAACTGATCACCCGTTATAACTGGAACTGTTTGGAAATTATGAAAAAAATTGAAATCCATTTTAAGTAGTTAATTAGCGAAGATTTCCGAAAAATTCTATTATTTTAATTATTTGGAGGATACCACAGCACGATTAAATATTTTTCTAATTTTTTAAATGGCCTTTTTATACTACCTATATATTTTCAGATAAACGGAGTTCTAAAACTTTTCTTTGTGCAAGTTCCGAAATCTTATCATCGCGCCTTCTCTAATCCCAGTGTTGTTAGATTGGGGGGTTTCCCTCCAAAATGGGGATAAATTAAGGTTTTGGTGTGTATTTTGGAGAACATTAATCGATGGGGTATTTTTTGGGGTGAGTATTTTATGCGAGGGGTATTCTGGGGGGTTTTTATGAAATATTCGGGGAAAATTAAAAATTACACCTGGCAACACTGCAGCTGTTAGCGTGTATTGATTGAAATAGCCCTATCTCCACCAAAATGACGTTGTGGAAGTCATTTTTCAGTGCCTGATATGGAATCGATTGTTAATATTTTTTGGATGTCAGGAAAATAATAATAAATTTACATGGTGTAAATCAGACTTTTGCGCAGAACATACGGCGATTATGGTCGTTTTTACAACTCTATCTCTAGAATAATTAGACTACAGTTGCTTATCTCGTTTTTCCATGCCAAAATTCCTATGTGACACCACTGAACTTCTGTTGGTTACATTATATTTCAAAGGCTGCTAACTATTTTCTACTTTTTGATCTTATTGTTACAGGTGCCTTGGATGGCCGTGGAATTAAACACGAATGTCGATTCTTACTTCACACAAAATTACTGAACCTGACATTTATAAAATCAAAATCAATTCTAAGAAGAGCCCGAGCTACCTAACATTGCACAATTGCTTCCACATCACGTAATTAAGAATTTATTTGTTATTTGACTGTCAATATTTGAGACGTCCATTTAACAATGCGAGGTAAGAATCGACCTACCTTCATGTTTGATTTCATAGCCATCCAATCATTTTTGGACACCCGTTACTTAGACAACGTACACCGACGCCAATGAACCTAATGACATTCCATAGAAGGTTTGATCAAATATTTAAAAATCCGCTTATGGAATAAGAATATTTTTGTAGAAGACAATTATACTTCTGCGTTGATTAAAATTTAATAATTAATCCGAACATAACTTTATTTTTCTCTGATTGTAAACTTTGAGCATTTCAATTTAAGTTTAAGTGGGCCAGTCATTACTTCAGAATCATTACGAGAGTAATTAGCTAGGCGCCATAATACGGATTACTTCCATCCTATCTCTCTTCCACTCGCACTATTTTTTTTAAATTAAATTAAGAATCTTCGACGGCAATAAAACCGGGCACGGTCGTAAATCAAAGTGCAGGGCTTTTAATGGCGGAAGCGATAATTCGAGAATCCGCTGCAGCAGATAATAACATAAATAGGTGGATGAGTTCTATTAGGGGAGAAACCGAGGAGTAATTAATGTGCGCCTGTGTATGTGTTTAATTAAAACGAGTTGGTGGTGCGGGGGTGGATAGAAACCACGGTACTTGTTTTATTGATTAAATTGTGCGATTTATAATGTGAGTGTACATTCCCGTGACTATTTTTATTCTTAAGATAAATTAGTGATACATTAACTAGAGACAACCTGACTTATTGCAGATTTATTTAATACAAATAATATTTTTCGTCTTTATTATTTGTATTAGTGATACATATTATTTCATTATAATTTGGAGGCGAGGGCAAGATCATCGAAATTACTGTGAATAATATGCATATAGTGTGATCCCTAATTTTGTTGGAATTTTGGAATTTGTTGGAATCATCGCACATTTACTTTAATCCTTTAAAAATAATGGTTGTATCCTAATTAGCAGTAGATGCGAGAATATTTACGAAATTGGTATTTATTTAATCCATCGTTAATTTAAACCCGAGAGTAAGATAGGCCAATTATAGATATTTCCTCTCGTCCCAATACTAATTTTGTTATTTGTTTTTAAACTTTATATTATTATTCAGTAAAGGAACATATTTATAGATTTGTTTTTAAAGGAAGCATTACATAAACCTTAAATCAGAGCGTCTCTGCTCTTGAATAGCGAAGTGCGGTTAAAGTCGCATTGAAATTGAATACACATAAAATCTATCAGTCAATCCTTCTATTTGTTCCCGCTGCTCAGACAGTTTACAAGGCGCCCTGAATACTTATATACCTATACATAAAGGTCCTCACCCCTCCGAAAGCAAATTTATTATAAATCCACAAAGGGCATGTAACACGTGTGTGTAGTAATCTACATTCGCCAAGAACAATAAAGTTCGGTATTAGTATGTGGGCCGCATATGTATACGCAATGAATAACGGATTAATGCACTGTTCCTTTTGCCTCTTCTACCTCCGCCACTGTTCTACATCTAATATTAAAGAACTAATTTACATTTACACAGCGGCACACATACGTGGAAAATACCGCAATGTTTTTTTTTCTGTTTGTCTGCACTGCACTATCGTTTTAATATTACATCGTTTCGCTAATAACGAAAGGAAATATTGCAGCCGTATATTAGGTTGTCTAACTTAAGAGTGAGTATTTTTAGTTATAACAACAAGTGGGGAGATTATAACATTGCTATTCCTTTTTAATGAAATCTAGAGTTAAAATAAGGCGAACGAGTTTTTTACAATGGAAAGCACACAAATAAATTGCAGAAAAAAAAGTCGAAAATAAAAGAAGCATTTTATTCAATGCAAAAATTATTCATTAAATGCAATATAATAGTATATTATTATTATACAAATTTAATAAGACCATCTATTCTGGTACGAGTGCTCCAATATCTTTTATAATATACTCTGGATTTTGTTATGGAATTATTTTAAAAATGAAATGATAATTTTAACATCTAGTTAGTTTTGATTGTAATGTGTAACAGACCTGAAAAACTTTTGTGTTACCGTACCTACGACGACTTCAGTAGTGTTTAAAACGGAACAAACCCAGTGGCGGCTCGTGGATGTTCGGCGATGGGGCAACGGAAGAAAATTTGACCGAAACAGTAACGAAATATTTGCTTCCTCTCTGAGAGTAAGTAGTGCGGCACGAGCGACATCTTTGTCTTTGCCCTCCCTACGGAAATCCACGAGCTGCCCGTGAACAAAACTCAAACATTTCTTGCACACCTCCAGAAATAAGGGAAGGTTCCTAATGAGTTAAAAACTACTTCCATGTAAGCCGAAACCAATTTATGCTTATGGTATGCTACGTGCTTTCTTAACATGTTCACTGCAACGTGCATTTTCAGGATTCCAGTCAACGAAACAATTCCATTTAGCTAGCAAGAAAAGTAACTGCGAGATAACTAGTGGTCGGCTTTCTGGACGGGAATGTAGACTACAAGTTATATCGTAGTTGGCAGGCAACTTTTTAAATGTTTATTAAAACTTAGAGATTATATTTACATTTGTTGCTGTGTAAGGTAATTAGTTGCCGCCGTTGTTCCTAGATGCCGCGTGAATGCATCTCGGGATAAATAGCGGCCTTTTTTCGCTGCGAATAAAACATATTTTGCTCTCACTGTTTGTTTCGTGCTATTCGTTTTGCAAACTAAGTGTTAAATACAATAAATTAGAAACTCGCGTCAGTTTTGTGCCGTCGTGATGATGATTGATGGTTTGTGGAGGGCGACCAAATGGTCGCAGCGCTTAGACCATTCGTTGGTCCTTTGTACCGCCTCCTGAGCCCTACTCCTCAAGCCAACCTAAACTTCTTGTGAAGTCAAGTAGTTGGCCGTGTGGAGTGTTGCCCAGTTGTGACCAATCTGGCCACTCCTCTCCGAAAACGGATCACCTAAGTTGTTTGAGTGACTCGCATTCACACAGGATGTGTCTTAGTGTCTCCTCTTCTTGCTGTCATTTCCGACATAGGGGGTCTTTTACCACCCCTATGTTATGGAGGTGCTTGTTTAGTTTGCAGTGCCCAGTAAGTGTACCGACTAGCAACCGCAAACTACTTCTTGGTAATTCAATGTATTTCCTGCTCAGCTTCGGTATTGGTGAGTGGATCAATTTTTTGGCGACCACATACTTGTCAGTCTGTAGCCATTCCTATTTGTGTTCTTCAAGAGAGTTTCCTTAAAGTATTTGAGAGACAGTGAGTGGTGCCAGTGGCAAAGCCTTAGAGCCTTCTCTTTTCAGGGCAGCCCTTTTGGCTAGCCTATCGGCCCAGTCGTTCCCTTCATTATTTGAATGTCCCTTAATCCAGGATATTGTGACTCTGTTGGTTGCGGCGAGTTTGTCTAAAGCTTGCTTGCACTCCAGTATTATGCTCCTGGCCACCCTCGGTCTCGATAGCGCAGCTATGCTTGATTTGCTGTCAGTGAGGAACAAAATGGATTTGTTCGAGACTGCCAGTTCCGATAGTTTCCGAGCACCTTCAAGTATCCCTAAAAGTTCCGTTTGAGTAATCGTCGCATTCCTACCTAGGGGGATGCTGAGTCTGAGGTCCGGTTCCTGGCAATAGATGCCTTCCCCTACGCCTTCATGATTCTTGGCCCCGTCGGTATAGACGGTGATTTCTGGTTTGTGATTAATCTGATCTTTTCTTTCGTATTGCCGTTTAAACAGGTGTCTCGGTGGGACACTGTCGAGGGATTCTTTGAGTTCAGGCATGGTTAATCCCGCTTCTCTCAATATTTTCCCGTGTCTCACACCGTTTGCTGTCGGGCTCCACGTGCCATTTGCCTTTAGTCTTAAGGCTGTGCTTCCTGCCACCTCCTTTACATGTATGTGAAGGGGCGTCAGGTTCAGTAGAGTTTCGATTGCAGCCGTGGGTGTTGTGCGCATTGCGCCCGTCATAGCCAGGCACGCTAATCGTTGTAGATGGTTTAGCTTCTTCCTGGTTACCGATTGGTCTGTTCTCGGCCACCAGGTTATCGCTCCGTATGTCAGAGCTGGTCTGACAATTGCAGTGTAGAGCCACCGGGCCACCTTTGGTTTGAAGCCCCAGGTTGGTCCTAGCGCGCCCCTGCACTGCCAGAAGATGACACAGGCTTTTTTCAGCTTGTGTTCTAGGTGGTTCTTCCAGTTAAGCTTGGAGTCCAGTATAATACCGAGGTATTTCCCCTCGTCTGCCAAGCATAGCTGGTTGTTGAAAAGTTTGGGAAGTCTACCTGTGTTGATCTTGCTTTTTCTTGTGAATAGTACTAACTCTGTCTTCTTGGGGTTAACCGAGAGAGACGTTTTTTCGCACCATTCCTCTATGATTTTGAGAGCGTTCTGCATAAGGCTCGACAGAATGCTCTCGTGTTTTCCAATAATTAGGATTACCACGTCATCTGCGAAACCCACAGCATGGTATCCTGCGTTGTTCTGTTGCCGTAGTAAGCCGTCAGCAACGACGTTCCACAGAAGCGGGGATAGCACCCCGCCCTGCGGACATCCTTTTGTGGCAGCTACTGTTTGGCTTTCTTTACCTATTGAGGTAGTTACAGTTCTATTCCTTAGCATGGCCCCGACCCATCCAATGATGGTTGTGTGGACCGCGTGTTTATTTAGACCCTGTTCAATGTTGGCGTAGGAGACTTTGTCAAAAGCCCCCTCGATGTCTGTGAAGGCTCCTAGGGCTGACTGTTTGTTTGCCAGCGATCGTTCAATCCCGCATACCACATGATGAAGCGCCGACTCAGTCGATTTGCCTGGCCTGTAGGCGTGTTGGCTTGGATGCAGTTTGCTGTTCAAGCAGCACTGCTCCCTGATGTAGTTGTCGCACAGCCTCTCTAGGGTCTTTAGAAGAAAAGACGTGAGGCTGATTGGTCTGAACGATTTGACTGCCGTGTAGTCAGTTTTGCCTGATTTGGGAATAAAAATCACTCTGGCTTCCCTCCATAGTCTCGGTATGTACTGCATTGCAATACATGCCAGAAACAGTCTGCACAGTAGCGGCAGTATCTGCTCCTGGCCCCACTGTAGTAGGGCAGGATACACACCGTCCGGTCCTGGCGATTTGAAAGGGGAGAATGATCTTATTGCCCATTCTATTTTGCTTTCTGTGACGATTTCCATGCTCATGTTCCAGTCCTCCGCTGTGGGGAGGTATTCTGGGTCATTTTGATGGTTTGCATCAGAACCGCTTTTGGAGTCAGGAAAGTGTGACTTCAGAAGCAGACTTAGGGATCCTCGGAGGTCAGCA
This sequence comes from Ocypus olens, assembly GCA_910593695.2. Taxonomy (NCBI): domain Eukaryota; kingdom Metazoa; phylum Arthropoda; class Insecta; order Coleoptera; family Staphylinidae; genus Ocypus; species Ocypus olens. The sequence goes on from OU343056.1 coordinate 18,816,614, forward strand.
GTATAGGTGCCGTCCTCCTTTTTGAAGATGCTTGGCTGTGCACTACGGCATCCAGATAGTATTTTCTTGGTGCGGGCTGTTTCCGATACGGAGTTAATGCCCTCACAGAAGTTGTGTCATGAGGCCCTTTGGTTTCTCCTGAGGGTCTTTTTAAAGTCCCTCTGGGTTCTCTTGAATGTGGCCCAGTCCTCCTCAAGTCGGGAGTTCTTGGCTTTGTTAAAGGCTTTGCGAGAGTCTGACCTTTTTTGGTCGAGCTCTGGGCACCACCAGGGAGGTTTGGCAGATGTGTCTGCCTTCCTGGCGGGGCAGGCCTCGTGGAAAGAGTCTATAAGGCTGGTCTGTAATTTCAGAGACAGTCTCTCAACCGCCTCCCTGTTTACAGGGTCCTGCCTGAAGACGTCTTCTTCTAGATGTTTGGATAGGCAGTTGTTGAACAGTTCCGTATCCGTTCTTCTTGGGTTTCGAACCAGGATTCGTTCCACGGTCGTAACTCCTATACTGAAGCAGATCCATCTGTGATCCGAGAAAGACACGTCTTGGTGGACGCGCCAGTTCTCTATCTGCTTTGCTGTGTTCGCATTTGCGAGGGTGATGTCTATAACCTCTTGTGGGGGTCACGAAGGTGGGTTCGCGACCCCTGTTCACTATCTCTAGGGTCGTAGTACTCTGGAAGAGATTCTCCTCTGTGGTTGGTGTCGCTGCTGCCCCATACTATGTGGTGGGCATTGGCGTCACACCCTCACCGTCCTCACAGTGTTTGATGAGTGCCGCCATCTCCTTTGTGGGAGGAGGGGCCTCACTGCCGTACGGAACGTAAGCAGATGCCAGGATCAGGGTCCTGCCCTCAGCACCCTCCACACTGACCACTGCGAGGTCCGGTGAGTTTAGTTGTGGTAGGAACACGTACTGCACATTCTTAGGAGTGTAGATACATGTTCTTGGCTTAGTGGAGTTGAAATAATTTACCTTACCTTTTAGAGTGCCCATACCGGCAACCCTTTCGCTTGTTAGCCAGGGTTCCTGTATGAGGGCTATGTTATCTTCGTGGTTGTGTAGATGTTGGCACAAGTGCGCCACAGCCATCTTGCAATGTCGGAGGTTAATTTGTATGATATTGAGTTTGCCTGTAACGGTTAAGTCAATTTCTTGGTTGTGTGGTTAGTACTTTGTTGCTAATAAGCAAAAAGAGACTTACCTTTCTGTGTTTCCCGGTCCGTCCTGGTCTAGCCTCGGACTTGGGGTTCTGATTACTGGGAAGCATCCCGGGCGACTGCTGCGGTCTCCATGGGAGGGTCCTCAACGGTCTGCGGGGTGTCTTCCTTTTCTTCTGGCTGCTTCAGGTGAAAGGTCACTTTCCCCAGGCCATACCATATTTGACATTTTCCTTGGGGGTGCTTGCCCTTCAGCAGCTCGATTTCATGAAGCGGTATCCCAAAAACCACCAGGATGCCGTCTTCTTTTTGTTCGTGGTGCAAAATGCACCACTTGGCTGTTTGGGCCTCTCTGTTCTGGACGCCCAGACAGGTCAAGGCTTCATTCTTTTCCTGTGCATTGGGCAGCCAGGCTGAAGCTTTTACTAGCCTGGCAGGCTGTCAACTTGCACCACTGCCGGTTCGGCTCCCTCCCAGAGAGGTCCAAGTCAGTTGACCGTTTCCACGAGCCATTTCAAGGAATCGGTGTCCGCGCAGGTGATACGCTGTATCTCCCCCGAGTGGGACCACCTGGAGAAGTGTGGCGCGACCGTGCTGGTCGGGTCCACTCCCAGGATTACCCTCATGAGGGAGTCGCGTACCAGCTTCTCCTGTTCCTCCTTTAGTTTGCCTAGGAGGTTACTTTTGTCGACGATGGCCATCTGCAGGTGTCTGTTAATGGCCTCCGTGTATGACTTGGGCTTGGAGGTTGTGTCTCTGGGTTTCTTCCTGGGGTTGAGCCCAGGCGACTTCCCAGAGTCGTCCGACCTGATTCGCTTCTTTGTGGGGGGGACGGTCCGCTTGACTTTACCCGCAAAGGGCCTTGCTTGGTAGACGGCCCCTTTTTGGGGATCGGTCTGCTGCCGTCGCCCCCTTTGGTATTATTTTGGGGGGGAAGCTGCTGTGACTTGTGCCACTCGTCCCTGGCTGCCCTTCTTGGGGACTTGCCTTGGAGCTCGTGGTGGCCCGTTTCACAGTGGAGGCTTTCTTGCCAGCCCCCTTCAGCTTCTTCCTCCTTTCCTTTTCAGCCCCGCAGAGCTGTTTCCTCACCCTCACGCAAGGCGCCGCCCCAGTGTCCTTGTCAGGGTCAGCCAGTTGGCTGGTCCTGAGCAGGGGGGACTGGTGCAGTGCACTCACTATGTGGTGACTTAATGTTGGTGGTGGGCCACCCGAATGCGAGCCCACCAGGGTTGTTGTTTTAGGGCAGTCGGTGGATGACGGTCGGTGGGTGCCCGCCCGAGCACACCCGTCTCCGACCGGAACTGGAGTCCCGAGCTCCTGCTCCGTAAGCTTGACATTGGTGGTGTCCATTCATAGAAGTATTTTTTTGGTTTGTTCGGGTGTCCTTCCCTAGAAGGGTTGCCTTCACTGCGGCTGGGAGCCCCTTCTGCCCCATGTTGCGTGCTGCTTAGTCAGATCCATCACCTACATCCTTCCCAGCATGGGTGGCCCTGCCGGGAGCTGACGCTCCCCCTAGTGTAGCACTTAGGATCATCTAGATACGCAAGCCCCCCCACCACGTCAAGGTGAGCACACACGGAGGATACGCCGCTGCGCGTTAAATTTTGCGCTTGCTTCTAACTGGGACCGCCATGCGGCCACCCGTGAATACCCGGACCGGTTTTAATTTTTACGGTATTGGTGACGAACGCCCCAATATTGGAGCGTTCTAATTATCTTTTTAATTTATAATAAAAACCCTTTTACATTGTTGGTAATACACAAATTTTTATTGTTGACTATAGTTTCGGCAACTCAACTTGTCATTAATTGCTGAAACTTTTGTCAACAATAACAATTTGTGTAATACCAAAAATGTAAAAGTGTTTTTATTATATTTACAACATGTATAACAAAGTAGAAGCCTCCTCCATAAACAATATAATCTTTTGATTGACATTTTTGTCATGTTCTAAGTACTGCCAATCGCGACAAGTAAAACAGTTTAACAATAACGTTCATTGTTAAACACATTTTAATGTAACAATACGTCCATTATTAAACCAACGTAGGCTACGGCGACGTCGGCGAAGGAGGTCTGCGTCGACTGTTGTGACTGACTTACTAATTGAATAATGTTGAATTCTGAGTGTGTTTCATCTGACTGGTGAACCTGAGTCTGATGATTGTTGAATTCTGACTGAGGGTAGAGGCTCATCTTCATTGTGTTGTTACTGGCAGCTGTATTTCTTCGAAAATTATCTCGTTTGGAAATTTCAATAATGCAAAATTTATGTTAATATTGAAACGGAGCAATGGTTAGCTCATAAAATGCAAATTAAGATAATTGCGCATTTCTTAAGATGCGTAGATAAACTAAGCGCCGATAACAAAGGGCCCCGGAAAACGAGGCAATTTTTAAGTATGTAGAGAAGTATGTACTTATGATGGCTGCCAGTTGGAGATATTATCATGAGGTGGATCCTTCCAAGGTTAAGGTGTAAGGGTGATTCGGGCATCCTACACTGGATCCACCGTTCCACTGGAAACTTTTGTTGAGCGTCTTGGCGAGGCAGCACTAACTGCTCTCGATGCTGGTCAGGACACTGATCATTGGAGAGATCCTTCCGCGGCTGTGATGCGAGGGGATTCGGTCATCACGACACCGGATCTCGGCATCGACACATTTTCCATGTGTAGACACAGCCGGTCGGGGTGGCGGCGTCACGACACGTTCCTGGGTGGTGCCTGCATGTCATCAGGCGGAAGTGTATTGTTCGATTTTGTTGTTCATGCCGCACTGGAGCGTTCATGAGGGAACTTAACACTAAACTGTTTTTGTTGCGTCTTTTTGCGGGAATGCGGAAATGATCACTCGCGTCACGGATCGCGGGTCCATGGCCATGATCACAACTTCGGTGGCTGTCGCGGTTGTGGTGGGTCGCGTTTCGAAGGCGGGGCGGTCGCTGCTTGCGGCGTCCGAAGCAGCTTATGCGGCAACTTGGGCGTCTCGAAATAACCGGCAGTTGTATGTGGGCTGGAAGGCGTCGCTTCCTCGGACATCTGCATCATCTGTGGATAACGAGTTGCCGTGGATCGTCCGGAGGGCGGTGTCTGTGGCTGTCGGGTTGGCCTTGTGGGCGATGCTTCCTCAGGCGTCGTCTGCTGTCAAGGGCATCAGGTGGAGCTGTGGGTTTCCATAAGTCGTTAGAGGCTCTTCTATATGACTCCGGTGCGGCCCTCTTTGGCGGCAGCATGATTAGCGGCGTCTTAGCTGGCGGCTGCTTGGTCAGCTGGCGTCGTTTTTGGCGGGCAGTGGTAGCTTAACCGCTGGCAGGCGCGGTCTCGGCGATGTGGCCAAGTGGCTGCATGACCCCGGCGATTCCGCCCTCGGAGGAGGCTGGGCTGCTAAAGGCTGCATCGGTGGAGGCACAGTAACGATGATGACGACTGCGGTGGCTGACGGCTGAACAAGTGACGTCGTGTATTCAGCAACTGCCAGCAGAGTCAGTTCCGGCACGATGGTGGTTGTCGCAGCGGCAACAACGGGATGGTCCGCATCGAGGGGCGTCGCTTCCTCGAATTTCGGTCCATCGAGTACCCCAGTGGAGGCGGTGTACACCTGTAATGGTGGTGCCAACGTCTCCAGTCTTCTCCGAAAAGCCATAACGAAGTCGTTCCTGGCGAAGCTGCTCAGATGCACGGTGAATTTCTGCCTGGATAATCAGAATTTCTCTCTTGACTAGGAGGTGGCGCATCTGCTCTTCGAAACTCCGGTTCTCGAAGGCGATTGCTTTGTCGATGGCCATATCTGTCCCTGTAGCTGGCATCATCGGGTCGTGGGCTTAGAGACTCTACCTCGAGTTGCGACACTTGTCACGGGGGGGGGGGTCGCAGCGCGGGGTGATAAACTGCCCTCGGTATCGCTATGAATCAGCACAATAAACACAGAAACGAGGATAGGGCACGGGGATAAAAAGTCCGAAGTCCGATAGGGGCGATAACTATCGCTGTTATTTACACACGGAAAATTTACAATGGCATAAAATTATGTTCAAAGTTCAAAAATATATACAAAAAAAAAAGTCAGTAAAATAATGTCACGAAAAGAAACACTCACGAAAAATAGTATAGTCACCAGCACAACACTTAAAGTGGCAAGAGAGGCCGACGAGATCGCGGATGGATGACCGGCGGTAACGGCAGCGGCGGCGTCGGAAGCGGCGACGTCGGCAGCGGCGGTGTCAGAAATGGCGGCAAAGTCAGCGGCGGCGAGGGCAGCGGCGGCGACGGCAGCGGCGGCGACGGTAGCGGCGGCGACGGTAGCGGTGGCAATGGCAGCGGCGGTGACGGAAATGGCGGAGTCGGCGGCGGCGGCGGCTGCGGAGTCGGTGGCTATGGTGACGTCGGCGGCTGTGGTGACGTCGTGGATCGATGGCGTTTTGGCTCAGCGTGGCGGCGACTTGGGCGTTCCGACTGTTGAACTTGTCGACTGTTGTGCTGTGACTCAATGATGGAGTCGAATTCTGAGTCTCATCTGATTGTTGAAAAAATACTGCCCTCTTGAGAGCGCTCCATGGCCCTTTAGGGGGTTCACGCCCTTCTCTTCTCCGGGTTGCGGGTGCTGGTGGTGGTAGGGTGTAATAAGAGCGCCGAGGTCGGCGCACGTGTTCGAACCGGCAAATTGTACTTCCCAGAACAATTTGGGTTCGAGCCGATTTTGTCACGTAATCAGGCATCGGGAGGCGGATCAACCGTCTTTTGTGTTGTCCTGGCAGCTGCAAATTTCCACTAATGGTTCTGCGAAAACGGTCTTAACGATGCCCTCGACACACACAGCGGGTAGAGGCTCATCTTCATTGTATTGCTACTGGCAGCTGTACTTCTTAGAAAATGAACTCGTTTGGAAATTTCAATAATGCGGAATTTATGTTAATATTGAAAAGGAACAATGGTTAGCTCATAAAATACAAATTAAGATAATTACGCATTTATTAAGACGCGTAGATAAACTAAGCGCCGATAAAAAGAAGTATGTTGATATAAAGTATCGAAATACCGAAAGAAAAAAAAAACGTTTGGAACAATGTATCGTTTAAATGTCCACCCTGTTCTACATTTGCAGCTACAGGCGATAGTTTGGCAAAGGTAGGGTTTGAAATGATCGAAATAAAAGTCTGTGGATTGCCGGCATAGACTTGTACTTTAACGTAGCCCAAAGAAAATAAGCGCATGACCGTGGCGGCCAATTCACAAATAATCATCGTTAGATGATCCAATCGACAAACTTATTCCTTAGCAAATCGATTCCAGCATTAGCTGTATGCCACGTAGAACCTTCTTGCTGGAGCCACATTTCTTCAATATCGGTGTTCTCAAGTTCTGGCCACAGAAATCCGAAAAACTTGGCACTACAGCGGTAGCTATTGACGGTTACAGCTGTCCCCTTCTCATTTCAGAAGATTCGGTCTGATGACACCGCCATGCCATAAACGGCACCAAACAGTAAGTTTTTCGGGATGCAACAGCATTTCTGTTCTCGCACCAATAACGGCAATTTTGAGAAGATGATTTTTTGGCCAAAATCAGAATCATCTTCCAAGTGTTCAAGGGACGAATCAGCAAACTCCCGACATAATCTGTTAAAGTTTAGCTGCAATTCTTGAGTCAATACGACTTTGTAAGGATGTAGGTAGGCATCATTCAAAACCCGGCGTGGCACTAGCCAGGGAAGTAGTTGTTTTAATAAGTTATTTGTTTATAGTCTTAGTAAGACGTAATTTTTCTTGCAGAGTTACGAACGGGTGGAATATTCATATATTCAGGCTATATTTCGTTTTATTGAATTTAATCAAAAATTTAATGAATTAAGTCAAGCATCATCTGTGAAAAGTGAACTCTATTCAGAAAATCATTTCCATGTAGTTTCTGGTGTAGTTCGAGATGGTATGGGTCAAACTTATACTTGCCATTGAAAATTTACAACTGGGAACTCCACCAGTCTCACGAAGTGATGAAAACATTACTAAAAACGTATACACTTTGAAGTCTGCGGTCTGGAAATCGAGCAGCAAATACACTTCCATTACAAAACCCGTACACAAACACGATATCAGCATATTCGTCATATGTAAAAATATGCATTGTTAGTACCTAGAAGTAAATTAAAATAGTTACAACTGACGACCTTGTTCACAACTGTCAATGGTTACAACGGACAATTACGATTATTTGTTGTTTTATTCAAAAACACTTGAAGGTGTAAATGAAAATTTAAAAATTCACCACCTAACTTAACGCAACCTTAAAAACCATTGAAAATTGGACATCCGTGTATTTGACTAATTTCTTGTTTTACTCACTTGCACTTCCTTATGAAACACCCTGTAAAATTGAAATTTATTGATAGAAACTTTTTAAAATCTGGTCATCCTTTTAAGAAGTGATTTTAAGAAATTGAATGCAGAGTTTTATTTTTTGCATCCTTTGCGCGTACTTTGAGATATTTAGAAATCCCCGCTCCGCTATTGAATAGAAATGAATTTGTTTTTCTATTTGGAATGATTAAAGTTTAAACCAACCATTTTGGTGACGAAGAAGTTTGGATAATCTGTTTTAAGTGCAATTATAAAGACGCGTTATTCAAGACTAATCTTTCAAAATTTTGTCGAAATTAATATCCAGTTCACAGAGCCGTTAAAAGAAAAACAGTTTTGGTCATCAAAATTCGTCTTCTATTTTAATTATATAACCAGTGGTAGATTAATATGAATATCGTTTTATAACAACGTTTTATTTATTTTTATTATTGGTGTTTTCTTAATTAAATAGTAAGATTATATGTCGAGGGAGAGAAATGCGTGATTTTTCCCTAGGGCGAAAGCCTGAGGGAAACAACGCACCGAGAGAAAAAATAGCATTCTTCCCCGAGGAATACCGGGTGTCCCAAAAGTTCCGGAACGCTTGAATATCTCGAAAACTAAGCGACGGATCGCAAAGTTACAAAGCACGTGTTCTTTATTTGTTGGGAGGTATTTAACCGTAGCATTTAGAAACCAGAGGGGGGTGGGGTAACTTCGTTCTTTGAGTTTTTTATAAACAGTTTTCGGTCGAGAATTAAAAACTGTAAAAAAATGGGGGGTCCCATTTAAGTTTACGAAGTTAACACACCCACACCCCCTGGGGGTGGGGGTGGTTTCTAAGTGACACGGTTAAATAGCTCCCAATAAATAAAGAAACACGTGTAACTTTCAACTTTATAAGTTAGGATTTTCTACCACATTTTTTGATTGTATATGAAATCATGGTTGGCGCTACAGTTAGAACCTTCAACCAAACAATGAAATGATTGTAATTGTTATAAAATTTCATTTGTACCATGCATTTCAACAAATCTTTAAATATTTTGAAAACGTCAAACGATAGGTATAGGGTATATAGAAGTAACTCAATTTTATTTGTTGATAGACTTGAAAAATGACCAAAAATACAGGGCCTCGTTCTAAAAAAAACACAACTTTGATGTGGATATTTTTAATGGGACACCCTGTATAACTGGTAATAATTGTGCATACAATGATCCTGTATCTATCCATTTGATAAGAATAACACGAAGTTACATAGTTTTCCATAAAATGACCCCGTGACATGAAGTGCCCCACCCTGTATTTATACCGGATGTGACTGAATTCACATATCTAAATTTAGTATAGTGCTTTTAGGGAATAAAGTGTGTCGACATGTGGACTTTTTATAAAAATTCCACTTCCGGTTATAACCGGAAATTACGTTATCTTTTCTATTTCAAATGGAAAACTCTATATATTTTTACATAATTTAATTCGTCTCTAAATTCTTAGTTCATTTCCACAAAAAACTAATTTTCCGATTAAAAACGTTTATAATTGTTTAAAAAGTTTATTGTATTATAATGAAATATGTGGTTAAGTGTGCTGTTTTAGTCCCTAAACAGCGTATTGTGCTTTTAATGATACTTGAACTGACTAAATGAAGTTGTTCACTTGAGGCGCGCAAATAATATAAATTGTTCCCCATTCAGGTCTCTCGCAAAAACCATAAACTCAATTGTAATCCCGAGTGCAGTGCTTTATTTGCCGAGCACGTAATTCAAAAATACACCCCTTTCATTGTACCTCCGCTAAAATGCAATCAAATGTGAAATTCTTGAGTTGTGTACGAATTATACAACACATATTTACCTTCAATTCGCATACAACATTGATAAACTCGAATTTGCTTTATATAAAGAGATCATGGATACATGGGAATTCAATTAATATACTAGTCAACTAAATTAGTTTGGTTTGTTTAATAGATTAATTTTAATACAACTAATGATGGTTATATGAAATAGATATTAATTCTGTCAAATAGAAACTTAGTTTAGCTTCGGAATATTTGGCAGGATTAATATCTATTTCATATTACGATTTTTAATAAAATGAACTATCAATACGTAAATATTAAAAGAATTAATTATTTTAATAATACTATTACAAGAAAGAATTAAATAATTGATAATATTCAGCACAGCAAAGAGAACTTTTTGGTTAATAAATGTTAATTGATTTTCGAAGAAAAATTAAAATATTTTAAAAATTACTTTTAGTCTGCAATTTTTTTCTTTTTTAAACCTTGCTGCCATTTTCGGTGTCGTTTATTGTTTGGTAGTGTATTCATTGTTTTCTGTCTTCTCTGACTCTCTCTATCCCTATTTTTCTTGGTCTTCCTTTATAGTTTTCCGCTGTAATACGCGTTTAGAATACTCTTTTTATTGTCCTCGTGTCCTTCCCAAACCATTGCAGGTTGTTTCATCTTTTAATCTGTCCCTTCATGTCTTATTCTCTATTTTGCTCAGAAATCTAATTTTTATTGCACTTATTCTGCTTTGGTGTTTCTTTGTTATTGAATGAATTTCTGTCAACATCGCTTGTTTGAGAAGCATTAAATAAATGTAATAAAACGAAATATAGCCTGAATATGTAAATATTCAACCTGTTCGTAACTCTGCAAAATTAAGTGTTACTAAGACTATAAACAAATAACTTATTGAAACAACTACTTCCCAGGCTAGTGCCACGCCGGATATTGAATGATACAAGAGAATGTTTCGATGCACTATACATAATTGTAGGTCTTGTTAGTTTTCTCACCATCTGTATTTGTATCGTTTTCTGGATATCCTTATTTCCTTTTGTTATACTAAAAAGGTTGCTTTGCCCATATTCTCATTTATCCCGTCATCTATTTTCTCATTTTTGGATATAATTGTATTTGGTATTTGTATCAATTATCTCATTAAATCAAACGTATTTCCAGATATACTTAAAATATAAAAAAAATATTTCCGATTCATGAAAATGAAGATTGCAACGACAGCGATAACTACCGATCAGAAAGTCTTCCTCCGATGTTCTCTAAGATAATTGGAAAAATACTGCTTAATCAACTAAGCACCCACTCAGAAAATAATAATACCCTATGTGAGAAACAAAACTACAGCTGCCGCTATATCAGATCTTACCAGTGGCGGATTTACTAACAAGCAGAAGAGGCGCTTGCCTCGGGCCTCCTAAAATTCAGGGGGCCTTATTGCTTAGCTCTCAGAATGGTAATTGTGAAAATTTTCTAAAATATGTTTTTATCGGAAATATTCGTTTTAAAGTCCGTAGAGGCGATTTCAACGATTTCTGGAGAAACAAAAATATGTGTGTGGTTCTGTCATTCTGTACGCGCTGTATCTCAAAAACAGTAATTAACATGAAACTTCGAACATTAACCTTATTTAACAATCCGAAGGAATGAAAAGCTTTTGGCAAAAAAACAAAGTGTTCTACCGAGTAAATGGATACAAATAAGATGAAAAGATGAATTGTTTTTTTGCTTTCTAGCCTGATAAATTGTGAAAAAAAATGGTGATGTTGCCATCATGTTACTTTCTCCGACTTGATGGTATCATTTATATTTACGCTATAATGGTTTATTTTTAATTGAAATCATATTTTAAATGTACATCGAGCGTTGTGTAAACTCGGATGAAACTGACGTTTAAAACGTCAAAATTATGAAAGATGGAAAAATTATACATCAAATCCAAAAACTCGGTTTACTCAAAAACTAACGATATTTCGAAGAAAACTTATTCTTTGGAAGTTGTTCATTTTGGCATTCTCTGCAATTACTTTTCATATAAATTTGCTGTAACTATTATGGTTTCATAATTATAAACCAAAAATTAAAAAAAATAATAATAAATTTTTTTCTCAAATAGCAATGATTTTATGAAGAATATTTTCAAGCAAAAGATGTTTATTTCCTTGTTGTCTTTAATGCTTCTTTGAATATTTTTTTGATATTTTTCATATTTAAGAAAATATTGGCAAAAAACAAAAAACAGTTAAGGTAAACACCCACTTCCGGTGTACGAAATTTTACCAAAAGCTTTTCAGTTCTTCGGATTATCAAATAAGACGTATGTTCAAAGTTTCATATCAATTCCTTTGTTAGTTTTTGACATACAGCGCACACAGACAGACAGACACACACACACACACACACACACACACACACACACACACACACACACACACACACACACAGACACAAAAAAAATAATTCCAGAAATTGTTGAAATGGTATCTAGGGACCCCAAAACGGATATTTCCGCAAAAAAATTTTTGAAAACAATTTCACGATCACAATACTTTCTCGTACTTCGTAACGGAGAAAGTAAAAATAGGTATTTAATTGAATTTATGTGGATAGGGTAAAAATCTGAAATTTTACCTTTCTTTAATTTTTTTCGTGCGTTTTATAATAGCTCTTAAAGGCATGGCCAGATTTTGAAAATTCGTGTGATAATAATGGATCCTACTCTCATTGGGTAAATACAGATTTATTTGAAAAGAAATTTGACTTTAAATTGTATTGTTGATTTTTTCTAAATTGAAATTTCAACGGAAATATCTATTTTGAGGTCACACGGAGCGATTCCGACCAAGTTTTAAAAAATGTCTGCGTGAGTGTATGCCCGTGGACGCTATAACTTGAAGAATAACAGAGATTTAGAAATGAAACTTTAAATTCAAGCTTTATTAGACAATCGGAAGAACCGAAAAGCTTTTAGTAAAATTTTGATTACCGAAACTGGGTGTTTTTTTTTGTTTTTATTCGATACGTTTTTAAATATGTATATCTTTATATGAATGTTGAAGATAACAAAGTACTGCTGATTTCTTGTTAAAAAATGTATTTTAAATTATAAATAAATAAAAACGAAAAATGTTAATTTTGTTTGTCTGTAGTTATGAAATGATAATAGATTAAATTTATATGAACCTATCCCACCCTCCAGCCCTTAGGACACGCCCAATAGTTTCTTTAAATAATAATGTTTGTCAATTTGATTATTTTCTTATCAATCAATTTACACTTGCGAAACCCTCGTTTGTGTTAAAGAGATCGAAGGGTAGGATGGGGCCCTCCCACTGAACTTCGTTTTCACGTTCCGTTTTTTAATGATACTAATTTCTTAATCAGATCACGAGAGATGTAATAGCTTCAAAAGCCTAAAGAAAGAGCGTTTGTGGATTTTTTTTAATGTAACCGGGGGTGGTGGGTGGCCCATATCCCACTCTTCAACTTTTTGAATATGCCCCAGAGTTTCTATAAATAAATTTTTTTGTCAAATGTCAAAAAAACTGTTACATTATTTTCTTATCAATTAATTTACACTTGCAGAACCCTCTCCTATGTTCTAAGGATTGGAGGGTGGAATAGGGTCAGCCCACCGCCCTTTCGCCTAACCTAGAAAACATTATTTGATTAAACCAATTTCTTAGTCGGATCATGGAGATGTAATAGTTTCACAAGTATAAAGAAAGAGCCTTTTTGAGAAAAATTTAGATGACGCGGAGGGTTGAGGGTGGGCTCTATCCTACCCTTCAACCTTTCGAATACGTCCCAGAGTTTCTATGAATGAAATCGTTTGTCAAAGGACTAGAAAACCGTTAGATTATTTTCTTATCAATTAATTTATACTTACAAAACCTTAGTTTGTGTTCTGATGATTGAAGGGAGGCCGTGGCATCCACCACCCTCGATATTAACTTTAACTTCAATCAGAAACCCTGTATTTTTGTGATTGTTAAACTTCTAACATTGTGCATGATATGCCAGATACTGCCTGTAAGGGGGAACGTACGAACAATCGTGGGACTTTTGACTGGACACTGAGACCTAGGAGAATGGGCCTTTGCCCCAGTCCCATCTGTAGAGGGTGTGAAGCTGAAGAGTAGACTTCTGAACACGTACTCTTGGAGTGTATGGACATCTGCTCAATAAGACGATCCATAATGGGAAAGGGGTATATGCAAACAACAGACATTCAAAGAGTCCCCCTTGGTGTAGTCCTGGCGTTCGTCAATGCTGTGCAGTAGCTGGATGACACCGGGAGGACGTACAAAGGGCCCATATAGGCCTACGTGAAGCGGACCTCTCTGCCCTCCCATCGGAATAATCCAGAATCGTACATGAATTGACGAATTTCATTCAATCGCACTGTTTTGTCGATTATGTTAAAGTTGATGCGGAGGGAGGTGAGTGGTCCCTATGGTGGTAGGTGGGTAAGCCCTATGGTAGTGGGTGGACTATATGTTGGATGGGTAGGCCCTTTGGTAGGGGGTGGGCTATATGGTGGATGGGTGGGTTCTATCCCACATCAATTGAATGTAGCTCCTGTCAGTTTATTATAGTTAATTTTCAATGTTGTTTCCCTGCCTCCTTCTTTATGGACCAAGAGGAGAAAACATACTCGTAGAATGCACACTGTAGGGTGTATGGGTGAAAATATTTGGAGAGGGGCTCACAATTAAGTTGCGCCTGGGGCCTCTAAGAGCTAAATCTGCCACCGGATCTTATGGAATTTATTACTAACGTATATAAAAACGGAGTTTGCATTTGCTACGTACATCACTCTGTCCAAAGTCTTCATGTAGTACTTCTAAGGAAGTTGTACAATTACAATTTTAACCCGCAGAGTTGGTTCCTCTTGCTAACCAAAAGATAACAAGCAGTCACTTTCAATGGTGCAAAATCACAACTTCTGCAAACAACATGTGAGGTACCGCAGGAATCAACTTTGGGTCCACCCCTATTCCTCAATTATATAAAAGATATTCCGCACTATATGCAGGAAAGAAAAGTTGTTTTATTCCCTCGTGATTCATCTGGTAGCGTAGACACTGATTGTGAAAATAATGAGGGAATACAGGAAAGATACAAGACACAGTTTTTACTACTAATCGCATGAGGATCAATGACAATAAAACGGTACCTTAAATAATCACAATATGATAATCAATACAAAGGTTGTTAAATCGCCAGATATTTATAATGATAATTCTTTCCTGTGAAACTGTAATGGTGATGCCTTAGCTGCTAAAGGATAAAAACAATGTTACCACGTAAGTACTTTTGGCAACAAAAGCTTGGTACGACTCATCTTGTTTGAGAAATTCTCTTTAATTACATCTCTTTCCGTATTATATTTATCAGAAAAAAAAGTAACAATAGTGCACGTATTGTGACTGTACAAGTCAAGGGAGCATTAGAAAATGTACTTCGTGTTGTACGATATCTGCACGCCATCGGGTATAGAATACTAACTAATACAATTTATATGGTGTGTATGTTGGTAACAAAACGGCATTAGAACACGTTCAAATAAATTATCCATGAACAATTATAACCCAAACTATCATTGTTTTTCGTGTTCCTGGTAATTCTAACCAAGTATTTTAAATTTACCACAATTCCCATTCTATTAACTACATCAGGGGTGGCGTCGACCTGGGTTGACTACTCGATTGCGTAACTATTTTAACCGTACTTTATACGTGATGATTGAAATATCGCATTTATAAACTTAAAAATGTGATTATCTATGTCTTTATATTCTGTACTGTCTAGTGATAATAAAGTATTACTATGATAGTAATAACTTGCATGCTTACCTCTCCCTTAAGACTATAGAGATAGAGGAATTGGATTAAATACTATGGTTCAAATTTTCTTAAGAATCTTCCCTCTTGTTAAAAGGATTTTGATTTAAAAAAAAGCAAAGATTAAAGCATTTTTGGTAATAACTGCATACATTCTGATAAATGTTATTTTATTTGTAATTGTAATTTTAATTGTAACTGTGAGTTGAGATTGTAGCTGTAATTGTAGTTTTCAATTTAACGTATTTATTACATTTTTTTTTTAATGTGATATCTTTTAATTTGTACTAGATTTTCTACTGCGGCTTGTGCAAGACAATTGAAATCAATATCAATATCATAATAATTATTATTATTATTACTCATCTACGTATTACGTATTTAATTTGTACTCCTTTATGTTTTATAGTTACTTTCCCTTATCTCGAGAATAACATTGCTTTTTTTGTATTTACTTTCTTGTTTATTTATTCTAGTTATTTTTTTAATATATCTACGTTGTGTTGTGTCCTTTTTTATGTTTCCACTAATATGGACATATCGCCTGCAAATGCTAATTCTCCTATATCAACACGATTAATGGGAAACATTTTTCTGAACGAGAAATATTCACTCGGGTCCGTGGTCGTCGTACTTTACTTTACATGATTCATGTTTCATTTAATTTGAAATATATATCTATGCTCAAGCTGGCAAAGTCAATTCCCAATGATCAGCGTTCACTAACCCGAATTCTTATCAGTTAACCTACCTTCCTTTATAAGAAAACAAAACCCTATTTATTTGCCAGTATCCAATTTTAATCTGTCTCATATTCTTCTTTGCTCTTTTACTGCTTCAGCTATTACAAGTGAGAATAGCAATGGACTCAAAGTACAGTCTTGTTTTAGTTCTGACTTTGTACAAAATTCCCTCGATTCCTCGTTGTTTGTTCTAGGTTTTTGTAGTCCTTGTACATGGTGTTAATTATTCTGTTATTTCTTTATCGCTTTTCTAGTGTTTTGGCTTCCGATTTTATCTAATGCCTTTTCTGTGTCTATAAAACATGTCGATGTTTAGTATGGGGATCTCAGAAACTATCAAATTAATATTAATTAAAATATTAATAGAACTTATTATCATTCCACATAACAGACAGAATGTAATAATTTCCATGTTGCAGATGCCAGATTGAATAAAACGAGAAGAGCGTACATAAAGGTATAAATTTAATTAGCGAGCACGGACGAACGGTCATTGTGTCCAATCGGCATTGTCCTGTAAAATGTTGCTCGGATGTGTGAACCGGACATTCGCGTTTTAGGGCACGGTTTCCTACTACCAGCCTTCAATAATTTATTGGACACCAATAAATGCATTTATCGTTATTCCATTAATACGTCCAATATTTGTCCCCGGGAGTATTCCATTTAATTTAGACAATTTAAATAATTCACATGATGTTTACAAAAATATATCTCTATACGTGTCATAATTAATTCATAAAAAAATATACACTGTGTATACAAAGTAAGGAATAAATTCGATTAAAATTCAAGGCATTTTCTTTCAGAAAAATGCTCGGATACGTGTATTATTATTTTTTAACGCGCATTTTTTGAGATAAAATTCAAATGTACAGGGTGTTCCAAAATTGAGATACGACCCCTAAGTTAAAATTTTCAAATAGGAACCCCCATTTTTTGTTGCATTTATGAATTCTACGTAAAATTCTGAGTATTTTTCATGTAGCATACCCAAATCATTTCAGTAAGTAAATAATGATTTTTGCTTATTAATTCCAATGTTTCGATGAAACCATGTTATCTTTTACCAGAAATAAAATAGTAGTAGTACTTTTTTAAACGCCATTTCTTCGAAAACAGCTGAATATCGACATGGGGTATGCTGCATGAAAAATACTCAGAATTTTACGTAGAATCCATAAATGCAATAGAAAATGGGGGTTCACATTTGAAAATTTTAACTTAGGGGTCGTATCTCGATTTTGGGACACCCTGTACATTTGAATTTTATCTCAAAAATGCGCGTTAAAAAATAATAATACACATGTTCGAGCATTTTTCTGAAAGAAAATGCCCTGAATTTTAATCGAATTTATTCGTTACTTTATATATATACAGTGTACATATGTATAGAGTTGAAATGTTTTGAGGTTTTTATAGAAGATTTCCATAACTATTAGAGATAGAGAAACAAACTCAATTGCAGAAAACAATATTTAGCTATCGTATGTCGTTTTCGAGTTATTAACGAAAATATATTTTTTCTTCGATTTCGAAATATTTCGAGAGGGTGTCTACTCTAAACCGTTCGTTTAAAGTTTACTGAGTTGCCGCTGTATTAAAAATTGAAAAAAAAATCTTGTCGCACGATTAATCAGTTCTCCTCCTGAAATACTTTCACTTCCTGTTCCACCAAATTTGTTATTTTAAATTTTTCAAGGAGAATGAAATATCTTTATTGACATTCAAATTTTAATTTTGTAATATAAAACTTACGATCTATTTTAGTACGTAATTTTTTTCGATAATGTGTGGTGATAAAAAAATTTCTCACAAAATTCATAATTGCTTTATTCAATGTTTTCAAAAAATCGGTCGGGCAGGTCGATTTTTATTCATCATCATTGCGCTCTCAAAAATACTGTTACGTCACTAATGTTTGTTGTGTGACGTCATCGACAATTTTTTTAAATATAATTAATGTTTGTTTTTAGTTAGTAACTTTTGGACAGCTCTTAATTTTATAGTCACATATATTTTTTTAAATACCTTTCATTTAATCTAAAAACAAAGTCTAGACGATTTTTTCAAACACAATTTAAAATTAATTAATTTCAAGGTTCTCTATTTTCTTTCATTTAATCTAAAAACAATAGAAAAATGGTGATAAAGATCCGAAAATATGAAGTCAACGACGATTTTCTCAAACACAATTTAAAATTAATTTTCAAAAATAGATTATCTCTTTTTAAGAGATTCCAAATTTATTGTTTTATTTAATATGTTAACAAGTTTGTCACTTTAATTAAAAGGTCATTGCTTCTCCTGAAACGAACTAAATATGGTGCATTTGACTAAACGAGAGAGACTAGAGGTATTAATGATGGTGGGATACAGCCGTAGGTTAAGAACTCGTGAGGAAACATGCGATTTACTCAATCAAGAATATCCTGAAAGAGTTCTAATTTCAAGATTCACAGTAAGTAGATTGGTCTCAAAATACCACGATACAGGAAGCACAAAAGACTTGCCACGACAAGATCGACCTCTGTTAGGCGAAGATTTAACATTTAATATGTAACAACTTCAAGAAAGTTGAGGAAAATCCAAATATTTCTACACGACAAATTGCCCACAATAATGAGGATCATTCTTTTGTTGTGAAGTTGCTAAAGAAAAGTGGATGTCATGTGTATAAAGCCCAACTAATTCATGAACTATGTGAGGATGATGAGGACCGGATGATGCTAGACAAGTCAGTCCCAGTAAATAACAAAAAATAAAAAATAAACAAATATACGGGGTGTTTCAGAGCTCTGGGAACGGTCAATCACGTGCTTATTTTTGTAGAATGTTTTATACAAAAGTTGTGCAGAATAGTGAGCTGCACGCCCTAAAAATATTTAAATTTAAACAGGGTATCTCATAACAAAGTTACAGACCAAACTAATGTTCTTTTTTTAATGGAACACCCTGTATTTTTTAGCATTTTTGGATTCCTTGTTACTTGGAGATTAAAATGACTTAGGTTTCGGCGTTTTCGTGTTATTCAGTTATTTATACAAAAATTTGAACAAAATTGTTAAAGTGTTCCCCTGAAACTATAGTCTTCAAAATTACTCTATCAACCAAAACATAACTCAGCGTATTATACAGGGTGATAGCCATTCGTAAACTACACAATTTCTATTTTTTTCAAATGGAACACCCTATATATTATTTCATAATTTAAAAGTTCATTAAGGAAGCTTTCGTTTCATATAAGTTTGCATATATCTGAAGTCGATGGTTACTCTAATATTTCGAAATTCGTTGGTAATTTACATGTTTTTATTATTAGTTTTAAAATCTACTTTTATACTTTTGTTTAAAACATTTTTCAAAATTTTGACAAATAAACACCTGATTGACCGTTCCCAGAGCTCTGAAACACCCTGTATAGGTATTATGCGCTAATCATGAGCTCTCACATTTAGGTAAATTCGAATTTTGCGCTGCAGCCCTCAAGGGACTTTCCTCTTGGTGTAAAAATATAATTGTCCTTAAATTTCTTATAAAAATATTTACTTATATTTATTTATAAAATATTTGTAATTATCACAGTGACAATAAAGTTTCGACATTTTACAAGGAGGCACATTTTGTAGAGAAAAATTAGATTGGAGTTTAGACAGAGCGTGTAACTGAAAAGTTGAATAATTAAAAATAGCACTACATCGGTTTTAAATAAAACTTCGCCCATTCAGTTTCTCTTTTCATTGAAACCATTATTATTCTAGTTGAGCAGGAATCGCGAGAAACATGATTTCCAAAGCGGGTTTCCTGCTTTCCGCATTGAATACACGGAATAAGTTGTTTAATTAAATCGGTTTTACAAAATATCATTATCACACTATGCGTTCACAAGAAATTTAATACTTTCTGACGCTTCACAGTGTGGCCGATTGAACAAAACACGTCCATCCGCTGGGCGGGAGGGTCGTTTTTTTAACTTGAATTATTTAAAAAACTAAGTACATCATCAAGTTCCTCATACTTTAGAAGCTCGAAGTCTAGAATTTCAACGAAGTAGTGGTTATGATTAAAGAGTAATTAATTCACAAACATGGGCAATTTCACGAAGTGAATTTTGAACGAAAATCGATGCGTGTTTAAATAAACATATTTTCGTAATGGCTTAAAATATGTATCTAGTGTTTTTTTCTGTAAAAGTTAGATGATCTCTGCTTCAGATAAATAAAGAACCAAATGATTATCATTATTATTATAAATTAATGAGTTCACATAATTTTAAAATATGAATTTTAAATTTGCGAAACTTGCAAAAACGTATTTCAAATTTGTCCAACCTATAATTAGCATTAAAATGTAGCACTAAGTTTTGTCTACAAAAGGAAATCAATATTTTTCAAATATCGAACCAACTCCGCGAGAAAATGATTTTTGAGTGTCGCGAGGCGGGCCAAATCGTCAATCGTACGGGGCAATAAGTTGACTGGGGTGGAAGATATTCGCGCGGCAGCGCTTTCTTATAAAAATATATGTTATTGTTGAAAAACGACCCTCCCGCCCCGCGGATGGCCGCGTTTTGACCAATCGGCCACACTGTGCGCTTTGTGATTTATTACTGAAATATAATTACCAATTTGTTTTTCGGTAAACGTGTTTTTATGGTGTATTCACACTAACGAAAATTTGATTTATAACTAAACTACCGTTTCCTCATCAACGTTTTTTTTGTGCATGATCAAATACGCCGACCAGGCCCACTCTAACCATCGGGCTAAGCATCCGAGGGCGCCGACGCTTCACAATTCAATTTCAAGTTTTTACATTTTATGAAATGGACGATGTCCATGTTCTCCAATTTAATCCACTTTGTCTTATCTGTTCTTTCATCTCAGCATGGCAATTACAGACCCTCTTCATTTATCCACTATCTCCATAACTATTCCTTATTAGTCAGTATCAGAAGGGTGAAGGGACAGGTACTCTACTACGTTACTGATACACGCCGATCTCTATTTTAATTCTAATTGCCGTTATTATGGCAGATCAAGAGCAATTATCTACCGCGAAAAAGTGCAAAGTGTGTAAGGGGAATGTAGTGAAATCTGAAAAATGTGATATCTGCAAAACCGATTTCCACCCAGCATGCCTCAAAAGGCACACCGTGGCTTGTAGTCGCTCCAAATTAAGAAGATGAGGTTTTTGAGATTATCAATAACAACAAAATCAATTATCATGATCAACTATTAGCCAACGAGAATAAACTTCTAAAACGTATAATTGAAGAAATGGAAGCTAAGTATGGTATTCTTTATGAAAATTGTAATCTATTAAAGGATAAAATTTCATACTTGGAAAATAAAGGGACTTCGCTTACAAAATTGTCCAATAGCCCCATCTATCCCCGAATAGACGAACCAGAAACAATTATTCAGAGATCTCTACCTGCTAAAGACACTGTCAATATAAATTCTAAAATATATTATGCAAATGTAGTTGCACCGAAAGCAAATACTGAAGAAAAACCAAATTCTGACAGTGCAAAAAAATTGCCACATTCTACCCAAATTGGAAAACCAAACATTGCTGGCGCACCGATTACAAATATATCAGCTAATATTTTACCAGCCAAGGTGGCTGCCGAAGATATAAATTTTATAACGGTTACAACTAAGCGAAAATTCAAAAATACAACTCGAGTCATTGGTACCGGAGGTCTTAGTAATTTTAAGTTACAAGCTGATCGTAAAAAAACCTTGATATTTGTCAAACGTCTTCAAGACCACGTCACAAAAAATGACGACAATTTTATATGCGAAAAGGTGCAAACCAGATCAACACATCCCGCTTTTAAAATAGGAGCGCTGTTTACTTATCAGCAGACTCATGGATCCGAACAACTGGCCCGAAGGAATTATAGTGGACCGCTATATTTTTAGAAGACCAAGCCAACAAGCGAAAACTATATAGCGTACCGCAAACAACTTATAATCGTGCAGTAAATCCAGTAAATCCAGTTAATACAGTAAATATATTATTTTTTAATATCCAATGCATAAGAAACAAAACAAATGAACTAGAGGCATTTTTAATAGAAAATAGGTGCATGTTTGATATAATCGGGTTCAGTGAACATCGGTTAAATAATCGCGAAATGGAAACCTTTAGTTTAGTCAAATACAGACAAATTATTTCCGGTTTTGCCCGTACTGTCCTTACTCACGGAGGTGACCTGCAGCTAGCTAAGCAACATATAATGTATCAGCAAATAGAAACAATAATTAACTTATCGAAAGAAAGACACTGCGAGATAGCTGCATCATACCTTCGCGATAAAGCTGCATCATACCTTCGCGATAAAGACATTATTATTATAACTATTTATCGATCACCAAGTGGTGACTTTACCGAGTTTTTATGTGTTATACAAGAAATGCTGGACAGCATCGATATTACAAAAAATATCATTATAGGAGGAGATTTCAATGTTAGATTCAACAGTAATGATGCGAAATCCGCCATACCTTGTGACCTGCTAACTACGTATGGTTTAACTAGCTGTGTTAACTCCATTACTCGCTTGGGTAATTGTCTCGACAATGTTTTCAGCAATATTGATTCGAATGATATACGCGTTAAACCTATGGATAGTGGTCTATCAGACCATATTGGTATACATGCTGAGATAAACCTACCCAAACAAGAAATCAATTCGATCCAAAAGATCTCAAGACCAATCACTCAACACGGCAGATATAAGTTATTTTCACGTCTTGAATACACCGACTGGACTTTTGTTGATGATACAGAAAAGTGTATACAGCATAAATTTAACAAATTCATGTCGATCATTGAAACAACTCTCTGTGAATCATTTCCAGAAAAAATATCATTATTATAACAAACGGTAGGGTTCACTGGTACAATAATGAATTAAAAGATATGCGTTCAACACTACAGCTACTGCTAGAAGCAAGTCAAAGGTATCCTGATTTGAAACCGGAGTACAACAAATTTAAATTTAAATATAAGGCAGCACTAAAAATCACCCGGGTAAACACGAATGTGAAATTTATAAGGGAATCCGGTAATCAACCCAAGGCAATGTGGCAGCTCATAAAATCTTAACAAAATAAACCAATTCACGAGGAAAACTGTGATATTGACGCAAACTCATTTAACATTGTTTTTAGTAAAGTGGCTGTGAACCTCTTGAATAACTTACCAGAGACTCATAGTGACCCTATTGAATATACTATTAAATCTAAATATGTATATCCCGATTATTATTCCAAATTTAAAGAGGTGAGCGCAGGTACCATAAGAGACATAATAAATAAATTGAAACCTACACAAGTCATGATATATATATGGAATAAATGTAGGTTTGTTGAGGGGTATAGTTGATGTAATAATAAGTCCTATTACTAAATTAATAAATGAATGCATTCGAACATGTACATTTCCTGCATGCCTGCAGGGAGCCTGCGTCATTCCAATTTATAAACAAGGGGACCTAAATAATATCAACAACTATCGGTCAATATCTCTAATGCCAATCATCTCAAAAATTCTGGAACGAATTTTATTCTTACAGGTGACCGATTTTTTAGAGACGCACCAGTTAATTTTAGACCAACAGTATTACTGAGTAATTACTGAGCTCACGGAGATAAGGATTTGAGACGAAGAGTTACTCCGTCGCAACCTTCATGGACTTATCCAAGGCATTTGATTGCGTTTCCCATGAAATTCTCCTGCGTAAACTGTACTTCTATAATTTTCATCCTAGCAGCTGCCGTATTATAAATTCGTATCTTAGTTCTAGATCTCAGAGTGTCTATTTCAATGGTACTAAGCCGTTCAACTGACAAAGAGGCAGCCATTCAAATGGACATTGACCCGATATCTAGAGCTACGGAATGGTTTGCTACTAATAAATTGATAATTAATCCGGAAAAGTCATCAAATGTTATATTTTCGTTGAAAAACGATTTTAATAAAAATGGTTCTAAGTTTTTGGGGATACATTTGGACTCACGGCTTACATGGTCGCAACAAGAACAAGTCACTTCAGCAAAAATTTATAAAAATATTTACCTACTGAGACGACTAAAAGATTCATTACCACAAATGGCAATAAAATCAGCATACTTTGCACTATGTCAAAGTCACTTTACCTATGATATTTTATCTTGGGGCCACACTTCAATAGACTGGTCGCTCAAAGAAGAGCAATACGAATTCTAGCCTCAATAGGCTACCGAGATGATTGCCGTGACTCATTTAGAGAACTTGGTATACTTAGTTTACCCTGAATATATGTCCTGGAGTGCTTGACATATATACGTAAAAATATTGTGTCATATAGAAAACACTATCAGTATCATCAGCACAACACCAGATTGGCCAGTTTAATCTATCCTGGCCGCCTTCGTCTTAAGAAATCTCAGAAACTTCCATGGCCCAAAACTCTTTAATTTACTGCCTGATCCAATCAAAGTATTGCCTATTGAACAGTTTAGAAAAACCATAAAATCATATCTAACCGAAAAATGTTTTTATGGTGTCAATGAGTGCTTGTCTAGCAATTTCTTTAATATATGCACATCTTCTTAAACCATGTGCAAACATATTTGAAACAATGCTGTATTGTATTCTTAGTTTATTTTTAAAATATCCATTTTTTACTCTCCTATTTTAATTTATTGTACAATGATAATTAAACACACATTTTTAATAATCACATGTTAATTGTAAATCATGTTTGGTACTTGTGATAATGTTACTTTTAACCTTGATTTGTAATTTTTATTTTTTATTTATAATTTTTACTTGAACTGACTATTATTAAGAGCCAATATGACATGTGTAAACGTTATGTATTAGCATGAATAAATATTATTATTATTATTATTCTTTGCTTTTTCTGACTGGCTATTGAAAATCTTAGCTCACTTCACACATGTGAGCTAACGGCGCTTGATGTTGTTAGCCCATGGCGCTTGAATGTCTTAGGACGGCTCTCACGCCGAACACAGGTCCGCAGTTGTCATTCAACAGGAAAACAATAATCTTTAGATTATGATTGTTATAATGGTCACTTGCTGGCTATAATTATCGCCACATAATTACATGCAACCAGGGGAATTTGTTCAACGCTTAATATAAAATATATCGCCATAATGGTTTATCTAACCCATGCACAACTTGGTGGGATAGAAAGGCAGGGTGGCAAATCAAGTGGGATAAGTGATGGATGTAACGGAAAGACGGGATATTTTTGGGATAAACAAAGTGGCGGCTGTTGACAACAGAATCAAGTGGGGGCATATTTATGCAGTGAATTCTATTATTGATTTATATTTATTACAATTCTATTACAATTATGTTTGAACTATCGATTATGTTCATAGCTAAAATATAATTTAAAAAAGAAAGATATTATGAAATAATCGCGCGCTATTTACGCAGTGCATGGGCGACAGACTAAATAGGCCTCAAAAAAGGCGTAGCGCGCGGTATAAGAAGAAAAATTGACTAAATAATGTGGCAATTTCGCGCTATTTATCCACTAATGTGGTGTAGGACCAAACGAAATAGGCCTCGAAAGAGGTGTAGCATGCGGCAGTCGAAGAAAAAACAAAATAATGTGCTTGTGTACTAATGCTGTGCATTGCCAGATAAAATTTAACTCGAAAGAGGCGTAGCGCGCGGTATAATAAGAAAAAAAATACAAAATAATTCAGTGCAGACGAAACAGGCCTCGAAAGAGACGCTGCGCGCGGTACACGAAGTAAAAATAACAAAACAATGAAGGAATCACGCGCTATTTACGCACTAATGCAGTGCAGGGCCAGACGAAACAGGCCTCGAAAAAGATGTATCGCGTGGTATGAAAACACGCAACACGTGCTTGCGATCGTGCGTCATAGATGCTCAGTGCTCTACATTTTGAAAACCTTTTAAGGCCTCCGCGGTGGCCCCTGAGCCCCTAACCAAGTTTTATACAAAATACTATAAAATATTTTTTGTATTAAAAAATAGTAAAAAGAATAAGAATTACAACAAATATATTTTTTAAAACTACATTTATTGGGCTATTGGTAGGGCCCAGATACTAATTTTATCCAGCACAGTCTCGCAACGAATTGCGTCAAAAACTGGGGACAGAATAGGTTTAAAATGAAACAATTAGAGGGGATAATGAAGGGTGCAAAGAATGTTATGAAGTAAGGAAAATAGAGTTTTTTAGGAAAATAAATAATGCAGAAATGAGGGTTCACAAACACAAAGAAAAATATGGAAAATTGTAGGGTCGTAAAACATAAAACATAAGGTTCAAAAGTAACGGAATAAATTTACAATTAATACAAAGAATAAATTTCATACTTGCCAAACATATGTGTTCATATAAGAGGAATTGTATTAAATAACGAGGGTGCGATATATCACTTACACGTACGAAAACATTTGTGTTAAAAGCAATAAACCATTTTTTTACATGCATGATCTGGATCACTTGCAAGATCAGTCTCGATTATTCAAATTAAAGTGATTTATTCTTGAATCTTGGAGGCGTTCACTTCGTGGTACATTTTCAATTTCGATATAAAGAATAGTGATTTAGATAGGAAGTTTTCGTGGTGGCCGTCACGATTGCGGATAAACCTACACAGGAGTTGGCCAGACGATAAGGGTGACAATCGAGAAAGGAGAATGTTAATGATTTTAAGAGTGATTAATGGATAACGATACAAGATACAAAGGGACTATAGTTGTTATAACCGAATATTGATTTCTTCGAGAAATTCAATAATTGCTTTTAGAATGTTAGAGTTGTTTGCGTTGATCCATTCCTTGTAGACATATGAGCATATTTGTATAAGTGGTTGCATTTTTAGTTTAAGCCCAGGTGCTTCAAAAAGTGGACACAGATAGAATATACACTGGTGGAAAAAACATTTAAAATTCGTGAAATTTCGACCTATTTCAAACCGCCATAACTTGGCGTATTTTCAATCGATTTTGATGAATCTTTGAAGGCGAAAAACTTTGAAGTGTCTTCTTTAAAGTCATGCATGCGAACTTAAGCGTAACCCCTTCTGCCCCCCACTAGCACCCCTGTGAACAAATTTTTTTTTCGGGAAACCATGTCCAACTTTGACGATGTTTATGGAGTTGGAAAAATTTTGTCGACTCGATCCACTATAGGCATTAAAATTTGATCAATTTCCTATGCAAGACTCGAAGAACGAAGTTCTTACGACTATTTGGTTACGGGTGTTTAAGAAAAAGTGCATTTTGAAGTTTTTCGCACATAACTCAGCGACTTTTCAACCAAATTTGATGATTCTTTCGGGAAAAAAACTCATTTTGGCCCTACTTGAAAAAACGTAAACTCAAATTGGAACACTTCAACCCCCTTTTTGTGTGATGTGAGGAGATCTTCATAGACACCCCTATAGTGGGGTAGTGTTGGATTCGCGATTCGCCGAGATCGCGCCTACCAACTAAAACCTCTCCTCATATGCTCGGTGCTAGGGCTAGTCTGACCAAAGGCCTATTCTAGCGTCGAGATGTTTGATCTCTGAGAAGTGTGTAGCTACCGTTGGTCTGAACCCAGCTACCCTCGTGGACTGAGAGGGTAGTGGGGGACAGGGGGTGTAACGCTATGGTGGCGAAACAATTAATTTAATATTAATGAGAGTTTGGGTATTTCTAATTTTTACCTTAGACTGTCTCTGGGGGTGAGGTGTTCGGCGTCACTAGACCTGGACGGCTTGTCGTACCGTGGGAATGATATTCCCGATGGAGGGTCGTTATCCAGCCTTTCGAAGAATTTACTGCAGAGCTCTTTGATATGATCCAGGACACTGGGAGTTTTTGTGTCTCCGTGCAGCTGTGAGTTGAGTATGTATCTCGGGGCTCGCAACACCTGTCTCAGCATGACGTTTTGCGGGGTTTGGATCTTATTGATCGTGGCTGGAGAACAGTAACCGAAGGCTGGCGATGCGTAAAGCAATTGAGGTCTCATGATTAGTTTGTAAAGGCTAACCCGGTTCTTGGTGGATAACCTGGACTTTTGGTTTATTAAAGTTTAATTGCTGGTTAAGAGTGCATCCCAGGTACCGGGCGTGATCTTTGAGGGCTATCGGGGACTCACCGTATGTAAATTCCAAGGGAGGGTTCGCTCTTGTTCGGGTTGATCGCGATGCGACACTTGTCCGCCCATTCCTCGAAGGTATCGATGGCTGATTAGAGCTTGTTCTCCATATAATCGCGAAGGTTGATTCTTGTGGCTTTTCGAATTCGACCTTGGTACAGGAGAGCCGTATCGTCTGCGTATTGGGTGACCATGCAGGGGGATAGATCAGGCATGTCGCTCACATAGATATTGTAGAACGTCGGGGAGAGGCATGATCCCTGAGGAACCCCGGCTTCTACCTTTCTCACTGTGGAGAGAGAAGTATTTACTTTACAATTATACCGTCGCTGACTCATAGATCATTTTGTAGATTAGACCTTCTGGCCAGACCTTGTCAAAAGCCTTGGCGATGTCAAAGAAAACCGCAGCCATATCCTTGTAATGGGCAAAACCATTGGTAATGAACTCTGTGACTCTCACTAGCTGATGGGTGGTGGAGCCGAACTGATGATCCGGGACGATCTTGTTGTCCTCCGTGAAATCGCGGAGGCGTTTGAGAATTATTTTCTCGACAAGTTTACACAGTGTGCTGAGAAGACTGATGGGTCTATACTTCTCCGGAAAGGTACTAGACTTCCCTTGCTTCAGGATGCTGGTTATGTTAGCCAGCCTCCAGGAGGTCGGAAAGTATCCTAACCTCATAGACGCGTTCGCGATATTAAGGATAGCGACTCTACCTTTCTGCCGAGTTTATGGACCATGGCGGTGCTGATACCGTCAGGGCCCGGGGCCTTATTTAGCTGAAGATTTTTTATGAAGTTGTCGACTTCGGTTTTGGTGGCGGGGACTATGATCCACTGGCCGTTGTCTGCTGCTAGATATGAACTAACCGCGGATGTTATTTCATCCTCGAAGACAAAATCCTCGCTAGGGTTAAGAGTGAATTGATGTTTGAGGGAGTTGGCGAATGCTTCAGCCTTCTCAGCATCTGAGTATGCAAGACCTCTCTCACCATGGATGGCGGCCCGACCTGGTGGTTTGCGTCTAAGAGATTTAGTAATGCCCCAGAAAACTTTGGAACTGGAATTGACCTCGTCAATTTTATGTTCCCAACTCTGGCTACGTAGGACGCGGAGGTTGTCTTTGACCCGAGCTGCAAGGGAGTAAGCCTCCACCCTGTGCTCAGGTCACTTCAACCCCCGAACAAAAAAACACGTTTTTGGGCAAAAAATGTCCAACTTTGGCAACTTGTACCGAGTTGGCAAAAATGTGTCGACCCGATCCACCAAAAGGTCATTGAAATGTGTTTAATGTCCTGTGCAGGACTTAACAACGAAGTTCCTACGGCGATTTGGCACAAAGTTGTGGGTGTTTAAAAAAAGTGCGTTTTGTGGTCTTTTTATTTTTTCGTTTGGAGGGGCGTAGAGCCCTCTCTTTGAGTGGGGGGTAAACCTTCTCAAAGAGAACACATTTTTCTTCCGTTTGCTCAAAAGATCGTCGAAATCGGTTAAATAGAAGTCGATTTGAAAATTTCATTTTTTTCCGTCAGTGTAATTTGTTTGTTTTGACGAATGATGGTGAGTTACGCCCACTTTTTTTCCGACCCTACAAAGATCGTTAAAGTGAGCATTTATTGACCTAAAAAAAAAAAAAAAATTATGGAGTTAAGGTACAAAATGCGATATTCATGTTTTCTCGCAAACAATGAATTTTCGTGCATACCTCAAAGAACATGCAAAGAAAATTTCATTCGTGCAAACGAAAACAATTTCGTCGAAAAAATTCGGACTTATGAGTAAAAAAACCACAAAATTCGCTTTTCTACAACACCCATAACTTGGTGCCAAATCGTCGTAGGAACTTCGTTCTTTGAGTCCTGTATAGGGAATTGATCAAATTTTAATGCCTTTATGGTGGATCGAGTCGACAAAATTTTTCCAACTTCGTAGACATAGTCAAAGTTGGGCATGGTTTCAAGAAAAAACATTTTTTCCACAGAGAGGGGGCGGAAGGGGTTACGCTTAAGTTCGCATGTATGACTTTAAAGAAGACACTTCATAGTTTTTCTCCCTCAAAGATTCATCAAAATCGATTGAAAATACGCCAAGTTATGGCGGTTTGAAAATGGTCGAAATTTCACGAATTTCAAGTATTTCATTTTTTTTTCTTCAGTATATAATATACATCGTGGATATAAGTATTACGTTCGCATAAAGTCGATGATTTAACTACAATACGTTGCAAATATTCATTCATGTCCGAAATTTAGTTTTGTAATTGTTGTGATTAGTTCCGCGTAGTATTAATAGTTTTTAAAGAATTTTTTTAAAGCCGGTATAAACATGTGTATTATATAAATTTCCCTTCTGATGAAAAGAAAGATTCGTTTCACTTTAAGCAATATTTGTATTTAAAAAAAGTATCGAGATCTCTGGTTAATTAGAAGGTTTCTTTATTTATGTATGACCTTTAACCTAAATTAATAATATATACTGAGTTTCATACAATCCAAAAGTTAATCAATGATGAGTTGGTACAAAACAATTTTCTACATACTATGTCTCGTCATTGAAAATATCAGACGATCAATGGTAGGTTGAGGTAAGCTGTTCAACTGCAAGCCTAAGTTCTTATATATTGGGAATGGAGTAAA
Source organism: Ocypus olens (assembly GCA_910593695.2). NCBI lineage: Eukaryota > Metazoa > Arthropoda > Insecta > Coleoptera > Staphylinidae > Ocypus > Ocypus olens. The sequence goes on from OU343056.1 coordinate 18,847,300, forward strand.
TTGCGATACCACACATGTTCGATCGGTGACTAATCCGAAGATCAAGCAAGCCATGGAAGTACTCATTATTTTATGGCAGATCGTCTCTTGTAGCATTAACACTATGTGAGCGGACATAACGCTTGAATCTGACACGTATGAGAATTTGAAGTGATTTATTGGCAAATAAATAATAATGAAATAAAACGTAATATTAAATTAAAACAATATTTTCACCACAAATGGAAGTCTTCTGGCACTACCTTCTTCCATAATGAATTTAAAAGATTGCGTAAACTCGTTAAGTATCAAGTCTCGAACGCTTATAAGGATTACTTACAAACTATTGAGGCCAATCTTAAAAACAATCCCAAGGATTTATGGAAATTTATACACCTAAAGAAAGGAACATCAAGAATTCCCAGTGAAATACACAGTGATGACACGTTATATTCATCTCCTCAAGAAATTATCAACGCATTTGCTAGCAACTTCTCTAGGGCTTACTCTAACAAGAACAGTATTCATCCTAATGATACTTTTACTAATCGTGAAACACTCATAACGCCTATTATTCAGGAATCTGATGTAATAACGAGTATTAATCGACTCAAGAACTCACAAGTATGTGGTGATGATCGCATTCCTTGTTACCTAATCAAAGACTGCAAGTACGTATTCGCAAAACCATTAACTTTTATATATAATCTCTCATTGCATACAATGACTTTTCCTGAGTTGTGGAAGACTGCAGTAATTAGCCCAATTTTCAAACGAGGAGACACTAAAGATATTCAAAACTATAGACCAATATCAATACTTTCCAATTTTGCCAAGATATTCGAACAAATCATTTATCAAGTCATCAACTATCATACACATATCTATATTTCACCTCATCAACATGGATTTTGCTCGGGACGATCAACGTCCACTAATCTAGCAATTATAACCCAACATATTTGCGAATCTCTGGATAGCCGTGGTCAGGTCGATGTTGTATACACCGACTTTTCAAAGGCATTCGACACTATTGATCATCAAATACTTTTAAATAAACTCAGCGCATTTGGACTCTCTTTGGATTTTATAAAATTTGTTGCTTCATATCTTGACAACCGCAAAAATTATGTTCACTACAATGGATTTAAATCGCATTATTTTATTTCTTCCTCTGATGTACCGCAAGGGTCCAACTTGGGCCCCTTATTATTTAACTTATACATAGATGATTTAGTTGCATCTTTATCTTGCCCTGTACTGGCCTATGCAGACGATTTAAAAATTTACAACACTATTAATAACCTATCTGACTGCATCTTACTTCAGAGGAATGTCAATTATATTATTGAGTGGTGTGCAATTAACAAATTGCACTTAAATAACAGTAAATGCGTTATCGTCTCGTACACTCGCAAACACAATGTAACTAACTACGGTTACAAAATTGGTGATGATGTTATACGACGTGACATCACAGTGAGAGATCTTGGTGTTCTGTTTGATTCTGGCCTTACATTTCAAGAACATATTCGTACAATCAGTTTATCTGCTTTTAAACTGCTCGGCTTCCTAATGCGCACATCTCGGTACTTTGAAGATGTCAGTTTATTAAAAATATTATATTTTGCTTTAGTTCGAAGTAGACTGGAATACGCTTCAATTATCTGGTATCCGTATTATGTGAACGGATCCTTATTAATTGAACGAGTTCAGAAGCGTTTTCTAAAATTTCTGAGCTATAAAGTTAATGGTATGTATCCTGATCAATCGGTTGATTACACATACTTACTTCAACTACATAACTGCGCATCCTTGTCTGAACGAAGAGACCAAGCTAGTGGATCATTTATGATTAAATTAATATCCAACCTGGTGGACTCACCGGAATTACTTTCCATGGTTCATTTTAATATTCCGCGGCTCACATCACGTCAACATGTAACTTTCTTTTCGCCCACTGCTAACACCAACATTCTGATGAGAGCGCCGATTATCCATATGAGTCGAAATGCTAATATAATCATAAATGATTGCTAATTGTAAATAAGAATTAACTATTTGTAATTAAGATGTATACTTTTTGTTTTGTTTTTGGTAATTAGGTAATTTTTGTTCTATAATCATTATTATTATGTATATTTTTGTATTATGTATTTTGTCCTTTTTGGTTAATCTGTTGGACAATAAAGAAGTATTATTATTATTATTATTATTATAAACGTGATTGCACCCCAAACCATTATCCCCTCTATAGTAGGTGAGGGGCACTAAATTGCAAATCGCAAATCCATGCGTTTTCTACGTCGTTGTCTAACCATTTTGCGTTCATCAAGGACCCAAAACTGGGACTCGTCACTAAAGACCACATTATGCCATTGTTTATACCAGTTGAATTTGCCTGTGCAACAGTATTCGAGCACGATGTTGTTCTGACAAGGGGAGGCACAGGAATAAATAGGTCTATAAGAACGCAGCCCAAAAGAGACAATACTGCGATAAATTGATGCCATCGAAACATCCTGCCAAAATGTGTCCGACAATCATTAGCAATCGCTCGAGTGCTTGACATTCTGTCCCTGAAAGCCATAATGCTAAGTCTCCTATCTTCTCGCTCTGTTGTTCTTCGCGGACGACCAGAACCGGCGCGACATTGATAACTCCCTTCCTGAGACCATCTGAACCAACACTAAATTACAGTTGGTATGTTACTCAATTTGAAATTTCTCTTATTGAAAAACCAGCCTCTCTCATCCATATTATTCGGCCTCGTTCAAACTCACCTTACTCTTACGCGACTGAAGGATTTCTCACTGCAATTCTAATAATCTCTTCATTGCTATTCAACATATCATTGGTGAAAATTTGAATTAAATACATCAATTTTTTATGTTTGGATTTTTTGGAAATTCAGTATATTTTTGCATTTGTTAGTATTAATTTGATGGATATCTTTTAGTAATAACAGAAGACTTCTATCTGGTATGTCCGCTCTTTGAATTTCTTGTAATATTGATTTACAATCGGACACGATTATAAACTTTCCACTAACTTGTTTTTCAACATATTTAACTGCACATTTAATGTATAGACCATTTGACCACTTTTGTAAACATTTAAAACGATTAAATTTATTCATCGAATAAAATTCCACTTTACTACGAAATGCGAAGTTGTCGGAGCTAAATGACTAACTATTATAGAGCTATTCAGCAGAGATAGTGGTCGAGGTGTCTTATCCGTCCGAATCAAGTAGTGCCCGTTGGAATTTTCCACCATAGGCTAAATCGCGCGCGCCTATGAAATAACCGGTAAATAAGGGACACCGTAAACTATTTCTTTCTCCTTCTACCGCTCGGTCTAAGGCCGAGCTACGCAGGCCGCGTGTGTGTTTTCTAGATACGGCTGACGAAATCGTACGTCTTGGGAATATCCGCTCGGTTATCAGGTAGGATAAGGATACCAATATTATTTCAATGTTCCGAACTAAGTTTGTAAACCGCCCTTATTCGTGAATAGGTCTATAGTTATCAGACATTATCGAACGTACTTGCTTTCTTCATAGCCTCCGGCAGCTCTAAGCGCTGCAACCTTGGTTTGTCGAAAGGAGTGACTCGTCGGCTGTCTCAAGTTAGCGATTGGATATCGAGTCCACAATTATTAGCAGAAATAATGACTAACAAAAGTTAGCAGACATTATTGAACGTACTTGCTTTCTTCATAGTCTCCGAATGCCCTAAGTACTGTGTACTTGGTTACGTAGAAAGGGGAGCTGCTTTAAGTTAGCGCATGAATATCAAGTCAATAATTTCTGATGGTAAGATTATTCTCCCTACAAAAGTGTGTAGTTATGGTCTCCGATTGTTTAAGTTATTCATTGAGATCGAGTAAAATATTCATCGACATCAAGCCAAGAGGCTCATTGATAAGTATCACATCGTTCAAAAATCTTGTTCTGTCTAATACGTATTCTAGTGTGGCAAAAAAAGGAAGGACTTCTGTTGTGTGTAAAAATCACAAATTCTTGCAATAAAACTCTGTAAAATGTTCAACGACAGTTCTTAGAAAACCAGTCTCTTGTTACAGTAAGGAACCATGTACATAAATCAGCTACCAGCATTTATACCAGAATAAATCAAATGAATAAACACCCATTCGTTTAACAAACAACCTCATCATTTATTCTAAACCTATCCAACACGCATCGACACTCCTAATGAATCTGTATCCAAATCCTATGATCATTTTTCCAATTGCAGTAACTAGAGTTTTCGTACGTAGGAAAGTTAGGCAAACACACGGTGCTCGGAGAAAACTTACGCGGTGTTAATAATACAGGGTGTTTCAAAAGGAATATACGTATTACAATGTATTATATTATCAAAACTATCGAGTGCGGCTCGGTTATATGCGCAACGAATACATTGTCTAGTTTATATCATTGCCGCTTGATGCTTGTTGACTTTTCGTTTTGGTTAGTTTGTCAGTTTGATGTAAATTGGCCACTCCGTAGCATAAATCATTTTGTATTCTCGAGTTCGCGAAGCGTAATTCCGTGATTACAGTGCAAAGACGTTTCAGGTTGAGGTACGAAATTGATCTTCTGAATGAATGGAACATTCTCAGATGGTATCGTTAGTTTGTAGTTGTGGGTACTGGCCGCCTTCGTATGGCTGAAGAAAATGTCGCACGAATTCAAGAGACTTAATCCTTTAAAATCAACTAACCGTGCCAGTCGGGAATTGCCTATAACAAACGTTTGGCATGTTGGTTGTGAATTCGTACAAGTTAGAGCTGTTACTGGCTCTGCATCATGGCGACAATCGTAAACGTGTGGAATTTTCTGGCCTGATTCAGGATGCTATTGGCAATGATAACACTTTCTTAGAACGCATCATGTTCAGTGATAAAGTGACTTTTCGCCTTAGTGGGAAGTTGAACAAACAAAATGTTCGAATTTTGTGGGGAATTTGAGATTTTCCCAAAGTCAATGTGTTTTGTACGAAATCCCACTCATCTGTTTACTACCCTTATTTTTTTAATTTCTTTGACGTTTAACGGTCAGTAGTACCCAGCTCTGTTATAACGAGGACAACTGCATTTTCCAACAAGACGGGGCACCCCCTCACTGAAGTCCCTAAGTGCGTGATTTTCGAAATGAAACTCTTCCGAACTGCTGGATTGGTCGTCAGGGAGCCGACGACTTGGCACTATTCAGTTGACCACCACGATCACCGGATTTGACGCTCTGTGACTTCTTCGTGTAGGGTTTCATCAAGGATGCCGTTTATGTACCACCACTACCACAGAACGTAGAAGAGTTGAAGAATTGGATCCGCACTGTCATACAATAGTTATCCATTGTTTTGCGTATATTGACACCCTGTATAGCAGTATGAACAAAAAGGAACCAAGGCGATGTGTATTATTCTTCATGATGTAGAAAATTCTCTAGTGTATAAAAAAATAACGCTATCTTTGCTCGGAACGCTTCTGCAATTCTTTCAATGTGTACATGTTTTTGCCAAAAATTTGCCTAACTAACTGTCCATAATAGACTCATAGTATCTAATACTATTTTTATCAGCTTCTTAAGGAGGCATACACGTTTGGAGCTCCGAAAAAAGGCATTTTTAATGAATTTTTTCCAGAGAGAAGTGACAAATTATAGAAAAGGGACTTTTTACATTAAAAAGCACACCTTTTGTGCTTCGTATTTACATTTTATTAGAAAGATTAAGTTATAAAAACCCCTCTTTCAGTGTTGTGAAGTCAGCTCCGCAAGATATGCTTGATTCCGCGGTTACAATGCCCGCAATTCTTTGCCCGTAAATCTGAAACGCAAAATTTAGATGGCATCTTAAAAGAGAGTGTATTTCTTTATAATTGACGGAAATTTTTTAAAATCGAATTTTCAACAAAATGGCGAACCTTCAAAGTTAGAGTGACGATTTTCGCAAAAAAGAATCACATTTCCTTGTTAAAAAAAGAAAAAAAATACAAGGAATTGAAATTTTTAACATCGGATCCGTTAACAAGGGAATTGTATAAGCTATCAATTAAAAAAACGAATGGGCAGATCGGTTAATCCGTCTTCAAGTTATCATTGTAACCGACTTGAAAACCACAGTTTTTAGAAAATCGCGTTTAAAGTTTTAAAACACTTTGACTCTACTCTGAAACTGAATTTATTCAATTTCACGAAAAATATAGAAGACTACATGAACTAAATTTTATTTTTTGGACAAATCGAGCAGACATTTTTGAAATATTTTATCATGGTAGCATTGCTAAAGGCCGTACCTATCGATACAGTTAAAACATTTTTAATACTTCACCCGAAACATCCCCATTTCACGAAAAATATAGAAGACTACAAATTTTTATTTTTTGGAAACGAATGTTGGGCTCAAATTCCCGCTAGTGTATACCGCTAAGGGTCGTTGTTTTCTGCGAATTCAGCCAGGTTTTGTCCAATCGTCACTACCATAGTCTTCATTATTTGCAATAAAGATGTCCTCCGTTGAACAAACAAATAGAGTAATATAAGTCGCGATTTGAACGACTTCAGTGCTGCTGTTTATTATCTTCAGGGCTATTTTCCCGATCATATTGCTAAAACTGCCGCTGTCAGCTTATTTCTACCTTAACACGTAGAGTGCCGTGGTGGGTCAATCCTGTCCACCATTTGAAGGCAAAAAAATTATCCATAGTGGCCGTGGTGGACAATGTGTTCCACCATGTTTTTATTTAGCTCGAGCCACGGTGCACTGCTTTCGTCCACCAGAGCCATATAATTTATACAGAGAGTGATTTAGGATGCTTTTGGTAATATTTCGCTGGTTTTCGTTGGTTTCAGTACTGGTGGACTGGTTGTCCACCACTGTAAAAATAATACATTCTGGTAACTAAACTAAAAACTAAAACTAAAGTGAAACTGTATGCATAAACAATGAACAGACATAATTATTTTTTTTTAATTCGGAACGATGGAGTTCAAAAAAACAATCCATGCATAAAATCTTGCACAAGCTCCGCAACGATATTTTGTTTTAACTTTAGAGAGTTTTTGGTAACAGTGTGAACATATTTGCCTCTTGTTAGTGTCATATAAATTGATGATCTATATCATCCGCTCCCATTAGCTGATTATTGTCAACCATTATATCACGTTTCATAAGTCCAAAAAAGTTGAATATTTTTTTAGATCGGTAGAAGTACAAAATTGGCTACATTTTTACCTCTAATAATTTCTTCTCGAAATTTGGTGATTGACATTTTATCATTAGTAATTTGTTTGTGAAGGCAATAGGCATTGACTATCCCTGCACCAACTACTAGCTTGATAGCAAGTTTACGGTACCGTTTAACACCTTGCCTAAGAGAGGTGTTGTAGGCCTTCATTTGATCTAAAGAGAAATAAATTCATAAAAAAAAACAAAAGCACTTGTGCTTATTATATTCGATGATGCATTTAGGTTTCATTAAATCTTCGGATCTTCTTGCTACAGCAATCATTTCCGGCACTAACTTTGTGGTAAGCATCATTACATCCCGTTTATCTTTCCACTTTTCGACGAATATTCCGGTATTGCTTTCTTCTGCTATAACTTCGCCTTTTAATTTTTTGGTTATTACATTTTTAGAATTGTTTTTTTTATTGCTTCCTAGTGAACCTAATATGTATGTGTTATTTTCTAGCAACTCTTTAGCTGGTTCTACGGAAGTATAATAATTATCGACACAAATCGTTCGACCTTTGCCAAGTAAATCTCTCGTCAATCAATTACAACTTTTGGGATAACACTTCGATTTTTATTTTCTTCTTTTTCTTTTCCACAATATACCTTCAATCATACAAGTATCCACCTGGTAAACATAACTTCAAGAGTTTTATGCCGAATTTGTGCCGTTTGTTACTAATGTATTGCTTGAATTTCAATCTCCCTTTGAATGACACTAGAGTCTCATCAATACACAAAAACTCAGGAGGTATCATTGGCTTTTTTAAAATTGTCTGTTAGTTTCGATAAAAGTGGACTAATTTTTGACAAGCAATCATCAACTTCAACGTCAGCTTCATTGTCGGCAAAATGCCATTGTTTCAAAAGGACTTGAAACCGATTCCTTGATATTATACTAGAAAGTTAATTTTTATACATAATTTTTTTTGACCAATACGAGGATATTGAAGGAAGATTCATTAGACCCATCCACATAAGACAGCCTACCAATTTTTCCATCTCATCTTGTGCCGTCTCTTTCCATTGCTGAATTAGCGATTTACGGCGAGCTTTAGCCTTCTGTTGTGTAGCATATTGGTTCGTTTCGGAAACAAATAATTGAAATATATCATCACTGATTACAAGTTTATAAAAATTATATGGCGTCTTCTGGTAGTTTATATATAAAAAGTTACGAATACCTGGATTTTTTCAGAAAATTGAAAGTGATATTATTTCCGGTAACTGGACCCCATATTATACCAATTTCATTAGGTAAGTCATCATTATCAGAATCAGAATCAGATTCGGGCATGTCGGTATTTTGCCTAATTACCTCCTCAATAATATCGTCGGTAATATCTGTGATATCGGGAATATTATGCCTTATATCGTTTGAATGTGTCGGTTCCTCCTCCATTTCGACTGTCTGTTGTTCAATGTTCGTCTCGACCCTAGTAGGTGGCACAGTTTTATTCATTCTTGACCCTTTTTGTGGTGTCGCAGGCTTATCTGCGTAATCTGAGTCACTGTTATCACTTGAGGGCTCATATTCGGATATATCTGGCGAAATATCTGACTCATCTGAAAGAATCTCGTTCCACAAATTCAACAGGTGCTTTTGCTTCTTTTCATATGACATTTTCACTTTTTTTAACCTTTTTTTAACCAATAATCACAACACCGCCACTAAAACTCGACCTACACTAGCAGCACATAGAGAATGAGCCAGAAGCAAGTGGCGACAGGAAATTGCGCGAATAAACGGTGGTCGCGTATGACCACCGCGGCTGCAATGGAGGTTTGACTCATTGTGGCCGTGGTGGGTTAACGCTTTCCACCAATTTTTTTACTACTTTTTTCAAAAACTATTTGAAATTTCCTGATACTGACGACGTTTTCCACTATTTATGATCATTTTGACACCAAACCTGCAAAAAACTGTGCGGTCACCAGGGACTGTCAAAATGACATTCTATGGCGGCACTCAACGTGTTAAATGCCTTTGCGATTTTTTGTATTTCAGTCTCAAAAGTAAGTTATATGGTAAATAGAACAAAAGAAACCGTTGTATTAGTATCCGACTCTTCTACCTGCGCACCGCTTCAGAAAGGGGAGACACACGCCTGTGCGCTGCCCTACAAATTGCGTTGTAACCTCTTTATTTATTCGAATTTCACAATACGGTTTTAAGCCAATATTCTTGAAGGTTCAAACTATCGAAAAATAAGAATTAAAAAAAACGATGTTGTAAACCGAAACACGTATATGCCTCCTTCTGTGGTGTTCCATTTAAAAAAAAACATAACTTTGTTCTGATATTTATACTGGGACACCTTGAACAAAAACAAAATATTTCTAAAATATGTCCAATGTATGAAAAATAGAAGTCAATGTCTCAGATAGCAAATAAGTTATGGGGCTTTTACAGATCCCTGGGTCACCAGGTATGCTTACATAATAATTAGAAATTAACAAGCTGGATCAGAAACAGCCAAAATTTCCTCGGATTTAAGTAACTATATAAATTTTATCAATCACTATGCTAAAATTATCAACACAAATTATTTAAAAAATGGTACCTGTAATTGCAAAACGACTAGTACATATAATAAATGATTGTTTCGACAAAGGAGAGTTCCCTACGTTTCTAAAAGATACACTAAATTTACTTATCTATAGAGAAGTAATATTGATAACTATACCAGTGACGGCTCGTGAGGTAACTCATGCCACGGCTGAGGTAGAAAAGGTGGTAATACAGATAGGTAGCGGCGTGACGGCGTCTCTGCAACCGACCCTACCTATCTTTATTGCCACTTCTGCTACCTCGGCCGTACCATGAGTCACTCCGCAAGCCGTCACCGAATTATACACCGGTATCTCTCCTATATGCATTCTTAGAAATAATATAAAAAGCAATTATTAATAAAATGGCAGAGTTTTAAACTACAAAATACATTATTTTCTTATAGGCAGTAATTGCAAATTGGGTTGCATAAATGCAGAATATAACCCAAGTGCATTTAAATCTATCTTGTTAGACAAATAACAATTATTAGATAAAATATTAATTATTAGCGCTTTAGACGAAATTAAAATACACAATCGGCCATTTGTCAGACAATTTTAATAACGGGTACACTCATTTCCCATGATTTAACATTTATCATTATAACATGAGAGAAATGCGGATTTTCATCTACCCGACATGTACGAGTATTGCATTTCTTATACTCATGAATAATTGAACTCTCGATAAGAATTCTCCTTGAGTCTCACCTTACTTCTCGCATATCCAGAAACCTAGGCGGCAGTCATTAATTTTCTCGGATTAATAGAGAATGCATTCGTAGACAAAAGTCGCGAAGGCGATGAATAAATAATAATATTTTTCTTTCGTTCTCCGCAGGGATCCAAATGGCGACGTTCCAAGTAGTTCCGGGGAGAGAGGAGCGGAGGGCAGCCCAAAGAGTCTGCAAAACAACATGGACGGGATAAGCACCCCATTCTGGGACACATATGATACCATCAATCAATTATATCTTGAATTAGGTAAATATTATTCATAGATACAGAATTCTAATTTAAACCCATATCTTGGTACAGAGAAACTTGACACATAAGTACAGAAGCGATTCATACGTAATTTTTAAATTCAATTACTAGTTATAGTTCAGTATTGTTTGTTGTTCACTTGATATTGAGTACTTAGATGTTTGTAGAATTAAATTAGACTTATTTATGTTATTTAAAATTATATCTGATTATAACTTGTGAAATAATTCGCTGTGTTGATTTTAACATTTTTACTACGATGTGACATTTGAGGTCCAAACCAATTTTCAGATTAAATGCTGCCACTAACAATTTTAGTTTTAACAATCCTATGCATATTGATAATATTTGCTAACCCTAATTTTGATTTATTGGTACTTTCTTTTAATAATTTAAACATTCTTTATCTAGAATAAATTTAATACATTTTAGTTAGTTTTTGTAATAATTTTATATAACATGAGAAGAAGGTTCTATAAATCTAAACAAACAACGACGATGTTTGGATTGGATTATTATAAATATGTACTTCAGATATGAGAGATTCCACGTCAACTGATCCAGGAGTGAATGGGATGGTTTTCAAAACTCTCCCAGAAGTATTGGATCATCTTTGGGGTCTCAAAATATACAACATCCTAAATGTTCAGCCACTAATTTGCCACAGTTCATTATAATGGCCAATTTAGTTTTTTTTTTCATTTTTTCGACGTCAATGACGAAATTTTGTTTATGGGATGGCATAGTCGGATTTTGGGCTGAAAAAAATTTCAGAAGATATAAGATCGATGTAAAATTTCCCGAGGAATCTGTTCCCGCCATAAGAATTGCGATTACATACTCCCCCGAGCCAAAAATCTAGAATTTTTTTTCAAAGCGCCGTATCTCCGAAGTCTCATTTTTCTAAAATTTCTACAACACGTGAAAATGTTCCTTTTTCCAAGTACAAAAAGTGGCGAAAAACTGTATTTTTGAAATTTTTCGTCCATTTAGCCTGTACCCAAGGGTACACCAATGGTGACTTCGACGCCTGTTTCCCACGTATCTTAATATAAACATGCTAAAAGATAAAAATATCAATTATACAAAATACATGGGCTATAAGTCAGAAACAGTCTGATCAATGATACACAAGGAACTAGGAATTGCGCCCGATTACATGAGATTTCTCGTGAAATAATGGCTGTGAATGTGTTACAAACAAGATGTATTTCAAAGGTTTAGTTCAGTGATTTATTGAATGTTCATATAATTTTATAGATCAGGTACGTCCACACTCAATTTACTAAAATTCGCCTAGGTCTTTTGTTTTTGAGCTGTACTCAATGTAAAGCTTTTCGGCAAGTTCCGTTTTTCCGTAAGCTTTACGTCACAAATAATATGTGGGAAAGCTATAGTCAACAGACTCCGGAAAAGAGTACAATTTTGTAATAGGATTCGATCTGAGGACTGATATTTCTGCCATAAGCTCTTCTTGGCTAGTCTGGATTATATAGCCTAAATGCCAGTTGCCATTGAATGCAAAAGCTACGTGGGAACTTGCCTCCCAAATTTTCATCACTTTACCTCTCAAATCAACGAGTAATGCCCAATTTTTATCGATACTGGTGTGCTTACATTTGACGATCTGCTTATCATGTACTGTAAACTGGTGGAAACTTCTCGTGTCGGGAATCGTTTTCACCTGCTTCCTGACATTGCTCCTTACTGACTCGATTTTATCTGGAGACACGTGTTCACATAAGACTGACTTAATATTTTCTTGACAAAATTTTAGTAGCTCAGTGACATTCAGAATTTGGTTAGAATGAGGCCGTTTCAAACTCACGATAGCAGCTTGGCGTTGGATCATGCCCCAAATTCCATCACAAGCCGACTTCCCATGTGATGTGGCAAAGTAATTCCACTTCATACTAATTGAAAATCTTTCTTCACATTCACCTAGGAAAGCAAAGATTTCCGCGTTTTGTATTGACCGCCGCATCCATCGCTGAAGATCTCATAATATCTGATATGTGGGAATTCTTTTAGGATATATTTGAATACTTTTTGGATGAACACTTTCACAGCAGAAATATCGTGCTTAAGGTCCTCAGTAAGAAAACACATGTTCTTATTGATGACTGTTTGATTATCGTTCAAGTAAATAACTACTGTGTGAACGGTAACTGCTTCCTGGTTCCAATATCGTTGATTGATGTCATCCTGCACTACGTATTTGTAGTTCTCTGAAATCCAATTGCACAAGAGCCTCGTTACCCTTAAGTTCATTCTACCTTATTTTCAGATAATTCCCTTGCTGTTTGCTGTTTCGCAATGGACGCATGTGGTAATAACTGGTCTAATTTTGTTTCAAGCAAATCGACAAGTTCACTTCTCAGAGCTTTTTTTGTCAACAATGTTGCTCTGTCTGTTGTTAACCATTCCTGGTACTCGTACTCTTGTTCATCCCCTTCATCATCATCTTCTTGGTCGTCTAAAAATAGTAGTTTCTGTACACGGTCGGTGGATGTCGAATCTCTCCTGCACTTTAAAGAAAGCCGAAACATACAGTATTTCGATTTAATGTCGCAAACAATTTTGGATAGAAAGAGAACAGTCCTGGCCACATGCCTTGAGCAAGAATTTGAAGTTTTGGTGCAAGGTGCAAACGCAGATAGAGTGAGTTCCGTTAGCTCCAGGAATGATGCATTGCTTGGGCCGCATTTCACAAAACTTCGAAAATCCTACCTTATCATCCGAGAATTCGATCTTGAATTGGCAATACAATTCGCGCAAATAGCACAGCATCAAACGTTTCTGGGCATACTAATTTTTACTTATTTTGACGCGATCTCGCATACCGGGCATGATGCGGGAATGTGTGCCTTTATCGTCCAGATAAAAATTTATCACATGCTCTTGGACATTTTTTTTTCGAGAGGCCGTCCAACTCTGGGCTTAGGAACAGCAAATATACCTTCCTCTCTCCTGAGTTCTCTAGTATGTCTTACGAGCCTTTCCGAAACCTTGAAAGTACTTGCTACCTCTTTGCGGCTCATTTCAAGTGGGATTATAGTTAGTAGACGTTTCTGTTCCGATCTAGAGGATTCACTGACCTTTTTCTGCAAATCCGTCATTAAACTAGCAAAAAGTTTAGCTTTCACCGTCGCATCTGGTAGAATATCCAAGCTACATGTGGATGGAAGATCCAAGGATTTTTAAATTTTTCCCTTAAAATATTCAGTCAATTTTCCCAACTTCTCTCGCCCATATTTAATCATCTGATTCACCCGACCACCTTTCATTTTTATCGGAGATTAGCCGAGTTTGTGGAATTTCTCATTGCAAAAATCCAGTGCACTCTTCTCTGGAGTGCAGGTTATCGATGCCTTATCACTTTGAAAAGTATGGGTGACATTTCTTGGTGTCTTGGTGGTGATGGTTCTGACTGCAATTCGGCTCCTCTTCGACAACTGGAACATTTTCTCGAGTTTTTATGATTTTCATACAATTAATGCAAATCTTTTGACCTGGTATCGTCCTGAACCCTTTTCGCTGAAGATCAATGTAGTAATCAAGAGAAATTTCCCTAAAAGACTGTGTGATGACTTTTTTATGCCTGCCCAGAGGATAGCAGCATGTCCGTTCATTATGTGTAAAGTAAAGCCCGCTTATGGGCTGAACAAATACACGCATCCTTTAGCAACTCCGCATTCGCTCTCAATTCAATTAATTCCTGGTTGTCTTTGGAGAGATTTGCCAATAATTCAAATTGGGTACCACAGCAAGCGACCGTTTTGAGATGTTTACATAGGCTGCATCGCTCTGTTGTAGTGGATTCTGCAAGATAATTAAAACCCACCATGAGAAGACGTTCTTTATAATCTACTAACGTTGCATGCGTTTTGTTGTGAAGACATGGGATAAGAAAATTGAAGGCTCTGGTCATTATCAGAGTCTGAGAAAAAAATTTCTTCACCAAACCGGGAAATTTTCGGATTGTATAGGGTTCCTATTTGGGAGAGAGAAGAAGAGTTTGGACAGGAAAGAAAGAAAATGATTTTTCTGTACTCTGGAACTGATTGGAGCCGTGCCTCCAATGACTGGTTCAGACGAAAGGGCACATTTGAGAGTGCCCACAAGAGACCAATGAGAGAATGCTTTTCTTATGATTTCGAAAATTCGATCTATTCGGTGCGATATTATACCTACCCTGGCGCCACGGCGATTTCTTTCTTCGCACTAATGGGGTAGAGCAGACGGTTTTTTTCAAGAAGTCCGGCACGAAATTTAATCAGTAGTTTCATGATTTCTATATCATTGTTCAGTAAACAAATATTCTTCAGCATAGTCTCAATTGTCAAACTTCTTTTAGTTTTAAACTTTTTGAATTAACTAGAGAAAATATTAGTCAAAAATGTAGTGCGAGATTTAATCCTTCACGCTGGATTTCAAGCAGTCAGTCATTACTAAAATTTTCCACCAGTAACAAAAAAAAAGGTCAATATACGTTCGAAGGGTTCATGTTAGAAGAGTAGAGCAATCGGAACGTAAAAACTTAATAAAATCACAATATCTCTCGATTCGTGCTTTACAAACTAACTAACTTTTTACAAAGTTTCCCTGGAGGTAATATTTAATGTTTTTGAAATGACAATGAAGCAAGTTTCACGGATTCGGAGGTCCACTATTGACCACTATTCTTCTTTTACCAGCTCAAACTTCAACGTGATGTCCAAAATGTAGCCTGCACTTGTGTTGCAAAATCTTCTGACAAATGCGAAACTTACTAAGTATTTACGGCTTGCACTGCTTGAATCAAAATTTTTCTCCTGTCAGTACTGCAAAAAACAGTCCGTTTTTTGTCGGGGAACGATAATAAATCCGTTTTTGAAAACGATTGACTTTTTCGGTGGGGACAATTCTGTGAGCACCAGCCATTTGGCATTTTAAAAGAATTTGTTGACTATTTGTTACAGACTGCTGGTCAATATGAAAACCTCAAAAACTGCGCGGCCGCCACTAGTCGGCATTACAGCTCCTAATCTCACACCGAATAAACAAACTAGGGATTCTGGTGTTTTTTGGGTTTATTTCTAGGAATGTTACTGTTTTTGGTGAATTTTGTCGAAAAATCAAAATTCTTTCACATTGACATAAAAAACTGCAAATAACAAAGCTCCCGGTAAAAATCACTCCCAGTTTGCAGCTCGAACCAAAATAATAATAATGCTGGGAGTATTATTCCACGGAAAATCCCAAACTAGAGTAAACATCTCACCTTGGTCAAGAAGATTCGGTTTGGAAGTTGTAGGCAAAAGTTGTTCACTGCGAGAACTTGAGGTATCCGCTCCTCGAAAGCATCCACTTTGATCTTCATTCAACATTATGTTGAGTTCAAACTTAATTGCCATCCGCAAGAAACGTTAGTATGTTCCGTCTTCGGTGTTCATTTGCCCGAGAATTAATGGGCAACTTACTTTTTCCACTTGTTGTTTTCACAAAATAATCGCTTTACACCACAAAATGTTTTTCCACAAAGATTGTGAGCACAATGCAAAGAAAGAAAATTACGCTGAGAAAAAATATCCACACTTTAGCAGGATCAAAACAAACTGCACTGGCCGTATCAACAATAATCCGCGTATACCAACCACAATGCCACCCGGCATACCGGACTGTGTAGGTAAAGTAGGTAGCGCGAGCGGAGACCGTGACCAGCAGGTGGCTCAAAAGCAGCGGGAAAGTCAAATCCTCAGTTCATGTACATGTTGGTCTATGCTTTACAGCACAGTTATTTTTTTACTCGAGGGGTTTCCTTGCATTGGGGTGCCCATCGGAATACCTTTTTGACAGGTTACACGGGCAAAAAATGAAAAAAAAAACACAGTTTTCAGCACTTTTTGTACTTGGAATGCAAATACACATCGGAAATACATCATCTTGAAGTACTTGGGAAAAGGAACATTTTGACGTGTTCTAGAGATTTTAGAAAAATGAGACTTCGGAGATACGGCGCTTTGAAAAAAAATCCTAGATTTTTGGCTCGGGGGAGCATGTAATCGCAATTCTGATGGCGGGAACGGATTCCTCGGTAAATTTTACATTGATCTTATATCTTCTGAAATTTTTTTCAGCCCAAAATCCGACTATGCCATCCCATAAACGAAATTTCGTCATTGACGTCGAAAAAATGAAGAAAACACTAAATTGTCCATTATAATGAACTGTGGCAAAATTAGTGGCTGAAAATTTAGGATCTTGTATATTTTGGGACCCCAAAGATGATCGAATACTTCTGGGAGAGTTTTGAAAACCAGCCCATTGACTCCTGAATCTCTCATATAATTTTTTAAGATAATTTATTAATAACCAGTTAGCTGTATTTGACGAGTATACTCGATAAATGACAATATTTTCTGTTATACCGAGTACCTACTCGATATAAAGACAAAATGTTGCCATTTCTTCTTTTTTGCTGTTTTTGGTGAGTATGCTCATCATGAAGAAATATCAATATGACAAGTACCTACTCGACATAACACAGAATATTGCCAACTCTTCATGACGAGTTTACTCGATGTAATGTTGTTTATTGCCACCTAGCGAGAGAATAACTCTGACTCACGGAATACATAGATCCTTCGTAGGATTTTTGAAATATTTAAAATTGACACCACGTACGTCAAAACTTCTTGTCAAAATTTTATAAACATTATTTCAATATTTAATGCAACTACAGACGATTTTGGATAAAATGTTATATTAAACTCATGTGTAATTACTTATTAGTACCTTAAGAAAATTACTAAACCTTTTCTTGCGGAACTAATTACGTACAGTCATGCTCACATAAATCTAGTACAAACATATTAGATTCGTGTAATTTGTACCCACCTCTGTAGACAAGGTGTCTAGATTCATACTGATTCAGTCAAATTGACATTTGTCAATACGTCAGGTAGCATTTTCGAATTATTTCAAAAATATACGTAGTATGGCAAGAAAACTTAATAATATCGAAAAAATGCGCATTGTAGCCAAGCTGGAAGAAGGGTACGCCATCAGGCAAGTGGCAGAAGTGATGCATATAAATAAATCCACGGTATTGAACGTAAAAAAAAGGTGGGAAAATGAAGGAAGTGTGGATCGGAAATGGGGGACTGGCTTTGTAAGGATTACCACGCAGGAGCAAGATAACAATTTAGTGGAATATTTGAGAGTACATCCATTCGAGTCTGCGAGAAAAGCTGTTCTAGAAACGCATTTTTCGGGTTCCCGGCAAATGGCAAATCGAAGAATAAAAGGGTTGCAGCGAAAAAAATAAATTGTGTGAAGAAAGGAAGCAGGCGAGATTACTGCATGCCTTAAATCATATTAATTATGAACCAGACTTTTGGCAAAATGTGGTCTTTTCTGATGAAAAACCTTTCAATCGACAAATAATAGGGCGATTTGCGTTTATAGACCACCAAATACAAGATATGTAGAACGATATTTAAATAATAGTGATAGGCAAGAGAGATTTTCAATGAACATATGGGGGTGGATCAGTTATCATAATACTGGAATGTGTTGGAAAATTGACGGAAGGTTTAATTCAATAAACCATGTTAATATTTTAGATAATGTGATGTTATCGTCTGTGCAACAAGTATATCCCAAAAATAATTTCATTTTTCAACATGATTATTCCCCTATTCATACAGCATACATAGTTACCGACTGGTTTCAATAAAATAATGTAGAAGTTTTGCAGTGGGTTTCCAAAAGCGCAGACATGAACCCTATAGAAAACGTATGGGCTGAGATGGCGAAGTGTATGCCATGTATGAGGTTCAGCAACGTAAATGAACTGTGGGGAATAATTGAAGAAACATGGGAAACTTTAATAGAACAGCCAGACTACTTTCGAAATCTTATATTGTCGATGCCGAGGAGATTAAGGGCTGTAATTGACGCAAATGGTGGAGCAATCAAATATTAGTTGCCTTTATTTCTTTTATTTTGTAGTTAATAAAAAGTCCGTTTTACAATAAACAATTTTAGATAATTGGGTAACTAGATCTAAATTGCTTGTACTAGATTTATGTGAGCATGACTGTACATTCCAAATTCATATAATAAATAACTATTAAATGTATTATTAATAGTGATATCAGTTCTGAAAATAACCGCTAACGTTTAAAATGGACAAAATCGGCAGATAAAAACACAAAACTATTTTTAAAACAAGTAACTTTAAAAAAACCCAAGATGTCAAAATTGACAAACCGTCCACTGCACTGCATCGGAGAATTCCAGACAGCCAACATAATTATACTTGAATTATTATGGGGATTCTCAGAAAATGCACTGCCAACTATTTTCGAATTTTAGATACCCCTGTAGAATATATCCCTGATGTTTTTTGGGTTTCTCGTTGTAATTTCACCATACAAATATAACCTACATAAATAATTAATTTTAATTATTTATACACTATGTTTACTGAATAAACTCGTCTCACATTCTAAACGTAATTTAACAAAATAAATTACTGGTCTATATTCAATTACGCCGCACTCAATTACTTAAACTCTCACATTTCTTTCCCACGCGAATCTGTTAATAAATCACAAGTCATTTTTTCAAATTCTTCTTATTCTTCCCTTTCCCGAAGCAAGGGTTTAAATATTAAGCGACAGAATTAATTACAGTACGCGCCAAATGTATATATCTCCTTGGCCCTTCCCGTGGTGCACTTCCGAAATTAATTGGTAGCTTTGTCGTAAATCATGTTAATTAAAAGTGATGATAAAATATCGTATTCTGGGGGCGATAAATGAATTTCTTAAATAATTTCGCAAGAATTTCGCGCCGCAGATTTTCTAATCTCGCGCCTCGGCCGTAATTTATGCACTCTTCGCAAGAACTAATCAATTATCTTTCATATTTCAACGAGGTGCTCGGCAAATTCTTCAAGGGAATTGTTGAAAAGAATTTTCGATTCATCTCGAGTTAAGAGAGAAAAAATATGGCTTGGTTTGAGCGCTGGAATTTTATAATTTTAATTTTGTTACCTGAGTAAGTTTGGACAGTAGTGGTGGTAGTGCTATTTTTAGGCAATATAGATCGCAAGATCCTTCAGCTGTGCGTGTGTAAACAAGCTTGTTACTTCAGAAGGTCGCCCCCATCGCTCTGAAGCGCCATTAATTGTATCCCAATGACGAATGGTACAGGTACATATCCGGCTGATTCGGCTAAGTTTGGATATTAATCGCAGAAATGAAAAATTCATGCATAATATAATATAATAATAATAACAGTGCGAACGTTGGCTGTGGAACGCTCCAAATAAAAAATTCCCCGATCATATGCGGCCAAAATTCACCGATACGTCAACCTTATTTTTTGAACGCGCATCTGTTCTGATAGTTGTGTATTTTCCATACGCCCTTTGCGTAATGACGTCATCGCATTTTTGTTTAAAACAAAAAAAAACAAAATATTTTTACACAGTCGTAAAGAGAATAAAAAGTACTACACATTTAGTGAAACAAAAATGGTTTCCATTTAAAAAAATGGCGATGACGACATTGCACAAAGGGGTGGAAAATTGACAACTATCAGAAAACCGCAGATGATCGGGGAATTTTTTATTTGGAGCGTTCCACAGCCAACGTTCGCACTGTATACTTGAATAACACTTGAAACGTTATAAAACAAATGTAAATATTACCAAATGCACATTGATTTACATTGGCCAAATATTGATTAAATAAGGACTTAAATTGTAGAAATTTGAAAAGTATAAAACTTAATTCGTGTTTTTATGACTTAAAAATAGCTTATTTTTCTCTTTTTGATCAATATTTTATTTCATCAGTTTTATTTACTTTTCTTTGGTTCTACATTAAAAAAAAATGTAGCAAAAATTGGGTTAACACGTGTTAACAATTTCAATTTCTCGTTGTCGTTAAATTGCGATATTTTGTTCTTTTACGACATTATAAGAATATCGCACCATTAAGTAGGCTAGAACCTCAACAATATCATTCTTCAATCAAAAATATTTTGTTAAACTGTACGAAAATAGTAAATTTGGCCGTTTGTTTTTAGGCCGAAATGATGAACATTTCGTAATAAATTAAAACGGACTCTTAAGTAAGAGAGAACAGATTTAAATTTTAATCAGAACATCAAACTAAAACAATACGAATCTCTAATGAAAACGAGAGATTAAATAGGGTAGTCGTTAATAGCAGAGATGAGCGAAATGACTCTTTTTTTGTTCGATTTATGGAAAAGAGTCGACTGAAATGAGTCGACTCTTGACTTATTGGTGTTATTTTATGGTTCCAATGGAAGAACAAGGGTAGTTTCTACTAAATAAAACACATTTTTACTTAGTTAATATCACACTGTTTATTTATAGTGATTGCATTTTCGATCTAACAATGATCATTATCAAACTATAAGAAACTGCAGTTACTATAAATAAACAGTGTGATATTAACTAAGTAAAAGTGTGTTTTATTCAATTAAAAATGTATCACGAAGTAAGTGCCGCCAACCTCAATCAGTTACTTTCTACTAATTTGAATTGGCGCCATGTAGTTTCTCCCTGCATTACTTTTTATTTTGTTTTTCATTTGTATTATATAATATAATTATTAGTTTTTTGTTATAGTTTATGTGATAGTGGAGAAATAAAGCTATTATTATTGGAAGAAGTAAAAAGTTTATGAGCAAAAATTTAGTGAATTGTTGAAATGTGTAAATGGACATTTCAACAATTCACTAAAATCAGGCTAAATATCGCTAGTTTTTCACAAAAACATGATTAAATATTCCGTGCCAGGAATGAAGTGATGAGCAAAAAAAAATGTCCTCACCTACAAAAATGTATATCTGAATACGCTAACAAGGACATGATTCACTTCACCAGTGGACTCATTTCCATGAGTCGACTCTTTGAATCGACTCACTTACGAGTTACCCATCTCTTGTTTAAGCGTCAGTACTTACTATTGTTCATTATACAGTATTGCCCAAAATAAACAGTGATGATGATTATGGTTTGTGGTGGGCGACCAAATAGTCGCAGCACTTAGACCATTCGTTGGTCCTTTGTGCCACTTCCTGAGCCCTATTCCTCAAGCCAACCCAAACTTCTTGTAAAGTCAGGTAGTTGGGCCGTGTGGAGTGTGACCAATCTGGCCACTCCTCTCCGAATACGGGCCACCTGAGTTGTTTGAGTGATTCACATTCACACAGGATGTGTCTTAGGGTCTCCTCCTCTTGCTCGCATTTCCGACATAGAGGATCTTTTACCACCCCTTATGGAGGTGCTTGTTTAGTTTGCAGTACCCAGTAAGGATTACGATTAGCAGCCACCACTTCTTGGTAATTCGATGTATTTTCTGCTCAGCTTCGGTGTTGGTGAGTGGATTAATTTTTTGGCGACCACATACTTGTCAGTTTGTAGCCATTCCATTTTGTGTTCTTCAAAGGAGTTTCCTTTAAGTATTTGGGAGAAAGTGAGTGGTGCCAGTGGCAAAGCCTTAGAGCCTTCCCTTTTCAGGTCAGCCCTTTTAGCTAGCCTATCGGCCCAGTCGTTCCCTTTATTATTTGATTGTCCCTTAATCCAGGATATTGTGACTCTGCTGGTTGCGGCGAGTTTGTCTAGAACTTGCTTGCACTCCAGGATTATGCTGCTGCGCACCCTTGGTCTCGGTAGCGCAGCTATGCTTGATTTGCTGTCAGTGAGGAACAAAATGGATTTGTTCGAGACTGCCGGTTCCGATAGTTTCCGAGCACCATCAAGTATCCCGAAAAGTTCCGTTTGAATAGTCGTCACATTCCTACCTAGGGGGATGCTGAGGTCAAGTTCCTAGCAGTAAATGTCTGCCCCTGCGCCTTCATGATTCCCCGTCGGTATAAACGGTGATTTCTGGTTTATCATCAATTTGATCTTTTATTTTGTATTGCCGCTTAAACAGGTGTCTCGGTGGGACACTGTCGAGGGATTCTTTGAGTTCAGGCATGGTTGATCCCGCCTCTCTCAGTATTTTCCCGTGTCTCACACCGTTTGCTGTCGGGCTCTACGTGCCATTTGCCTTTGGCCTTAGGGCTGTGCTTACTGCCCCCTCCTTTACATATATGTGAAGAGGCGTCAGGTTCAGTAGAGTTTCGATTGAAACTATGAAACGGCACAAGAAACACAGGATGGGGCGCAGGTAGAAAAAGGCTTATTGGCGCGATAACAATCGCTATTATTTACACACGGCCAAAATTTACATTAAAATTTTCAAAGTTCAAGAAATTAATAAAATATAAACACGCGGGAAAGTCAATAAAATAAAGTCACGAAAAAAAGTAAACCGTCACGAAAAAGTATAGTCACCAATACTTCACTAAAACGTTTGTGAAGCACGGCATCTACCCGACGAGTTCACGGATGGATGACCGGCGGCTCGGCGGCAACGGAAGCGGCGGCGGTGGCTGCTCTCGGCGGTGATGGCAGCGGCAGCGGTGGCGTTGACGGCGGCGGCGGCGCCTCAGCTCAGCGTAGCGGCGACTTGGTGTTGTGACGAATGATGAACTGAATGTTTGTGTTTCATCTGATCCTCTGGGGAGCACTCCATGACCTTTTACGGGACCTACCCGCGGGTTGCGGGTGGTGGTGGTGGTAGGGTACGACGGGAGCATCGAGGTCGGCGCACTTGTTCTAACCGGCAAATTGCACTTCTCAGAACAATTTGGGTCGAGGAGATTTTATCACGTAGGCATCGGGAGGCGGATCGACAGCCCATTGTGTTGTAAAACGGTCTTAACGATGCCCTCGTTAAATCGGCGCACAGCGGGTAGAGGCTCATCTTCATTGTGCAGTTGATGGCAGCTGTACTTCTTCGAAAATTATTTCGCTTGGAAATTTCAATAATGCGGAATTTATGTTTATATTGAAATGGAGCAATAGTTAACTCATAAAATGCAAATTAAGATAATTAGGCATTTGTTAAGAGGCGTAGATAAACTAAGCGCCGATAACAAACGGCCCCGGAAAACGAGAGAATTTTGAAGTGCGTAGAAAGTATGTACATATGATGGCTGCCAGTTGAAGTCGTCATCGTGGGTATGTCATCACGAGGGTGGATCCTTCGGAGGTTGAGGTGTGATGGGATTCGGTCTTCCCACACCGGATCCAAGTTCCACTAGGAACTGCTGTTGGGCGTCTTGGGGAGGCAGCACTGGCTGCTCTTGACGCTGGTCAGGACACTGGTCCTTGGGGAGATCCATCCGCGCTTGTGGTGCGACGGGATTCGGTCATCTCGACACCGGATCTCGGCATCGCTGGATGCCTGGGTCCTAGGATGCTGGCCGGGACACTGGCCATTGGAGATCCTTCCGAGGCTGAGGTGTGAGGAGATTCTGACATCTTATACCAAATCTCGGCATCACTGGATGCCTGGAGTGGCCGCATCCTAGGAGAAGTCACGTGTGGTCCGGCCGGGGATGAGCTGTCATCCTGGAGTACACTGGCACGGCGGGTACCAAGACGTGTGAGGCGGGTGGTGCATCGAACGCCAGGGCGGAGCACGGGGCGGCTGGAGCTGGAGGTGGTCTGGTCATGGATGGTGTTGTCATCTATTCATGTTTGATGGACGCCACTGCATGTGTTCCCGCATGCAGACGGGAGGTTGTAGGTGGTGTGTTGTGGACTGGTGTTATGGGCGGTGCTGGTTCCGATGCCTTCGTCATTTGGAACGGTTTTCCAGAAATCTGTCACCTGGTCGGGGCGGCGTTACGACATGTTCCTAGATGGTGCTGCATGTCGTCAGGCGGTCGTGGATTGTTGGGGTTGTTCAGGTCCCTGTTCATGATGCACTGGAGCGTTCATGAGGGAACTTAACACTAAACTGTTTTTGTTGCGTTTTTTTGCGGGGCACTAATACTAGTCGGGAATTGTTTACTTCACGCGGTGACTGTAACGCATGACGACTCGTGGCCCGTAGTCGTGGTGGTGGTCGCGGTTGTCCGAGTTTGCCTTTCGTAGGCGGGGCGGTCCGAAGGAGCTGCGGCATCTCGGATTTGGACAACTGGTGCGGCATCTTTGGACGCGGTGTCTTTAAGCGTCGTATTGGACCAGAGGGCGACGCTTTTTCAGGCGTCGTCTGCTGGCAAGGGCATCGGACGGAGCTGCGTGCTTCCATATGAGCGCACAGACGATTGCTCTCAAGTCGGACGGCCCCCGCAAGTCCCTCTTTAAGGCCAGAGAGAGGTCAGCAGCTGTGGCTGGTCGGAGATGCGGCGTCGTGGTTGGTAGCAGCTTGGTCGGCTGGTATTGTTTGGCGGGCGATTTTGGCAGCGCTGGCAGACGTCGTTTTGACAGTGTGGTCACGTGGTGGCAGGGCCCCGGCGATTCCTCATTTGGTGGAGGCTCGGCTGCTAGAGTCGGTGTTGGTGGCGGTACAGTCACGATAACGGCTGCGGTAGTGATGGCTGAAGTGGTGGCTATACTCTCGAGAGGCGGCGGCACGATGGTGGTTGTTGCTGCGGCAACAACCGGATGGTCCGGGGCAAGGGGTGTCAGTTCTTCGAACTTAGGCTCATCGAGTATCCTAGTGGAAGCGATGCAGACCTGCAATGGCGGTGCCAACGTTTCCAGTGGCAGAGTCTTCTCCGGAAAGCCATAACGAAACCGTTCCTGGCGAAGCTGCTCAGATGCGCGGGGAATTTTGTCGCCCTGGCGCCGAATTTCGTCTCGTTCCGCCCGAATCAACAGAATTTCACTCTTGACTAGGAGGTGGCGCATCTGCTCTTCTCGGGTCCTGGGCGTAGGCTCGGGTTCGAGTTGGGTGACACATTTCACGGGGCAGGGAGCCGCCGCGCGGAGGTGGAAACCCACCCTCGATGACCTCCAGCTAACTCATGGGGTCACGAAAAAAAAAAGTAAACCGTCACGAAAAAGTATGTTATAGACACTAACACTGCACTAAAACGTTTGTGAAGCACGGCATCTACCCGACAAGTTCGCGGATGGATGACCGGCGGCTCGGCGGCAACGGAAGTGGCGGCGGTGGCTGCTCTCGGCGGTGATGGCACCGGCGGCGTTGGAAGCGGCAGCGTTGACGGCAGTGGCAGCAATGGAAGCGGCAGCGGCGGGGTCGGTGGATTGACGGCGCCTCGGCTCAGCGTGGCGGCGACTTGGGTGTTGTGACGAATGATTAACTGAATGTTTGTGTTTCATATGATCCTCTGGGGAGCGCTCCATGGCCTTTTACGGGACCCACGCCCTACTCTTCGTCAGGTTGCGGGTGGTGGTAGTGGTAGGGTGCGACGGGAGCATCGAGGTCTGCGCACGTGTTCTAACCGATAAATTGCACTTCTCAGAACAATTTGTGTCGAGCCGATTTTATCACGTAGGCATCGGGAGGCGTAGTAGTAGTGGTAGCTGCACATTTCCACTAATGGTTCTGCGAAAACGGTCTTAACGATGCCTTCGGTAAATCGGCGCACAGCGGGTAGAGGCTCATCTTCATTGTGTACTTGATGGCAGCTGTACTTCTTCGAAAATTATCTCGTTTAGAAATTTCAATAATGCGGAATTTATGTTTATATATTTATACCGGGTGTGGCACTTAAGATGCCTCGGGCCATAGCTCCTTTACGATAAAAGCTATCGAAAAAAATCTAAGAACAAAGTGGTGCATAGTTACCGTCGCTATATTTCAAAAATATTTCTAATCATCAGTGGCGTGCCGTACTCCAGTGGCGTACCAAACTTATGTTTTTTTAAATGGAATGCCCTATTTTTTATTGCAGATTTGGAAAGTGCTCGACGAGTACTTATTTTTTTATCTAACATGTTATACCCTTCACTTTAGCGGTTTCGCTGTTATAACCCTTTCTTTCAAAATTGCGCCCCATTTTTGAGATTTTTTTGTAGAGAAACTAATTGACGCCGGCGCCTAAATTTTGAATTGAGGTACAGGTTAAGACCTCGTGTACCTTCACATAATTTTTTTTCGGGTAATTTATGGAAAAAAAATATTTTTTTATTGATCTTCGCATGTTGTCATTTTTTCCGAAAATTTCAAATGGCACCCCCCTAAAAAAATTACGGCGTTGTACAGCCAAAACTCTAAATTGAAATGAAAAATTTAGAGTTTTGGCTGTACAACGCCGTAATTTTTTTAGGGGGGTGCCATTTGAAATTTTCGGAAAAAATGACAACATGCGAAGATCAATAAAAAATTATTTTTTTTCCATAAATTACCCGAAAAAAAATTATGTGAAGGTACACGAGGTCTTAACCTGTACCTCAATTCAAAATTTAGGCGCCGGCGTCAATTAGTTTCTCTACAAAAAAATTTCAAAAGTGGGGCGCAATTTTGAAAGAAAGGGTTATAACAGCGAAACCGCTAAAGTGAAGGGTATAACATGTTAGATAAAAAAATAAGTACTCGTCGAGCACTTTCCAAATCTGCAATAAAAAATAGGGCATTCCATTTAAAAAAACATAAGTTTGGTACGCCACTGGAGTACGGCACGCCACTGATGATTAGAAATATTTTTGAAATATAGCGACGGTAACTATGCACCACTTTGTTCTTAGATTTTTTTCGATAGCTTTTATCGTAAAGGAGCTATGATCCGAGGCGTCTTAAGTGCCACACCCTGTATATATTTATGGTTAACTTATAAAATGCAAATTAAGATAATTACGGATTTGTTAAGACGCGTACATAAACTAAGCGCCGATAACATACCCGAAATCAAAGCACTGAATATTGATAATACGAATGTCAGGAGTTTTACTCGTTTTCTTCACCAAATATTTTCAGGTCGCTGGATTGGCAAATTTGGTGCATTACATTAGCCTCCACGGTCAGTTGATTTATCACCGAATGATTTTTGCTTTATAGTTATCTAAATACGAAAATTTATAGTAATGTTGTTAAATGGAATACCGAAGAATTAAAATAGGAAATATTTACAGCCTGTAATAAAATAAATCCAACTTTTCTAAGAAACTGTGACGAAGCTTTTAGGAATTGTTTGGGTTATTGCTTACAACAAAAAGGAGGGCACTTCGAACATAACTGTAAATTGTTTATTATTAATATTTTCTGATATTGTATTCTGTTGCTTTTTTATTATTTTTGTCGTTAATACTTTCGTATTTTTTTTTAATTTTTACTAATATACAGTATGTTTTTTTTTTATAGTGAGCCATAGGATTTTACATGTTTATAATTATACCTTGTATTAATGTATATTTTAACAAATAATTTTCAAGCAAATTTTAGTTAGTAATAAATCAATTACTTTTCCACATGATGTGCTTAATTAGATTAACTTAAACATGCTTTTTTCCATTCAAACATGAAATTAATTCACTAACCAATCTGACATTTCAGAAATTCAAGGTATTTTGATTATTTTTGCTCAGTTATTTATTTTAAATAATTTCATTTTTTTAATGGAATAAAACATGTTTAAGTTATTCTAATGCGGCATCACGTAGAAAAATAATGGATTTATTACTAACTAAAATTTCCTTCAAAATTTTATGATAAAATATACATTAACACAAGGTATAATTTTTAGCATGTAAAATCCTATGGCTCACGATAAAAAAATATCCTGTATAACTTCTATGTGTAACTCCTTACACTTAACGGGATTCAATCAAATTATGATAGTACTACTATAGGTAACACACAAAGCTTCACTGTACGGTTCGTTGCGAACTGTCAAGGCACAATGCGATTGAAGTGTGTTTTCTTTTTAATTGAACATACGAAATTTTACATGCTCGCATGTTAGCATGTTCAGAGATAATATTTAAAAAAAAATCGCACTATATAAAAATATTGTTTCAGTTTTTATTTGAAAAAATGGTAAAAGCAGTCGAACATAAAACTTTGTATGCAACGCGTACATAATTGCACTTCATGAATTCGCCTAATTTATAGTCTTCACAGACAAGCTCGCTCGGACTCTAAACTTTAAGAATCATCGATAAAGATATAAATTATGTACTTGTTACATGAATAGCTATTATTGTATTTGTACAAAACAACGTAAGAGTTAGGATTCATCAACAGAGCAAACTATAAAATTCAGACAGCAATTTTTATTATTTTCTAATAATGTGTTGCAAAATCGTTTAGTGCGGCTTTGCTTGTGTTTGTGGCTTAATATATTTTCAGGTAATTTCATGAAAACGTTTTGTTGATAACTTAATTAAACTGCACATAGCATTATGCAGGTTACAGGTTAATCAATAAGGGGCTTTACAGCAGAATTATAAACTGATGTTCAACGTCAAATACACCACCCATAATGATTTTGTAGTGCCGTGGGGAAATTAATAATTTTACATCGCATTGCTCATTATTTGCCTCATTCGTCTACGCTGCACTTCGACTCGTTCTTAAACTTGAAAAGTGCCAGATATCAGCTACGTTTGGCCTTTGGTATGAAATAAACTATAATCAGTGGCGGCTTGTGGACGTCCACAAAGGAGGCTAACTCGTCTCCATACAACTGTCCCGTTTTTTATTTCAAACAAAAAAAAAACTGTTTTTTTTTGTTTTAAATATGTTTTTAATGTTTTATACAAATACGTTTAAAACAAGAATGAAAATGTCAATAAAAATATTTATAATATACAACAAAAATCTGATTCATATGTTTACGTTGGGAAGATACTCCCAGGTGGTAATTCGTTTTTATTTTTATAAAATAAATGGAATCAATTAACCTATTGAGGCCATCGACCTACATGTCATGAACCCGAGCCTCACTTCAATTCAATTCAATTCTTTATTCCACGTAAGCCACCATCCACAAAGAATACATTTAGCCGAAGCAAGTTGCTTTTGTAGTAGATGTGAACGTCATAATATAAGTGTAAACTAGGTCTAAATAATCCGAAATAAATTAAATATTAAAATCGAAGTTAAAATCCAAAACACTTGTTAAAATTATAAAGTAAATAAAACACAATAAAATCAAAGTTAAATCCTTAACATTATTGTTCAAATTATAAAATAAATACAACACATTAAAATCAAAGATAGAATCCATAACACTATTGTTAAAATTAAATTATAGACAATAGCGAGAGATAAATACACAGCTTATACATGTTTAGTGGCTTAAAAGATGGTTATTGCACTTGTATTTAGTGGAGGCGATAAAAAGTTAGAAATTTTGGAGAAACCTTTTTCGGTTAGAATTTTTATAAATTTCGATTTAAACTATACATTCTGTTTTTTTCATTCCATTTGGTGGCTTATTATGTATTAACATACAAATGTACATACATTGCCATACGATTTCTCATAGAGAGTCTTTTCAGGGGATGCAACACGTATATTAACGCTTTGTCTCGTACTATATTAATGTTTTTTTTTTAATAGATTAATAATATTGTGGGCATATATTGCACATTTGAATACATAAATTTAAGTAATCTGTCGGATTTTTTAGCGATCAAAATCTTATATTCATCGTTTATAATTTTGAATTGAAAATAATTAATAATAGTTCTAATATTTTTCTCTTTTAATTATAGGAATTATTTGTAAAACAGTATTTTTCAGAAATTATTGATTCAAGATTTGGCAACGCTGATATGCAAGCGCATTATCAAAATTTGTTAATGCTTAATTTTCGTATGAACGGCATCTTTCCCTTAAATATTAAACGGTAATCACTTAGCCTTAAACGTTGAAAGTCTTATAAACCCAACATTACTCTTATAAAGCACTGTTTTCTTCCGTAGCCTCCTCTCGTAACTTTCACAAGCCCCCGTTAATGTTCATTGTATCCAAAGTTTAGTTAGGTTTATGTCTTACTGTAATACCCAGATTACATAATATGCAGTTTTTATATTTTAGATTTTGTGCAAAAAGGTTTGATACGCGGTTAATAAGGTCATAATTATCCATTGAAAAAGTACGATACTTTTCAATATTATTTCATTAAAAGTTTAAAATCAAGTAACAGAATTTTACATTTATTTATATGAATTAATTATTAGCTATTTGATTGTAAAGAACATAAATGTTTTTAGATACAGTATGATATGTAGTACAGGAAACACACAAATCTGTATACAGTATGTTTTTTTTTTATCGTGGGCCATAGGATTTTACATGCTAAAAATTATACCTCGTGTAAATGTATATTTTATCATATAATTTTGAAGCAAATTTTAGTTGATAATATAACTCAATTATTTTTCTAAATGATGCGCTTAATTAGAATCATTTAAACATGTTTTATTCCATTAAAAAGTGCTTTTGCTCGGAACCGAACGATCGGGATACGCTGCAGAAAAGTTGTCAACCATTTCCCTAAAATAAAAATTCCTTGACTTCTTGTAGAAAAATACAACTATTTCCCTGCTGGACAAACCTCTTATAAATGCCGTTACAAATTCCACCCGTTCTTCAATAGTATAAATGGACATTTTCAAGAATAAAATCTGTTTGATTACTTGCCTCACTAATCAATCTGACATTTCGTAAATTCAAGGTATTTTGACTTTTGCTCAGTTTTTATAATAAATAATTTCATTTTTTAATGGAATAAAACATGTTTAAGTTATTCTAATGCAGCGCATCATGTAGACCAGGCATGTCAAACTCATTTACCACCAAGGGCCACATCAAGTATTACACACAAGCCGCGGGCCGCATTACCAAAAAAAAAACTACAATTGAAACCAAACAAAAAATAATTATTTGTATATAATTTTTCTTTTTTAATATTTGATACCAACCTTGCCGGGCCGCGTGTTTGACATGCCTGCTCCAGAGTCCATTTCAAATATTTCTGTAAAAGAAAAATTTTGTATGTCTGTATTGTGATCGGGAATTTTTTTTTAACGGAAATATCCGTTTTGAGGTCTCTAAGAGTCCATTTCAAATATTACTGGAAATAGTTATTTGTATGGTAAGAGCGCAAAGTGATACATTGTCGCTTGAGAGAGGAAGTTTCGGAAACCTCTCGAAAGCGGCAATGAGCTTTGCGCTCGCACTATACATAAAAAATTTTCTACGACCGCTTTGAAAAAGAAACATAAATATAATTAAATATATAATACATGGCTGTGGCGTGTGCTTATTTTCAGTCTGTTATACCGTGGTCAGCCATGGAATGTCGTATCCATGGTAACGGGTCAATAAAAATTGTGAAAAGTGACGTTTAGATAGTTGTTGTGAATACTTTGCCGCGCGGTGCTATAGGCAAAGCGCGGCAAAGTACTTTGTCGCTCGCTCCTCGGGAAACGTCTACTTTGCGTTGACTAACGCAAGCGCAAAGGCCTGCTTTTTATATCGGTCGTAGAAAAAAAAATTATGTGTCTGTATTGTGACCGTGAAAATTTTGTCAAATTTGTTTTTAACAGAAATATCCGTTTTCAGGTCATTTCAAATATTTCTGGAAAAAAATTGTGTGTGTGCCTGTATTGTGAGTGTGAAAAATTTTTCAGATTTTTTTTTTAACGGAAATATCTGTTTTGATGTCCTAGAGTCCATTTCAAATATTTCTGGAAAAAAAAATATGTTTGTCTGTATTGTGACCGTGAATTTTTTTACGGAAATATCCGTTTTGAGGTCCCTAGAGGCGAATTCAAAGATTTCTGGGGAAAAAAAATGTATCTGTTTGTGTGTTTCTCTGTGTCTCTAATGTGATTGTGAAAATTTTTGCAATTTTTTTTTTGCGGAAATATCCGTTTTGAGGTCTCTATAGTTCATTTCAAATATTTCTGGAAAAGAAAAATTGTGTGTGTGGGTCTGTATTGTGATCGCAAAAATTTTTTCAAAATTTTTTTCACGGAAATATCCGTTTTGAGGTCTCTAGAGTCCATTTCAAATATTTCTGGAAAAGAAAAATTGTGTGTGTATCTGTATTGTGATCGCAAAAATATTTTCAAATTTTTTTTCACGGAAATGTTCGTTTTGAGGTTTCTAGAGTCCATTTCAAATATTTCTGGAAAAGAAAAATTGTGTGTGTGTGTGTCTGTATTATGATCATGAAAATTTCTTTAAATTTTTTTTAACCCCTAGCCCTAGCCTCTTGAGTCCATTTTTCTGTATTGTGATCGTAAAAATGTTTTCAAAATTTTTTTAACGGAAATATCCGTTTTCGGGTCTCTAGAGTCCATTTCTCAAATGTTTCTGCAAAAGAAAAATTGTATGTGTGTCTGTAAAAATTGTATGTGTGTCTGTATTGTTACCGAGAAATTTTTTCCAAACATTTTTTTAACGGAAATATTCGTTTTGAGTTCTCTAGAGTCCATTTCAAATATTTCTGGAAAAAAAATGTGTGTGTGAGTGTCTCTATTGTGACTGTGAACATTTTTTCAAATTTTTTTTACGGAAATATCTGTTTGAAGTATTTCAAATATTTCTGGAAAAGAAAAATTGCGTGTGTGTCTATTGTGATTGTGAAAATTCTTTCAATTTTTTTTTAACGGAAATATCTGTTTTGAGGTCCCTGGCGTACATTTTAAATATTTCTGGAAAAAAAAATTGTGTGTCTGCAATGTGACCGTGAAATTTTTGCAAAATTTTTTTTAACGGGAATATCTGTTTTGAGGTCCCTATAGTACATTTCAGATATTTCTGGAAAAAAAATGTGGTGTGTATGTGTCTGTGCGTGTACATACTGTGAGCGTGAAAGTTTTTCCAAAATTTTTTAAACGGAAATATCCATTTTTAGGTCACTAGAATAGTTCATTTCAAATATTTCTAGGAAAAAAAATTATGCGTGTCTGTATTGTAACCCTGAAAATTTTGACGAATTTTTTTTTAACGGAAGTATCCGTTTTGATGTCCCTAGAGTCCATTTCAAATATTTCTTGAAAAGAAAAATTATGTGTGTGTATTGTAATTGTGAAAAATTCTTCAATTTTACGTTTTGAGGTCTCTATTCCATTTCAGATATTTCTGGAAAAAGAATTATGGGTGTTTTTGTATTGTGACCGTGAAAATTTTTTCAAAATTTTTTTAACGGAAATATCCGTTTTGCGGTCCCTAAAGTCCATTTTAAATATTTCT
Organism: Ocypus olens; assembly: GCA_910593695.2. Classification (NCBI taxonomy): domain Eukaryota; kingdom Metazoa; phylum Arthropoda; class Insecta; order Coleoptera; family Staphylinidae; genus Ocypus; species Ocypus olens. Next base: position 18,881,105 of record OU343056.1, read on the forward strand.
GGGAAAAAAAATTGTGTGTGTGTCTCTATTGTGATTGTGAAAATTTTTTCAATTTTTTTTTACGGAAATATCCGTTTTGAAGTCTTTAGAGCAGGCATGTCAAACTCGTTTACCACCAAGAGCCACATCAAGTATTACACACAAGCCGCGGGCCGCATTAAAAAAAAAACTACAATTGAAACCAAACAAAAAATAATTGTTTTTACCTTGTATATAATTTTTTTTTTAAATATTTGATACCAACTTTGCCGGGCCGCAGACAACTTGTAAGCGGGCCGCATGAGGCCCGCGGGCCGCGTGTTTGACATGCCTGATGTAGACAAATAATTGATTTATTACTAATTAAAATATCTCAAAATTTTATGATAAAATGTACATTAACATAAGGTATAATTGTTAGCATGTAAAATCCTTTGGCCCACAATAAAAAAATACTGTATATGCTAATGCAGAAGAATGGCAATATTTGTGAGTGATTTATGGAGAAGTGTAAAAATGAAGTGTGTAGTGAAAAGTAGAAACGTATCCTTGATCCAATTACTCCTGACAAAACCAAACCGATAAGATAAACTACTTAACATTTATTTTCCCTCTCGAGGAAAAATACTGGGGCGCCCTTCTGCCCTTCTAGCTGGGACATCTGGCCTGGATTTTAATTGAATGCCCCCCGAACCACCTCGAGCCGCCCGCCCATCCTTCCCCCCATCAGGCCTACCAACCGCCAACGACGTTAATCATTACTCGAGTCAGATGTGGAAAGCGTTATTAAAAATTGTTACAACATCTAAGTATAATAATAACAATAATCACCCGTTTGATATTATAGTCTATTTTTTAAACATTAGAAGACTGATTTACACCATTAAAATATGTGAATCTGGTGACGAATATTGGTGCGAAAGTTAAATCTCGTAGATTACATGTATAAAGTGACAGTACGTGGGAAAAGCATAGAATGATTTTATCAGTCCATGCACAAAAATAAAATTAAAGAAACACCAGACAGCAATAAGGAGAAACTTTTAAAACAAAACAGTAACACGTGAACGGCGTAACTACAATGGCGGACGCTCGCACAGCTGATCTTTTTAGACTTACGCTTCATAAGAGTTCGCGCGGCAACACTCCTTAAATTCACATTTGTTTGGAATTGAACATTACAGTTAAGTTCAAAAGTATAATTCAATGTCAATTATGTTATTTAAAAATGGTACTCTGATATTACACTTCCATTTATTGGGTAATACTACGTTAACAGTCCAATAATTATCCCTTTATGCTACGCTTATGTCAACCAGCAAAATGACAGAGACCACTAGACAAAATAAAGATGAAAATTGAAATGTCTCCGATATGAGTTTTCCCACAACTTCAATTAATCACTTAACAAGGTCATATCTGTCCCATCGTTCCTTGCTTGTAATCTTATGAAAAATAGACTATAGTTACTTTATTAAATGAATCAATTCTTCAGTACTTTGCATGAATGTGAGATAAAACATTGTGCACTTCAAAAGACCGCACGAGACCGCAGCGGAAACCTACGTGATTTTCACCACACTAGAGGTTCTTCAAAATGTTATATGATAAATCTAGAATAAATGCGAACCTTTTCACTCATCACTCAAAAAACATATAACTTTAAATATTAAAATATGTCTTAAAAATGCATAAGCAGTAATTAAATCTGACAACGGAAATAATTAAAATACAGTGTGTCCATAGATTAAGTGCATATAAGGTGTAAATGAATTTTTTTTTTGAATTGGATCTTCATGTTCTGAAAATCGCTCCTGCTTAGTCTTAAACTAAGATGTTGATAAAATATGCCAAATCAATTAATATACAGGGTGTTTTTTGGTCGAATTCTAAAAATTAGTCAAGAGTAATCTTTATTTTAGCAGATATAACAAAAATGTATTAGAAAAAGTTGTTTAGAATTAAGAGTTATGGAACGCATTCAATTTTTATACAAATCAGCCTACTTTGATTTTTTTCAACATGAGATTTTTTATTTGTGGTTTTAATGACCCATGCATGAAGAGTAATTAAACAAAGTACTTGAAAAACAAATGATTATTTATTAAAAAAATACTAAACCTTATTAACCAACATAACAAAAAGAAACGAACAAAAACAACAATGAAAGAGATTATTCAAATATGCTACCACCAACCGCTGCACATCGCTCGACTCGCTTAGTAAATGCTCTGTAAGCATTTTGAATTTCCTGAATTGGAATAGCATCAATTGTCTCTCTTAACCTGAGTTTCAACAGATCGAAGTCGTTGTTTAACGAAGCCGCGTAGACTTTCTACTTAAGATACCCCATAAGTAAAAGTCCATTATGGTTAAATCGGGGCTTCTGGGAGGCCAAGGTATCGGTATCGGTGATGGGTGACCGTCTTGTTGAAAGTATGATGTCTGTCTATCGTTTAGTGGCATGTTATCCAAATGATCTTAAAGAATACTTTTCAACATTTCCAGATAGCTGTACTGGTTCATATTTCGTTCAAAAAAATACGGGCCAATTATCCCATTGTAAGAGATACCACACCACACATTTATTTTTTTATGGTATTGTCTTCTACACTGAACTGGAAACTCGGGATTATCGGTAGACCAATACCATAAATTTTGCGAACTTACCATCCCATTAATGGTGAAAGTGGATTCGCCAGAGAAAATTATATCCGCACCACAAACAAAAATCTAATTGTTTTGCCTCATCATTTTCTTCTAAAGTATGTATAAACTTAGCTTTAAATGATTTCACCTTGTTAATACTATAAATTTTTTGCAAATGGGATTTACCAATATTGCCAATTTCTAATGCCCTCCTTCTTAATGACAATTGTAGAAAGCGCCTTACAGAATTCAAAGCTAATGCAGCTGCAGCATTACCTACTTCATTTAGGTCGGATTTTGTCTTCTTACCATTATTCACACTCCCAGTGACCATACATTTTGACACAATCTTTTTTACACCGTTAATCGACACCGAACAATTTGGCCAGCGTTCACTCCGTGATACTAATACTGGTCACCCAAACCGTAGCACTGCACAATAAAAACTTTTTGTTCTGTTGTTAACATTTTGAAATCAATAAATCACGTCTTAGACATTGCTTGACAGATATGAAAGACTTTAAATTTTCATACAAATCAGCCTGCTTTGATTTTTGTTAAAAACATGAGCTCAAAAGTATTGGATGCTGAGGAAAAAAATAAAAGTAGGCTGATTTGTATAATAATTGAAAGTCTTCTATAAATTTTAATTCTAAACAACTTTTTCTAATACATTTTTGTTATATCTGCTAAAATAAAGACAGTTTATTCTCGACTAATTTTTAGAATTTGGCCAAAAAAACCCCTGTATATTAATTGAGTTGGCTCATTTTTTCAATATCGTTGTTTTAGACTAAGCAGGAGCGATCCTCAGAACATGCAGATCCAACTCTAAAAAAAATTCGTGGACACACTGTATATTATAAAAAATCTACCAGTTTTTCCTGATTAAACATTGAATCATAAAAATCCCAATGACTTTGAAACGGCTAAATCAAAATAATTACAGTTATAGTGTTTAGAAAAGGTGTCGACAAGTCCTGTAAAAGTTTGCTGTAAAAAATAGGGCATTTCATTTAAAAAAATCAAGGTGACCTTGGCGACACTACCAAGGTCAAACTAATAAGATTAGTAAATAGGTATTTTTAAACCGCACTTACAGTTTCTTAGATATTCCGATGTCCACTAATTTCTACAGTTCGTTACACTGTGCGCCGAGTTTCGAAAATGTCACTGGTTGCCGAATATTTAGCTAGTCAATATTTGAGTATTCGAAGGACCTAACGACCCGGACGTTACAAGCATTTGGTCTAATAAATTAGAAACATGGATGAATAAAGCAGAATGATGATCCCGATAGAAAAAAGGCAGATCAAGTACACACAGACGCCTGCGTAATTATCGAAAGTTTTATTGGGGAAGATGCTTGCAAGTTCATGAATTTGCTGTCATAACTAGCACTCCTCAGAGTTCTGTTCATGAAATCATAACCGATGTAGACGTCGCGTCATTGGATGCCGAATATTCTCTCTGATTAACATAAAATCAAACAAAAGTAATTACTTATTACTATTATTCAATAAATCTGCAATAAGTGAGGTTGTCTCAAGTTAATTTATAAAATCAAACTTTTAATTGAAAATCTCATCCGATGCCAAAGGGAAGGGGATACGTTGATATAAATCATCATTGCCGGAGATAAAACCTGGGGTTTTTTTAAGTTACTCTAAAGATAAAACAATCATCCATGGTATTGAAACATCCATCTTCCCCAGTTCAAAACAAAATCAAAACTGAATCATCTGCCCGCAAAACCATGGCCACTGTGTTTTGGGACAGTATAGGTCTACTACTGTGCAAATTCCTCAAATTATGCATAGCCATTAACAGCGACAGATACTGCAGTACTCTTGAAAGCTTGCATACAGCCATTAGATAAAAAACCGGGACGATTATGGGGAACACCACCTTGATCTTTCAAAAATCATCCCAAGTCCGCCAGAAACATTTAAACAGGTTAACGGGACGATTTTCTAAAAAACGTCCCGGCGCGCTAAGCGAGCGTCAGGTGCTCCTGGCAGAAGACGAAAGAGACATGTGTACTTCAGGCATATCGACACAAGCCAGAGATAATGAAGGAGATTTTCAACGTTCTCCGGTTCTGTCTACACAGAACTGAGCCGGGATGACTTGCTGGAACGGTGCCTAGGCGGGTTTATACAAAATGGGAAAGAAAGTTTCAACGCGACGCACAGTGGTTCAAAAACCCTAAAAGGTGATCAAAATATGAAGATATGATTCTGTTTCTACAAAATTTTGTCACAAGGGATTATTTTACTAGCTGATTACAAATCTGAAATTAAATTTTACAAAAAAAATGGCGTATCCAAAATGGCGGACATGTTTGTAAAAAATGGTTTGATTCGGAAAAATTTAAAAAATATGGGTTTTTTGGGTCGCTGATTACGAATCTGGAATTGAATTTTCCAAAACGAAATGGCGGATCCTATATGTTGGACATTTTTTTCAAAAAGTATTTTTTTTACAAAAAAAATTCAATATTCAAGGATTATGAATGTGAAATCGAGTTTAGAAAAATCGATGTTTCGATGTTTGAGGTTTTGCCCAGCTTTTCGGGATTTGGTCCCACTGCACGGGGCGCCGAGACGCGCCGCGCGCGTTTCGCGATCCGCTTTGTAAAAAATTGTATAAAATTTAAAGTTGCAATTAGTAGCAGTCAATTTTTTAATATAGAGTTGAAAAGGTTTATATCAACTTGGAAAAAAATATCACGGTGGTAAGTGGTGGTAAAAATTAGTTCTGCACTTTTAAAAAAATTAATTTCCGTCTGCTACGTGTAAAAATTAGATCCAAGATGATAACAATTATAAATATAAATAGGATGTGTTTTGAGTTTTGAGTTTATGGATTATATAGTACTCACCGTCAGGAGGGGATTCCATTTTCAAACATAAAAATCGGTTCACTTTCAAGGGAATCCCGCACTTTTTAAATAAACATTTTTTTTCCAGCTGGTTTCCATCGGTGAACAGATTCGTGTTCACCGATGCCGAAAGCATATGATACCTGATAGTCGTCGTGCAAACTGAACATAAGAGAAAGTTATCCCAAGTTAAACTTTCCCAAAACTTTAAACGCGTTTATCTCGAAACAGTATTTTTCAAAACTGCGGGGGAAAATTCTCGGAAAGTTTACATCCGCTTTCGATGCGGTTTTGCCGACTATATTAAGAATTTAATTGTCTAACGAAATACGAGCCGGATTTTTGATATTTTGAAAATTCTATTTTTGGTGCACGTTTTTGCGACGAATTTTTGGGGCTGACAATGAGTTTTTTGTTCGGAAGGCCACCATTTTCGTAAAAATAAACTTTTTCAAAAAAGCTCCCGTGTTTCGTTGCGAAATATTATGTAGAATAATATTCCGAACCGATTTTTATTGCAGGATGACTTGGGGGACCAAAAATCTCTCCGCAGTGGGGCGATCTCGCGCAAGAGGACGTCTGCGCCACCTGGCGCAGTGGCCTCAAGGTGACCGCGATCTGCGCGAAAAAAAAATAGTTTGGAAGCCGGTTTATCACTAAATAAAACCATCAAAAACGATTTGCCCTCCTGACTTGTTTTCATGCCTAAAATAAGATACGAAAATGACCTATTTTTTCAGCGCTCAAGGTGGTGTTCCCTTTTAAGCGAAGAAGTGAAACTTTTGTACGATGGCGCGAGGCCCTACATCTCAATCCAAATCACCCAATTTGTTTTCTCAGTGTATTTATCGGTTTTTGTGATGGTTCTAAACTACTTTTTGTAGCTAATCTTTTGATGGTTTTCCCGATGTTATAAAACGTAGACATCGCGAAGATGAAGAAGAAGCACTTGCTTCGCGGAGAAATAATTTTACTCAATTCTTGTGTATCCGGCTTTGGGAAGTTTACGAAAGTTCTTTGAAAGACAGATGGTATCAAGTTTTATAATAATTTTTGTGCTTAATTGTTCCATCTTTAATGTAGTCGGCAACAAAAGGATATACGTTTACTTATATTATTGTTCCCATCATTCTGAAAAATTAATAGATTCTTGCAGAGCAATGAATGTATGCGCGACTAGCGATTCCGCTCAAACTTTTGGTCTCCTGATTTGTCGATTAATTATTTTTCGAATCATTCTTTAAACAAATCCTTTAAATTTTCTGAACCAGAGCCAGAGGCATACCTAGGGTAAATTTTGCATATGGTAAACACCGATCTTGCGCCGACCGTCCAACGATATATTGCTTATATTTTATTTTTTTTAAACTACTTTATAGTAGGGTAAAAAAAACACACAAATTAAATCTACTAACACTTTATTATGTATCTTTCCTGCTTTAACTGATAATTTCTCGTTCTATGCTCAGTAAAGCAAGAACACATCATCGATTTTGGCCCATCGAGGCTCTCAAAAATGAAAGTATTAATAGCTAAATGATCTTTTGCAACTGGCATTAGAAGCCGCGATTGGCAGCAACATTTGCAATGCTATACGCATATTCAGAAAAACGTTTTCATCTCCATGCTGAATTATAAAATTAAGTAATTGTTCGGAGCTTGATATTTTTTGGGTATGGCTTGTTAGCAGCGTTCTAAAATCCAAAATTTCTTCATATAATTCTTGCCCATCCATATCACAATTGTAGCCTTCTCCAAATTGTTCATAACACTCTTTCAAGTAGCGTGTTTCGGTTTTAAAACACAACCCTTCCATATCAGGAAGAAATCAAATTTTTTCATCAATTTCTTGTAAACAAACGCTTCCACTATTTAATTAATTTAATAGACGGTCGACAATCCCTTTCATTACTTTTACATTTCTTCTTTAACTGATAAATCAGAATCTCTCGATGTTTCGCCACCCTTTATTTTCTTTTTTCTTTAACATCTTTAAAATGCAATGCCCCATTCATTGCAAAATCGAATTCCTTCTTACAGTGAGTCACTAACCAACACTTCTTTTTCATAATAAAAATAAATTTTGGAGAGCTTTGAAATCTAAAGCTGCACCATGAAAGTACATTTTAGGATACTGCAACCTCTTTTGAACACGGTCAATGCGAATTAAGATCTTGTTCCAAAATCCTAGCAACGTTAGAAAGTCATATTTATTTCTTTATTTATTTATTCATTTTCTCAACAGACACAAAAAATCCAATTACAGGGGAAGTTAAAACTTAATACATATTTTAAAGCAATAAATGAAATTACACATACCGGGTGACCCAGCGATCTGTAAAAGCCTCATAACTTATTTGCTATTTGAGATATCGACTTCTAATTTTCTTGAACTGGTACCTACACTTATTCTGCATATTTTAAGAATATGTAAGTTTTTGTACAGGGTGTCCCAATATACATAACAGAACAAAGGTATGTTTTTTTTAATAGAACACCCTATATTTTATACTTTATTTTCAACCCTCTTGAGAAGCTGATAAAAATAGTATAAGATAGTATGGGTCTATTATGGACGGTTGGTTAGTTATGAGCAAATTTGTGGCAAAAACATGTACACATTGAAAACATTGCAGAAGCGTTCCTGGCAAAGATAGCATCATTATTTATACACTCGAAAATTTCCCACATCATAAAGAATAATACACATCGGCTTTGGTTCTCTTTTATTCATAGTGCTATATAGGGTGTCAGCATACGCAAAACAATGGATAACTATTTTTTTTCAAACGGAACACCCTATATAAGTTGCCACCAATCTATGGCATTTTTTAATAAGCTTTCCAATGATATACAGTTTGTATAACAAAATATTAAGAATTCTTGAGATTTATCAATAAAAACATATTTGTTTTGTCACCTTCTGCTGATTTTTGGATTTTCAGCCAAAATTATCTATTTTCACGAAAAATTATAAGAGACCAAAGTTGTAGAGCGGAAAATTTTCGATCGATATGGAACTTTTGACTTTTCCAATAATGCGTGCATTGCCCGCCAGAGCGCGCAAAATCGTGACCGTATATCCATTTTAGCGTTTTCTTTTCAATTTTTTTATTAATAAATTGCACTATACTTTATTTTCCGCACCCTCTAGCGGAAAAACGGGAAATTATAGGGAAATTAAAATGGCCCATATCGATTGAAAATGTTCCGCTCTACAACTCTTAATAGAAGCAATTTTTGCCAAAAATGCATAGTTTTCCCTAAAAATGCAAATTGAAAATGTATATATGAATTTTTGCGTTTTCAATGTTTTTTTTTCCATTTTTAGCGAAAACTATGCATTTTGGGCAAAAATTGCTCCTTTTAAGAGTTGTAGATCGAAATATTTTCAATCGATGTAGGTCATTTAAATAAATCTATAATTACCCGTTTTTCTGCTAGAGGATGTGGAAAATAAAGTATAGTGCAATTAATTAACAAAAAATTTGAGAAAAACCCTAAAATGCATATACGGTCACGATTTTGCGCACTCTGGCGGGCAATTCACGCATTATTGGAAAAGTCGAAAGATCTATATCGATCGAAAATTTTCCGCTCTACAACTTTGTTCTCTTATTATTTTTTCAGAAAATGCATAGTTTTGGCCGAAAATCCAAAAATGAGCAGGAGGTGACAAAAAAAAAATGTTTTTATGGATAAATCTTAAGAATCCTTAATATTTCATTATACAAATTGTACATCATTGGAAAGCTTATTAAAAATTCCATGCATTGGTGGCAATATATATATATATAGGGTGTTCGATTTGAAAAAAAATAGTTATCTATTATTTTGCGTATGTTGACACCCTGTATAGCAGTATGAACAAAAAAGAACTAAAGCCGATTTGTATTATTCTTCATGATGTCGAAAATTATTTAGTGTATAAAAAATGACGCTACTTTTGCTTCTGCAATTTTTTCAATGTGTCCTTGTTTTTGCCTCAAATTTGCCCATAACTAACCAATCGACCATAATAGACCCATACTATCTTATACTATTTTTATCAGCTTCTCAAGCGGGTTGAAAATAAAGTATAAAATACAGGGTGTTCCATTTAAAAAAACATAACTTTGTTCTGTTATGTATATTGGGACACCCTGTACAAAAACGTATATATTTTTAAAATATGTAGAGTAAGTGTGGGTACCAGTTCAAGAAAACTGGAAGTCGATATCTCAAATAGCAAATAAGTTATGGGGCTTTTACAGATCCCTGGGTCACCCGGTATATGGCAAAAAAATAAACGTAAAATATATAAACCTACACACAATACAAAAGGGCATAAATATATCTATACAAAATAAAAATTAAAAATTAAAATAATGCAATTAACTAAAGAAAATAATATTACCATAATGTGGAAATATTGTCCAGTAACATTTTTCGCGGCATATTAAAAATATCTACTGAGTAATGGGTACCATTATATATTCTGCCCATCGTGTTTAAAGGAGATTTAAAATGCGCAACAGTATTAGTTTGAGGATAATAGAAGAGTTGACTGCCGCGAGATGAAATTCGAGGAAATGTTTGAATCATTTTTGGATTTATTTTGTAATGTATCACCCCATACAGAAAAAATACAAATGCATTATTAAGCCTATGATGCAAAGATTGGAAAGAAAACTCATTTAAAAGTTCATCATATGTTACAAATATAGATGGATATTCATTGTGCTTTTTAAAATATAACATTTTTAGAAATTTCTTCTGAATTCTTTCCAAACTATTTATGTGAATGAAGAGATGCGGTGACCAGATGATAGAGGCAAATTCAAGAATTGAACGTACATGTGAGGAGTACAATTTTTTAATAACTTTTATGTTTTCAAAATCCCTGCATGTGCGGTGAATAAATCCCAACATGTTGATACTTTTGAAGCAAATGTTATTAATATGCTCAACAAACGTTAATTGACAATCAAATGTTACTCCTAAATCTCTAATAGCATCCTGACGTTTAAAGCAGACATTTTGCAACCCATAATTAAATTGTACTTGTTTATTCTTTCGTAAGAATGACAAACACTTACATTTAGAAACATTCAGAGATAATATATTTGCCTGGCACCACTGCTGGATTTTATAAATATCATTTTGTAAGGTAATGCAATCTTGCACAGACTCTATGACGTTGAATAATTTCATGTCATCGGCATATAGAAGTACCTTACACAGCATATGTTAATATTCGATTATAGAGTTGCTTTGCGTCGCTTTTAGTTTCAGCAGTCGCGGTTTTCATCATCCGTTATATTCTTGAGAACTTCCACTATTTCCTCGAGATATTTGTTAACAGGTTTTATTAATTCCATTTTTGCGCTCCACCTGGTATCGAGTCAGACTTTAAAGCCACAGATACTTTGGCTGCATGGACACCTAACAAATTGAATGATTAACACAATTCACAAATGTTGCCATGTTGTTTTTTTTCCTGATTCTTTGATGAACACTAGTTTTGTGTCCAGCCATAACTGTAACATTATCATAGCACTGTGACCTACAATCTTATAAATTCATATTGTCTTACTCTAATTGCTTCAATATTTCTTGAAGTAAGCTTGCAGCATCCTGACCGCTTATTTGTATAAAACCGAAAAATGATTCTTTAATCGGTACAGTTTTTTTCTCAAAATGTATGTCAACATATCGTAGTACCTCAGACATTTGTTCACGATGAGCTTGATCAGGAGTCGAATCAAACATTAGTCCATAATACTTTCCTTCGCGTATTCTTTCCAGCAAACTATCAAGAAAAGCGGATGGCATGGTGTAAATAAACTCGTTTTGTATTTTCGGTGAAAGTTATGAAGTGGATCCAGGATGGCTCTCTGCAAATCTTATGTGTTCTTTTAAGACAGAGTCAAAATAATAAATTAGTTTCAACAAATCAAGTAAATTTCCTGTATTTAAATCTGACCCCCGAGGCCAAGTTTAGTATTGCAAGGTATTTGATGATATGTAAAAGTCTTTTCAAAATATTATACCACGTCTGACCTTCTCTTTGAATTTGCTCTTGAAGTTCTGCATTAATAAGCCTGTGTTGTTAGGTCCCATTCCTTTACACTGAGAGAAGCATTGTGATTTTGAAATTTTCATGAACACTTGCATATTTACGTTGCATAAATCCGCTTTCTTGCACCAACGTGATTCATGTTTTTCTAAAAGAGATTTTACAGTTGTGACTTTTAAAACTTTTATGGCCCTAGAGTATTATGTACAACATAGGGTGCCTTTTATTCGAGTAACAATTGGACAATGAAGTAATAGTATGGCATAACATAAATAATGACATTTTACCTTATGTGTTGAGGTGTACAACCTTGAACTAGCAATTGATAGTAACTTGCCGTTCAAAACGCATGTTAGCAACTGTATCAATAGGGAAAGAGAAACCAATAAATAACTGAAAATAAAGTACATTTTAAATATTTACTTACCCCTCTAATTATTTATGATTTTGTTTTGGTAACTCCGACATTACTCTTGAAATTTTCTACGCCGTATATTTTTAATGACAACCCTTCATTGTTCCCGAAATTAATTAGGCGGTCCGCTCGGCGGCGGCAAAAACACAGCTTGACTTCGAACTGAGGGTGGGAAACGCCCTCAAGCAGATTAGTTGTTTCCCCATCCCCGATAACAGTTTCCTCTACCCCTTTAAATTAACAATTTGATAAGTTTCTTTTGTGCTTTTGCTGTTCTTGCCGTTGTGTTTGCTTTATGTCCGTCTATCGTTGCAGGGAATAAAGCGGAAATAAGGAATCATTACAGAGGGCACAAAATGTCTCTGTGGCTCAACTTGATCCCACAGCTGCACCGACCAGGAGAAGGGGATGATATATCCATGAGACATCATCATTTCCAAGAGGAAGGGGATCAATATTACGATGGTAAATATTCTTTTCTAAATAACTACATTTTCATTAATTGACATTAGAGTTAGAAAATGTGACGTAAAAATTATGTTAAATAAATAAAGCGGTAGTTACCCTGATAATAAATACTATGTTATCTACTTTACAATTTACAGATTTTAATAGAAGTGAAATTGGCATTGTTCTCAAAAAATATTCACGAAACATTAAATTTTAATGAAATATAAATGCGTTCAATTTTTATGGATTCTTTTTTGATTCAAAATTTAATGCTTAAATTATAAATTTAAACATAACGAAAACAAATGTACGCTTTCCAATAATTAGTATTTATAAACTCTCTGCTAGTTGCATATTACCCTAATTAGCTTGAAAACATCAGCAAGTTGTATCCGTTGTGAATATGTGTAATATTTGGAATGTAGCCAATAGCTACTGAAGCGTAATTAATGTGTATCCTCTGTTTATTCAGGGTTCGTTCGTCCGCAAACGATGCAGAAGCCATCGCTGGTCCACGTAATATCACCGCCACCATCAACAACGTCTAGACCTCCTCAGGCTTCATCGACACCGACGCCTCCTCCTCCAAAATCGGATACAGCTTTACAGGCGACGACGACAGAATGTCCACCTAACAATAGTTTTGCGACGAATCAGAACAAGAATAGTAATAATAATCTGTTGAGGAAGCTGGCATCTAGCCACTATCAGAGTTATACTACTGCGTTAACCGTGACCATCGCTGTCGGGTGTTTTCTTTTGATGTTAAACATACTCATATTCGCTGGCATTTACCACCAGAGGGATCGAGGGAGAAGTAAGAAGAAAAAGAAGGAGGAATTGGCGGAGGGTGGTAGTTGCAGCTCTTCATCGGGCGAGGCGTACGATACGAAGAGTATGTACGAGGCCAGGCAGAGCACGTACGAGTGCAAGAGCCCATACGAGCTATCCAGAGGAAATAGTTTCGAATGTAAGACTATGCCAAACTTTATAGGGGAATACAGTTGTGAGAAAAGGTCGTTGGCCGACGTCCAAATGACACAGCTTCCTTTACAGGAGTTTCAATCCTCACCGCCGCCGGGGGTGAAACGGATAGAAGCGAAACTGCCACCTAGTTATCCCCCAGATGTCACCACCAACACCAACACCAGCAACCAAGACACTCAAACCGTCACCAGTCCGAGCATACCGGAACCTCCACCACCACCGAAAAACCAGCCGCCCGGTAACAACAGCAGCCAGGGGATTTTACGACCACACGGTGCTCCAACCACGCCTGGTACAATGAAGAAACGCGTCCAGATACAAGAGATATCCGTTTAGCGAAAACAAGTGACTGACTTGTACTGTGTGTGTGCTAGCCAACTTAACCATATCTGAGTGAGGAAATTGTAAAAGGAATTGCACTGTGATTGTCATAACGCGTAACGGTTTTTTACCATCAAACTATTTATTAGAGTTTTGGGTTTTTCTTCTAAAGGGAACGTTTCTACCATTGACTAATGAAAATAATTTCTTGACTTTAAATTTAATTGATTAATAAATTTCTTCGTTTTACAAAATGTTTAATAGAACCAAATATGTATCCTAAATTATCAAACGGTTTAAGTTATTAAAACGCTGTACTTGGTTTAGGTTAGTGGTGGCTGGCCACGTGACTCATGGTACAGTCATGATAGTAGACAATAAAGATGGGCGTGGTCGGTTGACTCATTCACTCAGTCAGTCAAATTCTATCAAATCTATCATCCTGTTTGAATGTGAAAAAACAACTCAGGTGGTCCGTATTCGAAGAGAAGTGGCCAGATTGGTCACAACTGGGCAACACTCCACACGGCTAACTACTTGACTTCACAAGAAGTTTAGGTTGGCTTGAGGAGTAGGGCTCAGGAGGTGGCACAAAGGACCAACGAAAGTGCTGCGACCATTTGGTCGCCCTCCACAAACCATCATCATCATCAAATGTGTTGTCCTGATCATTCTCTATGGGGCCTGCCCAAAGTGCCGAATCGGTATTTTGCCCAAAGTGCCGAATTTCATGCTACCGATCATGCCATTCATGCCCAAAGTACCGAACGATGTTAAACGATATCGTATCGTACGTAAGCAAGGCGTCGGAACCGAATGTGAAGCGACACTTTGGTCATACGAGAGAATGTGTTGGCACACACATATGAGTAAGGTCTAAAATGCCGAATGCGCACCCTTTGGGCCTCACACGTAGGTGCGTGCGACGACCAAAATGCCGAATCAGCGTGCATTTGGCAGTTTGGGCCTTACTGAGAGGTCGAGGCCAGGACAAAGTGCCGAATGTTCAAACTGCCGATTCGCATTCGGCTCCGACGCCTTGTCTACGAACGGTGCGACGTCGCTTGGCGTCGTTTGGCACTTTGGGTAAAATACCGATTCGGCACTTTGGGCATTCAGCACTTTGTCCCGGACCCACCTCTATTACCGTTGGCCCTACAGCAATCTCAAGGGATTCTTTTATAAAAATATTATAAAACATGTTAATAACATCAAATGAAACTAATTTGGCGTTCCAGGGGTTTATTGGAAAGGAGCTCGTGTATTTTTTAAATGGCTGGTTTATTTTTATAGCCAAAATTCCTGCCGGACTGTTATTGTATGAAAATACTGGTCGTATTGGTAAATTTGTTTTACGGAATTTGATTAATCCACAGAGTCGTAATGCTTTACCATTTTCCAGAAGAATTTAATTCTGTTGAAAATGCCATAATGAGGCGAAAATAGAGAATTTTAAACATTCAGAATTTAAACAGAGTTTTTTTTAAGATTGTTGTTTATGATTTGAAACTTTTCGAATTTGGAAAAATTGTGTTGATGTTGGCCAGAAATCTTTTAATCTGATTTAAAAGAAATATGGCGGGTTGGGCTGAAAGACAATTGTCAACAGTAATATAACGAGTGCCTATGATCTTGCCGGCAATTATTAGCGGCAGGAACACGATTGCTTGTTGTGACGAAAATCGGCACAACTGCGAAGCAGGAGTGTCGATTTTCTAGAAGCAACAAGCAAGAGTGATCCAGACGCTAATAATTGCCTAGGAAAAATCAGTTACGAGTTAGATTCGAGAAGACAATTGGCCGAACAGAAAGTTCACGCTTCATAAGTTGAAAAGATAAATTTAGTGACACCAAGTATCAGACGTGTATTAATCTGCGCCACTATAATTGTATAAAAATGAGCTTACCAAGATTTTGAGAAATGCCTATGAATACTATTACTGATGAAAGTACTAACACTTCACCCGAAAATACAAACAGATCGAATTCAAGAGAAAAGTGCTTAAAAGTCCGGCAATAACTGACGTTTTATATGTTATAGAAGATGTACTAACGCGTTGCTAGGTAATACCAACATAATGGATTATCTGATTAGATACCACCCAGGGTGAATTGCCATGCATAACATGGAGTGTGGTTTGTTACGTATCGTAATTAGAATTTTATTGGATCATGTCATCAACTTTATTCGATTTCATTGGTTAGTAAGTAAATGAGGGCAATTGTCAGGTAAATTCATTAATGCAAATTAATGTTTCTAATAAAATTTCATCTCTCTCTCTCCCTCTCTCTCTATGGTGAGATTTCTATTTTCGGCAGATGTAAAAACATTTCCTCATGCCGTTATTTGTATATTGTTATTATTGCGTTAGTTTATAACCCTTAGTTGCAATAGGGGAATTGTTTAAAATGTACTGGCAGTAGGTTCTCTATCGGTAGTAGTCTGAGTTGTGGCAATTGGGGCTTGGAATATGGGTGGTTCGGAGGGATGGTTAGAATTTGGAATTTGAACTGCTTTTCTTGTTAAAAAATACCTTCCTCGTTAATTAAAAGAATGTTGAGCAAATGAACTTTCTCGTTTATTTATTGGCGCACTAAAATTTCGAAAATATTTGGCAGCCGTTAGAACATAACCTAACTAACAGAAGTTCGGTGACGTCACTAAGAATGGAAATTTTGGCATGGAAAACCCTGAAATTGAAACCTAAATGTACTATTAATAGTGATGATCCATTCTAGAAATAACTGCTAGTGTTTAAAATAGGCAAAATCAGTAGATAAAAACACAAAACTATTTTTAAAACAAGTATGTAACCTTAAAAAATCACAAGATGTCAAAATGAACAAAATGTACACTCCACTGCACTGGAGATTTCCAGACAGCCAATATAATTTTACTTGGATTATTGAAGGGATTTCTAGAAAGCGTGCTGCCAACTATTTTCGACTTTCTGATCTCACTGTATACATTTTCAAAATGCAATCACTCCTTAATATAAAAATATATGCATACAAATCAAGTCTCAACGCTTTCGCGATACGTGGCAATTTAAGGCACTTGTCAGTTTAATTGTCAATTTGGAGTGTTGGTTCAATACTCAATGTTATTTTGCTGTTGAAGCCTGTTCTAAGATTAATAATTCTAATGAACCCACCCAACTGTCATTTACTCATAATTTCATTTAAATCGACGAGTTCCAGTTCGTACTAGAATAACAAATTAAAAGAGGGTACACAAGTTTAGCACTACTGCTTCAGCCGCTTGTGATCAGAAACTAAGAGGAAGAGCTCGTTATGAACGCACTGAAAAGGATAAGAATTGTCCTAAATCAGGGGTGGGGAACCTATTTTCTGCCAAGGTCCATTTGGAAATTTATAACATCATTCGCGGGCCAGACAAATAATAATAATATTTTTTGTTGTTCAACAAAAAAAATATATATTATAAATAAACAAATAAAAAATAAACAATATATCCATTTTTAAACATAATTAACTCATTCTAATCCTAATGTGATGGCTGGAACTGTCTTTCTTTGCTGAGTCGTGTGATATTAGCTAATATTGATGATGTGGCTACTCGCAACTGATTTTCCAGGTTTACGACGGTCAATCTGGAACGCAGTCGATTCTTTGCGATCGTAAGTTTCGAAAAGAACTGCTCGCAACAGTAAGTTGTTCCAAATACTGATGCATATTTCAATGCATGTCTCCTCAAAATGGGAAATTCATCATTGCGTATGTAATGTTTTTAGAACTCAAGCAGTGGGAGATTGTTGTATCTAGCTTTCAGCTCAACATTAGTTTGCAGTTGAATGTTTTCGTGTTGGAGGTTATCAGGCACATCAGCTGGTTCCACATTGAACGGTGTAGCAAAGATGTTCAATTCAATTTGCTTACTTTTTACGTCCTTGAATCTTTCATCAAATGCCTCAATTAGTTTCGCACATTCACCAGCATACTCAAGTGTCGTAGAAGTCTTTTGTCCTTCCAGCGTAGGGAAATGCACCGTGATATTCCTTTCGAGTTGCACTTTCCACAGCTTTAATTTAGCTTCAAATGATTTTACGTTTGAAAGCAGGGAGCTGAAAAGCTGGTTGGGGCCCTGCAGCTTGACGTTTAGCTCTGATAGGTACTTAGTAATGTCCACCATGAACGCTAGATCACACAGCCACTTGCTATTACTGAGTTCCCTGGCAGGTTTTCCTTTCATTTCCATGAACTGCTTGACTTCATCACGCAGTTCGTAAATTCTCATGAGCATGTTCCCGCGACTCAGCCACCGTACTTCACAGTGATAAACAAGATCACCGTACTCAGAGTCAAGGTCATTCAGAAATTCCTTAAATTGGCGGCTATTAAGCCTTCTGCTTTTGATAAAATTAATACATGACACTACTGTTGACATCACATTGTCGAGCCGCAACGACTGTGCACAGAGACTTTCTTGATGTATGATGCAGTGGCATATAATTATATCACTTGGATCAAGACTGAGACGATTCATTTCTTTCTTTACAAATGTAATTAACCCTTTCTGTGATCCAACCATGGCTTGGAGCGCCATCTGTAGAAAGGCCACTTAACTTTTCAAAGGTTAGCTCAAGTTTCTTCATTGATAGAACAAGTATCTCAAACAAGTCTTCACCTGTTGTAATGCTATGCATGGCTTCCAGTGAAAGCAGTTCTTCTCGCGTGTCAAACTCTGCATTCATTCCACGAACGAAAACGGCCAGTTGAGCAGTATTTGTTATGTCCATTGTCTCGTCACAAGCCAGAGAGAAAAATTGGAAATCTGCAGATTCCTTCAGTGTGTTTTTAATATCTTGTGCTAAGTCAGTAATCCGATCTGAGATGGTTCTCCGAGACAAACTAACACTCTGAAACAATTTTACTTTGTCTGGTGCTATCAACTTCGCAGCAGCCACCATGCACTCTTTCACAAACTCTCCCTCTACATAAGGTCTCAGTTCTCAGTTTCTTTGCGATTAGCTCGCTCACTACATAACTTGTCTGAATAACGTTGTCATTGTCACCAGGAAGCTTAGTGAAAACGGCTTGTTGTGATTTCAAACTTTGCTGAAGAGCTTTGATTTTATCCAGGCGCATTTGGCCTCCCAATTCATTTAATTTTGCATGTTTTGTGCTGCAATGACGCTCCAAATTAGCCTTTTTCATAACAGCTAACGCATCCCCACAAACTAGGCACACAGGCTTGCCTTTCACCTCAACAAAAACAAAAAAATAATCATGTGTCCATTTTTCTTGAAAAGACCGACATTCTGCATCCACTTTTCTTTTCTTTATACTCGCCATTTGTAGGATGTCACACCATATAAGTTTTAATTTCTAAATCACTCACGTTTGCGCACGAAGAACCAAAAAGAATGATGAACAGTCACGAATTGCAAAATACACTGAACTGTATTCAAGTTGGAACGCTTACTGGCAATCTCTGTCATAGACGAGTAGTGGGCTTATCATACTGTGGGAGTACACCAGCACACTGTCCTTTTCGTAACACTTCGTGCATATGCACTACGCGAAGAGAGCAGGCAGCATTAAAGAGTCAGATCCCTAAAGGAAAGAGTAGGATGAGACACTCCCAGTCTGTGCTCCCAGTGGGACCACTATTCTATGCCAGTAAGCGTTCCAGCTTAAGTACAGTTCAGTGGCAAAATACGACAACACGATGTCTGTCAGCAGTCGGCGTATTATCACTACAACATGAACCTATTCACTCGCGGGCCAGATCAAATGACTTCATGGGCCGGAGGTTCCCCACCCCTGTCCTAAATGATCAGCAAAACAACAAACTTTAGCATTCAATATTTTCTCTGCATTCTGAAAGACTTAAAGTGGATTTCACGAAGGTGGTAATAAATATAACGCTGGCTTAATTGACATAACACTGGTATTATATTTTCGAATTTTAAAACGGTAAACAGAATACATAATTTGAGTTTAGGTTCTGCGATTACATTACACATATTTTGATTGATGTGTTCTCTTTCACTATGTTTATTAACATATTATCTTCTACCTCAAACTCTCTTCTGAGCCTCCATTTCTAATTTTACACCTCCATACCTACAAAGTTTAAGTCGTACAAAAACTTTGGTCTAGATTTTGGAATACAAACGTTTCGAAGGGATATTTTCTAAAATGCAGGGGGTCACTTAATGTTTGGTGCTGCCAGCTGAAGCTTATTTTTACCTGTCAGGTTTTGTTAACAAACGTTACTTCTGTTACTGGGCAACGGAAATCCTCAGTAATTGCACAGCAAACAAGATTCTGAGTTGTGTCCAGTATCCGCCCTTGAGATGTTTGGCCGTTTTACTTTAAAGACAACGTCTTGAGTATTACTGTTAATGTTTCCACAAGTATTCAAAAATTTTGAACAAATTCATAATATTTTGATATTCGCTTGACTGTTTCAATCGATTTTGATGAATCTTTGAGGGCAAAAAACTTTGAAGTGTCGACTCAATCCACCGAAAGGGCATTGAAATGTGTTCAATTACCTATCCAGGACTCGAAGAACGAAGTTCCTACGACGATTTGACAGCAAGTTATGGGTGTTTGAAAAAAGTGCATTTTGAGGTTTTTCGCACATAACTCAGTAATTTTTCAACCAAATTTGATGATTATTTCGGGAAAAAATCCCTTTTTGGCTCTACTTTAAGGGAGTGAACTCAGATTGAAATAATCCCTTTTCGAACCCTTCAACCCCCGAACAAGAAAAACACGTTTTTGGGTAAAAAAACGTCCAACTTTGGCAACGGGTACCGAGTTGGAAAAAATGTGTCGACTCGATCCACCAAAGGGACATTGAAATGTGTCCAATTGCCTGCGCAGGACTCGAAGAACGAAGTTCCTACGACGATTTGGCACAAAGTTATGGGTGTTTGAAAAAAAGCGAATTTTGTGGTTTTTCGACGAAATTGTTTTCATTTTCACGAACGAAATTTTCTTTGCATGTTCTTTGAGATATGCACGAAAATTCATTGTTTGCGCGAAATCACGAATTTCGCATTTTGAACTACATTTTTTTTATTTTAGATCAAAATAGGCTTACTTTAACGATCTTTGTAGGGTCGGAAAAAATGTGGGCCTTGCCACCAGTTGCCCATTTTTCCATTCGTCCAATAAAAACAAATTACGCCGACGGAAAAAAATGAAACATTTTAAAAGTGTAAAAATTTAAGTAATTTTCAAATGGCCATAACTCGGCTTCTATCCAGCCGATTTCGACGATCTTTTGAGAAATCAAAAGCAAATATATCCTCTATGAGATGGTTTATCCTTCACTAAAAGAGAGGGCTCTACGCCTCTCCAAACAAAAAATAAAAAGACGACAAAATGCACTTTTTTTTAAACACCCATAACTTTGTGCCAAATCGCCGTATGAACTTCGTTTTTGAGTCCTGGATAGGTAATTGAACACATTTCAATGCCCTTTCGGTGGATTGAGTCGACACATTTTATCCAACTCGGTACACGTTGCCAAACTTGGACGTTTCTTTTGCCCAAAAACGTGTTTTTTTGTTCGGGGGTTGAAGGGTTCGAAAAGGGATCATTCCAATCTTAGTTAACCCCCTTAAAGTAGGGCTAAAATAAGATTCCTTCAGGAAAGAATCATCAAGTTTGGTTGAAAAGTCGCTGAGTTATGTGCGAAAAACCTCAAAATTCACTTTATTTAACCCCTTTAAACTTGGTGCCAAATCGTTGTAGAAACTTCGTTCTTCGAGTCCTGCATAGGAAATTTATCAAATTTTAATGTCTTTATGGTGGATCGAGTGGACAAAAATTTTCCAACTCCATAGACATCGTCAAAGTTGGACATGGTTTCCTGAAAAAAACATTTTTTTCCACAGGGGTGCTGGAGGGGCGGCGGAAGGGTTTACGCTGAAATTCGCATTCATGACTTTAAAGATGACACTTCAAAGTTTTTTGCCCTCAAAGATTCATCAAAATCTATTGAAAATACGCAGAGTTATGGCGGTTTGAAAATAGTCGAAATTTCACGAATTTCAAGTATTTCATTTTTCTTCCTCCAGTATATTATTCTGAAAGAGACTAAAGCAATCCCAAGTAAAATATTGCAGCGGATGATGAAAAACCGTCGTGCTAGACTTCAAGATTGCCAACAGGGAGGTGCAGATCATTTGACTAATGTTCAAAAATAAAATCACAATGTTTGATCAAGAACATTTTGATTGATTTTCTTGAAATAAATTCTAGTCATTAATGAACACGACTACACAATGTGGATACTTTATTCCACCTAACCTTGTAAAATACAAAATACTAAATAAAACACGTCATCATTTCCAAATTCCATTAAAAAAAAACAATGGGTTATACCGCTTTGAAATTTGCGGTAAGTTTGGCATTTTTTTTGAAACCCTGTATTTCTAAATTCAAATTTCTCATTACCAACACGTTGCTTATCAAACACACTGAGATTTTTGCTAAAACTCTTCTTACCTTAAAAAACAGAGGTCGCTACGATATGGAGAAAAAAAAAGTAAATTGGCAACACTGTAACATAATCCAAAATTTAATGGTCAACAATGTAGAGGTTGAAAAATGTCATCAGAAAACTTTAATAAATATAGTGTTCCATTTCAAAAAAGGTTTGTTTCTGTAATACTGCAAAATTGGGACACCCTGTATGTTTGAAAATAATTTTAAGGCATTAGGATTTTTAAACCAATAACTTTTTGTACAAAACATTGTTTTCTATTTGTCACAGAAAAGGCGTTAGGAAAGCCCGACGCACTGTTGCAGGACTGTGTATATAAATTCAATTCAAAGGTTATATTGATTTGTCTGGCGTAATTCTCTAATGATTAATATATTACTACCAATTAGTCTTAAAACCATGCCTAATTGAGTAACTGGATGTTTCCTAATTATAGCTAACGGCTCCGATTTCGATATACGATTATGGTATGTATGCCTGTTACTGTAATTATGAACAATGGTATTAAATGGTATTAATATGTTTCTAATTTCTTGAAAGTTTATATAATCCTGATAACATGATAAAAGAAAAATGTGTCTTAAATCTTATATTGCATACGTTTCTATTAAAATAGATACTATGTTAACTGATTAATTTCATTACCTATTAAATTAAAAATATTGTTCCCCCATCAGAACACCTACAGACCGGTTTAGGCATTTCAGGTCTGATCTGTGTAGTTAGTTGCTGATGGGGAAACGGAGATTACTATTGGAATAAAAGTATTCCAAACACCGTTAAAGGTAGAATACTTATATTCCAATAGTAATCTCCGTTTCCCCATCAACAACTAACTACACTGATGAGACCTGAAAGGTCGAAACCGGTCTGTATGTGTTCTGATGGGAGAACAATATTTAATGTTTACATTAATATTGTTATATTTGCCGCTGGCAATGTCCATATCTTGTCGGTGTTAAAGCCACCCGGATTTGGTTCAGTACAGCATTCAGGCAAAAGATTCCGCCACTTTGGCGTTTCTACCTAAAATGGTTAAAACTTCGCTTTCTTTCAGATTCTGGATGAGTAAATAGGTCTAAGTTGTAATATTAAATATTGAACTATTTTATTTTAAATCAACCTCTGATTTCAAAAATAACCATTACAGATTTTGAAAGAGTTTACAGCTTAAAGATGTAATATAATATATAGGACTGTTTTATTTTGAGTCCATTCCTGAAGACTTATAAAATTATGAAAAATATTGGCATCATAATTATATCGTGTGAGCCACAAAATTTTGTTTCAGTATTGGTTGTGAGATAAGTGAGATGTGTCGCATATTATTACGTCATGAGACTGGATTGCTTCAATAGAATTAGATTTAAAAAAAATGAATTAATCTCGGACATGAGTGCCATGTTTCTCTCTCTCACGCATGGCCAACTCAGAAACAAAATTCTGTGGCTCATACCTTATTTAAGACTTAATTTTTGTCCTGCCTCAACCTGCCACGGACATTATTATTCAACCGTACTATTTTGTGTGGATACGTATTTATTTATAAAATACTTTAGCACTTGACATATTTGTGCTATCAATCAGCTGTTTAAATCTTATCAGCAAGAATTTGTTCAAGTGTAGCTGTGAATAGTGTGTAAACCAAATGATAACATTTCAAATTAAAAGTTTCAATAACAATATCCAATGAATATAGTATATTACGACATAAGTTCGGTAAGTGCTCTTACGAGGCCCGTAGGGCCAAGTATTTTTAGTTTTCGAGACCTGTTTGAATGCACTTAACGAACCGAGTGTTGTATAGTATTTTTTGCGCTACCAATTTAAATTTTTATAAAAATAGTAAGAAAAATAGTTTAAAACGACTTTTATAATTAAAAATCCCTGCTCTTTTAACTAGCCTATAACGGTACTAGGACTGTCATGATTCAGAACAGGCTTGTTATTTTGTGAGTTTCCTAGCAACCGAAATTAGTCCGGGAAAGCCATTCGAACGTTACTAAATACACACACAGTAAGCATAAAAATATAGATCGGTAGCGCAAAAAATAACATATATGTATTACCAGGTATTTGTTATCGAAAATCGACTACTAGATATTTACAAAGATCTTAATTGAATAATCCTAACCAAGCAATTATTAACACCATTATGATTTCTTAATTATTGTTATTGATTTTATCAAACGTGCTAGCAAAAGATTATTGTAAACAATACAATATGACATACTCCATCCCATTGTCTGCTCTATTTTTTTTTATTAAAGGGATTTCGGGTTAAGGAAGCACGGATGAATGGAACAATCGCTTTAGCCATGATTTTTTTTTTTCTAAATTATAGTGTTGATTTTTACTGAATCTCCGTGGATGTGCAGTGTTGTCTAACTGAACATTCACGGACCCGAGCGGCAATTTTTTGTTCAGAAAAATATACCGCGCTCGGATGGGACTCGAACTCATATACTGGGTGCGGATTAACTCAATGGTACGTTGTCGATGATTACTTCGAGAGTATGGAAAAAATAATAAAAAAATCGGTATTGTATTTTTTCGAAGATATAAAGACTTTAGTGTAAATTATTTCATTGCTTAAAATCTGCATAACATTATTTATTTATACTCCAACTCATCAAATAAATTTTTCAGAGATACATACTTTCATGCTTGTCAATATTATATACAATTGATATTTTCAAATGCGATAATTTGAATGTTTAATAATTGATTTTCGCATTCAAATAAATCTACTGATGCCAGGTTTTGTTAAATTGAAAAATCAATTATTCATAATATGGCATTTGAAAATATCAATTGTATATAATATTGACAAGCATAAAAGTATGTACCTCTGAAAAATTTATTTGATGAGCTGGAGTGTGAATAATTAATGTTATGTAGATATTAAGTCTTCACATCTTCGAAAAAATATAATACCGATTTTTTTCATCATTTTTTTCATACTCTCGAAGTAATCCTCAACAACGTACCATTGAGTCAATCCGCCATTTTTACAGCACCTTGTATACAGCGCCACTCGATTTTTCAAACCGTCGTAACTTGGTTCAATTTGGTCGACAATCGATGAATCTTTCATTTTGGGAAAGATTCAAGTTTTATCTTTAAGAATGTGTAGTTGATTTTGACCCCAAGTCCAACCCACCCCCCGTAACAACGCGATGGAAAAAAAATGTTTTTTATGTAAAAAATTGTCCAACTTTGACAAGCTGTACCGTGCGCAAAAAAAATCGGCGGGAAATGACACAATGGCAGAAAAATTTAATCAATTTCCTTCAATTGCCTTAAAAATTCGAGTCGTTTCGATGATTTGGAGCAAAGTTATGAATTTTTGAAAAAAAATGACATTTTTCATTTTTTTGCCATAACTCGAGTAATTTTGCACCAAAATCGATGAAAGTTTGCAGTCTGTACAGTTTCAAATTTTCTCTTCAACGTCATGTGAATTGTTTTGTTGCTAAAACGATTCCACTCCCTGCCACCCCCTAAAAGAAAAAAAATGTTTTTGAAGTTTAAATGTGCAAATTTGGTTTCTTGTACCGTGTGCAAAAAAAAAATCGTGGACTCAATCGGTCAGCGTGGCAATAAAGTTCAATTATTTTCCTCCAATTTCCTCCAAAATTCAAGTCGATGCGATGATTTGGCGCGAAGTTATGCAGTTTTGAAAAAAACATATATTTTGCGCCTTTTTGGCTATATGTAGGCAAATTTCGCACAAAACTCGATGGAATTTTGCGATCTAAGTTTTCGACTTTCGTGACCCCCTGAAAACCCCTACAAAAAGTGTTTTGATTCGACAAAAAATGTAAAATTTTTACAACTTGTTTTCATTTTTTTTTTCAAAAATTCATAACTTTGCTCCAAATCATCGAAACCACTTGAAGTTTTAAGGCATTTGAAGGAAATTGATTACATTTTTCTGCCATTGTGGTGAAATTTCTTGCCGATTTTTTTTGCGTACGGTACAGTTTGTCAAAGTTGGACAATTTTTGACATTAAAAACATTTTTTTTTCATTGCGGTGTCAGGCGGGGGGGGGGGGGGTTGGACTTGACGTCAAAATCAACTACACATTCTTAAAGATAAAACTTGAATCTTTCCTAAACTGAAAGATTTATCGATTTTCGACCAAATTGAAAATCGAGTTTTTTCGCGATTTTTCGAGTGGCGCTTCTTTTTGATGCCGAGTGTAGCTTCGAATGTAAAAGCAAACTCTCTACCAGCTACATCACCAAGCTAACTTGCTTTATTTAGTTAATAAAAGTTACCAAAAAGTCAGCCACATTTGATATCCCAATTTTGTGTGACTATGGTTTTTCCTACTTGTGACGAAAATTGGGCGAAAATTTCTATAAGCAACGAGCAAGAGTGATCCAGACTCTATTAATTGCCTGGGAAAAAACAGTGACGGGTTAGATTCGAGAAGACTATTGGCTGAGCAGAAAGTTTACACTTCATAATTTGAAACATTACATTAAGTGACACCCGAGTGTTAATAATTGTAGTAAAAATGAGGTTACCAAGACTTTAAGAAATGCCTATAAATACTATTACTAATAAAATCAGTAACACAATGCGCAAAAATACGAAGAGATTGCAATATTCAGTGTGGAAATAATTTAAAAAGTCCGGCGATAACTGACGTCTTGCAATAGAAAATTCAGCATTGCTGGTCACAACCAAAATGAACAATTAAGAAGGAAATCGTGCACCCTACATGATTTTTATCATAATTAGAAATTCATTGACTTAAATCAACATTTCGCGATTTCATTGGTTCGAAAGTAAGTGAGGGGACTTGTCCTTTAAATCTGAACGAGATTAAGTTATTAATTTAATAACTCAACGGTGTTTGATTGAAACTGTAACTTATTGAAACCAAATAATGTATTCTAAAACCTACCTGAAAAACACCTTCGGTCAATAATTTATTTTTGAGCAAGGATATAATCTGACAGTATAAAATTGAATTTATGTAATCGACAACCTATTGGCAATACAAATATGCTGAAGTAAAGTTCATGTAACTATTCTAATTTCATAATTATAAACAAAGAATATTTAAATTATTCAAAATCAAGGAGTTTATGAAAAATATTTATTGACAAAAGATGTTCAGCTTATAGTTGACATCGAGATCAGTTGAAGTGTTTTTCTAAGATATTTCATATTTAAAACAATTTCGGAAAGAAACGAAAAATTCGGATTGTTAAATAAGGTATAAATTCATTTCATTTGAAGATGTTTAATAGTTTTTGTGACAAGCAGACAGCCAGACAGATATACAGATACAGCAATTTTTTTCAAAAAAAATCACGGTTACGTTCCAAGGGACCTCAAAATGGATATTTCCGCTAAAAAGCAATCAGTTCACAACACTTTCCCGTATTTTATTCCAAACAAACTTTGAGACATTATTATAAGTTTCAAAGAACTGAAGTTTACTAACATGACATAAATCTAGCGATATATAGGGCACTACACGGACCGGATAAAATGAGGTATGATAAGGTCACAGTGTGACTCCTGCATATGACAAGGCAGATCGCACGACGGCAGAGTTAAACAATAGGGTGATCCTGGACGATAATCCCCATGTCTTCCCTATGGCTGAATGAGACCGCCAGGGGAGGGCAAGCTAATCTGCTTACACTCCGCTCAAAAATGGCCCTAAATGCAACTTGCGCTACTATACAAATTGTATATTAATGCCCACTTGCACCGCAGAACTTAATCATGATTAAATCTTAATCATAATTAACTTTAATCAGAGTATTTCTGTTGCACCGCCGGCTGATTAAGTATCTATCGACCACAGAGTATTATCATAGAGAGCACACGTTTTTCTAGGGATTTTAAATTCTTTTTTGGTTGTTTTACGTCATTCTATTGAGAACAGAGGAAACAAATGCGCGGTAAATATGAATACTAAATGCCAACTTACGTATACTATTATTATTATTTCTTATTACGTGAACCTGTGAGCAAAGTAATTGTATTTTTGCATTAGAGGCTTTTGACCATCTTCATTTGTTAATTTAAGATACGCACTGCAACGAAGTATATGATTCGATAGTATCAAATTTTTAATAACATACCGAGAAATTGTAAATAAATATTACCAATTAACCATAAATTCATTGCCGCCTTCAATTAAATTTAATAAATGCACGATGCACTCTTGTTTATCTGAATTGACGATGGAAATTATCGTCAAATACATCGACAGAATTTAATCTTACATTTATTGGACGAGGTAAACAAACCAAAATTAATGAAATCATTAACCCCCAAGCCATCGATTTCATCAATCTGCTCAACTATTCCCAAATCCATCGTTTTTAATAACAAAGACAAAACAAAGGTTATTAATTTCAAAATCTTTTACCAAATGTAAATAACTTCACGACTATATTCGTCGTAAAGTTATTAGTTTTTGAGTAAATCGGCCAAAATCGGCTGGTTGAATATTTAACGTTTCTTGGGGACTTTAATCATGATTAAGTCGCGGTGCAAGCCAATTCTCCGCTAACCATTGATTAACTTTTTAATCATGATAAAGTAGCTGCGGTGCAAGTGGGCATAAGACAGATTGATTTTGTTTGTCAAATTGCGCAGTAATAATTATTATACTGTAATGAAAAGTAATACTTTATATATAGGGTGGAAACTTTAACGGGAACAAATTGGGTATTTATGAAATGAGAAGTTCCAGAAAAAAATCCGCGGACAGGACGATTTTTGTTTTTTATTCCGTACCTTTTAGCCTCTTCAAAAATAGTTCGACGTTACTAGTCTTTCACGTATGACGTCATAGACAATTTTTTAAATGCAAACCATTTTTTTTATTTCACTAAATTTGTAGTGATATCATACTATTTTTGAAGACGTTAAAAAGTGTGCAATAAAAAACAAAAATCGACGTGTCCAAGGATTTTTTTCTGGAGCTTCTCATTTCATAAATACCGAATTGGTTTCATTTAAAATTTCCACGCTGTATTTGACTCCACGTTGAACAAATATAGACTATTTTAAGTTGAACAATCAAATACGTTCGAAATATATTATCAGTTTAAATCTTAATTATTTAAAAGTTTCTAGTATTATCCTGAGAATATTTTTTAACACATTCAATACAATCTTTCTGGAAGAAATTGATCATTTAGATTTCCTAATCACACTGTTGCTCTGTTTTTATTAAAGCATTAATCATAGATTTGACTTGGTATTTTTTATTTCCTCTGTACGAGAAAGTATTGTGATCGTGAAAAAATTTCAATTCAAAAGTGAAATATCCGTTTTGGTGTCCCTAGAAGCCATTTCAACAATTTCTGGAAAAAAAATGTGTCGGTGTGTGTTTGCGGGCGCGTGTGTGTGTGTGCGCGAGTGCCTGTGAGCGTGTGTGCGTGTGTGTTTTCAATATCTTTTTAAATATAAAAAATATCACAAAAAAATTTAAACAAATATTGAAGACAGCAAAGAAATGAAATCTTTTGGTTGAAAATATTTTTCATAAAATAATTGTTATTCGAGAAAAAAAATTATTATTATTATTATTTTAGTTTAATTTTTAGTTTATAATTATGAAACGATAATAGTTACAGCAAATTTATGTGAATAATAATTGTAGAGAATGCTAAAATGAACAACTTCTAAAGAATAAGTTTTTTTCAGAAATCTCGTTGGTTTTTAAGTAAACCGAACAGTGACGTAGTATTTATTTCTCTGTCTCAGTGTTGGAATAAGTCATTCCCGCACTAATTTTAGTACGCGAATGAGCTTCATTCCTTGACGATTTGTATGCCTGTACTAAATGTGAAAATCAAATAAATACACAGGCTGCGAAATAAAATATTTTGAAAATTGTTTGTATTTCGATAGCTGACTTATATGTACTTTTTCTACGTCCGTTAAAATATGTACAGTTTTTTTCATCAATTTGCGTTCATAAAATATGTGTTTTCTGAAGCCTTCTGGAAGCGTGAAAAAAAGTGCCATAACGTTTAATTTTTTTACCCTTTTGCGTGAAAAAAAGTGCCGTAGCTGTTCATTTTTTAACGCAACTAAAAAATCGTTTGCGCAAAGTGTGTCATGAACGCTTCGCAACATGCCGCGAGTTCTGCCGATAAATGTCAAACATTCGTTTCAGATCAAGTCAACTTGACGATTATTATTATTTTCTTCACTTAAAAGTATTATTACTTAATAAAAATTGATTAATGTTTTATCGAATTTATTTATAGTTACGGACGTAGAAACATTTTTGTGTGAAACTCGAGAGTAAAGCAAGTTTTCTTTACTTGTAGGAAATTGAAATCTTTTCTACTCGTGAAAAAAAGTATTACTTCACTCATTTGTTGCATAAATAACTATTCTAGAGCTGATTTCAAAAATTAAATCCATTTTTTATCACGTCAGGTCATCTTACTAAAAAAGGACCTATATAAATAAAATTAAACGCTTTCACTTCCCATATTTCTCACTTCTTTTAGTGCTTTTCCTGCTATGGGCACGTTCAGAATCGTCCCTTTTTGACATCTAGTAGTAATTCGCTATCATGTTAACATTCTATCTTTCTTGGAACCTTCTTTCATTTCTATGGCGTCTTGATGAAACCTTTCGCCCTGCTTTTCACTAACATCACCAAGATTTGAAGGGAAGTGGTCAAGGCGTAAGTGGAGAAATGGACTTATATGCTCATGTTACAACCCAGATTCTTGAAGTAGTCCAGCATGTCAGCGACGATGACTTGGTAGTTTGGGATCTTTTTATTTCCCAGAAAATGTGTTAGAACTAGTTTGAAAGTTTCCCACGCTGCTCTTTCTCTCTATTCATTTGTTGCTCAAAGTTAGCATCCCTCGTGAGTTTCTTGCTGTCAGGTTCAGTGTAATATAAAAGCTCAATCATTTCTGAATAATTTTGTAATACATAGTTGGAAGTCAACACTTATTTCGAATTTTGAAGAAATTAACGCTTATTTAATTTTTCACTGCCTAAAGTTGGTATTCTTGGGTTTGATGGTGATGGTGATTTATTTGCTTGGGGTTTTCTGTAAAATGAAAACTTAATTATTTCCGGATAATTTTGTAAAATTTGAAAGTCCACACTTGTTTCGTAATTTGAGAGAATCAACGCTTATTCGATTTTTGAGTGTCTAAAATTGATATTCTTCGATTTGATAATGATTATTGGGAAAACCAAGTTAAGTATTTGCTTAGAGTTAAAATGGAAGCTTAATTATTTTTTAATAGCTTTGTAAAAGTTGATAGTTTGCTCGTGTTACGTATTTTTCACAAATCAACGCTTATTCGATTTTCGAGTGCCCAACATCGGTATTCATAGATTTGGTGATGATTATTGGCAAAACTATGTAATCTGTGTGCTTGGGGTTTATTGTAATATAGAAGCTTACTGAATAATTTCCTGAGATTTGGAAAACTGCACTTGTTCCAAATTAAAAAAAAATCAACGCTTATTCGAATTTTAAGTGTCTAAAATTGATATTTTTGGGTTTAATAATGATTATTGGGAAAACTATGTGATTTATTTGCTTATAGTTTTGTGTAAAATGAAAGCTTAATTATTTTTAAATAATATTGTAAAATTTGATAGCTTGCCCTTATTTTGTATTTTGAAAAAAACTGTTTTTGAGTGCCTTAAATCGGTAATTATGGATTTGGTGATGATTATTAAATCAATAAGTTTCAGTCTTAATCAACGCCATTTTAATCTATGTACAGTTAGAAAAGTTCCAATTTTGAATTTGTAGATACACTTCATAGGATTCATCTTCAAAAATTTCATACAGGGTCTTCATTTCAAAAGGAGCCACCCTGAATAACTTTAGATCTGAAGTACTTACGGTTTTAAGAAAAAATACGTCAATTTTGTTTTCGAGGGGGAACTTAAAAAACACTGTTTTTAGAATTTTATCTTTCACCCCCTCACCCCCAGCCACCCCATCTTTAAAATTTTAAATGGCACCCCCTATTGTGCGATACCTTATTTTAAAGGGCATAAAAAATGCTATCCAGCAAAGCAAAAATAATTGAAATCGTTTCATTTGTTTTAGAGAGAGAGGGTATTCATTTCAAAATAAGCCACCCTGAATAACTCTGGTTCTAAAGTAGCCACGGTTACAGGAAAAAATATGTAAATTTTGTTTTTGAGGCGGAACTTGAAAACACTGTTTTTATAATTTTACCTTTTACCCCCTCACCCCTAGCCGCCCCATCTTTATAATTTCAAATGGCACCCCCTTTTATGCGATACCTCATTTTAAAGGGCATAAAAAATACTATCCAGCAAAGCAAAAATAATTGATATCAGTTCATTTGTTTTAGAAAGAGAGGGTATTCATTTCAAAATAAGCCACCCTGAATAACCCTGGTTCTGAAGTAGTCACGGTTACAGGAACAAATACGTCAATTTTGTTTTTGAGGGAGAACTTGAAAACACTGTTTTTAGAATTTTATCTTTCACCCCTCACCCCCAGCCACCCCATCTTTATAATTTGAAATAGCATCCCCCATTGTGCGATACCTTATTTTAAAGAGCTTAAAAAATACTATCCAGAAATGCAAAAATAATTCGAATCAGTTCATTTGTTTTAGAGAGGGTATTCAATTCAAAATACGCCACCCTGAATAACTCTGGTTCTGAAGTAGTCACGGTTTCAAAGAAAAAAACGTAAATTTTGTTTTCGAGGGGGAATTTAAAAAATACCGTTCTTAGAATTCACCCCCACACCCCCAACCATCACAACTTTAAAATTTCAAATAGCACTCTCTATTGTGCGATACCTCATTTTAAAGGCAATACAAAATATCCATCCAGCAAATGAAAAATATTTGTAATCAGTTCATTTGTTTTAGAAAAAGAGGATCTTTGTTTCAAAACAAGCCACCCTGAATAGCTTTGGATCTGAAGTAGTTACGGTTTTAAGCAAAACTACGTCAATTTTATTTTAAAGGGTGGAACTTGAAAAACACTGTTTCTATAATTTTTTCTTTCACCCCGAGCCACACAATCTTTGGTGTGGCATATTTTGATATGCATATCTCTGAAACAAATGAACTGATTTAAATTAATTTTTATTTGCTGGACCGTATTTTGTACGCCCTTTAAAATGAGGTATCGCACAAAAGGGGATGCCATTTGAAATTTTAAAGATGGGGTGGCTGGGGGTGAGGGGGTGAAAGATAAAATTCTAAAAACAGTGTTTTCAAGTTCTCCCTCAAAAAAAAAATTGACATATTTTTTCCGGTAACCGTGACTACTTCAGAGCCAGGGTTATTCAGGGTGGCTTATTTTGAAATGAATACCCTCTCTCTCTAAAACAAATGAACCGATTTCAATTATTTTTGCGTTGCTGGGTAGCATTTTTTATGCCCTTTACAATGAGGTATCGCACAATAGGGGGTGCCATTTGAAATTTTAAAGATGGGGTGGCTGGGGGTGAGAGGGTGAAAGATAAAATTCTAAAAACAGTGTTTTTTAAGTTCCCCCTCGAAAACAAAATTGACGTATTTTTTCTTAAAACCGTAACTACTTCAGATCCAAAGTTATTCAGGGTGGCTCCTTTTGAAATGAAGACCCTGTATAATTGTCATATTGGATATAGAGTCTACATTCAAACTTTAAAAAAAAGTTGTTTCTTTTTATCGACAAATTTCAGTTTTGATCGGCACCATTTTTCTTTAAGTGTAGATGGAATCATTTAACACTTGCAATTAAGAATGACACATTTCTTATAAAGTATGCGCGCAGATTCATATAACATCATATTGGAAGTGGAATCTGCTCCAATGTTTCCGTAACGAGTCAATTTTTTGTTATTAAATTTTAATTAACAGCGTCGCCATTTTAATCTACGTAAATTTATAAAAGTTTTAACTTGCAATTTCTAAAGATTACTCTTTAATAATTTGATCCAATTGTTATATAGGATATAGAGTCTACATGGAAATTTTCGTTTTTCGTTTTTTTTTATCAACAATTTTTAGTTTTGACCAACGGCATTCTTCTTTATGTGAAGATGGAATCATTTCAACTCGTAATTAGAAATAACACATTTCCTATAATTAATCTGTCGCAGTTTCATTTAACTGTCATATTGGATATGGCATTTACAATCATGTTTCTGTAAAGAAACTTCTTCTTTTAGCTTTGCCTCTGACCAACTAGGAAACTGCACAAAAAGATTTTTTCACAAATTGTTTTATTAACTCCAATTTAATTTGAAGTGGTGGAAGTGATACCATTTTAGGATCTACAAGACTCTCCCTTACAATTTTTAACTCCGGCCTGCAAGGTTTGTCTCAGTGGCCATTCTTTTTGACATAGTGTTGCTTTCTGTCAATACTATCCTGTGGCTGTAAACTTTTTGTAGCCACTTTTTTGACCAAGCAACATGGAAATCACTTATAAATCGCCACATATCGTCCATTTGTGATCGAAATAACAAATTTTGTTCAAGACCAGCTCAAGATTTTCATAGCATTCTTTTAAATGAACTGAATGTCCAACGGGCACGGAAGCATACTTATTGCCGTTGTGTAGAAGAACTGCTTTTAGGCTTCTAATAAAAGTGCAATATAGGAATGGCATGACAATTAAATAAAATTCAAAAAAATAGTATTTTGCTATGGTTTGCTATATTAAGGTGTTGGGGGGCTCAATCCCGATAGCCACCCCCCTGGATGCGCGCTTGCTTTTAACCATATACAGGGTGGTTCAAAAGTCTGGAAATGGCAAATTTATTTCGCGCACGGGTAGAAAATCGAAATTCTGATACTGGGGTCTTTAGTAATTTTGCCCGGGGAATCGAATGTGCCCATCAGATTTTGGGTCCGATGGGGCCTAATAAGAGATGTGAGGTCCAACTTTGAAATTTCAAATGCAAACCTATATTGTTTATTGCGGATTCGGATTTAGCGGACAATTTTACATCCAAATTGGCTAAAACCCAAAATTTTTTGGTCCATTTTTGGGCTCTATAGTCCGTTTTTTGTTCAAAAGTCTTCAACTCAGTCGATAAAAATTCAACTGATCTTGGAGTCTCTAGAACACCAGTAAATTATTTGAGTCTCATAGGGTCATATGACAGGTACAGGGCCTATCCCGGGAACTTTAAATGACACTCTACATTTTATTGCGGATTTGTCACAGGAAACTATTTCCCGTGTTATGTATGGGTATGTGTGCGTCGAGTCTTATTGTATTTATCTTGCTTAGCGAGTGAGAGAGAAAACATCGCTTTGAGGCTTCCTAAGCCCCATTCTGGCATGGAAGTCCCATAAGACCTGATGGAACCCAAAATCTGATGAGCCCATTTCATTCCCCAAGCAAAGTCCTAGACTCCAAGATCAGTTTTTCGATTTTTTTCGACTGGAATGAACCAGACGTCTCCAGGCGTTTGAGCAAAAAACGCACAATAGGGCCCAAAAATGGACCAAAAATTTTAAGTTTTAGCCAATTTTGATGTAAAATTTTCCCCTGAATCCGAATCCGCAATGAAAATTTAGGTTTATATTTGAAATTTCAGAGTTAGGCCTCATATCTCTTATAAGGCCCCATCGGGTCCAAAATCTGATGGGCCCATTCGATTCCTCGGGCAAAATTACTAAATCCCCCGGTATCAGAATGTCGATTTTCCACCCATGCGCGAAATAAATTCGCCGTTTCCAAACTGTATAATTGATTATCATACAGACTTTAACACAATAATTTAACACATACGTTGACTATGCTTATGACTAGATTTCACAAGGATAGACAATGCTTTCCCTTCCTTTCTTGTGGGAAACCAAAGATTGTTAAACTCCGCCCAGTGGTCCACATTTGGAAACGTTTTGTATCAGATCTCTGCAGCGTATTCCTTACATAATTGACAGTATTTATTATCGCGAAGAATGAACATGGCGTTCGATAGCATCCTAGGGCGCTTTGACTTAGTTTCTGTACAGCGCCTCATGTTCAAGAAATTCGACAAGCAGAGCAGTCAAATAATAACGTCATCATGACTTTTAACTTTGATTTTTTCGGCGGGGGAGAATTTATGTAAAGGATGTTTCTAAAGTAGGGACGAATTTTAAAGTGCTATAGAACATATAAAATTTATTGAAAATGAAATTGTTTTTTACAAACACATTAAGTAACTACTTAAATGTATGTATAAAAAATTATATCCGCCATATGACCA
The DNA here is from genome assembly GCA_910593695.2 of Ocypus olens. Classification (NCBI taxonomy): domain Eukaryota; kingdom Metazoa; phylum Arthropoda; class Insecta; order Coleoptera; family Staphylinidae; genus Ocypus; species Ocypus olens. The sequence continues at coordinate 18,917,556 of OU343056.1, forward strand.
CCCAAGGCCGCGCGGCATTGAGTAATGCGTTCATCGAAATTAGCGATGACGCGTTCACAAACATCTGGTGGGATACCGCTATAACCCTTGCAATTTCATCCTTCAGTTGTGCTATTGTTTGGGGTTTGTTCACGTAAACTTTTGATTTAACAAATCCCCACAAAGAAAGTCACAAGGCGTAAGATCGCATGATCTGGCAGGCCATTCATGGTTGCCACGCAAAGAGATAATTTTTTAAGGAAATTTTTCATTCGGCAGTGCAATTGTTTCGCGGTATGTGTGACATGTCGCGCCATCTTGTTGGAACCAAAAATCTTAATTTTCCATACCTTCCAAAACTGGGAAAAACCACCCAGAAAGCATGTTTCTGTAACGGTCGCCGTTTACAGTGACAGTAGCTCCCTCATCATCTTCAGTTTTGCCTATTGACGTACCCACTGAGGTGGAAGTGCGCCTCATCCGAGAAAATTATTATTTTTGTGAAGTTCTGGTTCTCCGCTTGTCGAGCCAAGACCCATTGAGCAAATCGATGTCTCTTTCCATGATCTGCAGGCTTTAACTCTTGTGTAAGTTGAATTTTGTACGCATGCATTTTCAGATCTTTTGAAAGGATTTCATGCAGTGAAGTTGGTGATAAATTAAACTGTTGAGCTCGCCGGCGAACTGATTTTCCGGGGCTTACGGTAACATTGTCACGCACGTTTTCTTCAGTTCGAACAGACCGCGGTCGCCCGGTTTTCTTAACGTTTAACAAAGAACCCGTGTGCTCAAACTTCCACATCAACTTTCGAACTGATGACTCCGTTGGAGCAGCATTACGTCCGAGTATCACACGCAATTTGCGAACGGTTGCCGTGGCACTTTCATTGTTTTTATAATAACTTTTTACCACTTGTATCCGTTGCTCAGTCGTCATCGGCTCCATGACTAACCAGAACTACTAATGGGAATGACAACAGCTATCAAAAATGGTAAAAACACGGCTACCAACCGTCATATAACAAAATGGCGCCAAATTCAAATTCGTCCCTACTTTACGAACACCCTTATTTCCACTGAGAGCCCCTTAGGCTCTGTCTACTGAGGTGTCATTTGACGAATGCTTGCAAACTACAAATGACGACAAGGGTAATTTACATCTTGGATATATCAACGAAATCGTCATACAATCATCATGCAAGCCACAAAACGGTTTAGCAAGTCAGGATCGCGAAAGCACGTTTTTATTTCACTGCGAAAATGTCATCAAGCGATGATGAAGTGATTGCAGAAAACAATTTTATTAGAAGGCGACGACACAGACGTGGATTTTATTGGCTTCATCCGTATATTGAAATAAAAAATAATTGTAGATTATTGTTGCGGCTACAGAGCTATCAGAAGATGATTCCTACTTCCGATCATTTTACCGAATGACTAAAAATACGTACCGAACATTAGTCTCTATTGTTAGACCTTTAATACAAAAACGAAATACTGTAATGCGAGAGAACAGATTTTTTGTATGTGTTTAGTTTGTATGTATTGGTACAAAATCAAAATAAAACAAAGTAAAATAAAATAGAAAACGCTTTATTTTTTTACGTGGACAGTAGGCCAAAGGCTTCTTTGCGTCCGGCAGTACGTTTGAGTGGTGGCAGGCTGCCGCACGAGCTGCATGACGAACGCATGACGATCCGCAAATGCGACGATGCCGCACCGTGGACACAGTTTCGTCCCTTTCTACGCAAAATGCAAGAAAGTTACACACAAGCGTAAAATGACGATTCGTGCGTATGACGTGCGGCTACGTGGACAGTAGCCCTTAATCTACAATAAAGTAACTGGTTGCTATTTCCTCTAACTATATTAAAATATTTGTTTTTAAAAGAAACCTTAAAAAAAATGAATACGGTGCCGATCTGTTGAAATAAAAAGCTCATTTACACAAATATAGCTGAAGAATCGCTCCATCAGTGAGACTGAGCATAACGAATTTTTATATTATTTCTTAAAATGTTCAACAATCATCATTAAGATTCTTATAACCCTTTAACACACCCTTTAACACAATTTTTTTTGTAAAATGTCAAAAAAAGTTTTCTTTGTTTTTAAATTTTATTTTATAAAATGTGTAAGAATATGCTTATTTAATTCATTTTCGTGACTGACAGCGCTAAATAGTAAGTTTAAAGTAGGTACTAACTGTCAGTCAGCTGTGACTGACGCGGATCCATTGGAATACTTCAGTGTCAGTCACCGGTGACTGACAAAGCGGTCAACGTGTTAATATTCATTTAAATCTGTTATATTTATTATGTTTTTAATTTTAGTGTTTAATGTTAATGGTAGAAACGAAATCCCTTCTTCGGCGTAAGCTCAAAAAATGGTCAAAACATAAAACCTAACTAGGAATTGAGTTGAAACATTAGCTTGCAAACAATATAATAATTTTAGATAGTCAAGTTATGACAACAATCGTCGGATTGAATCAGAAGAAATGTAGTCAAAAAGTATATTGTTGATACCGTACAAGAAAACATTGTAAATTATTAGACAATCAATTCAGTTTCAAAAATTAATTTCCTTAAACTATCAACAATATATAAAACAAAATTTAAAAAAAAAGTTGTGCCAATGTAATACAGTATGTATGAATATATTTCTTGTTAGTTAAGTTTAAAATATATGTTGATTTTTGTGTATGTTGTGTATCCGGTATTCAATTCATAAAATGTATTTTCTTCTTTTTTCAAATTAAAAATTCATAAACAACTTTTCGAGTAAATAGGTGATGTAAATTGGAAAGCAATTTCGATATCTAACGGGACTTCTCCGATCGAAATAACACCATATTAACAGGCATCGCTGTCTATGGTTTTCTGATACATCGATGTTTACACATATAATTAATGGCGTAGCTAGGGTCTCCAACGTGGGAAAATTGAATTTAATAGAGTCTTCGGCACACCATGTTAATACCGCAAAAATTTGCGCCTGCTCTGAAATTTTAAAATACTCCACTGCAGATAATTAAGACCATCCCGGCAAAATACTTGATGAAACATAAACTGTGTGGTATACATATTTACAATAAAACTTGTGCACTAATAATAATAGAATTATTATTATTATTGCAAAGGACTTCTCACAAATCAAATGGAAATTGGCTTTCGGTGAAATTGACCAAATTTTGGATATGTTGTTCCTTTCGGTGTCCAGATCAAAAGTCTCCACGGGCACAAAGCTCGAAAATCTTTCCTGCGAGCAGTACCCAGCTCCGAAGGTTAGAGACTGGTAATCTCCAACTTTGAAATTTTAAATAGGAACCCCTATTTTTTATTGCAGATTTGTATTCTATGCTAAAAAATATTAGGTTTTTATCCGAAAAAATATAGATTACGACATTTTTACGTAGTCATCTCTTAAATAAGACGTTGATTAAAGTCATTCGTAATTTTATGTCAGAAATAAGCAAAAAAAAAATAATTCTTTGTAAAAAAAATCGTAGAAACGAATAAAAATCAATTTGATTATCAAATTCCATTCTACTCTTTTCTATTGTGGTAATGTATGAATGTTTGTAACGACAAACACGATTTTTTTTTATTAAAAAAAATAATAATAATTAAAAAAAAAATTTTTGCTAATCTAAAAAAATGTTTCGATTAAAAACCTAATATGTTTTAGAGTAGAAGCCAAATCTGCAATAAAAAATAGGGGTACCTATTTAAGATTTCAAAGTTACCATCCACCCCGCCCCAGGGGGGGGAGGGATGGTGGTTTAAATTTCAGACCACATGATAGAGCTCAAAAAAAAAAATTTAGATGTATTTTTTTGTATGTCAATACGATTTGTATTTCGCGAGATATTTGGTGTGTACGGGTGGTCTGAAACACGCGGTATATATATATCTCTAACCTTCGGAGCTGGGTACTGCTCGCAGGGAAGATTTTCGAGCTTTGTGCCCGTGGAGACTTTTGATCTGGACACCGAAAGGAACAACATATCCAAAATTTGGTCAATTTCACCGAAAGCCAATTTTCTATTTGATTTGTGAGGGGTCCTTTCAATATGTTTCACCAAGTGGTAAATAAGAAATTGATTCAGAAATTCTCTTGCTGATATTGCCTGGTTCGTATTTTGACATTTGCTGTCAATATAAAAAAAACTCCAATATTATTATTGACATGAAATATCAGCGAACGATTCAGTAACAAAAAATCAAATATTTTTACTTCAAGATTAAACATAAAAGCAAATGATTTAGTAACAATGGTAATTTTTTTGCAATATCTCTAAGAAACCTCGTTTGCAGGTGGGGATGGGATGTGTCACCGCCGGGCCAGTTCGCCGCCGGCCGTTTCGCCGCCGGGACAGTTCGCCGCCATAATTATTTTATAGTAAACTACGTATATATTGAGTGATCAAATAAATTTCAGATACGAGCAAGCCTTGGATAAAATTTATACAGTGCGCGCCTAAAGTATGGAATATATTCAGTAAAACCGAAATAAAATATTTTTGCAAAAAATCCTCGGACAGGTCGATTTTCTTTTATAAAAATGCATAAAAGTCGATTTTTAGTCGTCATTTGTTTTAAAGTAATGGCGTCATCCGCAACCCCCTATTTTTGTTTTTAATTTTGAGAGATCTTTTCATTGTCGAACTGACAGCATAAAAATGTTGCCATCTTACATAAGGACCCCGCAGTTTTTGATAGGGAAATGTCTTTCAGTCAATCTCCTTAAAATCAATCATTGAAAATCTGTTACTTTCTCGTGAACTATATATTTGTAATACATAAGAAAATGTGACTTTGTTTCCATGGCGTAATAGGAAAGAAAAAAACAGACAAGTTTTTAGAGCAGATAATTTAAGTTTACATTTAGAAAACCTGTTGGTTCGATGGTGAAAACTATTTGCAACAAACACAAGTTCCCCTGAAAATCTGGTGACTTTCGATCGTGATGACTTGGTGAATATTTTTCAGTTGGTTTCAAGGAGATTGACTGCAAGCCATTTCCCTATCAAAAACTGAGGGGTCCTTTTTCGAGTAAATGACAATTGAAGCTAAGAACTTGATATTTAGAGTTTTGCAAAATGACCTTGTTCAGGTGGTTTTTTCCAAACAAAAATATCTTGACCTTCCATATAATACAATATGGTTTCAGCAAGACGACGCACCTCCGCACTATACGCGTTTTTTGACAATTGCTTCACGAATTACGGATTGGCAGGCGAGTACCGATAGAATAGCCCGCAAAAGAATGCCCAGATTAGTGAATTGGAAAAAAACGCGCCTGGTGCTGGAATGCGCCATCTTGCTGAAACCATATTGTATTATATGGAAAGTAAAGATAATTTTTGTTTGGAAAAATTGCTCTGGAACAAGATCATTTTGTAAAAACTCTAAATATCGGGTTCTCACATTCAATTGTTATTTACCCGAAAAATTTCGGGTTTTGAAATTTCAGTCGTAATTTAATCTTGTTAAATACTTGATGATAAACAATAATAATGACAGTAACAACAACAACAAAACAAAATTAATAGTGATGACGATAATAGAAATTTAGGCAACAAGTTCCGTAAGTGATATTTTACGGGATGAGTCCTGCGAGTCCCGTAAAATCACTTTTTACGTACAATATTTTTTCTGCAGCCGTTTTTTATGTTGAAAAAGCAAACACACACACGTATGTTACATGATAAACGCTGTCATAATTAAATACGAAGTTGATGTTTTTCTCAAGGCCGCCTTCATATATACGCAAAATCGTCCCGAAAGTAACAAAAAGCGTCCCGAAAGTAGAAATCGTTCCGAAAGTAAAACAAAATCGTCCCGAAAATAACTACTTTCGGTACGATTTATGTAAAGTGGTACTTTCAGCCGTAATACAACAAGTGGTATGATTATTACCGATGATATTTTGGAGTTGAAACCGAGCTGCAGATTCAACGAGCGCTAGCGCGAGTTGAATGTGCTGCTTCGGTTTCAACGACTAAATATCATCGGTTATTAATCGTACCACAAGTTATATTTAGTGAGAGAATATAACGAATAACCTTTTATAATTTTGATGACAACTCACATATTGCAATGTTTTAATTCGTCTCGTAGTTTCTTGCAGCACAAAGACTCCGTAAACTGTCGGCACTGCGACTCTTTATTACTCGCGGTGTTTCTGGGCGTCGTATTTTTCACCATTTCACTGATTTCACTGTTAGAAACTGCATCCCAATAATTTAGTATGTCCATTTTGAGGTTTAAAATTCTGACAGGACCACAATAAAATATCATCGCTACTTTTGTTTTTTATCATCGCGGTGTTACACATGCTGCTATACATTTCCTTGCATCTGATTGGCTCTAAATACATTCTAGTAGGCCATGAGTTGTATTCTCGATTTAATAAATCACACCGAAAGTTTTATTTTCGGGACGGCTGCAGAAAAATGTTTATTATTTAATTTATATTATACAGGGTTGGGATAAGGTATGGAACCAAGTATATATCTTTAAAACAAAAAGGGCTAAATTTATTAAACTTTGCAGGCAAGTATAATGACACATAACGCATCTGACTCCATATTTTGTGTTATTACTGTACTTCAGGTTTCACCGGAAATACCCTCAACTTTTTTAGTTTAAATGGGACACCCTATATATTTTTACATTTTTAAATAGACATCTTTTCAACAATTACAATGATGTGGAGTTTGGACTTGTGTTTTTTTAAAGAATAAATAAAATAATAAAAAATGAAATTTGTGAATTTCATAACAATTTTGTTCAACTCTTGAAAATTTTGATTTATAAATATTAGAATTGCTCTCAGAGAATGTTGTATTAAAAATATTGCATGCATCTTATGGAGATCTCTATCAATCTCCAAAACTAACCATCATTAACAAAGTAATTTTTTCGCGTTCAGTTAGTTCACCCAAAATTGAACAGCAATGTTAATATTTCACATGGATACTATCTGTCAGTTACAGAAAACGTAAAAAACACGAAATTTTTTTATCAGAAAACAGTGTAAAAAGATGTAAAAAGCCAACTCGATGTAGAAATATTTTATTTAATATTTAAAAAACTACAAGTCACACACCCACCGAACCATACATCATTGTAATTGTTGGAAAAGTATCTATTCGAAAATGTAAAAATATATAGGGTGTCCCATTTAAATTAAAGAAGTTGGCGGTATTTCCGGTGAAACCGGAAGTACAGTAGTAACAAAAAATATGGCATCAGTTGCGTTAGGTGTCATTATACTTGCCTGCAAAGTTTCATAAATTTAGCCCTTTTTGTTTTAAAGATATTTACTTGGTTCCATACTTTATCTCAACCCTGTATAACTACTTAAATAGAAATATAAATAACCGACAATATAACTCTTTTTTGATACACCCCAAAGGACATTCAATCAATTTAATTGTAAGTTTACCACGTAATAGCAATCCCTTATGGGTCTTGGTTAAATTGGTTATATTCGAAAGAGATTTCTTGGGAAAACAAGTACATCTGATTAAATGCCCTACAATGTTTTCCGATTTTCAGGATTAAAATATACTTTATATAAACTAAATAAAGGCTTGCTTGCTCTAATCCTAAATTCATATGATCATTTAATACATACGTAGTTTACTGTAAAATAATTATGGAGGCGAACTGTCCCGACGTCAAAACGGCCGGCGGCGAACTGGCCCGGCGGTGAAACGGCGGGCGTGAACCTGCGGGCGCGAACCGGCGGCGATGGAACGTCCTAGATCCTTTGCAGGTTTCATTAAAATGGAAACAGAGAGTGTTGGTTGGACCCTATTCTACCCTACAACCTCTCGAACATGAGTGGGCCCCATCCCACCCTGAGCAGTGGGTGGGCCCCACTCAACCATCCAAATATAAGCAGTGGGTAGGCTCTATCCCACTTTCCAACCGTTCGAACATGCTTCAGAGTTTCTATCAGTAAATTGTTTTGCCGAAGGATAAAAAAAGTCGTTAAATTATTTCTTTATCAATTAACTCACAATTGTGAAACCTTTGCTTATATTCTACTAATTAGAGAGTAGAAGGAACCACCCACCGCCCTTCGTCTCCCCTTACACTTAACCCAAAAAACATTGTTTAGATAATTAACTTCTAAGTCAAAAAATTTTAAAAACACCAAAATAATACATTTGTATGTATTTGTATGTAAAATAGAAGTATTGGACCATACCTCACACTCTAACCTTCGAACAAGCCCTAGAATTTCGAAGTAACAAACAGTATTGTGAAATTCTTTCCTTATAAATTAATTTACAGTGTTTAAGCCGTCTATTGTGTTCAAAGATTGGAGCGAAGAGTAGGGACCACCCACCGCCCTTTGTTTCCACCTAAACGTAACACATAAAACTTCAGAAACAGAAACAGAATAGGGCCCACCCACCACCGATTATTTCCACTTAAACTTAACCCAGAAAACTTCAGAAACAGAAACGGGAACTTGTTTGCCAAATTATCAAAGATTTAAAAGTTTAAAATAAAATATAAAACTTTTGTAGGTTAATTTAAAATGGAAAATGTGGCCGATAGTTTGATCCTATACTACTCTCTAACCCTTTAAACATGCCCTGGAGTTTCTATAAATAAATTTGTTTGTCGAAGTAACAAAATATATTTATAGTAATTTACGTAACAAGTTCCGAAAGTGTGATATTTTACGGAATGAGTGGGAAGTTTCCAGGACGAGCCGTAGGAATCCTGCGAGTCCCGTAAAATCACTTCCGGAACGTGTTACGTACAATATTTTTTCTGCAGCCGTTTTGTATGTCAAAAAAGCTGAAGCACGCACGAATATTATATGACAAGAGCTGTCATAATTAATTACAAAGTTGATGCTATTGTCAAGGCCGCCTAGATGTAAACCCAAAGTCGTCCCGAAAGTAAAGAAATCGTTCCGAAAGTGAAACAAAATCGTCCCGAAAATACATACTTTTGGTACGATTTATGTAAACTGGTTATTTAATAAATCATACCGAAAGTTTTATTGTCGGGATGGCTGCAGAAAAAATTCTTCCTTTATCAAATAATTTATAGCTATAAAACCATCGTTTGTGTTCTAAAGATTGAAGGATCAAATAGTGCCCACCTGCCGCCCTTTGATTGTTGTTAATTTAACCCAGAAGACACTGTTTGATTTAAGATACTTTTTTATCAAATCACTAGGGATTTAAAACTTTTAAAAGTACCAAAATTTTGCAGGTTAAATTAAATTGCAAACAATGGGTGGTGAGTGAGCGCTATCTTACCCTCCAATCTCTCAAATACGCCCAGAATTTTTTACAAATATATTCATCTGTTGAAGAAACAATAAATCGTTAAATTCCTTTCCAATTAATTAAAGACTGTAAAACAAGGAACAACAATTGTTAAATTATTTTATAGTTGCAAAATCCTTGTTTGTGTGTTACGGATTGAGGAGTGGGATAGTGCTCACCCATCACACCTCGTTTCCTAACTTAACCTAAAAAACATTATTTGATCAAAGAAACTTCTCAGTCAAATCACCAAAAATTTCAAAGTTTTAAAAGCACGAAGATAGAACGTTTGTACACCTGCTTTCCTAACTTAACCTAACAAACATTATTTGATCAAAGAAACTACTTAGTCAAATCACCAAACATTTCAAAATTTTAAAACCACGAGATAGAACGTTTGTAGGTGAAATTCAATTAAAAAGAAAGGGTGGTGGGTGAACTCTGATGTATCCTTCTACAGTTCGACCATGCACTAGAGATTCTATAAATAAATTAAATTGTCGAAGGATCAAAAAATAATTTTTTCAATCAAATAATTTACAGTCGCGAAACCTTCGTTTGTATTCTAAGTACTGGAGGGTGGTACAGTGGCCCATCCAGCACTCTTAATTTCGACTTAAAATTAGCCCAGATAACACCGTTTGATTAAAGAAACTTCTTAGTCAAATCACCAAAGATATAAAAAACTTTAAAGTCACCAAGTTAAAACGTTTTGAAAATTTTAGTGGTGATTGGATCCTATCTTACCTTCGAACCCTTCAAATAAGCGCTCGTATTTCCATAAATAAATTCATTTGTCGAAACAACAAAATATCTTTAAATTCTACCCTTATCAAAATAATTTGCAGTTATACAACTCTCGTTTGTGTTCTACTGATTAAAGGGTAAGATAGAAGCAACCCACCCTTCGTTTCCATTTTAACTTAATTCACTAGTAATTCAAACATTTTAAAAGCTCCAAAATAAAACTTTAATAGGTTAAATTAAATAGGAAACAGGGAGTGGCGGGTGAGCCCTATCCTTCTCTCCAATTCTTCGAATACGCTCTAGAACTTTTATAAATAAATAGGAAACGGAGGGTGGTGGGTGAGCGCTATCCTTCTCTCCAATTCTTCGAATACGCTCTAGAGCTTTTAAAGATAAATTCGTTTGTAAAAGGAACAAAAAATCGTTCAATTCTATTCATATTAATCAATTTACTGTTGTTAATCCCTCATGCACAAAAGTGGCATAGGCCCCATCTTTTATTTTATAAGCTTAACCTCAGCGGCGGCTCATGGATTTCCGCAGGTAGGGCTAAGACAAAGATGTCGCTCGTGCTGCACTACTTACTCTTATAGAGGAAGCAAATATTTCGTTGCTGTTTAGGTCAAATTTTCTTCCGTTGCCCTGCCGCCGAACATGCACGAGCCGCCGCTGCTTAACCTAGAAAACACTGTCTGTTGTTAAAGACATGTTTTATTCAAATCACTGGAGATTTAAAAGTTTTAAATCCCCAAGAGGGACTGTCTGTTTGTTTAATTAAAATAGAAAAGGTGGAGGGTGGGCCCTATCCTACCCTCCAACCGATCGAGTATTCTTCCCTCCTACCTTACGAGTACGTTCTGGAGTTTTTATAAATATATTCGTTTGTTGAAGGAACAATACATCAGTGACGGTTCGCGGGATTTTTTCTGGTACGGCCAAGGACCAAGAGGAGGTTATACAGATAGGTGCGGTCACGCAGCCAACCGTTTCTGCAATCGACCCCACCTATCCGTATTGCCACCTCTGTTACCTGGCCGTACCAGAAAAAACCCCGCGAACCGTCACTGCAATACATCATTAAATTCCTTTCTTATCAATTAATTTACAGTTATGAAAATCGCCTCATGTACTGAGGATGGGGAGCTATAATGAGGTTCACCCTCCACCCTTGGTTTCCAATTGAACTAAACCTAGAAATCACTGTTGGATGGATAGAACTTCTTAATTAAATCACTCGGGAGTTGGTAGTTTGTATAGCATCAAGATAAAATGTTTGTAGGTTAAATTAACAAAGGAAACAGAGGGTGGTGGGTGGTCTCTATCCTACCCTCCAATCTTTAGAACATGCCCCAGAGTTTCTATGAATAAACTCATTTGTCGAAGAAGCAAAAATAATTCACTCGTTTGTGTTTGGATTAAACAAAATTTAGGATTAAAAGATGGGATAGAGTCCACCCGCCACCCTTCGTTTCCACTAAAACTTAACCTAGAAAGCACTGCCTCATTAAAAACAACTTCTTAGTCGAATCACTCGAAATTTTATAGTTTTAAAAGCACCAAGATAATACATTTGTATGTTAATACAGGGTGTTCAAATGTTTGGAAACGGTGAAATTATTTCGCGCACGGGTGGAAAATCGAAATTCTGATACTGGGGGCTTTAGTAATTTTGCCCGAGGAATCGAATGGGCCCATCAGATTTTGGGCCCGATGGGGCCTTATAACTCTGAAATTTCAAATGTTAACCTATATTTTTTATTGCGGATTCGGAATAAATGCGAAAAATTTTATATCCAAATTAGCTAAAACCCAAATTTTTTTGGTCCATTTTTGGGCCCTACTGTGCGTTTTTTTTTCTCAAAAGAGACGTCTGGTTCATTCCAGTCGAAAAAAATCGAAAAACTGATCTTGGAGTCTCTAGGACTTTGCTTGGGGAATGAAATGGGGCCATCAGATTTTGGGTTCTATCGGGTCTTATGGGACTTCCATACCAAAATTCCTTGAAGACTAACATTTAAATTTCCCGCCAATTACTACTTCTGACTGATTGTGTTGTTTGGGCTTAGGAAGCCTCAAAGCGATGTTTTCTCTCGCACTCGCTAAGCAAGATAAATACAATAAGACTCGACGCACAGGTACCCATACATAACACGGGAAATATTTTCCTGTGTGTTATTAGATTTATGTTATCAAATCCAATATTGAAATCAATACGCTCAATACAATGTTCCACAATAGTTACGACTTTTGTCCGCGCAAATTATTTTGTATTTTCATATTTGTGCGAGAGAAAACATTCCCTGCTTTCTAATGACAAATCCGCAATAAAATGTGAGTGTCATTAAAAGTTCCCGGGCTGGGCCCTGTACCTGTCATATGGCCCTATGAGACTCAAACGGTTTACCCGTGTCCTAGAGACTCCAAGTTCAGTTTTTCGAGTTTTCTCGACTGGGTTGAATGAACCAGACTGTCGAACAAAAAACGCACTATAGAGCCCAAAAATGGACCAAACATTTTTGGGTTTTAGTCAATTTGGATGTAAAATTGTCCGCTAAATCCGAATCCGCAATAAAAAATATAATTACTAAAGACCCCAGTATCAGAATTTCGATTTTCTACCCGTGCGCGAAATAAATTCACCGTTTCAAGACTTTTGAACCACCCTGTATAAAATAGAAATATTGGAACCTCAACCTCCAACTTTCTAATACACCCTAGAATTTCTATAAATAAATTCGTAATTTAGAACGATTTAAATGGAAACGGAAAAGGTGGGTTGGCCCTATTCTACCCTCTAAGGTGTTGGGTGGGCTCCATTCTACCCTTTAAGGTAGGTATGGGCAACCTTTGCTTAGCCGAGGGCGTAATTTCGATTTGCGGTGCGCACCGACTCTGCAGAAAACATATGCGCGTTAAATCTTTAACTTTTTTTGCGCGTTATTTGAAAGTTTCTCGCGCGCCGTATTTAAGCTTCTTGAGGGCCGGATCTGGCATAGGGTAGGCCTTATTCTACAATCCTTAGAACACATAGGATGTGTTAAACAAAAATATATATTAATTAATATTTCGCTAATATTTTAAGCAAAACCAGTCGAGAAATTCGAAACTGTTTTTATTTTGTATTATTAATATCTATTAATTTTTACAAATGAAATTTAATCTGATAAAAGAATGTATTGATACATACTGTAACTCATCACTGTAACGTTCGATATGTAAATGTGCGATTTTTTACTACTGCCAGATACTGAAAGAGAGGGAGAGGAAACAAAGAGTGTGGAAGAGGACTTAATTTTAAGCCATAAGTTGTACATATATATTTATAATATAAATAAATAAATCGCCTTGTATGCAATTTAGTGCGTATCGATCGCATATTTACATAAAATAAATATTTTACGATGGGAATAATAGTGGGAGAGAAGAGGAAACGCACGTTTCTTTTTTTTTCGAGAAAAGAAAAACGAACTAAATAATATAATGTAATTTATTTAAGAAATTTTATATCACTAAAGGATATGCTGTTTATTGTAAAAAATACATCCTTTATCGATGTGACAACTGGATTGTTTCAATAAATAAATACGTTACTATGTATGGTTATTATTTTAATGGAGGATGAGAAAGAGAGCGGATATGCATGTTAATATTTATTATTATGATTATTATTGTTGTGTATTTTCGTCGTTATTATTATATTTTTGTTACGAATATTTTAGACTATTAATAAATTTTTGGAAAGTATTTTATATTATTTATGGATTTGCACTTTTAACACCTGAAATCTGTATTAAAAATTTTGAATATAATACCAGAACATAAATGATTATAGTGTTGTATGTATTGGAATCGGAACGTTATGTACTAATAATGATTGCTGTTGTTGGAAGGATTTTAATTCCTTCCAGGAATGTAAGTTATTTAAAACTTCTACGTCCTTACCTTTACCCTCTGGCTCTATTTTCGCTCGCAGATATTGGAAATCATTCTGACTATTAACCTTTGTTGAGAAACAAAGTTATTCAGTTTTAGAATTTATTCAAACAATTTTATATTCATATAATACTTTAAAAGTCATATCGATGAATTCCAAAATTCGGATGGAAAAATATATATCGGTCTGGGATAATACATTCTCAAAATTAAATATTTAGTTCCTATTTTCGTAATTCCTAATGCTTTGTTTACACCAGGATTCAATAATTGGCCGAATATTCACACCAGATGAAACATGGAAACACCAGATATCATTTAATGCAATGTTAATACATACAAAAAACCGTTTAAAGAAATCTTTGACAATATATTTTATATTGGATTGATGAGGCTGTTACTTGGTGAAATTCTATAATATATGTGGTAAATAAATCACGTATGTTGAGAATTCTCACAAATTTTTAATGTCGAAACACTGCGAGATACGTTTCGCCACACAGTGGCTTCATCAGGGAAATGATTAATGGTAAGACAAGGCTGCAATTGCGACTTAAATACTATATTGTTAGGGGGTGGGGAAGTTAGAGAGTGTATAACGGGTTGGGAAACATTTACAATTTAAGCGGTTATAAAGGATTTTGCAAGGTTTATAAGTTTAACAAAGGTGACTACGTCAGGTACTGATCAAACCGATGTAAATAATTCACTTTTGTTAAAGTTATAAACCTTGCAAAAACTTTTATAACCGCTTAAATTGTAAATGTTTCCCAACCCGTTATACACCCTCTAACTTCCCCACCCCCTAACAATATAGTATTTAAGTCGCAATTGCAGCCTTGTCTTACCATTAATCATCTGCTTTATGAAGCCTCTACGTGGCGAAACATATGTCGCAGTGTTTCGGCATTAAAAATATATGAAAATTCTCAACACACGTGTTTTATTTACCTCAAATATACAGGGTGCTTCAAAAAATGTATACACACTATGAACTTCCATAGAAAATTTATTTACCGTTCTACAAAGTTAAATTTCAGAAAATTAGAAAGCTGAAAGTCCAATGTAAATGAAACATAAATAACAAATGTTAATACTGTTCAAATTGGTGATTTGTTATTTATGTTTCATTTACATTGGACTTTCAGCTTTCTAATTTCCTGAAATTTAACTTTGTAGAACGGTAAATAAATTTTCTATGGAAGTTCAAAGTGTGTATACATTTTTTTGAAGCACCCTGTATTTTATTGCAACGCCAAGCGCATAGAACTTTAAATAAGACTTTAAGTTAAAGAAATCATTGACAATATACAACTGAAATTGTACAAAAAAAAATTGCGGTTAGATAAGTTTTTGAAATATTAGTTTCTTGCAAGACAATTTCCAGAATTTGGTGTTACGAGAATTTGTTGAGAAATACGTGATTCTTATAATGGAAATTTTCTAGGAATTGTTGAAATAGTTACTTGCGACATATATTTAATACAAGAGGTTAAATGATTTATTTTTGCGATTATTTCTTCTCTACAATTTTTTGTTCTTTTTTAAATTGGGCTAGAATGCATATATACTTTTTAGTTTAATGGATATCCATGTTATATTTTTAGTCAGTTTAGTACGAAGTATTTAGTTTTAGTTTATACTTGGTCTAAAATTTTAAATATATCACTTATATTTGTAAGTTTCGATGGAAGACAAGTTCGAGTGCAAACTCAACTTAATCCTGGTTTGCGGATTTTTTTTTTTTGACTTAGGCTATAGCCATTCAGTCACGCACTATTTTTGTATTTATATTTTTGTATGAATAAATGAAGAAATGAATAATGTAAGACATATACAACAACCACGGACCCAAGCGAATACTTCTCGATCGCCGAAAAATCTTCCGCCCGGGATGGGAATCGAAGCCACACGGCCGCGATGCAGCCGGCACAAGCGCTCGCCTCTGCCCACTACACCGCCCATTTGCGGAAATTGGATTTATTAAAATTTCTTTGTAAATATTCGTTTTACAGTGTGTACTTAGGTAGCAGCATATGGAAAACATTTTTAATACCAGTTTTAGAAAAAGGTTATTCTTAATAAAAAGTTCTATATAGAAAAGAACCTAAAACCTTCATAGTTTGTCTGAAAATATGAATTTTGTCCAAGAGTAAAGTACCTTTATTTTTGACAAAAAAAAAACTAATAAAGAAAAAATATTTAAAATTAAAACCTAGGTTCAAATATACCAGGGGTGGCCAAAGAGTCGGCCGCGTGACTATTCCTACTCGCCCGCCTGTCTGATCAGCGTTGCCAACTGGTCACAGGATATTTCCTCCAGGTAGCCTACCTAACTACCTAATTCTGCTAGAATTCCGCCAGAAAATATATGAAAACAAACAAAACGAAACATCGAAATTACAAAACTCAACAAACATTTGTAAACATTCGTCAATTATCATTATTCATTATTTTCAGACTTTTGAGTATATTTATAAAGTCAAAGCTTCTCGCTATGTCAGAGCCTCGATTTTAAATACAAAATTGAATCTGTTACCTTGAATTGATGGCAACAAATGATTTGTCGATTCAATCACTCCCTTATTGCAATCAATTAACATTTCAATGCTAATTCTGTTACGGAATTATTTTTTTATGAAATCTATTTATATATTAATCTGTCGCCACAGATTTTTACCGTTTTTTAAATATGTTCTACTGAAAACATTTAAATATTTTTAGAACATCTATACTTGGCTCTATTTCCCATACAAAACATTAATTCAATGTTAAAAATGGTGATGTGGCCATCATGTTACTTTCTCCGACTTGATGGTATCATAGCCATTTATATTTACGTTTTCATTGTTAATTTTCAATTGAATTCATATTTTAAATGTACATCGAGCGTTGCGTAAACTCGGATAAAACTGACGTTTAAAACGTCAAAATTATGAAAGATGGAAAAATTATACTTCAAATTTAAAAACTTAGTTTACTCAAAAACTAAAGAGATTTCGAAAAAAACTTATTCTTTATAAATTGTTCATTTTAGCATTCTCTACAATTATTATCAATATAAATTTGCTGTAACTATTATCGTTTTATAATTATAAACCAAAAATTAAAAAAATAATTATACGTTTTTTTCTCGAATAAAAATGATTTTATGAAAAATGTTTTCAAGCAAGAGATGTTAATTTGTTTGTTGTCTTCAAAGCTTATTTAAATGTTTTTGTGATATTTTTTATATTCAAGAAAATATTGGCAAAAAACAAAAAACGCTTAAGGTAAACGCCCACTTCCGGTGTACGAAATTTTACCAAAAGCTTTTCAGTTCTTCAGATTATTAAATAAGACGTATGTTAAAAGTTTCCTATTAATTGCTTTATTAGTTTTTGAGATACAGCGCACACAGACAGACACACACACACACACACACACACACCCACACACACACACACACACAGACACAATTTTTTTTTCCAGAAATTGTTGAAATGGCATCTAGGGACCCCAAAACGGATATTTCCGTAAAAAAAATTTTTGAAAAAAAAATTACGACCACAATACTTTCTCGTACTTCGTAACGGAGAAAGTAAAAATGCTTGATCCTTGTTTTACTAATTGAAAATACAATAAGCTATCTCTTATTTTAACATAACTTTCAACAGTTAAATTTAACGTTTTGCTTACGAATTAGGACTGAATATTATTTGGTATGAAAAATTGAAACAAAAATAAATGTAGATGTGATTAAATTCCTTAAAAATTTAAGCGTATTAAATTTTTTAGTGAGTTATGAATTTTTGAAAATGAATATTTATAGTTCTTGACGACTTGAACAAAAAAAATCTAAAAAAATAAATACCCCTATAATAGAATCCCTTAAAAATTATAATATCTTTACAAAACATCTATTTTCAAAACAAACTTTATTTTTTTTAAATCTGCCTAGTATAACAGTTTATTGTACTCGAGATACATCGATATACAACAGGCCATCGACCGAGGTCTTTCAGCCAAAAATCTGCCTATTTCTCCGTGTTATGAATTTTCGAAAATGATCGTTTTAAGTTGTCGAACAATTGATTAAAAAATCTAAAGAAAATAAATACATACGATGGAATTGCTCAAAAATTTAAAATATTCACAAGAATAACATAAACTTTGATTGTTGAAAATGTGCCAATTTCTGCTTGTGTTAAAAGATACATTTTAAAAAATGAATTTGTTTTCAAATATTTGAAAACGAAAAAATTGAAAAAAAAACTGGTATGATTGACTTCCTTAAAAACAATAATGCTAATAAATGTATCGTCCAAATTAACTATAATTTCTGAAAATGAGTCAATTTTTCCGTGTTATGAATTTTTGAAAATTAATATTTTCCGTTGTCGAACACAAACAAAACAAAAATCGTAGACAAAATTGGGTTTCTCAAATATTTTGATACATCTACAGAATGTCTACGTTTAAAAATAACTTTGATTTTTGAAAATCTGTTCATGTTTGAATGTTATGAATTTTTTTCAATTAATTTTTTAAGTTTTTAAAATTATTTTTTTAAGTTCTCGAATATTTAAACAAAGAAAAAATAGAAAAAAGAATTAATACTAATACGACTGAATTCCTTAAAAACTCGAAGGTAATCATAATACATTTATCTTTAAAATTTTTGAAAATGAGTCAATTTTTGAATTTTTTTTTATTTTCGAATATTTGATCAAAGAAAAAAAATTGAAGAAAAAAATAATACTGTTATGATTGAATTCGTTAAAAACTATAATACAATCATAATACATTTATCTTTAAAATTAACTATGATTTTTGAAAATGAGTCAATTTTGCGTGAGTTACGAGTATTTGATTAATATTTTATGTTTTCGAACACAAACAAAACAATAATATTTTAATATATTCACGGAACGACTACCTTTAAAACCAGCTTTGATTTTTGAAACTGTGTTCATTTTTAGGGTCGTGAATTTTTGAAAATTAAAGATTTAACTTCTAAAACAATAAATATTGATATGATAGAATTTCACAAAAATTTTAGTATAATTACAAAACATCTGCCTTTCGAATTAACTTCGATTTTTGGTATGTGTCCATTTTTGCGAGTTATGAATTTATAAAAAAATAATATTTAAAGTTGAACTTGAACAAAAATATCTATTTTTTTTTAATATATTCACAAAATTAATATTTAAAGTTGAACTTGAACAAAAATATCAATTTTTTTTAATATATTCACAAAATACCTTTAAAACTAACTTTAATTTTTGAAAATGTGTGTGTGTGTGTCACTTTTTCCGTAAGTTATGAATTGTTTTTAAATTACTGTTTTACTTTTCTGCGTTTGCTCTTACATCTTTTGAAAACAAAGGTTAAATTTAAATTAAATTACACTAGTTTTTTCAAATATCCAACATAATTCCGCAAGAAAATCCGCCAGCTGCTTAAACGGAAATTATTCCGCAATTCGCATTAAAAATCCGCCAGATCTAGCAGATTTTCCGCTCACTTGGTAGCACTGTGTGATATGTACAAATTGGAGATAGGTAACTTGTCTCAAGAAAGTTATTTTTGACTTTAACTTACTACTTTTCTTATGATCATTTAACACATTCGACGTTGGTAGACCGCCGCCTATAATTTAAAACATAGGTCGCCCGTAGTGATCAAAAGTTTGGCCACCCCTGAAATATACAGTAGTAGGTAGATTATTGCTAAAAATATGATTTTGTATTTTCTCTCTTTGTCTACAATAATAAATATACATTGATATTAAAACATTTTAAATCAAAGTTGCAAAGCGGCATCTGTGATTTAACGTCAGATTTAAAAGTTATAAATAAATATGCCGGTGACATTGAGTTTGGAATAAAAAATAGAAATTTCAGTTTCTTATTACTAAGATGTGCAAAGTTCAAGTATAAAACTGGAAAATAGTTACGTTGGAACATATAATACTTTTTTTTCATATTCTGCCAACTTAAGTATACACAGTATAATATTATTTTTTCTTTAACGTGAAAATAGTTTAATATTATTATTAATTAACTAGTAATTAAACACAATATCTAAGCAGAACCATTCAGAATAAATACATTTAAGAAAATAGATAGCAAAATTCAAAACCACATTATTGATGGAATAAAATTTAAAAAAATATATTTTGCCGTAATTCTTGATCGTACTCCAGATCAGTCATTAAGAACAAATGTCTTTTGCCCAAAGATACGCCTCTGATTATACATTATGTATATGTTTTAACTATTGGAGTGTACGAGCCATTTTTTAAATTCATAAAAGTGGAACGCAGTAGCGGAGAAAACTTATATGCTGTACTCCAAAGATTAACAGGTTCAGACTTTTAACGGCTACAGAGTGATGACCCTAAAAGCTGATATGAATTCAAAAATAAAAGTACAATGAATACATTCTAAATTTCACTTTTTTGGTACGGAGACACCAACCTCAGGTATGTATTATATTTTCAGTAATTTTGACTTTGTGAAAAAATAGTAACACTTAACAAAAATGTTAAGAAGTCATTATTGTAAAATGTTCTGCAAAATAGTATGTTTGTAGAAATAAGTAAACGTTTAGTTGTGTATTGAGCCATATCAAGCACTTTTCTTTATTTACAGGGTTAAAATAGAAATAATAGAATTAGGGCACATTTTAATATTTTGCGATTTTGTTTTGTGATGTGATGACATGCAGACGACATTGCAATAACTGGTTTGAATTAAAGGAAATTACAGAAAAAGGTCTGAAAAATATATTTGGGTGTTTTGCTAAAAACCTACTTAGCACTAGATCTTAAATGGTGACACAGGGTGAGACCCATTATATTAAACAAGTCCACTTCACTCATAAACTGTAGCAAGTGTCGGTCTACCCACCCAGGCACAATGTACAATGTACAATGTAGATAAATATTTTTTTTTATTCTTTTAGTTAACAGTTTAACTTCAGTTTCACATATAACTACATTTTATACAAGTAACTATATTATTATAAAATAAACATGCAAATTATGATTCTGAACTCGCTTATATTATTATTATTATCGCTTATTAACGACAGATGTAGTTACGGTAAAGTTTATCCGACTCGCTTATTGACGACAGCCGCAGTTAAAGGGTTAAATAAACGGCTAGTGAAACTTATGATTAAATTATTTCTGAAATAGAAGATGACTCATGATAATATAGTTATCAACAATATATCTGAAGCACGAAATATTCGCATTACACTTTTAGAAACAATCAAATTTGGAAAATCGGCAAGTAACAATAAACCTAGTCCGTTAAAAATTATATTTGAGAATAAGTAACAAACAAACACTGTACAGGGTCGGCAAAATTTGATGTTTGGCGCATCCTCAATCTCTTTTTTAGAGAAAAACTTAATGGTGAAAACTAAATGTATTTATCTTCTTGTGTTTTCGAGTTATAGCCAAAAGGTAAGTTTTTCCATTTTCGATTTATTGAAATATCTCAGTTGTTTATCATTTGACTATAATGAAAGTTATATGTTACTTTTTTGAAAAGAATAAAATAAGCTTAACAGAATTTCATTTTCCGTCTCCGTATCCACCCTCCATCCTTCAATCCTACGCAGTAGACCCGGCGATACCAATGTCAGGTCGAAGATGGATGCCGACCCCAGCCTGGTGAAGGTAGGTGTAATCCCTTTTGACCAAAGTCTCAATGGCAAAAAAGGAGATGAAGAAATCAAGCATCTATGCCCTAGTGATTTCATCTACGACAGATTACTTTCAGTCAATCACAAATTAATTTTTGAAATGGTTGATGGGACGGTGTGCAACGCTCTTACGGATGTTTGTGGCGTAATATCGATTGGCTTAAATTCCATTGACAAAATTATTAATATACACATTAAGACAACTTGAAATTTGAAAGAATCAGTATTAAATGGCTGGATACGATTTTTAAAAGTGTACAACACTTCCCATTAAAAAGTGGCAAGCGCGAAGTTAAAATAAGTTGTTGCAGAAACCAAACAAAGTATCCAAACGCAATTTAGAGAGAAAATGGGATGAATCGTGGATGTTCCTAAGCCCGGTTTTGGAAACGTCAAATGACGGCAACACGGCCAGACGATTTTTTTTTCTAATCCTGAACTCTATGTAGAAATCACTAAAATAGGTGATATTATACCTCATTTAATAACCAGGTGGTCTAAATCAAATTATAGCCGCGAAAATACGTTGTTGTGATTGGCTAAACGGGCGCCGTTTTTACACAGGCAAAAATTGCGAAAACTGCAATGGCCGTTGTTATGATCAGCTGATCTATCACCGTTTACTTGTGTCCCACCGGTTTCACGTATTTCGCGCCAGTTTTTGTGGTTTTAGCCAGTTATTCCTCCCGTTGAAAGGTGAGAATCGATTCTTTTAAGAACTCAATCCGCGATCTTCGAGGAAATAGTTATTTCATTTTTAACTATGGTTATATACCCAGCACTAGTTTGGTAAGCATTAACGCTCCAGGAAAAACAATCCAAAATTATCTCATATAAAGCTTTAATACAAAAGGCTTTAAAATCTACTTCCGTTGTACACAAAATTGTCGATTAATTAGGTAAGTGTGGTGCAAGTAGTTGCAGTATGGAATCAAATCATAGACATGTATTATATTTAGGATTGGCCAGAAGTACGGTGTTTCGTAAAATTAGGAAGAATAAGAAGATTGGGGCAGTAACAATTCCTAAACGTCCTGAAAGATGTCCGGCGACCGAAGATATCTACAATGAAATCGGTACCTAATACCTTAATCCACTTTATATGTAAATAAAATATGTACAACATGAGTTTTTCAGTGTACCTCTAGATTCTTAACGGTAAGGTATCCATCAAAAGTACGGTAAACTCCCGCGAGAGGGGGATTAAATCAAATTGGTATGACTGTAGGCAACCCAGCTTACAGCGAGGGTAAATTAACTCAGTGCTATTTCCGTATATCTAATACATTCAAGGTTGCGCCTGCGATTCTAAAAGAGAGAGGCTATTATACGTCTGCACCCCGCTACAGCGCGAGCGTGAGAACCGTATTAGAATATGTATTGTGGTTATTTTTTTGCATCGGTGGTGGCGGGTGAGAAGTTATAAAAAAAAACACTTCTGCTGTAGCGTTTATACCAAACCCCGCCCAACCCAACCATTTCACGGTCTAGCGAGCATCGTCCAAACACAATTGAAGGGCGACATAATCGTAAGCAAGTAATTCCCAAGAAATAATCTCTTGGGGATTATAACTTGAAATTTTCATTATTGTCATACAACAAATCTCCAAAAGCTACCAATAGATTTTATAATGTAGTTTGAAACCATATCTGTTGTATGGGCCCATTATATAAGTAATGCGCATTTTCTGGCAAAAATATATTTATTGATCGCACCGGTACAAATGCTTCCAATTCTTCAAAAAAATTTTGAATTTACGAATCATTAAGTCAAATTATTTGCCAAAATAATTTGCTTCAAGACTGGAAACGTAGGATTAATAAAAACTTAAGATAGCAAGTTTTACACTTTTTCGTTGTTGTTATAAGGTTATTTTACTTTATGTCTTATAGTAATATTAGTTTCCAAATTAAATTCCTTTTCCAAATTGGTGTTGTACTATTCTAAAGAGTATAGACTTGTACATCATTTAAAATGTTAAACATATTTTAACTTTCGCCGTACAGTATTGTTTTCGAGTTCATGAAAATATTCATTTTGAGATTCCCGAAAACAATTATTTTTCTGGAAAATGGTCTGTATGTCCGTGTGCTGTGTCAACCTATCTCTAAGTTTGTCATTTTATGGGCACTGTGTCTCAAAATCTAATAGACATTTTTAAATTGCCTGTTGAGGTCATTTGTAAAAGTGTCTCAATAAATGTATTGTCTCTCTCTATTACAAAAATGATTATTCATCTATTTAAGATAACAATCTTTTGTTGATGGATGAATTTCGTAAACTCTTTGATTTTCGAGAAAAAATTTTGACTTTTTTGAGATAATGAATAATTTTTGTTCGAAATCAGACTTGAAAAATGCAAAACATCCGAAAAACCCATTTTATACTCTCAAATAAAGAAAGTAACATGATGGCCACATGGACATTTTTAAAATTATATTACATACATGAACTTTATTCCAACATACATACAAAACATACATATGTTAGAAAGGGCCATCGATCGAGTCCTTCAGTCCTTTAAATTATATTATATCGTTTTAGTCTTAAAAATATTGCCCTATATTATAGGTTGTAATGTTTAAAAAGTTTTTAAAACTGATGCCTTATTTCTTTTTACTTTCTACCTTACAAAATTAATGTATGTAAAGGCTTCTGAACTCTGCGTAATCTTTCTCTGCTACTATGTTGAATGTGGCGAATCTAGCCGGAAGTTTAAATACAATAGTGATGAAAGTAGAGCATATTCTAACCCAAAGTTCTGTTGTCGGCTCTTTTATATCACTATGTCAAAATTCCAATCATCTATTGAAATCAATGTAGAATTTGTAGAGCAATTTTGGAAAAAGTGTATTTTTGATCAGCTAGCCATTTTAGTTACTGCAAAGTTCAAATGATTTTGATTGGACATATTGCTTAAGATTAATTTGTTAAAATGTTAATGTTGAATTCCTAAAGCAATTTCTGTAAGAACTTTGTCTTCATATTGCTGCAAAGTCAAATTAATTTTCTTTAGGCAATTACAAAGACACGTTATTCACTCTATTATGTACCTTTTTATGACTCAAATTTCCAATTAGAGAACAGCATATTTACGACAATTATTATAGACGAGACTTAGCAATAAAATATCGTACCTGAGTTACAAGCCAATTAATAATCAATTAAAAAATACAAAATGTGAGCAAAGTAAAACCTCGCCGACATAACATAACCTCATCTGCATTGAAATTCAATATGAACTACAGTGCGGCTGGGATATTATACCCCGAAATCAGGCCAGGGTCCCTCTAGACCCGGTGTTCGGAGGCAGTTCCC
The DNA here is from genome assembly GCA_910593695.2 of Ocypus olens. Taxonomy (NCBI): domain Eukaryota; kingdom Metazoa; phylum Arthropoda; class Insecta; order Coleoptera; family Staphylinidae; genus Ocypus; species Ocypus olens. Next base: position 18,942,542 of record OU343056.1, read on the forward strand.
TCCTCTGCCTCATTACAGTTACGCCACTGCACAGTGGTCCAGTTGCACTCAAAATCTGGCCAAAATCCTAAATTGCAAAGTCGAAAAGAAGCTTCAAAACTAAGGTAGTTTGAAAGATAAACGTGGATAGCATTATAAAATATTAATAATTAAAATAAAGTCGTACCCCATAGTCGAGCCGTTAAAGTCCTAAGATGTAGTGAGTGCTTTGAATGCATAATAATACGACTTGCGAATATAAATTTTTCATATTTGTGTACAAAACATACAGAAGGCCTATGTGGAAAATTATATTGCATTATGTTTCTTACAATATTAAGCTCTTCTAAAAAATAATTTTATTTCTAAAATACGACGTTTCGTTATAAAGATACCCACAATAATCATCATTTTTTATTTCATTTTTGAGTAGCTTTTCTCCTCCCAAAATTAATGAAATATCACACTTAACACTAAATTGTTTGCTATAGGAGTTATTTGAAGTTTAAAAAAATTGAAAAACGCGCTGAATGAAAAATGGATCATCAATTTTGTTTAAATTCATTTTGACTTTAGATTCGTAATCTGCGACCTCGAAAACCCCCATATACTAATTTTCATCAATTTTTTATGTCATTTCTACATATTTTGCCGCCATATTGGATCCGCCGTTGTGTTTATAGTAATTTTGAATTAGGACTTGTAATCAGCGACGTCAAAAATCCCTATATACCAATTTCTGCACGAATGTAAGTTCATTTGGGATTTTGGCCAGCTTTTTAGGGTGGCTGGACCACTGTGCTGGGGGTACCGGTATTTAATTGGCAATATAGTGGGATATACCAGTGGGTAAGTACTTTTTAAAAAGCAGACCTAAAAATGTTTTCTATAAAAAAAAATTATGGAATACATAATAAACAGCCGAACGTTAAACAAAAACAAACAAAACAAAAAAACTAATTCCAATTAATACTCTATAAATTATCGGACCATTAATGACTCTGGTACGGCCGAGGTAGCAGAGATGGTAATACAGATAGATCACGCCGCCAGCCGTCTTTGCAACCGACCCAACCTATCTGTATTGCTACCTCGGCCGTACCATGAGTCACCCCGCGAGCCGTCACTGTATCGGTCTTAAATTATTTACTAATTAATATCTGGAATTCCCCGATCATGTGACTATTCTTATTAGGTTGTAAACTTTTCAAGTTAGTTTTGTACTCTGCAATGATGAGGGGATCAACAACTTCTATTTATCAAAAATATACATGACGTAATTGATTTATAAATTTTATTGAACGCATTACTATACCTCATTTAATAACCAGGCGGACTAAACGCGAAAGTCACATTTACACTATAAAAAGTTACCAGAAAAGTAACCAGACATGTTTTGGCGGTAAAAATAAAATTATTTCAAATTCGTTTATCCATAACATTCATTCAACAATTATATCAACACATACTTAAAATAAATCTCTTTCATTAATGTATATAATGTTTAACGGGACGTCTTTGGCAGGTCCTCTCTATTCTTTTATTCAATTTTTTTTTTAAAGAAACATTTTTCGCATACAGAATTTTTGCTATTTTCATTGTAGATATCTTCGGTCGCTGGACGTTTAGGACTTGTTACTGCCGCAATCTCCGTACATTCCCTAATTATGTGAAACTCCATACTTCTAGCCAATCCTAAATATAATGTATGTTTACGATTTGATTCCATATTGCAACTTGCGCCACACTTACCTAATGAATCGACAATTTTGTGTACGACGGCAGTAGGTTTTAAGGCCTCTTGTATTAAAGTTTTGTATAAGATAATTTTGGATTGTTTTTCCTCGAGCGTTAATGCTCCAAAACCAAACCATTTCAGTTTCTTAGGGGGCGAAAAAGACACCTAACATGTGTCGGGTATATATCCATAGTTAAAAATAAAATAACTATTTCCAAGAAAATTGCGGGATGAGAGGAATTCATTTTTACACGATCAACGCAAGAAATGACTGGCTAAAAACACAAAAACTGAGGCGAAACGCATGTAACCGGTGGGACACAAGGAACGGCGAGAGATCAGCTGATCATAAGAACGGCCATTACTGTTTTAAGCAATTTGGGCCTGTGTAAAAACGGCGCCCGTTTGGCCAATCACAACAACGTATTTTCGCGGCTATAATTTGATTTAGTCCGCCTGGTTATTAAATGAGGTATAGTATGTACATGTTATAAATCGTAATCGTCGTAGGTGCCCTGCCCTCCGGTCCCTTGTTTATTTTTTTAGTGCAGTTGTAACTCGATACACTAATATGAGTAAGTGCCGCCCTCGCGAGTGACGCAGAATGTGAATAACATGCGATGTTATTGGGCATGCAGGTGAATATGCATATGGCATACGAAATCCAGCACGGAAGAACGATTTGAACGTCGCGCTAAATAAACTGCCCCATCATAACGTATCCCCTAATCCCCGCGCACACTACCATCACGCTCAAATGGCCGAATGCCCGTACTAGGATAAAGAGCAATAGACTCGCTGCAAGAAATATCTACATAACTTTTTTATTTCTTTCTGATTGACTATCTTAAAAAGTTGCCACAGGATTATTTTGAAATTTTGCACATATGTCAATTATGTTCCTGTCTAGACAGTAAGAAAATTTTATCAAGTTTTGACCAATACTAATGGAAATAGACACAAAAAACATCATTTTAATATTCATTTGTCTCCTAATTCGTTCATAATTTTTTTATTAACTATGATTTTGCCTTCAAATTACTTCATTGCCTAGATGTATGTATTGGTTGGCTACAAGTCAAATTTCACTGTTGTTACTTACTTGGTTCTGCAGTTTGTCTGTTTAAAGTAAAATGTTGCTAACTTTGTTAATAATAACGATTAAACCAAAACTTAAACACAGAAATAATAATCGATCTTTATATAATATGTTATCAAAATAAACTTTTCGAAGAAGTTTATATTTACAACGATATATTCGATTTCTTGAGCGGCTAATTTAATGGGTACCCTACCCTTAAGAGGGTCCCGTACTTATTTTAATTAATATTTTAATATTACATACTAAATTATTGACTATATAATCAAGAAAATTTGCCTAAAATTTATTTATATATTGTTATAATTATTGAATTAATGTTATGGGTAAACAAATTTTAAATAATTTGAATTGTACCGCGAAAACATTTCTGGTAACTTTTCTGGTGACTTTTTATAGTGTAAAGCATTAATAAGGTCCAGGAATTTACACATAATACTGCTAGACACTTTATGACAAAGTATGACTGGGATTGTATGCCTCCTACCTTACATATTTTTACTTTCTCCTTTACGAAGTACGAGAAAGTATTGTGATCGTGATTTTTTTCTCAAAAATTTTTTTTACGGAAATATCCGTTTTGGGTTCCCTAGGTGCCATTTCAACAATTTCTGGAAAAAAATATTGTGTCTGTGTGTGTGTGTGTGTGGGTCTGTGCGCGCTGTATCTCAAAAACTAATAGAGCAATTAACATAAAACTTTGAACATACGTCTTATTTGATAATCCAAAGAACTGAAAAGCTTTTGGTAAAATTTCGTACACCGGAAATGGGTGTTTACCTTAACCGTTTTTTGTCTTTTTCCAATATCTGCTTAAATATGAAAAATATCACAAAAACATTTAAACAAATATTGAAGACAACAAATAAATGAACATCTTTTGTTTAAAAATATTTTTCATAAAGTCATTGTTATTCGAGAAAAAAAAATATTATTTTTTTTTTCATTTCAGGTTTATAATTATGAAACGATAATACTTACAACACATTTATGTTAATAATAATTGTAGAGAAATGAAACAACTAATAAAGAATTAGTTATTTATGCAACAAGTGAGTAAAGTAGTACTTTTTTTCACGAGTAGGAAAGATTGCCACACGAGCCGAAGGCGAGTGCGGCAATTCCTACAAGTGAAAAAAAGTTGCTTTACTCTCGAGTTTCATACAAAAATTTTTCTACGTCCGTAACTTTAAATAAATTCGATAAAATCTTAATCAATTTTTATAAGTAATAATACTTTTTTTAAATGAAGAAAATAATAATCATCAAGTTTTCTTGATCGGAAACGAATGTTTGACATTTATCGGCGGAACTCGCGGCGTGTTGCGAAGCATTCATGACACACTTTGCGCAAACAATTTTATAGTAGCGTTAAAAAATGAACCGCTACGGCACTTTTTTTCACGCAAAAGAGTGAAAAAATGAACCGTTATGGCACTTTTTTTCACGCTGCTTGTAGGGTTCAGGAATCACATATTTTATGAACCCAAATTAATGAAAAAAACTGTACATTTTATAACGGACGTAGAAAAAAGTTTTTTTCGAAATCACCCTAGTTTTCGAGTATACTGAGGTTTTGAATTTGCAGGGTCATTTTTACATCTTTCATAATTTTGACGTTTTAAATCTCAGTTTCATCCGAGTTTACAAAACGTTCGATGTGCATTTAAAATATGATTTAAATTGAAAATAAACCATGAAATTGTAAACATAAATGATACCATCAAGTCGGAGAAAGTAACCATCAGGCCACATCACCATTTTTTGTATTCATGGACTAGATATAATATCCCCTGCTTCTTTGCTCATTGGCCAGTTCAGTGGAGATATTTTTTTATCAATTTCTGTAAAATTCGGATCCCATAATTACCAGCTACCAGAGGAAGCTCCCAGAAAGAAACTACGATGCTTTGCCAAAAGAGGTTGTAAGTGCCTCCACCCGTCTTTGAATGTCAATCTGATGATTGTGATGATGAGAATGATAAGAATGATAACGAAGAATAGCATTTTAATTCTGAAGACAGAAATTTTAATAAGAATGCTTTGTTTACATTAAATAAGAGTATATTGAATTAACACAGAAATATAGCCTGAATATGTGAATATTCAATCTGTTCGCGACTGTACAAAATTAAGTCGTACTAAGCCTATAAAAAATAACTTATTGAAACAACTAGTTCTAATATTTACATTTTCAGGCTTAATTTCGTCTGTGTATATTAAATTCATTTAATGCTTCTGCAACAATTGAGGTTGTCTCAAATTTATTTAAATAAGAGTTTTTTTTTTGTACCAAGCTTTTTTAAATTTTAGTTTCTGAATACTTTTGCGATTTTAATGTTAAATTAAATTAATCTTTCTTTTAGCGATGAGTTGTTTTATTTTGCTTGTGAAAGTATTTATAAAGAATGCTTTTAGTTTCCACCCTGTGAGAACGAGAAAGATTTTCTCAACTACTTTTCCATTGATTTAACGTTGGATTCTATAATCCAAATTTTGCGCGGACATCTTAATTACTGTCCAATAAAAACCACCCCAATGTATCAGTGTGATTTTTGAAATTATCTTAATTTGGCCCAGTTTCATACGTTTCAGAATTTTATTGGGCCAATTATTTTTCCATCCCATAAACTCCTCCCTAATTTATTAATGGCATTTTTGAAATTATTTTTACTGTAATCACGACCTTAATTTAGCTCAGTTTCATAACTTTCAGCAGTTTACTAGGCCACTTCTTTTTACACCTCCCCCAATTTGTCAATAGGATTTTTTTAAATAATTTTTCCTGTGATCAAGAGATTTGTATCAGTTCCATAAGTTTAAGAATTTTGGTTAAAAAATTATTCTTCTGCCCCACTTTAGGGTGTAGCGGGCAAATGAAAACTCCAAATCGAACATGGTTGGCAAATCCGTGCTTATTTCTTGCAAATTAGTTGAATTGAACTAGCGATTTGAAAATTTTGACAAAAAACATGAAAAGTGAACGTTTGCCGGCCTGCTTAGGCGTTCAGCCAATTCGGATTTGTATTTGATAATTATTTTTTTAACGAAAATGGGACAGTAGACAACCAGGAACCCGCATTACCCGTCAATATTCTTTAAAAAAATCACAGCCTGGAGGGCTCCCGAATCCGCAAGAATAGGACCCAAACGCAGAAACTCTACCCACAAGGCCGCCATGGCCCTATGTTGGTTGACGAAATATAGAAATACTGAGTAAAATAGACAAACACACTTGCGGAACATTTAGAGATAACTCCAGAATTAAAACAAGTCTAAACTGTAGTGGATTTCGAAAGAATTGTACAAAATTGTTTTGTTTCATTTATTGGTATTTAACTGAAGAGTTAAATATTTAAATAAATAAATAAAATTGTATTCTAGCGGGTGTTCTACAATTATTTAATGAAACATGTCGATTCTTACTTCACACAAAATTATTGAGACTGACGCACAGTGGACGAAACGTTAAATCTAGCTGAACATTTCGCCGAAAATCAACTGTTTAGAAATCCATTTTTTTCCTTTAAATATGAGTAGTAGAATGTCCAGAGAGTACGTAGGTGAAGCCATAAAACCCTCCGACCCTTTACTCAGTAGTTATCGGTACCCAAAGTGCATGCTTCGTTTAATTGTGCATTACATGCGCTCCAAACATGTACGTTTAACATTTTTTTTACATTTGTGTTTAGTGCAAACTATAAATAACCGATGGCTATATATCCTACTGGTATGTATACAACATAGTTTTAATTATTGTTTATATAAATTTAGTCAACAATGATTTAAATTTAGTAGAGAATCCTACCGTAATATTTTACAACATTACATTTTTATAAGGTTAAAGTACGTTTGCCGATATCCGCAATGATTTTTTTGTATACATATTAACTAATTAGTGATGTACAAGTAATATATCGTGCCCGTTTTGGCCCGTTCACAAGAAGTGATTTTTCTTCTTTAGGTAGCGTAACCGTTTCTCGGAGAACGTTATTCGATATTTGGCGCGCTTATTTTTCGTGTTGATTGACATTATGAAGATTGATATTGAATCGGACATTGAAAGTTTAGATTCATTGAAACAAAACATAAAAAAAATACGTCAACATTGGCGATCAAATGGCAAACGTTTAATAGAACAAATTTTGAAGTGGCTAAACGAAATGGAAGTGTTCTCTGCTGAAAGTTTACCAAATTAACCCCAACCTGAATCTTCTAGTGGTAAATCCAGAGATCCGTATCAATGATTTACTAAATTGACAGATGTCTCAGAAAACGGAAAATTAAGCGACTGGTGGAAAATTACTCCCAGGAGGAACTTGCATTTGCCACGCGGCTCAGTCTTCGTACATCTGTAAGAAGGGATAGTGTATTTGTGAATAATTTTATAATTAAATAAGAGCATGATGCAATGTAATTATTGTTTTCTGAAATTTGAGGTTTCCAATTTTTTCCAAGTGGTTATAATTCAGTTATTATTTTTAGATATAAATTGTATAACAAAAATGTTAATGGTGAAATTATCTTCTAGATTTGTTTGAACAATTTATCGGCTAGAGTAAAAATTAAAAGGTCGATGCTGGAGGGTAGAAGGGAAGAATGATTTAATATTGAATAATATATATTTATAATAAACTATTTTCTTTGACTACGAATAATTTTAATTAGACTAAGACGCTTTGTACCGAAATGTTCAGCTAGATTCGGCATTTCGACCTGTGTGTGACGTTTAAAAAGTGATAATTACTTTCAGTATTTATTGAACACTCCGAATTATAATTTCAATAATATACTATTAACATTTATTAATGATACTCTTAAAACCTTGAGTGCCGCAATAATACAGATATTTTTGACCCCAGGTGCAAATGTCTTTATATGCTTTGTGAAGATCCACATAACTTTCGTGTAATTGAGAAGCAAGGTTTGTTTTACTTGACCTCAACGGAAAAATGATGCGTGAGATAAACCCCTACTCGCACGGCCTGAATATCTACAGTACGTGAGTCACGGTAAGATTCCCATGGGACTACGTATTATTCCATACAATCGTCCCTTGAGCTTTTCAATAAAACAGGTGTCATGCTTGTTCAATGGACTCGTCGCAGCTTTCGAATCAGCTTCGATGTGTTTATATTTATCTATTATTAACTGTTTTATTAAATGTCTTGTATATGTATTTGACAGTTTGACCAGTTTTTTACCTAGAAAACATTTAATTAAGTCCATAGTTTCCTGCGAGCCTGATCTTAAACGGGCGCACATTTGCATTCCCCTAGGCAAGAAGCGTACCTTTGATGGACACAAACGAAACTCTAATTCCGGAATAACACACAAAGGGCGCAAAAACATAATTGGGTGAAAGCAACGCAATCGTTACGTTTTCCACTTCTTGTTGCTTTTTTTATCAGCACGGGCCCAGTCTCAGTTTGCCAATTAGTTTTTTCCCAGTACACACATTCTATGGAAACGCAAACTGCAAATTGCCACAGTTGTAATTACTTTTTAGAACGCGAAAAATATCATTATCATTGTAATTTTACAAAAAAATGGTGATGTGGCCAAAATGTTACTTTCTCCGACTTGATGGTATCATTTATATTTACGTTTTAATGGTTTATTTTCAATTTAAATCATATTTTAAATCGAGCGTTTCACATAATCAAATGATTGCAGCGTCAACATTATGTAAGGTAAAAATGACAAATTATGTTTCAAATTCTAATCATCTTTACCGTAAGTTTACTGAAAAATTTAAAATAATGCAAAAAATGTCCTGAAAAGATTTCTAAAAATAGTCCTGATTAAAAAGTCCTAAGAAACCTAATAAAAGCCCTGTGTAAGAAAGTCCTGAAAAATATTTCTGAAAATATAAATAGTCCTGATTACAAAGTCCTAAAAACCTAATAAAAGTCCTGAACAAGAAAGTCTTGAAAAAGTCCCGATAAAAAGTCCCGAAAAAAGAGTCCTGCCAAAAAAAATGTCTTGAAAACAGGTTCAAAAAGACCAGAAATATAGTCCTGAAAGAAAGTCCTGAAAAAGAGTACTGTTAAAAAGTTGTGAAAAAGACTAAATATAAAAATCCTGAAAATGGTACTGAAAATGAAAAACAGTCCTGAAAAAAGAGTCCTCAAAGAGTCTTCATATAAAAAACCAGAAATAAATGTCCTTAGAAAAGTCCGAAAAAGTCCTAAAATAAATCCTGAAAAAGTCCTGAATAAAGTCCCGAAAAAGAGTCCTGATAAAATATCCTGTAAAAACAGTTTTAAAAATGGTGATGTGACCATCACCATAATTTATATTTACGCTTTCATGGTCTATTTTCAATTTAAATCATATTTTAAATGTACATCGGGCGTTTTGTAGACTCGGATGAAACATTGGCAACATCGGTTAATCAGTTATAACCTGGATTCCCTGCTTGTCAACAAATTACAATTTTGCTAATGAGAATATCAGATTTTCAAAGATACTGCAAATCTGAAACAATCGCGAATAAATTATATTAATCATAATATAATGTAAAAAGGATGATATATAGAGGTTCTACTCTTGCATTAAGAGTTTATTCTTTATTCAGTACAAACTTCGAATATTATCCAAAAACATTTTTTTCATCAACAATTCATTTATTTTTTACTTTCTAATTTCTCGAAAAATAAAATGTGTCTGAGTGTGTGTTTGTGTGCGCGCGCTGTATCTCAAAAAGTAATAGAGCAAATGATATCAAACTTTAAACATACGTTTTATTTGATAATCTAAAGAACTGAAAAGTTTTTGGTAAAATTTCGTGCACCGGGAGTGGGTGTTTACCTTAACTGTTTTTTTGTTTTTTGCCAATATTTTCTTAAATATGAAAAATATCACAAAAACATTTAAAGAAATATTAACAAATATTGAAGACAATAAAGAAATGAGATTATTTTGTTTGAAAACATTTTTCATAAAATCATTGTTATTCGAGAAAAAAAAATATTTTTTTTCATTTTTGGCTTATAATTATGAAACGATAATAGTTACGGCAAATTTATGTTAATTAATTAATAGTTATAGAGAATGCCAAAATGAATAAGTTATAAAGAATAAGTTTTTTTTTAATCTCTTTAGATTTTGAGTAAACTTAGTTTTTAAATTTGCATTGTAATTTTTCGTTTTAAACGTCAGTTTCATCCGAGTCTACAAAACGTTAGATGCACATTTAAAATATAATTTAAATAGAAAATAAACCATGAAAGCGTAAATATAAATGATACAATCAAATCGAAGAAAGTAACATGATGGCCACATCACCATTTTTCTCTATATAACAGTTTGTCTGTAGGTGTGTCTGTGCACGCTGTATCTCAAAAACTAATACAGAAAAGACCACAAAACTTTGAACATAAGTGTTATTAGAAAATCCGAAGAACTAAAAATCTTTTGGTAAAATTTCGTATTTCTGAATATTTACATTAACAGTTTTATTTGTTCTTTAAGCCTTTTTGGGACTTGTTTTCAAAAATTCTTCACGTATTTTTAAGACCTTTCTTCGAGGATATTTTTTCAGGACTTTTTAAGAATTTTTTTTAGGACCTTTATTTTCATGATTTTATTAACAGGATTTTTTTTCAGGAATTTTTTCTCTGGGCGATTTCGGGACTCTCTCAAGAACACTTTGTTGAGACTTATTTTCGGGATTTTTTCAGAACAAATGTTCTTCATGACAATTTTTGGAATTTTTTTTCATGGCCGTTTTTGGACCTGTTTAAGGACTTTTTCAGATATTTTTTAGCATTTTTTTCCAGATATTTTATTTTAGGAACTTTGTTAAGGACTTATTTTAGGCCTTTTTGCAGGACTTTCTTCGGAACTTTTTTCAAGACACTTTTTGGGATTTCTCTTTGAGGACAATTTCTTCAGATCTTTTTTCAGAAATTTAAGATATTATTTTCGGAGAAATTTTTCAAGACTGATGATATTTCATCAGGACTCTTTTTCTGAACTCTCTTCAGGACTTATTTCAGGACTTTATAGGACTCTTTTGTTTCTGCTATTTTGTGTAAAGACTATTTTCAGGATTTTTTTTCACGGCTTTTATCAGAACACTTTATCAAGGAGTGATCCTCCAGGACTTGTTTAAGAACCTCTTGTTCAGGACGACTTTACAGCATTATTTTCAAAAAATTTTTCGTTACATTTTTTCAGAATTATTTTTCCGGGAATTTTTTTTTCAAGCCTTCTTTACAGGACTTTTTTCAGTACTATATTTCAGAACATTTTTTTAATTAATTAATTAATTTTCAGGACTTCTTGTTCGGGACTTTTGTCAAGACTCTTTTTGGGATTTTTTTAGGACAATTTCTTCATAACTTTTTCAGGTCTTCTTAAGGATATTTTGCAGTGTTTTTTTTTTCTGGAATGATTTATTAGCATTTTTTTACGATGGTATTTCCATAATTATTTTTTACTTTCTCCGTTACGAAGTACGAGAAAGTATTGTGATCGTGATTTTTTTTTCAAAAATTTTTTTTACGGAACCATCCTAGATGCCATTTCAATAATTTCTGGATTTTTTTTTTGTGTCTGTGTGCGTGTGTGTGTGTATCTGTATGTGTGTGTGTGTGTGTATGTGTGCGTGTGTTGTGTGTGTGTGTGTGTGTGTGTGTGTGTGTGTGTGTGTGTGTGTGTGTGTGTGTGCGCGCGCTGTATCTCAAAAACTAATAGAGCAATTGGTATGAAACTTTGAACATACGTCTTATTTGATAATCCGGAGAATTGAAAAGCTTTTGGTAAAATTTCGTACACCGGAAGTGGGCGTTTACCTTAACTGTTTTTTGTTTTTTGCCAATATTTTCTTAAATATGAAAAATATCACGAAAACATTTAAACAAACTTTGAATAAAACAAAGAAATGAACATCTTTTGCTTGAAAACGTTTTTCATAAAATCGTTTTTATTCGAGAAAAAAAATTATTATTATTTTTTTAATTTTTGGTTTATAATTATAAAACTATAAAAGTTACAGCAAATTAATTTAATAATAATTGTAGAGAATGCAAAAATGAACAACTTAAAAAGAATAAGTTTTTTTCGAAATCCTTTTAGTTTTTGAGTAAATTGAGTTTTTAAATTTGAAGTATAATTTTTCCATCTTTCATAATTTCGACGTTTTAAACGTCAGTTTCATCCGAGTTTACACAACGCTCGATGTACATTTAAAATATGATTTCAATTGAAAATAAACCATGAACACGTAAATAGAAATGGCTATGATACCAACAAGTCGGAGAAAGTAACATGGTGGCCACATCACCATTTTTATATATTTACATAAAAATAATAATAATAATACAAGTTCACGGGAATTATGGACGATTTGGGACATTGGCTTAGACAGTGTAGGTCATTCAGTTTCAACCGATTTGAGACAACACTACATAATTTATGCTATTCTTTGTTTAGAAAAATGACCGATTCCAAAATTAACTTAATTTTCATTTTCTGTTGCAATATATACATTTAAGTTGTAAACCTTAACACATATTTTGTTAAAGTAATTAATTGATTATTTACTGATTATCTGCTAATTTTATTATTACATTAAATGTATTTCTAAGATAATATGAGGACGTGTTTATTAGAATATGTACATAACTCGGTTGGAATTTAATCAATGCTACTAATCAAACATAATCTAAGTAAGTAAGACTTCCCTTGGCATTGACACATATTAACTCCCGCACCAACATCACGTGACTCGGCTATCATCCGAAATAATTGAATTGTGGGTTGGCAATTTTCTGTCCGTACCACTTATTAACTTCATTACGCGATTAGTGCACGAATTTCACTTGATTTATTCTTATCGCGATTACATAAATATTTCTCGTAATTCACGAGTCCGTCTCGAGTGGTGCAAATTGCAGGCACATGCCCTGGCGTTAATTGCCCTTAAGTGATAATTGTTTTGTAAATGCACTCAAGTTTACTTAGTAGAGATTTCGGTGTTTTTGTAACATGTTTATTGCGCTTTACATGTTTTTCAGTATTAACGCAAATGTACATATTATTGCACGGCTTTTTTATGTTCTCCATGATTAGATGAAGTGGAAGCAGTACAAATTTAACAGTTCAATTTTAAGGGCTCCGGGTGATGATAAATCCCGGTGTACACAAAATTAGGTGAAATTTGGTGATGGTCAACATTTTTTACACAATATTTAAAACAAATACAACGCCTAAAATATTGTTTGTAATAATATTGGTCATAATCCCAAAAATAAGCAATGCAAAAGAATTCTTTGAAAATCAAATGATTGCAATAATGAGCCACATCCTGACGGTGTACTTTTTCAAATAATATAATAATAAAAAAAACTAATAAAAGATAAAGTGATACACAAAGAGAGTTCAAAGACCAAACGCCCTATATGGAGTAAACTTACTAAAATAGCGAATAAGTAGCAAAAGGAGAATAGTGGGTTTAGTGAAAACGTTTGTCCATTAGTTAACTTACTGATATAGCGAATATAAAGACGTGAATAAAAACCTTTTCCGCTACCGATAACGTAAATAAGCATTGCGTCCATAGTTACAGGTACTGTAAGTGGCTGATAACATTAGTGGTGTTTGTTGTCCTTGACGACGGAACTAATTTTTTTACTTACGGACCTAGGAAAATAATAAACAGAAACGGAACGCTCCAACATATAGGCGAGCAACACATTTACCTACAGCATCGGTATCCTTTTTACATAACCATTGCTTAAAAGCGTTGTAACATGACGAATACCGTTTTTGTCGACAACAGGTTCGACACGCAATATTCGCAGCTTTGTTTGTATCCATGCATGCAAAAACTGTCACTACATTGATACAAACAAACAAAATTCGACATTATTTTCTCGGTTGCTAAGTTAGCATAGGACGCATAGGTGACTATAAAAATTTAATCCCAAATGTTACAAGCCGTATTTTAGAATATTTTCTGATCTTTTTTAAGTATTATATTTCCGGTAGCGGAAAAAAATTAATAAGCAACATGACAATTAACATACGTTAATACGCCCTTACGTTCCTTGTTGCTTAAATAACTATTACGCATACTTTGTTGATTTTTTAGACCGTCACGGACAAAAAACTATGCTCAAAACTAAAAAAAAAAACAAAAAACAGATAGTCAAGACATTACTAACACATTATAACTTTAAAATCTTTATTTTTTATCTTTAGATAAACGTGGGCAACGGATTGACGAAATAAATAAAGATATGCCGAGGAATACCGCTGGGAGTGCTCCCTTCAACATATGCAGTGAAGCGCTAATAGGCAACAATGAATGAGTAAGCATAAATGGCCAAACCATTAATCAGAGGTGAATCCTGAAGGGATTGACATTTGTTGTTTCTGTGAGTATTTAAGTTATCCATTGGGTTTTGTAGGTTATTTATATTGTCAGCAGACATGTGGACCTGGACCTTAGAAAACGTACTCCAATACTACATTTTCTCTACGCTATTGTATAGAGCAGAAGCATAGATGTTAAAGAAAAATAGATTGAAATTTACACAGTGTTCTCGTCTTAACAAATGCGTAATTATTTTAATTTGCATTTTATGAGCTAACCATTGCTCCTTTTCAAAATTAACATAAGTTCCGCATTATCAAAATTTCCAAACGAGATAATTTTCGAAGAAGTACAGCTGCCAATAACAATACAATGAAGGGATAAGCCTCCACCTATTGTGCGCTGATGTGCCGAGGACATCGTTATGTCATTTCGCAGAACTATTAGTGGAAATGTGCAGCTTCGAACTCAAATTGTTCTCGGAATGGTTATTTGCCGGTTCGAACACGTGCGCCGACCTCGATGCTCCCATCGCACCCTACCACCACCACCCGCAAGCCGCAACCCGGACCAGAGTATGGCGTGGGCCGTATAAAACCCTTGGAGCACTCCACAAACATCAGATAAGACACTCGACTCGTCGGCTTCTCTTACCTCTCGCGAACTTTAAGTGTTGTGCTGGTGTAAATAATTAGCGATTGTTATCGCGCCTCAGACTTTATATACCTGTGCCCTGTCCTTGTTTCTGTGGTTCTTGTGCTGTCTCGTAGCGATACCGACTCCATGAGCTAGCTGGAGGTCATCGAGAGCTGCGACCCCCCCCCCCAATCTAGGGTAATAGTTTGACTGTACCGCATCCATCCAGGGCACCAGTCAGGAAATCAGAATTATTTATATTAATGCTGGCAATTTTTTGACCCTGGTAGCGCGGTGATATCAGTGCGTGAGTAAAAGTTACAGATTGAAACAATTGGGGATTTGGTGCTTCTTTTGATTGTTTGTTTTATTTTAAAGTTAGGATTGTTTTTGGTATGTATTTGACGTTAATTCCTTACACTAGGACAACAAAGACATTTTAGGAGGCTATATACATTTAGAGAAAAGGTGAAAGAAGATATAGCGTATGTATTATGACAAGGAAAACGTACTTATTTCTAAGGTTCAGACCATAACGCAAGCCAGGATAAAAAATTATATAAAAAAAAAAGTTAAACAATATACGGTAATAATTTTACTGTATCTTCAAAAACCTATCCAGCGCATCAAATCCAGGTTGGCTACAAACAGTATCACAGCATTAAGAACTGGCTAGATCGTTTGTACTAATCCCCTACTGCTAGTAATTTCGCAGGAATTCAACAAAGATCTCGAGTTTAAAGTCTGCTCTAAGCAGGGCCCTTTCGGATTGGGTTTGGGACTGTTGTTTGTGAAAAACTCTGGCAGGTGCGAATGTTGAGGATTGTCCGAGGGGTTGATTGTTATCAGAAGATCCTCGACGCCAGAGTTAATAATAATAATAATAATAATAATGTTTATTTACGGTTTAACCATTTTAACATTATTGTACATTGATAAAAATATTACATTAAGTTTAAATTTAGAACTACACTTAACTAACAAACTGACCTAACCTAAAATAAAGCTAATGAGAACAATACCTCCAACTTAGGCTGTATAGTGAGAAAGTAGCAAAGAATAGTGGGTTTAGTGAAAATGTTCAAGTCCATTAGTTCCAGCGATGAACAGTAAGTAAATAGGCCACAGCTAGACCCATCAACGATCGAAGCATCCTGGATCCTAGGTGTGACGATACGAAAGAAGAGCTTCATCAGCAACATTAAGGTAAAGCAGATAAGGTGGATCTCCCATCGGGCGGACACTACGTGGTGTTCTTTTACAGGGGCAAGCAATTAGCAAGGTGCGATCGTCTCATCACCTAAAACTATGGATCCTGGGAAATTTGCTTAAAAAGCTGACTTGGTCAGTGGGGCACTTTTTTTCCTTTATCGATAAGTGAGTATCTTCTAAAGACACCCCACGGATGGGGGGGGTACTATCAGATGCAATTTGAAGAGGCGCCTAAACTAAATTCACACCGATGTCCTTCATCTGTAGGAGGCTGTTTCAGACTGGCCTCTGTGATGTCTTCTCGTTGGTTAGGTTTCGGCGCTCCCAGTTCACGATGATCTGGGGGACTGTTGCCATCATGATGGTCGACGGTGGTCTTCGTAATAGAAAGGGATTGGAGCATGCTACTGCTGCCTGTACTAATATATTATTATTTGTGAAGATCTGTCTTGGTTTAGTTACAAAATTGCGGGACCGGCTGTACTCGATGGGCGAAATTACTCTTTTCTGTGAGTCGACTCATTGTGTAGACTAGAGTGGAAAAAATTAGGAGGATGTCTGAAAAAAATTGATGAGCAAAAACGAGGTCCTCTATTTTTGCTATGTTCCCAGAACTAGTAGAGACGTAGTAGGGACGTAGTGGTGGCCAAAATTTGATGACTCACAATTTACACAGGAGTCACTTGACTGCTTGACACATTTCTAAGAGTCGACTTTTTTAATCGACTCACTCATCGGACTTCACCCTTGAACATTTTTTTGTGCTCCTGCACACTTGACGCAGAACGGTGGTCGATTGCAACGGCTGCCAGCATCGGTGGCACTGGTTGCTGGAACCATTGTTGTGCTTCAACGATGATTTTGAGACCAAAGACCACTTTAAGGTGGAAGATCCGCTTCCCATCATATTCCGCCTAAATATGGCTGTTTCAGTCGGTCATCCTGCAGTAGACGTCATAGGAAGACGATGCGGATGGCGTCGTCAGTGATGAAAGCTTGGCGTACCAGCGTTCCACCTTTAGGGTCTTCTCCTTCTCGCTGTCGTGGAGTGTTTGGTTTGAACTTAAATTGCAGCGAAGCCAACTCTTTTTTGAGGAGCTGAATCTCAGCCATTTGGACGGGAAGTGTTGGTGCGAGGTCTTCTCATGAGCCCTTCTTTGAAGAGGTGGTGGACATGGCATTGTAAAAACGTTTTCGATATTTCAGGAGCTGTTGTATAACGGACTTAGCGCAGATTCTTTGGTGAAAGCATTGGTGGGCATTGAACTACATGGGGCGGAGCTGGGTGAGATTACAGAGTGTACTGGATAGATAATTCCATTCAACTTGGGAAACTAGAGTAACGTTATCATGTTAAGTAGCCTCCATGTTCAATCAGATTTATGTGTATATTTAATTTTCAATTATCTTACCTGTTATAATCTGCAATATCTGTCAGAATTTATTAATTTATTTGTCTATATGTGTGAATATGTATTTATATATGTATATTTGTTTTTTTTTTTTTTTGTATTTATATTTTGTTTGTTTTATGTAACTTTCCCTGTAATTGGATGTTTGTGTCTGTTGGGAGAATAAACGTATTATTATTATTATTATTATTAATTTTATCAACAATAGATGCCGTCTTAGTGGCATTACTATCCTATCGGTTACTTGGTATGTTTATTTTATTTTCATGACAACGCAATTTTCCCTGCGAGCGTAGAAGAGCTTTAGGTGTGTTCGCTTATCGTAAATGTCGACTAAAGAGCTTTATGTTTGAAGTCCTACCCTTTTCTCCCATCATAGTCATCCAACTGATTCTCCGTTCAGCGAGCCTAAGGCTGGATGGACTCAATACACTGTTTAGCGATACCTTTCCCACAAGGGAGTATGATTGGCCCAAGGCTAAGGATAGGTTAGACAGGGTTCCACATAGTATGTACTGCGGCACACTGGTGTGCCACGGTCATTAGTTGGTTAAGTTTTGTAAAAATAATGCAATAAGCAAGCGAAGCGCTTCGTTTCGCGAGCAGCGGGACAGCTCCACTTGCACGCCGCTTGCATGCACGTGTCAGTGTGACATTGTGATGCTGTGCCCCGCTTTGTAAACAGAAACAAATCGCTATTGGCGAATAACTAGCCCCCTAGTTCGTGATTGTGACGTTATAGTTGACTTTTTTGATTCCTAATATATGGACCCTAATACGTGTATATGTATACCGGGTGTTAAAAAAACACCCAACGCCATAACTCTATTATTTATTGACCGATATGAATGGATTAAAAACCAAAGTCAATGGTGGTTTAAATACTAACAAATGACATCAATATTGATTTTTTGAATAATAACTTCATTGTCACATGATAGCCAACTTAAAATTTTTAAAAGGGAGCATATAATGTTTTAATTTTTTTACATTCGACATTATTTTTCTGAATTCAATAATGCCCAATATCTTGTTTTTTGTTCAATATTTTAAGTATTAGTATCTATGTTACAACTCAATGTAGAATAGAATAAATCAGTAGTGCAAGTATTAGTTCATTTGGGATTTAGATGTTCTGTGATTATTGTAAACATTAAGTCGAACGTTTAATTCTGCAAGTTCACGAAATTGCCGATACACTCTTTTCGGCTTCGTCTCAAATTTTCTTCTAACCTTCTAAATTTAGGTTAGAAGAAAATATTCGCCGCTCTGGAAACCGTAGATGATAAATCCGTGCTGCAGCTCTTCGATTTCTATTACATAGAAAATAAATTTTAAAATATCTATTAATTCGCTATTGTTCATAATTATGTCTGAAACACACACTAATAACAAATGGTTGACATTACTTATACAATAAATGAAATTTGTCGATTAGATTTTTTTTCAAGGCACACTACATTTATTACAAAAAAAATCATGGGGACAAGATTTATTATTATCTTTTTATGGCATAAATATTAACTTAAAACCAACATAACGGGCATAATTGGATTCAGAAAACCAATGCCTAATATTATAAAATTAGAAAAGTGTTTGCAGTCATTTAAAAATGTAAAGTTAAAAATTAATAATTGCCGTCATTTTATAGTATTTAAATAGTCATAGTCAATAAATAACAGAGTTATGGCGTTGGGCGTTTTTTTTATCGAAAACACGGTATAATGAATAAATTCGATAATCGTACCGTTTGTCAAGTGAAACTAATGATTCCCAAAAAGAAGCAGAGTCAGCGAAAGTTTATTAATCGAAAATATGAGAGCTATGTACGTTATAGCTTTATACCGTGTTCGTTATTGTTTGATAGCTGTTTGAATTTCCCGCTCCTAAAAAAACTTTTAATGTTGGTACTTACCAGTGGCGGGACTATTAGGGAATTTATTTTGAACTAAACTATAACATATGTTCAAAGTATTGCCCATTTTGATCCAAACACAAATTTACCCGGCGTTTCATGTTGTTGCAGACAATTTTGTAAAATTTCAGGTGTAACATTATGTACCGCTTCTGTTATTGTATTGCGCAGTTCTTGTACAGCGTGGAGTCGATCAGTATACACTTAATTTTTTAAATATCCGAACATAAAATAGTTCAGCGGTGTTAAATCTGGTGAGCGAGGTGGCCATAGATCTTTACTAATTAACCTATCTCCGAAGAACTGCCGCAGGTGATTTAACGTTGTATTTGCAGTATGCGCAGTAGCTCCGTCCTGCCGAAAGTATCCTTGCTGCAATTCATCATCATGAAGTTGTTCGATAAAAGGATTCAAGAGTAATTCCCGATTGCGAGCTGCGTTAATATTGACATTAAAAAAAATAGGGCCATTGATTCTCCTTCGGGACCTTGCCAGCCATACACCAACCTTCTGAGGATGTAACGGAACCTCAACAAATATATGGGGGTTTTCTGCAGCCCACACTCTATGGTTTTGCGAGTTCACATAGCCGGTAAGGTGAAACCAAGCTTCGTCACTGTAGAACGTTAAATCTAACAAATCGTCATCATTCATGGACTCGTTAAACCAATTGCAATACTGCATTCGGCGAGGATAATCAGGTGGCAGCAACTGTTAAGTTGCAGTTACATTGTAGGGATGTAAATGTAAATTTTTTTTGCAAGCCTTCTGACATGTACCGAGCGATAAATTTGTCTGAGCAGACAAACATCGGAGCGAGTTCTTCGGACTCACATCTAGTCTTTGTTGAATATCTTCAACGACTGCTCCGTAAGGACAGTGGGTCGGCCTGTAGATTTTCCTTTGGAAACGCTGGTAACAATACGGGGAATATGTTGCACAAAGTACTTGTGACCAAACTCAACATCAAGAAACTGCTCATTAAATAGTTCCTCACAATTTTGATAGGAATAATTCCAACTCCCTTCTGCGTTGCGTGTCCCCGTTCGAAAATATGCTTCAAGGATAAACCTGTTGTGGTGATCTTCGAACGGCATTCTTAACCTAAAATCACATTTCGTAATTAAGATTTGCATGTGTTAATGTGGTTATTTTTTAACTTACCAATAAAATATCTGCAGTAAGATGAGATGGTATAAAACGTAAATGTAAAACTAAATATCTATAAAACACATACGATCGCACTGACAGTTAATTCTGCAGGCGCTAATGATCCATTTGACACTCTTGTATTGCAATATGAAAATCAACGCGCCAAATTCAAATGCCTATCAAACAATGCTGAACGCAGGATTCTTGTTGGAAAAATGGCGAGTGTATAGTGAACCGTGCCGTGTGCTCCTGATTTACGTTAAATAACAAGTGTTATATACTAATTAAAATAGTGATTTTCGGATGTAAACTACTCCATAGTGCAACCGTCACGCTGTAGAAATCTGATAAGTACACCTATCATAGTTTGGTCGTTATTACTACTTTAATTTTGAGTCTTAATAGTAAACGCGAATATCCTCAATTCACGGTTGAGGTCGTCGCACTCTTTTTTGTATTCTTTTTATTTTCTGTCGAAGCAGAAATCCACTGGATTTCTTTTTTGTTTTAATAATATCGCACTAAATAATTGATGGAAATATTATTATAACATTAATTGTAATTATTACTTTACCTACTGTACCCGATTAAGTGTTTATCCGTTGCCCACCTGTACGTCTAGTTAGTCACCCCGATCGGCACCTGGGTGTGAAAAGTGTCCTTGTGCAACTATTTCCCTCCCTTTTCTTAGACTCTTAAATAATTTAGCATTGTTAAAAATGGTGCAAAAATGCGCAACTTGTCTGAATAACATAAGTCCGCGATTGCCTGCTCTAAAATGCGACGCGTGCAAGGAATGGAGGCACGGAACCTGCTTAACCCTCCCTGAATCTAAATTAGACTATTATTTAGAAGAAGCAAAGAAGGAAAATGGAGATAAGTGGACATGTGATAAGTGCCCTAATAATGTGCGCAATTTAGAATTAACAATATCGTCTATTTTAAAAACTCAATTCGATTTATTTAAATCTGAGTTTATGGCATCTTTCTCCTGTGAACTAATAAAATTAAACAAGAAAATTGAGACAGTAGTAAATGAAAATATTGTGTTAAGAACAGAACTCAATGAACTCAAATCACCTCGTAGAGCTGCCAAAAGAACGTTCGAAATGTTGCACGAAGTTGAAGAACAAAAGAATCGGTCTAAAAATATTATTATATATAACCTTCCCGAATCAACCAGCGCTAATCACGTCGAAGAAGATAATAAAGCAGTTAAAAATTTGCTCAGGACTGTTGATGTTTTACAGGATCCAATAAAATTATTCAGAATTGGCAAAATATCCAGTAGGCCCCGTCTTGTTAAAGTGGTTTTTTCAGACGAAAACATTGCAAAGCAAATTTTGAAGAAAAATAAATTATTAATTGGGAATGTTAAAATTCGATCTGATCAGACACCAGCGCAGCAGTCGTATCTGAAACAATTGCGTGATGATTTACATCTACTTAAGGAGGCAGGAGACGAAGACTCAGTAATAAAATATGTTCACGGAATTCCACAAATTGTAAAACTGGGAAACTAATAACTTCTCAGCAGACAATTAACATCTACTATCAAAATTCTAATGGCCTCAACACGAAAACGCAAGAATTTTATAATAATGTTGCAATGTGTGACTATGACATAATATTAATAAGTGAAACATGGCTTAAACCTGGTGTATTTAATAGTGAATTGTTTCCTAATGACTTTATTGTGTTTCGGTCTGACCGAAGTTATCGCAAAGGTGGAGGTGTTCTAATAGCTTTAAAACATAACATCACATGTCACTCATTACCTGTTGAACATTGTATACCTAACATCGATATAGTAGCTGTAGAAGTTATAATATTTAAAAGAAAAATCTCAATCATTTGCACATATATTCCTCCTGATACCTCTCTGGATAATTATAATATTTTTTTTGAATTTGTTGAACGTAATTTTAACTTGGAAGATATAATATTGGTAGGTGATTTAAATCTAACTAATTACTATAGCTATCTAAGCCAGAAAAGCTCCTGCAACTTTGTTACGCCGTTCTTGCAGTTCTTATCTATCAACTCTTTAAAACAACGCAATCTAATAACCAACGAAAATAATAGAATTCTTGACACAGTGATCGTTTCTGAAAATATTAACTGTTCAGTCGACAAAAGCGATGATATTTTAGTAAAGGAGGATAAACACCATCCTGCTCTGGCAATTAATATCCAATATGAATCCTCTGTAAACTTCTCAAGGACTGGAATAAATGTTAGCAGCTATAACTTCAAGAAAGCGGATTTACCCTCACTGTATTCAGATATTGCTACCACAGATTGGACGGAAGTTTGCCATCTTAGTGATTCAAAGACAGCCTGTGACATGTTTTATGATATTTTATACAAGTTATTAAATAAACATGTTCCCAAAAGACGTAACTCAGTTCACAATAAAACTTACCCGCCTTGGTATTCTAAAGATATTATTAACCTAATAAACCGAAAAAATCGATTGCACCGGCTACATAAAAAGTCGAATGATCCCAATGTTATGAATCAATTGCGGAATACTCGTCGTATTTTATAGAATTCGTCAAAAACCGCTTATCAAAGTTACATCGAAACAATGGAAAGCAATATTTCTGAGACGCCTGAACAATTCTGGTCATTTATAAACCAACGGAAAAGTCAATCGCGTATCCCAGGATGCATGAAACAAGGAGATCAACTTCTGGAAACTTCTCAGAACATTGTGGATGGATTCGCAGCACATTTTAAGGCCTCTTATCAGAACATCAATACTAACAGAATCCCCGCTAATGATCCAGTTTACGACACTCTGGGAAATTTTCATATTTCGGATGATTTGGTAATGAAATCACTACGTAAACTAAAACCGAAGATGACGACGGGTAACGATCAAATTCCAGCATTTTTACTTAAGGATTGTGCGGTTTTCTTTGTAGATCCTTTGGTCCATATATTTAATTTAATTTTAAGTAGCGGGATTTAGCGACATATCAAATTATAGGCCTATTGCGCTTATCTCTAATATTTCTAAGGTATTCGAGAGAATCCTTGCTGACCACATTTACACCAAAGTATGCGATGAAATAACACCACATCAGCATGGTTTCATGAAAAAGCGTTCAACGCAATCTAACTTAATTAACATGACACAATTCATTTCTGAACATCTAGATCGTGGTGACCAGGTTGATGTGATATATACAGATATCAGCAAGGCCTTCGATCGGATACCTCATGATATATTACTAAATAGCCTTAGCCATTATAACATTAGTGACAATATTTTAGCCGTTATTCGATCATATTTAACTGATCGAAAACAATATGTTTACTACATGAATGTCCAATCAACAACCTATATCGCTACAAGCGGTATACCCCAGGGATCCAATCTGGGACCTTTGCTATTCCTTCTATTTATAAATAATGTAGCTGATAGGTTACTGTGTAATTTTCTGATATACGCAGATGATACTCTGATACTGATACTGATACTGATACTCTGATGATTACTCTATCGTGTAATAAATAATATAAGCGATTGTGAGGAATTGAATAGAGCTTTATCGAGATTGGATAATTGGTGTAGTTCTAATGGTCTAAGTATCAATGTTTCCAAATGTTTTTGTATGTCATTTCATCGGAAATTAAATCCCGTCGTCTTCAATTATGTACTCTGTGACATTAACATTGCAATCCAAACTACATGTAATGATTTGGGGGTGACGTTTGATAATAAACTAACTTTCAATGCACATATTGAAAATATTGTTGTTAGCTCTTACAGAACTTTGGGATTCATAATTAGAAATTGTCGGGAATTTAAAGATCAAATTGCGATTAGAAAATTGTATGAATCGTTTATTTTATCAAAACTAACTTATTGTGCTTCGGTGTGGTCTCCTGGTTATAATAAATATATTTCTTTACTTGAAAGATGCCAAAAACGATTTTTAAAATTTCTATACTTTCATAAACATAAAGTATATCCACCATATAATGTGTTGTATGAATCATTGCTTGATGAATTCGAAATGATTTCTGTTTATAACAGACACAGATATATTATGATTTATGATTTATGTAAGATTATACACAGCTTCCAAGATAGTCCGACGTTACTTAATTCACTCATGATCTCTATACCTAGACAATCGTCTCGTAATAAACACACATTCCAGTATACCACACCAAACACAAATCACCACTCTTTTTCGCCGTTGCTCATGATGATTCAAAAATACCATGAAGTCCAATATGGTGTTGATTTATTTTCCAATAAGACTCGGTTTAAAATTGATTTAAAATCATGTTTACTTTAATTTACCCTCGCCGCAACCACATATTTCTAATTTGTATTAGCTTGTATACCTGTATCTATTTATGCCTATATATGTATGTATGTGTATATATACATATATACATATATTATTTCTATTTATTTATAATTTCTCTGTAATTAGATGTTTTTTATGTCTGTTGAGAAATAAAGGATTATTATTATTATTATTATATTGGAGAGAAAAATCATGCCCCATCCTAAATTGTCTTGTTTGTTGATAAACTTTGGGTAATAGTTCGATGGTGCTCAGTAAATTTTTACGACATTTAACTACTAAATACCAATCGGTGGCTCAAAAAGGCAAAACCTTTTTTCGACGTTTGAAAGATCAGTCCTAGAAATAGGTAACTCTCATGAGTTTGTCTTTCAAAACATCACACAAAGCGCAAAAAGCAAAAAGCAATGCTTGTTAACTCCAAGAAGCTTTATTCTCTCGCTGAAACTTTAATTTTACCAGTCTGCAAAGAAGTTGTCAAGATTATGATTTCTTGGCTAGGAAAACCGATAAAACCTGAAGATACGATCTCACGTCGCATTGATGATATTTTTAGCGACATTGAATCAACCTTCATTGAAAAATTAAGGCTAAGTGGAGTTTTTGCGCTACAAGTCGACATATCTATTGATATCAGTGGACGCGCAACTTATCTCAAATGTAAGGTATACTGACGGATATGAAATAAAAGGACTTTTTATTTTGTCTACCACTGCCTGGTTATACCACAAGAGAATAAATATTCAAAGTAATAGACACTTTGTGAGCATTATTTGAAATGGCACAACTGCATAAGCATTTCCACAAACGGAGCAGCAGCTATGATGGGAAAAAATAGGGGATATGTAACCAGGGCTTCTGAAAAACCCCTAATATTAAAAATTTACATCGCTTTTTACACAGGAAAGCACTGATGAAGAAGTCTCCGCCTGATGAATAGTTGTCTGTCCTGCAAGAAGTCCTAAAAATTATCAATCAAGTCGCGACCGCTGAACTCTCGCTTGTTGAATACAGTGTGTCAGAAAATGGGAGCAGATCATCAGTTAATCACAGAAATATGGAGGCTTTCTCTGTTACAGGCGTAGCTCAGCGGCCTAGCAAAATGGGAGATGGTACGACTCTGTGAACAAACCAGATATTAATGACTAGCACGTGTGAGGGGTCCCCCGTGACCTCGTTAGTCAGTAAGGAGCACATGTCGGACTTTCTGGACCACTGAGTAGATAGAGGGTTGGGGTAAGGGTGCACCAATTAACAACCGCAGCTAGTCGATTAGTACTCTGTGGGTCGATTAATCAATTTTGGACATTGCGCTTCCTACCTGAGCTCCAGTACCACGACAAGGTGAGGCACTGAACACTGGAGTCAACCGGCAGATAATGGTATCTGCCGGAGGGGTCCAAGACCGAGTGAAGACGTGATGTTTTCGGCAGCCACTATAACACTGGGCACTGTGGTAAGCGTTCCTGTGTTATATTTACGAGACACTTGGGCGCCGTTCCAAAAAATCTAAGTGGCTGGGCAGTGTCCCAGAACGATTAACGACCCGTGCCAAGGTCTCGCAACATTGTATTACAATGTAACATCTCGCGGAAAAGTGCTTTTTCAGATTTACGAGCTGAAAATGAGACCCGGACGTTTTTATAGGCCCACGGTTCAGATTTTGTTTCTCTGTTTAAAAATAGAAGAATGAGTGGCAAAACTTGCATTTCTGGCGGACATATTCGCTCAAGATTGCAGGCTTTCGCGCTCAATTGGCGTTGATGGATCAGCCACGCTACCAATGGCAGTAATGAAATGTTCCCTAATATCATGGCTGCCGATTCAGGAAAAAAGTGCAGGCTTTGATAGTGAAACACTTAGATCTATTGGGAGGAAAAAATAACTCCTATTTTATCAAGTATGACCTGCAACTTATGGACTGGGTACGAAATCTATTCTCGGGTAGCATTTCCCTTGAATACTTACCGATAATCAAGCAGAAAGAATTCATGGACCTAAAAACAGAAAAAAAATCCGAAACAGAGCTAGCACATTTTTGGCTGCATATAAAAATGAGTATAAAATGCTTTCAACTCGTGTTATTACAATTCCCTTACAATTTGCTATGACCTACTTATGCGAATTGGGAATTTCCACTCTCACTACGATTTAATAAAAAAAAAGAACGCTTGAGGGTGATCGACCAAGAGATGAGAGCAGCCTTAGCAACGATTGCATATTTTTATCACCTGTGCTCAGTTAAGCAGGCTCACATTTCCCATTAACCATCTTTTCATATTATATTGATTTTAACAACAAATACTAATTAAATAAACATTGATTTTTTTCTTTGGTGTACCACTAAAATATCTTGATTTGGTAGGTGTACATACCTTAAATACAAGAAGTTTGCGGAACACTGGGTTAGAAGAGAGGTTTTAGTCAGTAAAGACAAGTTTACGATAAGTTGGAATGTAAGAGCATTTTTCATCCTTCGTTCATCCTTAGTTCATTGGTGCGAGGTTTATCGACAAACCATGATGTCGACCTCATTGGTGCGGCTAATATTTCAGCGGTTCATATTGCTTCGTTTGGGACTATTCATTTTTCAGAACATTATTGAACTGCTTTTATACGAACCCACGCACGTATGCCAATGCTTCATTACTCTTTCGGAGACCAAGACCGGCGACCGGGCCATAACTTTGTTGACCTGGGCAATTAACAGCCTTGACTATGCACCGCCTTATCTGTCTTTGATCTCACTTTTATTACCAGATATGCAAATTATCGACAAACTCGACTGTAGGCACGTATACCTTATACTTTGACTTTTGAAGATTTCCTTCCGTCGTCATAAAAATAAAAATTATTACGAGGGTGTATTGAAAATTAATGCCTCGATGGCTATATCTTTATTAGTAGTAGATATATGGTTTACATATAAATGTGAAATAATAGTATAAACTGTCCTCTATGCACTAAAGTATTCACTTTTCCACATAATGGCCATTGACAGCAATACATTTACGCCAACATGCTACGAGTTTTTCAAGTCCGTCACGGAAAAAGTCTGAAGACTTCCCATGGCACCATTTTCTCGCCTCTGTATCGCAGATCCTGCTGAAACGAATGTCCATGATCGGTCAGGCAGTCGGGAATGTCATGATTACCGCTTTCAGGGATTGCGATGGCATCGTTCAAATTGAATTTTTGGAACGTGGCTGTACTTGCAACTCCACCCTGACAAATTTGAAAATGTGCCAATTCTGCATTATGAGAGAGTCAGAGAACGCGTGGAGCACTGGAGAAGCTTGAGTTTCATGACGTTTTACCTTATTCACCATACAGCCCAGATATTGCGCCTATCTCAAGGCCAAGCGTTTCTCTTCGAATGCAGAGGTACGGAGATGGTGACTTTTTCCATGACGGACTTGAAAAATTCGTAGCACGTTGGCGTAAATGTATTGCTGTCAACGGCAATTATGTGGAAAAATAAATACATCACTGCCCAGAGGACAGTTTATACTATTATTTTACATTTATATGTAAACCATATATCTATTACTAATAAAGTTATAGCCATGGAGGCATTAATTTTAAATACGCCCTCGTAGTTCGTTATTTTTAAGGTTTTAAAGGAATGCAGGCCAGGGAAAGAAAATTCTACCACAACTGGGTTTTTGTTATTATACTTTCATTGGTAACAAATAGGACATATACTGAATATCCATGGACTTGGTTAAGAACTTACTGCCAGTCGCAAGACTGTAACTTGCAGCGCCCGCAATAATCCCTTCGCCACGAGACGTCTTTTATTATTTGTTATTATAAATTGTGTTAGTGAAATTTTAAATGTTTCCCACCGGAGGCATTTCCTTAGTGGAAGTATATTACACAATTAACAATATACCATATATGCTTCTTATAACATATACACTATACACATTTATCAAACGTATATCACCCAATCTTGGGTTTACTGGGATGTTGTAAATTATGAAAAGTTTATTTATTTATTTATTTATTACCTTTACATATCCTGTTATTATAATAAGTGCAAATCATTATATAAATAAAGTTAATCACCCAACAAATTTAGGACACAGGATCTGCAGGCGTAATTCACAATGTGTTCTTCCACTCAGACCTATTATTCTCTTCCACCTGATATAACAAAATATTACTACCACCATTACTAAATTGGAATAATTGGAAGGAGTTTAATTTACTACATTTTTCTTTAATGATAAGATTTCAACAATTTCCGTGGAAAACCACTCGTCGCACATTCTAATCTAAATCACCGATTCAAAAATTATTTTTGATAAAACGTCTCCAACACCATAATGTGAGCGTAGTTACGCTAAATTCAGTAATCGCACAGCAAAACGGTCATTTTAATAAATTGACAACATTAAGATGCGAGCTCGTGCTGAGGGCGAACCTACGCGAAACGCAGTGCTCCGGTTCACATCCCGCGTCTCATGATTCTCCCCGTATCTATCAGCATCGACACTTATCGAAATAATTTCGATAATCGTGTGTTATTGTGTCTGATAACGAAATAGAAATATCAATGCTAAGTTCGGCAAACGACGGAATTAATGTGGTGCGGGTTATTAAAAAAATACCAGTGTTTTGTACTCGGCGGATGTGATTCTAATAACAGGGATTAAAGGGACAATAGTCAACATGCCCGCTGATAAGAAGCACAAGTTGCAAAAAATTCCCGAGCGTGAGTAATCGTTTTCTATTATGTAATCGCTAGGATAAGGAATTGTTTTTAAAACGGTTGGTAATTGAGTAGATTTATTTGTATCAATTGTCTAATGTACCCCAATTGTTGAAACGTATCTATGCTTGAATGAATTTTAAATGTAAGTCATATAATTCACATCATATTCCATGATTTGTAAAAGAATGGCAAGTAGGAATACCAAGTAACAAGTATGAGAATTATAGAAGAAGTATTTTAAAACAATAAAAGTAAATGCAAAGTAATATCGAATAAGAATTAATTTCGAACTGCTTAAAGAAATTATTAAACATAGTTAAAAAAATAAAGGAAATAAAGCAACAACGATCGCAAATATAAAAATTTGGGGAATTCGTTAAGTAGAAAATGTTAAATATAAATCAAAATTACCAAAATAACATCGAATTTTATGGTTTGCATAAGAATGACAATTGAGGAGTTGGATGGAAAAATGGCACTTCTACAAAATTGACATTTTGAGTTATAACTATTGAAAGTATTTGAAGCATCAGAAGTTTGTTATTCTAAGGTAACCTGTATTTCTTTCAATTATATTTATATAACACATGTTGGTTTTACTGAAAACATTTTTTGAAAACATATTATTTTTTGCCTAACAAACCTAAAATCGTTAAAAACAACAGCTGAAATAGTGCCCCTTTTCCATAGAACTTAAAAAATACCACAAAAAGATTAATTTTAGCAAATATGTATTATTGAACATAACTCTTGTTTAACATAAACGTAAAAAAAATATTAAACACTACGATTCTAAATCACTGTCACTGTTTTCTTGGTCGTTTTCTTCAGTAGATGTAGACGGTAGGTTCACCTGTTCCTTGAACACATTTTTGTTATACCACTCTGACTCATCTTATTCCAAAAATTTCATTAAATCTTTTAAGTTCTGCATTTTATCAGATTTAATAACAGCTGGTGGAACCGACTCCAAATTTACTTCCAAGTTATATTTCTTTCTTGTAATCCAAAAATCAAATGAAGTATAAACGCCGTTATATGACCCTGCTATACTCAGAATACCTGAAGCATTATATTTTATCTGACAATACTTTCTTAAAGTAAAACTTTGTTTTTTAGTATTTACAGATTTCTTGAAAAAATCTTTTAAGCCCTTGCCCCAGTCTTTAATTAGCGGCGCAGCTTCAATAACCTCAAAGTGCGTCGGTTTTTCTCTACACTGTTGCATAATTTGCAAATAAACGTTTGGAGTTTTGACCGTTTCTAGTCGTTTCAGTAACTTTCCATAAACACAAAAATTTCTATCGCAAACGCAGTAAGAATGTCCACGAACTGGAAAAATGTGCCGAATGTTAATATCTTTTTGTTTGTGCAAGCCATGAACAGTAGTGTAGCATATTCATATTCTTATTTTATCCCCCTGCGGCGTCTGAAAAAAGTACGATATTTTTTATTTTCGGGTCATGTCCCACCGCAGTTTGCAAAAAATGATCAACAAAAGAAATCACCGAATTTGAGTTTTTCTTTGCTTCATTTTCTGTAAAGCAATACAACGAACTTGTATCATCATTGTAACAGTGTACATTAAACACGTACAACCATAAAAGGCGTTTGTAAAACTGTTGAGAGACAATGAGTTTTGGCAAAGGCAAATTTTGCGCGTAATCAAACTCGACAACTAGAGTTGATTTATCACGTCTACAATTTTCTATTATTTCTTTTTTCTTTACTTTGCAAGAATCGTTTGGGTTTAACTTAAGCTTCATTTTGTTTTCTTCACAAAAATCACAAATGTCAGATCGTGGACTCCGGAAAGAATACTCTCGCGAAACCATCCATGGAAAGTACAGTACTTTATGACTAGTGTACGACCAGTTTTTTCAAAAAAATACTGCTGGAATCCTGTAAACAAATTCTTTACATTTAGAGCAGGATTTTCGAAATACTTTCTTTTAGATTTCGACCGATTATAATGAGATTCTTTGTTTGGAATCTGTGCCAAAAATTCAATTACCAAATACCAAGTTTCTGGGTTTATTTTGTGGGGCCTGTTTTCATGTTGGTCTCTTTTGCCGCTAATAGAAATATTTCCGTCTTTTAACGACTTCGTGTGGATTATCCGTAAACGTTAGTACCCAATTTGAAAAATATTCAAGAAAAAGTGTTTACACACCTCAATCGAGGAACTGTTTATGTTGAGAACATATTTACAATTAGTCCTTGCTTGACATTTAGGAGCTGTAACCCTTCTTTTTGGTTCAAACGGAGACATGCAACCAAGAAGAAAATTATCCTGTTCGTCCTTATCTGCCAAGATCCAAAATTTTTCAAAAAATTCTTGTTGTAGTCTGCCTGGTATAACCTCATAACACTTCTTCTTACAGTACACAAGAACTATAGCAAAGGTTTTTGCATGCACTGTCACACCTGAAAATTTAAAATCTCCGAGTATAAAAATTATTGACCACCAATAAAATATATTACCTTTGGTAGTAGTGTACTTTTTCCGCTACTTCTTGTTTTTTTTTCCTTATTCTTTGTCCACTGCTCTTTGTTTATTTTTCGTTTTCGACCCAAGTTTTTTCTTTCAAGATGATCAGATTCCAAATCACAGCTACTTTCTTTTTCTTCATAACTACTGTCCTTAGCGCTATTTGAGTCATTTTTAGAGCTCATTGTGCCCTTTTAACTTATAAAACAGTATATTATAACTTACTATAAATAATAAAGTTTGAGCAATAAAATCTGCATAAAAATTAGGTTAGGCACATGTGAAAATTGACGTTCTATGAAAGAAGGGCACCTGTAGCGCTTGACAGATTGGCTCACAGTGCCACCTATATGCAAAGTATGAAAACAGCAGAACCAAAGGCGGGTAAAGGAAGGTTTCTTTTGCGATATAAACCAATTTACGGAGAAAGGGCATTTCTATGGAAGTGTCTTTTTTCTATCCAACTCCTCAATTAGGAATTACAATCAAAATTCAATGTAAATTAACTGAATTTAAATTTCAATTAAGGATAGTAATTTGAAATTGATATTAATTGTACCAAATATAAACTCAGTTTAGATTGCGAATGTTTAAATTTTGAACAGTTTTTGAGTTTTTTTTTCGGTAGAATTAATATCTATTTCATTTTACTATCCCTAATAATACAACCTACCAATTCATAAATATTAAAATAATTAATTTATTATCAACACATTTTAAAGGACGGTTAAGATTTAAGAGTAAGTGTGCAGTATTACCAACCAGTTTAAATGCCCTTTAGCCCATAAATGCCCGTTAAAATTAAATGTCAAAGTTTCTCCCCTTAAGAATTTTAATGGCGATTTAACTTGACGTTCCTAGTTTTGGGGTTGGGTTTCAGTGATTTCAGTTCGGTTTATAATCATGAATTCATGTTTCTTTAAATTTTATCGGCGACTCTTTTAATGAAGAAATATTAAATTACATGCGTAAGTAAAATATTCGTAAGAATTAACACGGGTTTTCCAAAGAAAGGGGGTGATCCCCACCTCGTTGACCTCCGACTAGCTCATGGAGTCGGTGTCGCGATGAGAATTGATACACCACAAAGGAAGAGGGATGAGAGGCAGAGAAGTGCGGATTGGCGCGATAACTATCGCTATTATTTACGCAGGATAACAAAAATGTTTCAGTCGCGGGAGAAAATAAAAATCAAAGACACTTCACTCAATGTTCAGCTCAGATACAGCTGATCGGCGGCGATGGCGGATCAGTCGCGTCAGCGGATCGACGGCTTTTAAAGGTTAAAAATCAGTGTTGCCTACCTGCGAATTTAAAATTAACCAAAAATCCGTATACAATCTATTACCAACAGATCTTAAAATGACATTTACTTAAAACTCCTTTAAAAAGATTCATAATACCCATGATAATTTTAAATGTGACTTTAAACTAAACATCATTTTACTAAATGCCTGTTTAAAAAAGTTAATAATACCGGGCATTAGTGAAATTAAATTGTTGTTACAATTAATAATTGCCAGCGTTCTGAATGATCTTAAGCATTAGAAAAGTTATTAACACAATTTGTCCTTCTCCCATGCTTTCGGGTAAAATGAGAACTACGATACTTTTCGTCTTCTACTATTTAAGAGTCTCTAAAAGACTACAGTTAATAAATCATCTACCGAAACAACTACTTTCCTGGCTAGTGCCACGATGAATATTAATGATAGTAGATAATTTGTTAGTTAGTGTTTTTGTGCAGTAATACATACATTCAACCTTAGTAAAAAGTTGTTTCGGTAGATGATTAATTGTAGTCTCTTAGAGACTCTTAAATTGTGAAAGACGAAAAGTATCGTATTTCTCATTTTATTGTATTTTTGTACCAGAAGTCAGGAAATTTTTATTTTATACTTTCGGGTGCTTTGATTTTAATCATCATTAATTGGAATTGCTAACTTTACTGTATGCAGTTTGTGTCTGATAGGAAACTTATAATTAAACTTTTCATTTAGCGATTTTAATCTTTTCACCAAAATATAATATCTCATTATACACTGGAGGAAAAAAAAAATTTCAAACCGCCATAACTCGGTGTATTTTTAATCGATTTTGCTGAATCTTTGAGAGCGAAAAACTTTGAAGTGTCTTCTTTAAAGTCATGCATGCGAACTTAAGCGTAATCCCTTCTGTGACCCTCTAGCAAACATTGTCCAACTTTGACGATGTTTACGGAAATTTTGTCGACTCGATCCACCATAAAGGCATTAAAATTTGATCAATTCCCTATGCAGGACTCAAAGAACAAAGATCCGACGATGATTTGGCACTAAGTTATGGGTGTGCATTTTGAGGTTTTTCGCACATAACTCAGTGACTTTTTAACCAAATTTGATTCTTTCGGGAATAAATCACATTTTGGCTCTACTTTAAGGGGGTGAACTCAGAATGGAATTATCTCTTTTCGAACCCTTCAACCGTCAAACGTCAAACGTTACGAAAAAATAAAACACTAGAGATTTATCAAAAGTCGGCTACTATACAACCGATTTCAACATTCTTTTGAGAAATTAAAAGCAAAAAGTGTCCCCTTTGAGAGGGCTTACCCCCTTCAAACGAAAAAATTATTTTTTTTTTTAAGAAAATGAATTGTGTACAATATGCACGAAGCTGCTAAAAAATTTTGAATCATCAGAATTCAATCAATTTCCAGCAAAGTTTGCAAAAAGTGGAATGTCTACGACCTGTTTAACCAAAGTTGTGCGTGTTTGAAAAAAGAGCATTTTGGGTTTTTTGAGCCAAACTTGGGCACTTTTTAACGAAATTGGACGATCTTTTCAGGGGAAAAAATGAATTTATTGTGCTTAAGACAGTATATTCTTATTGTAAGTTACTCCAATATTCAATTTCCACTCCAATATTAACCCCAAGAAAAAATCACTTTTTTTGGCTAAAAAGACTTACTTTGACCATTGTTAAACGGTTCGAAAAAATATTTGTGAGTTGTTTTATTCTGATGCCAAAAAAATCGTAATTTTTTCTCAAAATTTCGCAAAACACCCAGTTTTTATGATTATAAGGCAAAAAGATGTGACAAACAGAATTATTTTGCATTTTGGTTTTTTACCACCGACGTTATTGGTTTAGTAGTGTGTATTTCCGCCGCGTTTCTGCACAACTTCTTGCAACCTCAGTTGTTCATTTTCTTAAAAAAAATATATTTTTTCGTTTGAAGGGGGGTTTTGCTGTTGATTTCTCAAAAGATCGTCGAAATCGGTTGGATAGTTGGCGAAAATTATGATATGAAATTATGAAAATTACCTAAATATTGACAAATCTTAAGTGTTTCATTTTTTCCGTCAGTGTAATTTGTTTGTTTTTATTGGAGGAATGGAAAAATGGATAAATGGTGGTGAGTAAGACCCACATTTTTTTCCGACCCTACAGAGATCGTTGACCTAAAATAAAGTTTTTTGTAAATGGGGTTCTAAGGTACAAAATGCGATATTCATTATTTCGCGCAAACAATGAATTTTCGTGCATACCTCAAAGAACATGCAAAGATAATTTCATTCGTGAAAACGAAAACAATTTCGTCGAAAAACTTCGGACTTCCGAGTCAAAAAACCACAAAATTCGTTTTTTTTTCCAAACACTCATAACTTTATGCCAAACCGTCGTAGGAACTTTGTTATTTGAGTCTAGCGTAGGTAATTGAATGCCCTTTTGGTGGATCGAGTTGGGACATTTTTTCCAACTCGGTGCACGTTGCCAAAGTTGGGCGTTTATTTTTTGCGCAAAAACGTGTTTTTTTTGTTCGGGGGTTAAAGGGTTTGAAAAAGAAACGTTCCAATCTGAGTTTACTCCCTTAAAGTAGAGCCCAAATGTAATTTTTTCCCGAAAGAAACATCAAATTTGGTTGAAAAGTCACCGAGTTATTTGCGAAAAACCTCAAACTGCACTTTTTTCAAACACCCACAACTTAGTGCCAAATCCTCGTAGGAACTTCGCTTTTTGAGTCCTGCATAGGGAATTGATCAAATTTGAATGCCTTTATGGTGGATCGAGTCGACAAAATTTTTAAAATTCCATAGACATCGTCAAAGTTGGACATGGTTTCCAGAAAAAACGTTTTTTTCACACGGGCGCTAGAGGGGGGCGGAAGGGGTTACGCTTAATTCCGCATGCATGACTTTAAAGAAGATACTTTATAGTTTTTCGCCCTCAAAGATTCATCAAAATCGATTGAAAATACGCCGAGTTTGGCGTTTTGAAAATGGTCGAAATTTCACGAATTTCAAAGTGTTTTATTTTTTTTCTTCAGACTGAAATAGGTGATTGTTATTTGTCGAAACCTGACCCACTGCTATTCATAGAAAGAGAATTTATTTTATTTTAATTATACTTTTTTGTTCGGACCTGTATTAAATTTAAAAAAATTCTTGTGCTGATGAATACTACTCAAAAAACGTTTAATTTAAGGAATCACAAAAGGGGTGATGCCATTTAAAATTTTGGGGTTAGGGTGAATGGCACCCAAGGGGTCATTCACCCCATAACCAAAATATGGTGGTTCTAGTTCCCCCTACCTGTATAACATTTGTACCAAATTGCGTTTTTCTAACTCTTTTATTTTCACGATATTCGCATTGAAAGTTTTCAAATTGACACCCTGTACAAACAAGGTAATGAAATCGATTTGATTAAATCTTGTTTAGGAGCAATTATTATTGAACCATAAAAATAAAAACAATCATTTGCAAATTAATTGGAATGCAATTGTTTTTAGAAAAGAAAACATAATCATTGTGTAGATATAAGCTGTAATGCACCAAGAGCTCTGATAATTACTCGATAATTTTGTGAAAAATTTCCGAAAATGTATTACTTAAAGCAATACATTTGTCAAAATTATAAGTATTTATAATTGCACGTGCATTCGGTAAGATCATTTCTATTTCAGAATTTAAATAAACATATATTGGATCGACTCACTGTTTTGCGTCCCAAAACGCGGCATTTTTCATTAACTATCAAACGGACACATACATAAATATATTGATTTAAATCGATTTAAATTGACATGAAATGATTGAGCCAATAAGCTCCTGAGATGCAATAAGCTACCACAGTTAAGTAAATAGTGTAAACAAACGGTGATTGTCTATTTCAACCCAACAAAATGAACAAATTTTATTGGGAAATAAGATTATTAACGCTATAGATATCTGTTGTAATCGATATTGTAATTTACTGTATGTTCGATAATGGTAATGTAAAGTTGCTAAAACTAAGAACAAAATTAAATATACACGTTTTTATTCACAATATAAAATGTGCAACGCAGTAAAAGCCTCCATCGCAAACACCATTAATGTATATCGAATATCAACGAGCCTTTTAATGTTGATTACAAAACCAATCGATCATGACCAATATGTGTAATATTTCATGTAACAAAAAGTTTGCATTGAATATCCATTATAGTTATAATTATTTCATAAAAATTATTTCAATTTATTTATTCGAATGGTTTGGATTTTAATATTACCTCCACCGTCAAATAATATTTTCAATTTTACGTTCGTAATAAAATAATCGCGGTCGCAATTAGGCTACACAATGGCATTATTTTCAATGAAAATGTGGCAGTAACAATGCATTCCAAAATTGTCGAATTTATTATAGTCGTCTGTAATTAAAATGAATTGTTCAGTTCAATTATTATTACTATTGCAATGTAACAAATATCCTCTTCCATTTTCCGTAATTTTCGAACTTGGTTTATTAAGATTCTAAACCTATTATTTTACAAACTCAATTATACCATTCTACACACTACACTTTAAATAACGCAAATAAACGTTTTGTTTATATTTTAGTTTTTTAGCTTTTCAATTATTGTTTCATATTCTAGTTTTTGAATTTTTTGAATTTTTTGAATTTTCTTAAATTTTAAATTGTACTAAATGAAAGACAGCTAAAACATTGATTAACAGTTTCCCAGAGGACCGATTTGGACCTCTTTGATCTCTTTATAACTGCGCAGTAGATATTGCGGACAAACTGTAGCTATTATAGATAATGATCAATCATACAGTTAAGGTAAGTGATAGGTTATTAACTCAATTCAACAAGACCTTATTGCAATGTTTAGACAGTTGATCTCGTATATACTTATTTATTGATAGCACTTTGGTCTTCTTCACTTACATAGAGAAGAACCCCTGTGCACGAATGAAAATTAACTGGATGCCGTTAGCCATGTCTATTATGCCAAAAAGGGTGTGGCAGTGTCTTATATGCGCAGTTGATTCAGAGTAGTAAACTACTTTTTATTGTTCTTTGTTTTGCTTTTATTTGCTTTTCTGATTGAGAATATTATTATAATAGGGTTTTCAATAAGAACTTGACATTTTTTTAATATCTCGCAAACCATTTGGGATGTATATTAAAACTTTTATTATTGGCTTAAAGTACAATCAATGCAATTATGAATGGAACTCGACTTTGGTCATATGTCCACCAAGAGCACGATTGCAGCGGTCGATTCGTTGAAGCCAATTTTCGATGACACGGCCACACAATTCGACGGAAATGGCCGCTATTTCTCGTTCGATGTTAGCTCTTAGGTCCTCTATTCTCGATATAACAGGTTCACCGAACTTGGACTTATAAGTCGATTATTTCTCCAGCTGTGTGGGATGTGGCACCTTCTTGTTGAAACCACATATCACTGATGTCCAACCGCACCATATAGTCACTTTTTGTGGATGAAGTGATGTTTCATGAAGCACATGAGGGTTTTCAGCACTCCAATAACGCATGTTTTGTTTGTTGACGAAGCCATTCAACCAAAAATGCACTTCATCACTGAAGATGATTTTGCGATGAAAGTCGTCATTTTCGGCTAACATCTCTAGAGCCCATTCTGAGAACATGCGTCGCTTCATATGGTCAAGTGGCTTTAGTTCTTGAGT
Source organism: Ocypus olens (assembly GCA_910593695.2). Lineage (NCBI taxonomy): Eukaryota > Metazoa > Arthropoda > Insecta > Coleoptera > Staphylinidae > Ocypus > Ocypus olens. The sequence continues at coordinate 18,981,518 of OU343056.1, forward strand.
TAACTTGATCTTGTAAGGGTGCAGGCCAATATTTTTTCGCAAAATACGCCATAGTGTGGTCTGACTGATGCCCAATTCTTCAGAACGCTGTGGAATCGACTGATTTGGATCGTTTGCAATAGATGCTTCAACGGCAGCAATATTCTTGGCGCTGCGACCGCTGCGTTGTCTCACTGACAATTAACAGTAAATATGTTGACTCAAATTTTCTCACCAAATTGTGAACTGCTTGTCTACTCGGGAGAGAATTACGACCCAAAATTGGCGTAAGCGCTCTTAAAGTTGCAATCACTGACCCAGAATTTCCGTAGTAATTTTTAATTACTTGTAAACGTTCTTCGTTCGTAAGTCTTTGCATGATGAAAATGTTTCAGTTACTGCGTATTTTGACAGTGAGAGCGCAGTAATTTGTTTAAGGGTGCTTTCACAATAAGAAAACAAAAATGTCAAGTTGCTATTGGAAAAACCCTTTCTAATTATATCGGGTGTGTATAAATTGGCGAATAATCAACACGTGGCAATGTTCTTCCTAAAATTCTGAATAGAAAATGTCGATGAAAAAATGTTCTACTATGCCTCATGGGCCACTAGGGGCCATTTAAAAGAAATGTACATTTGGCAACATAGCATTCGCGAGCTGCCCTGTTTATCAATAATCTCATGGTTCAGAGTAGATAGATAGAGCGGGGTTTACTTAAAGATGCAAGGTAAAACAGATTATAAGTAAGTAAAGTATTTAAAGAGTAAATAGTAAAATCCATTGTAATTGAACAAAACAAAACGAAAATAACACAAAAACACAAATACACTGAAACGTGGGCACTAATACAAACTGATAATAATGAGAAAAGCAGAATTGGCACAAACTTGGAACTAGCAAGTTGGAATGAATTATTTGTGTCAAAGTGAAAGATACAAGTTTGAGATAGAAAGATAGTACACACTGACAAATAATTTTCAAAATAGTCATACTATGGAAATTGCAGGATTTTCTGTAAATTAATAACGAAAAATAACGCATAGTTATTTAACAACTGGATGTTCAAACTTTGAGGACCTCGTGAAGACCGAGGCAGCATGGTACAACATTTTAGAATTTGGAAAGGCTGCTTAGAATTTTTGAAAGAATATCGTCACGTGTAGATTATCCGCCAATTTATACACACCTGATATACTACCAAATAATGCAGACAACATTTAATAGTTACTATTTGGATGCCTTTAATTCATATTACTTTCTGCCCTCCCAAAGAAGTATATTTACTAAAAATGCGTAAAGTCATTGGCAATAAATGACCGTTACGATAAATAGGTAATGTAAAATGATATAACTCTTGTCGTGCTATTGTATATTAATTAAAAGTTAATACCTTCGTTGTACTATTGATTATGACAAGGCAATAATAATGTAAAGGTGGTCTTAACTGTAGTTGAGTTTTATTGTCAAACATTGTGAATATTATAGTGCGCAGTTGTTCATAACATTAATAATAATAATAATAACGGAATTTATTCCAAGGATATGTTAACAAAAACAGCAATGCAATTGCCAACAAAAATGAAATGGTGTCAAAACAACATATATTAATAATTAACTTAAAAGAATGTTAACCACAATCTAACTTAACTAACGTTCAAGTTAAAATAATCGAGTGTGTCAAGTTGGCACCCCAATGAAGAGTTCTGATAGTTCTGAATAGAGTTCTCAATTATTTTTGATGTATCTAGACGTACTATCAACTTTTTAAAAAGAGTTCTGTAAAATTGGGCTGTCAGGAATTTTTTGAAAAATGGGGTGCCAACTTGACACCTTACCCCAACATTGTTATCGAATAGTTCTGAACTAGTTTTAAGATGTGTTTGGGCTAGTACTATAGTTCCTGATACTTTTAAGAAAGAGTTCTGTTGAATTTCCAGAGATAAAAATTTTTAAAGTTGGAAATTCAAAATATTCAAATTCATATTATTCACTTAATATTGGTCGAATCTAAATATTTCATAACAACTATGGATAGAACTCTCAAAGAACTATAGGAAACACTAATCAGAACCATCCGGTACTATCTAAAATATTTTTTTGAAAAAAGTCGCAAAGTAAAAAAAATTGAGAGTTCTAAGAGTTCTGAGTTCATTTTCTATTTCTACTCATTGAGTACAATAATGCTTTCTTCGATACAATCGTGAATTTATAGCATTTTTAAATAAATTTAAAATTTGATAATAGAAAATTTAATTTTGGAAATACCCATTTCCTATCATTTAATCGCAATTTGCCATTAGAGTTTTCGTTAGAACTACCTGAGTACAACCCTTAAGTCAAATCAGAACTCCCAGAACTATAAAAAAAAGTCGGAAAAGAAAAAAAAAATTGAGAGTTCTAGGAGTTCTGAGAGAATTTTATATATCTACTCATTGAGTACAATAATTCTTTGTTATAAACAAATTCAATACAATCATGATTTATGACATTTTTAAATAAATTTAAAATTCGATAATTAAAAATTTAATTTAATTAACACCCATTTCCTGTCATTTAACCGCAATTTGCCATTGGAGTTTGCGTTAGAACTCCTTGAGCACAACCCATAAGTCAAATCAGAACTCCCAGAATGGACTCAATTTTTTTTTTCAAGATTTTTTTTAATAGTTTTGGAAGCTCTGAAATTCATAAAAATTGGGATATACGGCTTTCCAAGGTAGCTGATTAAAACTAAGTAATTACAAATTTTAATCCAATTTGGATCCAATATAATGAACAAAAATGATAAAAATTGAATTTTATAGCAATGGTCATTTTCTCTTAAAATTTCGGATAGGGGCTTTTCAAGTCGCTGAACGAGAATCTGAAATTAAGAATTCACAAAACAAAATGGCGGATCCAATATAATAAAGTAATTATTTAAAGTGAAACTGTTGGAGGATCAGTTATTCTTAATATACAATTCAAAATGAAACAAGTAAATAAGAGGCGGCCTTAATTGGCAAATTCTGTGATATTACTTCAAACCCGTTATTTTTGAATTGTATTTAACCATCCAACGAACGTAATTATTTTTGCCACATACACTAAAGCCCCTCACGTAACCATATATAAGAGGTCAAAATCGTTATAACTTAATTAGTGCGGTGTTCGTCAGTTGAAGTACAGTTACGTATAAGTTTTTCTATTATTTGCTTTTTACATATTAATAATGTTCTCCTAAAATCATTTCAAAGATTAGCTATACTGATGAGAGGTAAACCTCGAAACGCATTTATAGATAGCCAACATTAATAATTCAATTCTGTTATACTTATATCTTAATTAATTCTATCTATTTAGGGTTTTTGTGCAGTAGTAAATACATTCAACCTTGTGTTATTTTAATATCTTTGATATTTTCAACACACAAATTATCTATTGTATCATTCAACATTCGTCGTCGTACTAGCCAGGAAAGTAGTTGTTTCGGTAGATGATTTGTTAATTGTAGTCTCTTAGAGACTCTTAAATTGTGGAAGACGAAAATTTTCGTATTTCTCATTTTGTTTGATTTTTCCACAAGGAGTCAGGGAATTTTTCTTATATTTATAAATATTGGTTTACGTGTATAATTTAAGCGAAGCCTAAAGGGCGTTCTTTTTTTGGTGAATTCGCCATTGTGTTTTTTTTTTATTCTCAAGTTGAGATTCACTCAGCGACCTCAAATAACCCTATATCCGCGTTTCATTAAAAAATGACAATTTTTATAATTTTAGTCCGCCATACTTGATCCGCCATGTTGTTTTTGGAATTTTTAATTTCAGTTTATTATTCAGCGACCTCAAAAAACCCGATATACACATTTAAATACAATTCGAATAACGCCGTAATATTTTGGCAACAAATTCGGCATTTGAAACCAATGTGCTATGGTGACATAAAGGCTTTGTAAAAAGAGCAGCTGCAACTCGCTGCAGACAAATTAAATAAGTTAACGTCCTACATGCTCGAAGGAACACATTTTGATATATTATCAGTAAGGGTTCGTGGGGGAAATTAGTTAGAAGTTTATAAAACAAATAAATAAAATCGAAAATTTGAATATTGTTTTTGCAAGTCGCACAGCTTATATATTTCGAATTGTATTGTTTAAAACTGAATGAAAATATAGTACATACCTTGTCCTTGAAATTCCATTGTAAAACAATCATGAAAAATTTAGAGAAATAAATAAATTGCTGGTGACGTACTGATAACACAATTGTGCTCTAGCGACGAACTGTCACTTTGGATGTCTAAAATCAAAAGACTGTTCTATTTTACAGGTTCGATTTTGATACCTACATTAACTAAGAGTATTTATTAAGTAGTAAGCAAAATTATATGCAGTAATGTTGACATAAATATTTTCGAATTATGACCGCTGCAGGAACCACTGTGTAGCGGCTGCTTGTGGATGTTCGGCGAGGAGGCTACGGAAGAAAGTTTGACCAAAACAGTTGCGACATATTTGCTTCTTCTATAATCATCTAACATCTATAAATTAAAGGTAGGATGAGTTTACTACACACCCAGATATAACCTTAAAAGAGCAGAATTATATTACAGCACGTGACTGTGGTTATTACAATGCAAAGCACAAATACAGGTAATCTAGAATAACAAAATCCTAATTACGAACTGGAACTATAATTCTGACGGTAAACCCACTTACAGGCCAACAGATTAAAACATATTCTTGACTTGCATGCCTGGATTAATATCATTAAATTTCATTAAGGTGCAAGATAATTTTAACGTCGAGTCAGTAATACTGACGCGAAGTGAAAAAAAAATTATCAGTAAAAAAGCGTGACCTATATTCGTAAATAATACCTTAAACTGGGAAGGTTGCAGAACTGCACTCAAAAAATATAAAATTAAGTGCTGAAAATCTTAAAATAACGGAACAACTAGACGAAGAAGCAGAAATACCAATTGAAACTGATCAGGTTATTCAACTAAAAATGACAACATTTATTAACGTGATGTGTCTCAAATTGAAGTACATGAAGTAGAAAAGTATTTTTAGGTAATTTCAAAAATGTATTCACAAAATCTTGAGTAACCAAATTAAGCGTAAACAAAAGAATCAAGTTATCAAATAATAATGATGAAAATAGATAAGATCAATCAAAACTAGGCAAGAAGCTGCATATTTCAACAACAGGAACATAAACAACATAATCAAAGATAACAACTACTCTAAATAAATCAGAAAAATGGTCAACGAAAAAGGACAAGCAAGATAAAAATTGCAACAAAGTCCAATAGATAAAACTTACGATATGAAATACCTGAACTTGAGGGACCTTTAAGGAAATGTAGAAAAAGGCTACTCAATGTTACAAACCATCAAAAGCATTAAAAGACATATTAATTATTGCTGGCAATTTTATTGTTTTTAAAGCAACCGGTATCTTGCCAATCAGACCGGACAGCAGATAGCGATATGCAAATGCACAACGCTGTTGGTTATTGATGCTATACATGTGCAGATGGCTGTCTATTTACATGTGTACCACCAATTAGTTACGATATAAGTGTTCGTGACAACAAACAAAATGCAAAACCCTTATAATGGTCTCAACAAGAGAAGTGGACCAGGATAATTAAATAAATTACAGGAGAGATTCTGAAGTAGTTGCCAAAGGAGAAGATGGCAATGTTATAGTTAATTTTAGGTGTATTAATTTAGGTATAGTCACTTTATTTTTAATTTGATAGGAATCTGTGGTAGACCAGAGAAATCTTCGGATTTTATCTGAAGTTTTTCCTTTTGATCCCCTTTTACTGTAACGGTGGTTTTTGTAATCTGTTAATTTTGTTATTGTAAATTAGAGTGGTCAATAAATATAATAATTATTATTATTATCAGTTGAGGTAGATGTAGTGTTTTCTCTACGTACTTTAAAATAATTGTAGAGCAATTTTAATAGCATTAACATTTTCAACTATTTCTTTGAGAAACATTTGAATTGTCTGACTGTCATATTGTCTGTTTGAATTAAATTCTATTTTTGCTGGTAGTATATAGTATATTGTACAACGAGCATATAATGATAGCTATTAAACACGAGAACGATGTTTGCGGAACGAGCCGATAGGCGAGTGGAGCAAGTCGTTCGAGTGATCAATGGCCATTATATGCGAGTTGTACACTATATTTTGTCCACGACAATATAATACTTTTGTTTTTTTTTTATTAAGAAGTTATATAAATAGGAATAGTATTTATTTTTAACATTAATTTAATGCAATACAATATTATTTAGTAATATTAAATGTAATATTTGAACAATTTGTTAAATTAATTGCAGGAATAGAATTGATATCAAAACTAAGATTTTGATTATTTGTTGAAATATTGTGATTGCATTGATAGGTTTGGTGTGTATTGTCAATGGAATTATTCATTTGTATTAAGGTAGATATTTTTTTAGCTGTGTCTGTTTTATTTTTAATGGAGTCGTCTATATAGCCTTCTGCTACTGCTGTCGACTTCCATCCGCCGTGTCGTTTCAAGGCCGTTATATCCGCACCAGCATCAACAAGCAGCGTTGCAGAAGATCTGCGGAAACTGTGTCCAGTATATTTTTCTGAGTTCGGCAATTGCAAGAATGTAGCAATGTCCTTTCCCATTTTAGTAAATTTATTAATTCCTATTCTTTGGGCGGTGCATTTGCCATTTTGATAATTTAGAAAAAATATGTTTGTTGTAATGTGAGATGGGCGGCTATTAATGTAGTTTTTACAAATTTTATAAAAATTATCGGTGACTGTAAACTTTCGAGTGATTTTTGTCTTTGTATTGCGCACATTTACTAAAAAAGCTGATCCAAGATCTTGCAAATCATTCGTTTTCATGCAATACATTTCATTAGCCCGACAAGCACCCATTACTCCCATTATTAATGCAACCTTAAAGAAAGAAATGAATGATTTTTGGAGAGAAAATTATTTAAATCTTACCTTTGTTGCCAGGTATTTATCATCAGAGGCTTTAATAATAAAATCATTGACATTTTCTGGAGAAAACGTGCTGGCTTTTTTGGGTTGAAATCCTTCAGATTTTCGTTTTAGCAATGCTCGCAATTTCATATAATTTTCTATATGTATTCCATGATAAATGTTGATCGTACTCCTAAGCATTGAATAATTGGACCATAATGTTGAGGGTTTATATTTTATGGATAGTTCCGTAAAATACACCAATAAAACAGCTTCCGAGAAGGAATTGGTTTTCTTTTCCCTTTTCCATTCCAAAAATGATTCATACGCCGCTAAATATGTTTTTCTTGATTTTTCGGGCAATAAGTTTAATGCAATTTCTGCAGTATCTTTTATATTTGGCGGTGTTAAAGAAATCTCGTTATCACTGTCGTTCTCCATTTATCTTCTAATTTTTGATATTAAACCACTTCAAAACTCTCTTATAATGTAAATGATTTTGACGTTTCAATTTATTTATATGTATGACACTTTGCGGACTACTAGATAAAATTTTGAAAATGATAGTAAACAGTGAATAATGATTAATCACTGACTGTAGTGAATAATGAATATACTTATAATTGAAGAAACACAAATACAATGAGTATATTATAAGATAGTCGTGGACAAAAGATGTTATTCATGAATAAGCAGCACGTTAGCGATTTGTGCGACTATGATGAGTGGGCTGGTAGTCCCCCAGATCCCCAGATACAGAAGAGGCCACGAATATTGCCAGTGAAGTCAAGGGACAGTTATAAGAATGCGCAAATAGTAGTTTATAACTTAACTTTCTCAGCGTCAATTAATGACGTGATGTCATACCGTTATTCTAACGTTCTCATTTTCAGACAGACTATAAATACAACTTTAAACGGTGTGTATTAGGGCTCAACGTTAACTCCGTTTTCCTTTTAAACGTTTAAACGTTTAAACGTGTAAACGTTTACCCTTTATTTGTAACAATTAATAAACGCCTCTTGTAATCCACCAATCAAAATACAGATTTTTGTTTACATCTCCTAACAACGTCACTTTTACCAGCGAATATAGAACATTCTATAATCGCTGGTGAAGGTCCATGTTCCTTTTTAAAAATATCTTAGTAGGTTGTCAAATTTGACGTTCCTCGCACAGTAACAAGTACGTCAAAACCTATCGACCTAATTAAAATGTGTAATAATAATACGCGTTTTGGTAGTGCGAATGTAGTTAAATGTACCGAAGTCCAGTAATTATTGCAGAAAATCGATTTGGAAACAATTCAATCAATTTTGCAAAACACGAAATTATGTTCTCTCTGGATCGACGTCTTCGAGTGAACTCGGGAGTATTTTGACTGATTGGGGGTTCAACATGAAGAAAGAAAACGGCGACGACTACAAAGAAGGTGTTGTAAAGACTATGTAGGACGTGGTAACGAAGAGAATCCAGGAAAAATATTACAACGAATTTAATCGACCAATGGATCCATTTAATGACCTAGAATTTAAAGAAGTACGAAACGCACGTGATATCAAAAGGAAAATGCTGCAATCAAACCGAGATAAAAGAAAAGTAAGTTCACTATCCCTGAGCAAAACAAACATTTACAATATGATGAATATATGGGATGAAGAGACTCCTGAAGGTCTTCAAAAACGCTTTTATCATATTGCTGCGTATGAACTTGCGTGGAGGGGTGGAGAAGCAGCCAAATGTACCATATATTTTTTTAAAGAAGAAATTAACGCAGATAACAGTTTAAACAACAGAATTGAATATAATCGAGTGTTTTCAAAAACTTGTCAAGGAGGTTCTCGAAAATATGCAGATAGCAATTGGCTTGCCTCTAATTCGTCAAATCTACCATTTTACTCAGTCAGATTGTTTAGAAAACTATTAGAAAAAAGAAACACTAATATTACTACAGAAAGATTATTTTTGACTGTTAATCCATTTTGGAACACATCCTGCTTCAGTCTGGTATAAAAATATGCCAATAGGAATAAATGAATTGGGAAAATGGACCAGTCTGCTGAAAAGATTGGATTAATTATAAAAAACAACAAAATCACCTATCATTCAAACAGATCAAGTGCCGTATCCAACTTCATTAAAGCTGGTGTTGGGGGACAGCAAGTATTGAAAATGACAGGACATGCAAATGCAAAATCACTCAAACCTTACCTACAATTGGACACAGAGCACCATGCCAATTTACTAGCCAATCTAAGGTCAAAGCCAACAACGAGCGTCGCTAGTTGTAGTGGAAATGCCACAACTATCGAAAATCAGACAAGATTAATATCACAGTCCGAGCAAATCTCTACCAATCTAATTAAGGGCCGCTTTTACAATAGTCGGTTAAATTAAGGTTAACACTATCTCCGGATTAAATGCGAAAATACGCTTTTACAATGCCTAGTTAAAGCAAGGTTAGGGTTAAAAAGCAGATAATTCGCAGTTATCTTATCCGGTGCTTGGAGCAGCAGATAAACCTCGGTTAACTCGCAGGCAATGCGCACAGCAAGCACACGCACCATACCGGCATTATAGCGATCTTCAATCGGTATTACATGCAGGGGCCGTTAGAGGGCGACACACTAGTTTCTAAAAAAACATACATTCTTGCATATTTCTAGGTGGAATATTGAAAAGAAGCTCGAGGGGGTCAAGGGTCGCATCAATGATTACAAACACAACTTTCTAACCTTTCCGCAAGCGAAACGAAAAATGCCCATTCTATAAACTGCGCAACCGCATGTATCCGCAATGCTGCCAACGTTGGCGTTTCGGGAGAAAATCTATCTAAGCGTTTGTAAAAGGCAGCGTGCGTTAACTGACAGATAAACGATGGGATTAGTTAAAGAGGGTATAAGTTAACCATCATTTATCCGACGATTGTAAAAGCGGCCCTAAGTGTTATATTAGAGTCGTTTATTAATCTCCCTAAAATAAACTCGATGTTATTTTTTCTCTTGGATATAGATGCTATTATTGCACTCAGTTTGGTTTTCACTTGGTAAAAACACTCGAATCAAGGGACAAAGAAAAAATCTCTCCAGCGCTACGCGCTGTCGTGATTTTTTCATGCCCTTGATTCTCGTGTTTTTACCGTGACAACCAAACGTTCGTGTCTATATCCGAGAAAAAAATAACCTCCTGTTTATTTACCCCTGAATAAAACAAGTTTAGCTTAATAAACGTTTACAACACGTTTAGCTTAATAAACGTTTACAACACGTTTAATCCGAATAAACGTTTACACGTTTAGCTTAATAAACGTTTACAACACGTTTAGCCTAATAAACGTTTACAACACATTTAGCTTAGTAAATGTTTACAGCCCGTAAACTAGAAACAATTTCTCATATTTTTATAATCCATTTAGGGGTCCAAAAGTCATATCTCGGCGTTTCGTAAGATTACCTATATTTGTATACATTCCATTGAAACAAAAACCAACTGGTCTATAGGGGGTTGGACCCTTCCAAGTTCGGATGCCGACGTTTCGGACGGTTTTCGAGAAACTATTTATGTATTAAGGTGTCCCAAATAATAATTATTTATTCATTTTTTCCGATACTTCGAAACAGATATTTGCAGGGTGGGTTATACATTTCTATATTAAACGATTTTCGTCAACACGTTTAAACGAAGAAAACAAATCCGTTTAAACGTATACACGTGTAAACGTGAATATCCGTTACGCTACACAAACAACGAGGAATAAAACCTAAAACCCCAGAAGAGTGACATCATTAGTTTTGGGAGGTGAAAAGCTACTCAAAAATTAAATAAAAAATCCAGGTCCGTATATAAAAAAAAATAAGTATATGTTGGTATCTAAATAACGAAAATTTGCATTTAAAAAATAAAATTATTTCCCGGAAGAGCTCACAAAAGTGATCTTGGTTTTTCAAAATAACCAGTAATAAACTCGTAAAAAATAAAAACCAAAATTGACTATTTCGGTTTTTACTGAATATCTCCGGAAGTAGTCGAAATATTACAAATTTCTTTTCAACAAATTGTTCAGAATTAAAATACGCAACTTTGTCTTTGTCCCTACCAGTTCTCTATCTCTTATAGTCACCCATATAGAAATGCTAATGCATCGAATCGAAACACTCTGTATGTACATATTCATATTTATATCGTCATTATAATAATAAATGGTATTGACCTTGCAAGGTTAAAACTATAATCACCACATAACCAACCGTGTGCGATATCAACAAATTTCAGGAAATAATAATTTCAAAACATAATATACTGTAATGGCTTACAGGAATAATCAAGTGAAATGATTGTACCTTTGGCGGTCTGGACATTCTTGCAACTGCCTTCTAAAATCGCACACTCGAATCCCACACGAGAAATTGCTGTTCAGGTCCATGATTGTTTAATGGTCGGTAAATTGCATTATTAGGATACCAAAACAAAAGTTTATAAAACAAGCCACGACAGTACGTCCTCTAAAAAAAAAACGATGGGATGAGATAAAGAACTCTATGAAACAAGTCTCATTCTATTCACTCGCCATTTGTATCTTCTACATCAGCGGTCTCGAAAGAGAGGTGCGCGCACCTTGAAGTTGCGTAAGACTATTCTAGGGAGTGGCCCATTCTAGGGAGTGACCCAGAAGATAACAATATTTAAAAATTTATTATTTTTTTGCGGCCTCTGTCGCACCAGTCGGTTCCTATTTCTACACACCCATTTTCATTCCCGATGTGGCAATTTATTAGACGACTACCCTTTTCTGAGGGGCTTTTTAATCCTACAGATAAATTTTCCACAAATTCCTGACGTTGCGATATACTGTAGTATCCTTCCAAATGTAATTTGTTGTATGGCCAAGTCTCGTCTAAATAATAGATGATGCATCCCTCTTGTCTAAATTGTTTTATTTTAGTTAAATACTTTCTTCTCCAATCAATAATTTCATCCTTTTCAATTAGCATACTATTTTCACCTCTGCCCTTTTCTCCCAAACAAATTGTGTGATTTCAGAATTCCCGTCTTATCTATCTTAGAAACAATTTGAAACATGGTTTTCTCTGAAATTCCTACGTCTGCCGAGGCAAGTCGTATGGCTTCAGTTTTCATTGAACCGAATTTATATTTTAAAGAGATGTCGTAGGCCATTAATCGCTGCCCACTTCGAATAGATTTTCCCTGCGGGTTTTTAATAACTTTCATTGCACTCGTCGACGGAACTTCGTTATCGGACATGGTACAAATATAAAAGTCAAGAAACAACACAGAACAATAAGAAAAAAACACGAAACAACACAAAACAGCAACACGTGAACGGATATAATGACGGACGCAGACAGACAGAATGTTACACTTATGCCAACTATCAAAATGACAAAGATCACTAGACAAAATAAAGATGGAGAATAGAATGTGTCCGGTGTGAGTTTTCCCACAATTTCAACCAATCACTGAACAATGTCAAATTGGTCCCATCTTTCCTTGACTGTAATCTTACGAAAAATAGACTATAGTTAGAATGTGGGATATCTTACTGAAACACCCTGTAGTAGTAGACTAGTTGTAATTATTTTACTGGGTTTAGTCTAATTATACCACTATTGAGCAGTCCTTAATCTATGCAAATGTCACTACGTAATTACATGGATAATTATAGACATTTATAGGAAGTGTGCAATTTATTTCCTGCGATCATTATACCATTAACATTTTTAGGAAATAATAGCAACGAAATTATTGAAATCTAAATAATTGGTTAATTATAATAACTCGTGATCAATTAGTTCAGGCAGTACTTAGTATTACGTTAAATGTTGTCAAAATATTGATCGGCATTGCCAAGGCCATGGTAATATTAAAAATTGCCGTTTTACGTTATTTGTAATAAATTATGAATTCGTTTATTTTTAAATTGATTCATGTTTACTTTAAATTTATAGATTTACATGGATTCTGGTCAGAGTAATTTATTTAAACTTAATTACAATCGAAACAACTCGATCAAGTATATACAGGGTGTCCCAATAGTCTGAGCTGGCAAGATTGTGCCCACACTAAAAGCTGTAAGAAAAATCTGTTGATGGATTATCATAAATCGTGTCTGCGTGCATGTTCCAAACATAGTTTCATGTAATTTTTGAGTTACACATCAAAGTTGTATTTGCTTTAATGGAACACATAGTATTTTATCCAATATTTAGATAGACCATTTCAAAAGCAACAATTATTCTTGGAGGTTTTATTCGTTAAATGTTTAGTTATTTACTCTTTTATATGAAAACAGACCAAAGTTTAAAGAGTCACACCTCCGCCATTTTGATAGAATCTATTCCTTTTATTAGGTTAAAAAAATTCTATTCCCGCAGCTTTTAAAGAATGTAGTGATATATTTATACGGGGTGTTCCAAAACGCAAAATGTACATTTTCTCATTTTTTTTAAATGTACCTATTTTTATGATATTTAATTTCCTTTTTATAAGCTTTCATTTAATACTAAGTTTGTATGGGTTTTGTATTACAGTTATTGTATTTAATTTAACACTTTTTTACGTTCTTACAGAAAATAATTTTATGTTTCAAACCCGATATTTGATTATTTAGATACCCACAGTCAATTGAAGCTTTAAAAAAATGACTTTGAAACATTATAAAGCGGTGGGTAAAATCGGTTGGTTATTTATGGGCAATTATGTGGCAAAAACGTGTGCAAAAAAAGTGCAAAAGCGTTCGTAATAAATATAGCAACTTCATTTCTGCATGAAAAAAAATACTATATTCATGAAGGGTAATACACACCGCCTTTGATCCCTTCCTGCTGCTAGAGAGAATGTAAAAATACGCAAAACAATGAATCAATATTTTTTTCCAAACAGGGCAACCTGTATACATTGCATTTTAAATTAAAAAATTATGATGTTAATTGACTTTTCAAGTTCAATCCATGTCAACTTTGTAATCTTGAACTACCCATTGTGATATGTTAAACAAAAGGAGATTCAATAATTTGAAAAAACAAAAAAATCAGAACAAGTTAAAAGATTGTATTCCGTTGGGACGGCCGTTGATGTAGTGGCTAGAGCGTCTGTTGCATCACGAGTCGATTGGGTTCGATTCCCAGTCCGAGCGGAACATTTTTCGGATCGAGAAATATCCGCTCGGGACCGTGGTCGTTATATTTGTACTTCATGAAATTTCTATTATACATATGTATATTTACAAAACAAAGGCGGTGGCAGATGGCCTTGTAGCCGTTGACAATTTCCCTGATCATTCACTCTCGCAGTTCCATCCACGTCCTTAAAAAAAAGTATTCAGTCGGAAAACAACAATTTAATGTAGTTTAAAGTGGGCTCCATTTACTGACAGGCAATAGGTAAGCCGCCCTCGAAACTTTCCAAACTAATATTAAATTTTCTGTGTAAAAAGAAAAACTTGTATGTATTCTGAATTAAAAAAAACTCACATGTATTACCAATTCAGTTGAAATTTAATTTCTGTAGAGTATTATGTATCGATTAAGTGAGAAGCCGAGAACAGAAATGTTAATATTTCTGGCACATCGCAAAAGGACCTATGAAGAGGGATACAAGCATTAGTCGAATGAATAATAGTTTATTACGTAACAAGAGTTGTAAATAGCAAATTACGCGCAAGTGAAAAAGATTGCGTACGAACCGCGTACCGGCGAGTAATGCAATTTCACGAGCGCGTAATTGCGTTACAACTCGAGTTATGTACTATACTTCATCTACGACCACACTCAACTTACTTTATGTTTGATTATCCAGTCCATGAACGTTCCTTAAAAATTCTTATATCGCGAGCCTTAGTAGGGAGACAATTTTTGGCCGCTTATTTGATAATTTTCGCTGTTACTGGGCATTATTTATCTTGCAAAGATTGAAAAGAGTTTCGTTAACAATGGTTATGTACGTCATTATTTGGTACTTACTTCTAGATATTTGAATGAGAATGTACGGAATAGCGAAGTGATGTTTCACAATCACGGACTACTATATTTAATAATAATGTACTAATCATGGTGATGGTTGTGACCGTTACTACGTGGTAATTCATTATAAAATCACTGAATAAAACACTTACTATGTTTTTTACCACAATTTATTTGATGTATGTACAAATATTTCATATATTATATACTGTCATTATCACGTGAAACAATTAATGGAAGACGTTACATTTATATCGGTACGAAAATAGGGTGAGGGTAACAAAATGGTTTACAGTGGACAGGTGCAAAAACATAATTAAGAGATTAAAGAATTTTGAAAAGCGGTGAGTACATTAGATCGGTCTGCTCGTTCAACAGATTAACGAGGGGATTATTGCTAAGTCTAAAAATTTCGGCGGATTCAAGGAAGTTAAGCTTTGTACCTTTTGTACAGTTGTGTAAAATTTTCATGTTTTGGATTTCGGGGAATGAATGTTTACATTCTAAAGAATGGTTAGAGAATGAACTGGAATTTTGATTTAATCTAAAGGCGCGGAATTGTTCAGAATATCTTTTTTCAAAACTACGACCGGTTTGTCCTACATATACACTATTGCATTCGGAACAAGAAATTTCGTAAACACCTGATTTCTTTAAGGGATTGATTTTATCTTTTGCATTGAATAATATGTTAGATAATTTGCAGCTAGGTTTAAACGCGATTTGATGGTTTTGTTTGCGGAGAATGTGAGCTATTTTTTCGGTAGTTTCACCATAATATGTTAGGGAAATGAATGGGTCTTTGTTCGAATTTTCCTCTCTAGGATAAATGTGGGTCATTGTAATTTGATATCGTTTTTTGTTAATTAAATTTTGAATAAGTTTGACTGGATAACCATTACTTTTTGCAATGTCTAAAATTTTGTTCAGTTCTATGGCTTGATTGTTAGGAGATAATGGAATTGAAAAAGCTCGGTGTATCATTGAATGGTAAGCAGCTAATTTATGCGACATTGGGTGATTGGAGTTATATGGGATAGTGGAATTTACGTTGGTGGGTTTTCTATATACAGGGTTGGGCATATGTGTCGGAACACCTGATTTCTGGCTAAACGTCTGTTGTTTTCTTATTACTTTTAAAAGAAATGTTTATGGCTTTATTTATTCTATTCAGTGACGTACTTTGATTTTCAACAGCTGCTCTATTTTTGGAGATATGACGTCATCAGCATTTTTTTTAAATAGATCACCCTGTATATTTTTACATTTTCGAATAGACACTTTTCCAACAATTACAATGATATATGATTTGGTGGGTGTGCGACTTGTGGTTTTCTAAATATTAAATAAAATAATTCAATCCGTCACAAGTTGACTTTTATCTTTTTTCCACGGCTTTCTGATAAAACATTTGTGTGTTTTTTTTTACTGTCACTGACAGATAGTTTCCGTGTTAAATATTAACATTGCTGTTCAATTATGGGCGAACTAAGTGAACGTGAAAGAATTACGTTGTTAATGATGGTTGGTTTTGGAGATAGGCAGAGATCTCTACAAGATGCATGCAATATTTTTAATGCAACATTCCCTGATAGAAATTCTCATATTTCAAAATCAACCGTTTCAAGGGTTGTGCAAAAGTTTCACGAAATATATTTCAGCAAATTATTCCGGCATTAATTCGGTTATTTCCAAACGAGCTAAATCCCGAACTATTGTCAGATGGTATTTGGTATCAGCAAGATGGAGCTCCGCCTCATTACGGAATTAACGTGCGTCAATATCTAAATGAAATATTTCCACAGAGATGGACATATTGAATGGCCACCACGATCACCTGATTTAAGTCCTCTGGACTACTTTCTTTGGGGCCATTTAAAATCTGTGGTGTACAAGTCCAAACCTCAGTCGTTAGAAGAGTTGGAAGAAATACCACTGCAGACTATTCAAAACTCTTTAAAAGCCTTCGTTGATCGTTTAGGCTATTGTCAGGCTACTGAAGGTTACCATTTTGAACATTTATTATGATTTTTTTTTCTTAATATTAAATGCTCAATATTTAGTAATAAAAATTTCATTTTCCATTATTTTATTTAATATTTAGAAAACCACAAGTCGCACACCCACCAAACCCTATATCATTGTAATTGTTGGAAAAGCATCTATTCGAAAATGTAAAAATATACAGTGTGATCCATTTAAAAAAATTGCTGATGACATCTTACCTCGAAAAATAGAGCAGCTGTTGAAAATTAAAGTATGTCACTGAATAGAATAAATAAACCAATAAACATTTCTTTTAAAAGTAATAAGCAATCAATAGACGTTTAGCCAGAAATCAGGTGTTCCGACACATATGCCCAACCCTGTATATCAAATTCAATTTTGTTATTATTATGGATCAAGGTCAGGTCTAAAAAGTTAATTTGATTATTTTGTTCACGTTCCAGTGTGAATTTAATTTTGGGGTGTATATTATTAATTAAGTTTAAAAATTGATCTAATTGACGCAGGGTACCACTGAAACAGGCAATAATATCATCTACATATCGATGCCAAAATGATATATGTTTTTTTGTGAAATCTAACTTAAAAATGTTCTAAATGTGCCATGAATAATTCTGCTAATAGGGGGCTCAACGTCTTCCATTAATTGTTTCACTTGATAATGACAGTAAAACGTCGAAACTTAAGTCGTGATATGTATGTATATGAAATATTTGTACATACATCAAATAAATTGTGGTAAAAAACATAGTAAGTGTTTTATTCAGTGATTTTTTAATAATGTACTAACGCGACGCTCTCAACCAATAAAAAAAACGTAAACGAAACGCACATGTGTGTTATGTTAACACACATGTACCTTTCATTTACAAACAGGCTGTAACATACGTGGGTATTATGGTGTACTTACACAGTCCGCGAATTGTACAATAATGGGCCTTTACAGTAGTGGTCGTAGATAAAAAAATTTAACACACTTCTCCAAAATTTTGCAGACAATAATCAGAGAAGCAACTTTTTTTTTATTCAACCTATTTTAATTATGATCAATTATGATTGAATTTCTTAATGAATTACCTTTTAGTTAAGGTAGCACAATGGGTAGACTCCCTTTGAAAAATAAATTGATATGGATTGAAGCAGGGGGAACAAACCTTGAACTTCAAGAGTGCTTTATTATTTGCATTTTCTAAATTAAACATTTACATTAATTTTCTTGAAAAATTATGTTTACAAAAGTTATAGTCTTGCTGCAACACTTTCTATAAGCACTGTTATTTATAACTATACGTTATATATCAAGGGAGAGAAATGCTTGATTTTTCCTGAGGTGCAAATTTATTCCCGAGGGCGATAACCTGAGGAATACAACGCAACAAGGGAAAAATAACATTCTCTGCCTAAATATACAGTGTCCGCCAAAAAAACCGTATACACACTTTGAGGAACCAAAACAACTTAATTATTATGTGTTTGTTTTTCATTTAAATACTGATCATTCTTGAAGTGTTGTTATCAGTTAAGCACATAGTTACTGTAGATGTTCAAAATATTGATTGGTGGCTAGACACCTAAAGAAACGACGAGTGGTCAATTTTTCAATGGAGTTCGCTGCACATGCCGCTGTAAACTTTCCACTTTGCAACTTTCAGATTTCGGCGTATATCTATACTGCTAATCTCTACTTCACGTGCACATTACATAGCAGGTCTCTTACGCGGTCTTCTCGATCTTCCTTTATGAGTATCACAAATATTACATGCGCCTCAAACTTGTCAATAGGCGCGTTCATCAGACAAAACAGTTAGGAATTTACTGCCAACCGTTGGGGAATTTTCTGATGAACGCACTGTTGATCGTGAACAAGTTCGTCCAGCGGTCGCCATTTTCCCAAGCGTACAAATTAGACCGATTGGTGTTAGAATTAAGTGTTGGAGTTGTCGAAGTCATGGAAATTACAAAAGTCTTACGATAAAAATATAATTTATTATGTAACTGAAATTGAGAAAATGTACAAATTGCTGGTAAGTAAAAAAGTAAATGGTTTTGTGTAAATAGCTTAATTTATATTATATTAAAAGTACACAAACAAAGCACTGCAATCAGAATGGCCGAAGTAGCGTTCATCAAATACCAACATTCAGTGTAAATGAAAATAAACATGTCCTCTAAATCGGTGTTTCCCAACGTGGGGCCTACGCCACACACGGGGGCAATTTGATTGTTAAGGGGGGCAATTCGAAAATGGACTCAACATGAGTTTTTAATTGATCATATATGTATTTGTTAAAATGAATGGTGCAAGCAAGAAAAAAATTCGTCAATATTCGGAGGAATATTTAAAATGTGGGTTCAAACCCGCTGTCCACGATACTTTCACACTTAAAAAAAATAGAAAAGAGAACAACAATAAAGTCTCTATTTACTGTTCATACTTCAACTCATAATCGTATTGTTGAGGCTAGTTATCAAATTTCTTTATGCATCGCTAAATCTGAAAAAAAAACATACTATAGGAGAGAATTTAATAAAACCGTCAATACCAGCATTTCTTAAAACGGTTCTTGAAAAAGATGACAAAGATGTTATAGCTATGCCACTAACAATACTGTTAGCAGAATAGACCAAATAAGTAAAGATATTGAGAAACAACTTATTGAAAAGCTGAAAACAAGAAAATTCTCAGTACAAATGGATGAATCAACTTTGAGAGACACTGAGGCAGTATTGATAACTTACGTAAGATATATTGATAAAGGGCATTTTGCTGTAGAAATGTTGTTCTGTAAAAGATTAGAAAGCACCACTACCATATAATATAAAAAAAACTACTTAGATGTCAATAATATACCAATAAAAAAAAACATCTTGTCCTGCAGATGGTGCTCCTATTATGATGGGCAAGAAACATGGCTGCTTAAAATTGATGAAAGAATCTAGAAGATTCTTGTGCATTGTGTTATTCGTAGGGAAAACTTGGTAGCTAAAAACATCTCGCCTGTACTAAATGTAGTACTATATAGTAATAAAGTGTATCAATGCTATTAAAGCTAATGCCAAATGTGAGCGTCTCTTCAAGCTATTTTGCGAAGAACAAAATGCGGACCATGTGAGACTTTTACTTCAAACTAAAAAACCTGAACTAACCTGAAATGAAGTATCTGTTAACAATAGTTTGTAAAGCATTTGTGAGGTATTTAGCCGATATAATTGAAAAACTAAATGTATTAAATAAGCAACTTCAAAGAACAAATAAAACTCTTGTCGATGCATAAGTGAAGATATTTGGTTTCATTACCCTTATTGACTTATGTCAGAAATATATTAATAAAAACTTTCAACTGTTTCATTGGCTCCAAAAATGTGAAGTAAATGATACCGCTATACTTGTTATTGTCGATCATCCGAAAATTCTATCCGCTAATTTAAAAGAAAGATAAATGCAATAAAACGAAATGTGTATTCATCTAATGCTTTCTGCAACAAGTAAGGTTATTCCCAATTTGTTTAAAAGAAAGATTTTCTGATTTAAAACAAATTGATTTTCCAAGATGGATGATGTAGCCAATGTTAGTAGATTTGTCTGATATATCAAATATGCAGTATCAAGAAGAACTGGCAGAAATGCAAAATGAGTTAAAATCAATTTATTTAATATAAAAGGAGCGATGGCATGGCTTTGTGAAGAAACAAAAATCAAATGCCCAAATTCAACCAAATGTGCAAGAAAACTGTTATTGCCGTTTCCATTTTCATATTTAGCTGAATGTGGATTTAGTGCTGCAAAGGATTTACTGGTAAAAAAGAAATCGTCTGGATATAACATAACGGGAAGACTTGAGACTGAAGCTAACCAAATCGAAACCTAACATAAAATCTCTGTGCAGCAAGCATTAAGCGCAAGGATCTCACTAAATTAAAATAATCATTTAAGAGAAAAATCTCTATTAAAATTATTTCGAATTTATCATTCAAGTTTCTTAAGTGAACAATTCTTTTTTTTTAATATTACAAATTAAGTATATGTTACATGGGGGGGGGCATAAGAATTTTAGAAAGGCTTAGGTGGGGCATGGAACAAAAAAGGTTGGGAAAGGCTGCTCTAAATGACTAAAAAGTACGCAAAGTTTGGAAATTTTTTACTCTTTAATGAAAAAATGGTGATGTGGCCATCATGTTACTTTCTCCGACTTGATGGTCATTTATATTTACGTTTTCATGGTTTATTTTCAATTGAAATCCTATTTTAAAAGTACTTCGAGCGTTGCGTGAACTCGGATGAAACTGACGTTTAAAACGTCAAAATTATGAAAGATGGAAAAATTATACTTCAAATTCAAAAACTCAGTTTACTCAAAAACTAAAAGGATTTCGAAAAAAACGTATTCTTTATAAGTTGTTCATTTTGGCACTCTCTGCAATTATTATTAACATCAATTTACTGTAACTATTATCGTTTCAAAATTATAAACCAGAAATGAAACAATAATTAATAATTTTTTTTCTCGAATAACAATAATTTTATGAAAAATATTTTCAAACAAAAGATGTTCATTTATTTGTTATTTTCAGTATTTGTTTAAATATTTTTGTGATATTTTTCATATTTAAGAAGATATTGGCAAAAAACAAAAAACGGTTAAGGTAAACACCCACTTCCGGTGTACGAAATTTTACCAAAAGCTTTTCAGTTCTTCGGATTATCAAATAAGACTTATGTTCAAAGTTTCATATCAATTGCTCTATTAGTTTTTGAGATACAGCGCGCACAGACACACACACACACACACACACAGACACAAAACATTTTTTTCCAGAAATTGATGAAATGGCATCTAGGGACCCCAAAACGGATATTTCCGTAAAAAAAATTTTTGAAAAAAAAATCATGATCACAATACTTTCTCGTACTTCGTAACGGAGAAAGTAAAAACATAGAAGGAAACGGTTTGGGGGTTCGAAACAACGTTATTTTGGTTTTTATTTAAAAAAAATTCGTTCCATAAAAACAAAATGGCGCCCGTGTTTCGCTGTTTTCGTCGGCCATGTAAGCTCGGAATCGGTACACTGCGTCCATTTCTGTAAAAAGTAACTTAAATTTACTGGAGCATAGACCTAAGAACGTGGAAATAACTCAAAATTTGACGTTGTGGTACGATCTCAAACTTTGAGGTCGATTTTTAGGCCCTTTTTTTCCCTTCAGGATCTTACAAATAGTTGAAACAAACAATTTGTAAATTGTATAGGTTTATGCGCCGCGGAAAAAGGTTATCTGTCGCCGGGACAAAAGTTGTAATTTGTAAATTGAACCGTTCTCAAATGAGAGGACGCAGTTTTGAAAAATCATGATTCGAGAAAAACGCGTTTAAAGTTTTGAGAACACTTCAGATAGAATATTCGTGCTAAAATGTCAATTCTTTGTAACAATTACATGGTATAGGTTTTCGACACCGCCGAATACGAATCTGAAGTAAATTTTTCAAAATTCAAAATAGATAGCCTATGCAATATGGTGGACCAAAAAAAAAAACATGTACAATTTCATCCAAAATTGGGAAATGACGGGTTTCGCGATTTTTAAACATGGGCTTGAGGTAATATGTGCCAAAATCAAAAAAATCAAAATGGCGAATTCAATATGGCGTACCAAAAAAGTGACTTGGCCAAATTTGACAATTTTTTTGTTTTTTATTGTTTTTTTTTATAACTCACAATTAGTTTGCAATGGCAGGGCCGTACACCAATCCTTCCTCCAATTCAACCAATTCAAACTGCTTTTAAAGGGCGATGCATAATGCCGTGACAAGTTGTCTACCCGAGTCTCATGGCGGTTGGGAAACAGCTTCGAATAATGGCCTGTAGAATCTTGTAATACGCGGATCGACCTAGTAAAAAAATGAAAAAAAAAGATCGATTTTTTGAAAATTTTATAGGAGAACCTCCCCTTAATGGTGAGGCGGGTTGAGTGTTCTGTTTCAGACTCCCTCCTTCATTGACCTTCAACGACATTAGCAAACTGGGTAAACCACTTCAAAATGCATTTTCGCTGCTCAAATGGCAAGCGCGCTCCAGCCATTTTGTTTTCTCACTCTCGTGATGATGAAAGTATAGGCATCTGTTAAGTGAAAGATCAAACTACAATATACTTGTGGATCAAATCAATTGACAACATCAATATCCCGATACTGTCTGACAAAGAGTGTATACATTTGTTGGCGGACTATACCATTTTTTTCACAAACGGGATATTTTAAGGGTAAAACGTTTGTTTTTAAAACCTAACCTAGAAAAAAAAACGTCAGCAATGACCGTTAAAATAAATAATGGAAACTCGTGAAATGATTACTTCTCTATGCAGAGAAGTAATGATTTCTTTCCCTTGGGCGAAAATAGATATTTATGCATTAAGGGAGATATGGAATGTTTTTTCAAGTCGGTTGTTGAGCCGTCTCCCTCAATATTTTTCCCATTAGGATAATAAAATATTGTTTCGAAATTTGGACCCGAAAATTCTGGATCCACCCCTAGAAGTACATACCTATTTACATATTCTAACAGTTGAACGATCTAAAAGCATTTATTTGAAATAGCTGACTGTTCCTGATGCATTCCCATCCGATCAAGGTATATTTGGAAGAACATTTGGATGAATGAACTTCAGCTCCGAGTAGAAATAATGCCTTCGTCCAAAACTATTATAAACATTTAAAAAGTAATCATTTAAAGCTTCTGTAACGTTTCGTAACATCAATAAGAAAAAAAAAACAGAAGAAGGCGGATTGATCGATAGCGTATTTAAATTAAAAAATATAATATTTTAATACTCTTAACTGTTCTTCCAATAAAAAAAAAATGTTTGTATATGTACCTTTCACTGTGCCATTTCTAATTGTAAATATATCTTTTTTACTTTCTCCGTTACGAAGTACGAGAAAGTATTGTGATAGTGATTTTTTTTACAAATATTTTTTTTACGGAAATATCCGTTTTGGGGCCCCTAGAGGCCATTTCAACAATTTCTGAAAAAAAAAATTGTGTCTGCGTTTGTGTGTGTGTCTGTGCGCGCTGTATCTCAAAAATAATAAAGCAATTGATATGAAACTTTGAATATACGTCTCATGTGATAATCTGAAGAACTGAAAAGCTTTTGATAAAATTTCGTACACCGGAAGTGGGTGTTTACCTTAACTGTTTTTTTTTGTTTTTTGACAATATTTTCTTAAATATGAAAAATATAACAAAAACATTTAAACAAACATTGAAGACAACAAAGTAATGAACATCTTTTTCTTAAAAACATTTTTCATAAAATGATTTTTACATCTTCGCCCTATTAGTATATTACCAATAATATCTAAAATTATGGAAAAAATATCATCGCAACTGGTGGAATACGTCGATAAGTATGACATACTTCCAAAAGAACAGTCCGGCTTTAGGTCAGGTCACAGCTGTGAAACGGCCTTGCTCTCCATAACTGATGACATAATTACCGCCACGGACAAGGGGAAAATGACAGTGCTGATCTTATTAGATTACAGTAAAGCGTTCGACACAGTCACCCATAGCACTTTAGAGCTGATATTTAGATATATTGGATTAGACGAACCTTCAATCACTTTAATGCGTAGTTACCTAAGTAACCGGAAGCAGTGTGTAAAAATTGATAACCTTACATCAGACCTTTTAAACACTGAAAGAGGTGTTCCGCAAGGGTCTATCCTTGGGCCTCTTCTTTTTTCTTTATACTCATCATCTTTACTGAATCAACTTAAATTTTGCACTGGGCACATGTATGCTGATGATACTCAGCTGTATTACTCATTTTCACCGGACTCTATCACCAGCAGCGAGGAATGCATTAATTCTGACCTACAAAACATTTTTAACTTCTCTAACATGTTAGATTTAAGTATTAACCCCTCAAAGTCGGCTTTCTTAGTTTTTGGTAAACGTAATCTCTGTGACAGTATAGGCAGTCAGCTTAAGCTACATCTAAACGGGATAGGTATTCCATATAAAGAGAGAGCTAGTAATCTAGGTGTTGTTATGGACAACACTTTTCGTTATAACCAATTTATTAATAAATGCATGTCAGCAGCATATCTCAACTTAAAAAATCTGTACCCACACCGAGCATACCTAGAAACCTCAACCAAGATTACCTTATGTGATACTTTGGTGCTCTCACATTTTAACTATTGTTCCACGTTGTACCATCCAGCTATCGATGAAAACACTAACCGGCGCATACAAAGGGTTCAAAATTCATGCCTTCGATTTATTTACGGAATAAAAAATTTTGATAGAATCTCGCATAAACTTACGGATGCTGGTTGGAACAATATGGAACATAGAAGGAATATTCAGGCCAAGTGCTTATATTATAAAATTGTATACACCATGAAACCACCTTATCTGTACAATAAAATTACGTTTAGGAATGATGTCCATAATATTAACACGAGATATAGGGGTAGAATTTCTCCTCCAAAACATGCGACCACATTGTACGAGCGATCATTTTCCTACCAAATATACATAAAATACAACTCGCTACCTACGATTCTTATTGGTTTGGGTTTATCCAGGTTCAAAGCTGCAGTTAATGCCGGTGCTATTCTTCTCTAACGTCTGAAATGTATGTATATGTGATCTAGGAAGTTTAATGTTTTATTATTGTAATTATTTCATTTAATTATTATTTTATTTGATTTTTCTAGTTCTAGTATTCTATGTATCTAAATATATATTTTGTATGTTTTTCTATAAAATTATTATATGTTCTTACATACAATTTATTATAAGTTTAAGGTTTGGATGGAAGACCAGCAGGATGAGTTATCATCCAATGCTGAATCCCGCCTTAGGGTTCTCCTTTTGTGATTTTGAATTCGTATTTATGTTTATTAATTTTCTTATTTGTAGCATAAAGGAAGAATAAAGTTTATTATTATTATTATTATTATTATTATTATTTGTGAAAAAAAATTATTATTATTTGTTTAATTTTTAGTTTATAATTATAAAACGATAATAGTTACAGCAAATTTATGTCAATAATTATTGTAGAGAATGCTAAAATGAACAACTTATAGATATATAGTTTTTTTCGAAATCCCTTTAGTTTTTGAGAAAACTGAGTTTTTGAATTTGAAGTATAATTTTTCCATCTTTCACCATGTTGACGTTTTAAACGTCAGTTTCATCCGAGTTTACACAACGCTCGAAGTACATTTAAAATATGATTTCAATTGAAAATAAACCATGAAAACCTAAATATAAATGGCTATGATACCATCAAGTCGGAGAAAGTAACATGATGGCCACATCATTTTTTGCTATATTGGACTTTAATAATCACAATTAACTATACAAAAATTAAGAGTTGTGATATTATTATGAAAATTATGTTGGCGATAAAATCGTAAAAATCCGACTACAAGGTGCATTCATAAACATGTAGACATAAACTACTAGATCATCTGAAAAATGACATAATTTTATAGGTCATTACGAGCTTTAAAAACACGGCCATTAAATAATTGATAAAAATATCTAACGTGTTTATAAACAACACGACTACAATACGGTAATTCAAATTCAAAGAAATGTTATCTAACCTACCGATCAGGAATACTAAACATGCAGAATGACCGGCCAACGCCAAATACAATAAAATAGTTATACGTTACGTGCATTTCAAATATTCGCTCGAATTTTATCAATGCAGCAGCGCCTTCATGTAAGACCACCCAACACACATTGGAAAGAAAACTCGTGTCGTAGATCACGTAATGTTTTGTATCTTGTATTATTAGAAATAATTAATAAATAATTAATATTGTTTTCTTGCTGTTTACTTTCTCTATCTGAAATACTAGAAAGCATCAGTGGTGTATTGGAGGGGGAACGTGGGGGAACGACGTTCCCTCACCTTTTTTCAGAAACGGAGCGCGTTTGTGTTTGTTAATATTTTGTATAGTAAGAATTAAAAAAAATAAAAAACTTACAAGTAAAACAATAGTTTGCCCAAAATAAGATGATCTCCGAAAAACTTTTAGCATGCTGCTTGTGGAAAGTCGCGGACTATTTTTTTGCTCTAACAATGCGTTCCCTCACTTCTTTGCTCTCACCATGCGTTCCCTTACTTCTTATTTTACCAATACACCACTGGAAAGCATTATTTTTGTGAAAATTTTTAAATTTGAAATTTTAGGGATATATCTTTCCACAAACGGCGTTGGTTGATGCGTTCAGTTTTTGATTGCTAGAGTCAAGCAACATTGTTCCAGGTCCGAATGTGGATTGGTGACGGAGTAACCGTTATTATCAAGTGAATTACAATTTGATTTTAAATTATAATATAAATATATATATATATAAATATAGAATTTATACAAAATATTTCAGGGTGAGGGGAGTTATCTGTTGATAGTTGAATGGTTGAGCCAGCTTAAAAAGTGGGAAAAATAGGCCGGTTTGCTCGTTAAGGAGATTTACTGAAGGATTATCCTTCTATTTGAAAAGTTTCTGATGACTCTCAGAGCCAGATTAAGCTCAGTGCCTTTATTGCAATCAAAATAAACTGAAATTTTAATTCAGACGAAATGCACGAAGATTCTCTTGAATTCAGAACCACGAATTTTGCAAACACTAGTTTTCTTTTAGGGGGAACTTTTTTATTTTTAGCATTAATTTGCTAAAAGTTCATTTGCTACTTTTAAAGAAGGTTTAAATATGACTTGTTGATTTTGTTTTACTATTTCCACGTTAGTTTTTCTAAAATATGTTAATGAAACAAACAATTTATCTAAATTTGGTTATTTATTGAATTTGTGGTTTGGTGCCGTTTTCTTATTTATTAAATTTTGAATGATTTTCACTGGAAAACCTTTCTCCATTGCAATAGAAATGATATTATTTAATTCCGTTTTATTTTCTTCAGTAAATCTCAGATCAATTTTTGTCGCCACTTTTTAAACTGGATCAACAAAATCAGTCAAAATTCTCAAACAGCGATCGACAGGTAAGTACGTTTGAATAAAGAAGAACCTCAGCCTACGCGAAATCGTAGAGGTCACATATTGCCAGTGGCGTACGCATTTCAAGTAAATATACTATTTGTCTTTTTTGTGATGCTGCTTCTCACCAGCTCTGACTGTAAAAAGAGTTCTAAGTCAGTTCATGACTCCTTCGTGCAGAAATCCTTACCATCCAAGAACGTACCCAGTCGCGAATAAATTCCGATTTATGGCATTTGGAGCAAAAAAAGCATCCGTATCATATTTCGGTGACTTTTGTAAACGTAGAATGACAACCCGCTGTGGACCATTAGTAGAGCGAATTTTATATTCAAAGACCTATTTTACTGCTACAAGTACGGAATTTGGTATAATTAATGAACCCAAAGCACTACGGGATGTAAAAAACAAATTGGACAAACAATTGAGCCATGAGGATTGTTTATAGACTCAGTATTGCTGTTTTTGGTAGCTACGCCAGACGGACTTGTAGGAGAGCTAGGTATCGTGGAAATAAAATGTCTATTAGAGTAGATGTGACACCAAAGGAAGGCATAAGATTAAAATAAATTGTGTAAATAATAAAATTAAAATCCACCATGAGTGGTTTTAACAAATTCAGGGGCAATTGTACATTATTGTCAAAGCATATTGTATTTTAGGTGTATGGACTCCACACGGCATCAAAATTGAAACAATTTTGAAAGTTGACGATTTTTGGAGATCTAAAATGCAAAAGCAATTGAGTTTATTCTTTAATGATTGCATTTTACCAGAAATAGTAGACTTGAGAAGAAAACAGGAACGTAGTATTTAAAGATCCGTTGTATATTGAAACGGCCATTGCTGACTAAAAACAAAAATTATTTTAATGCAAATAATTCCTCATTTCTCCCCAACATTTATAATTTGTTATATGTATTATCGTTTTTCTCATTCGAAAAAAAGTTGAGGTGACTATCATTTAACTTTCTCCGATTTCAACATATTTAGTGATTTTTCTAATATTTTGGATATTTATCGTTTTTTTTTTCAAAAACTGGTAGAATCTTGATGGAAAATTATGTTTTATAATTCAATAGCAAAGGATTTGCCGTTTCTTGCTGTCTTCATTATTTATTGAATGATTTCTCTAATATATTTAAATTTTTTTTGAAAAACTTACAAATCCACTTCCTGTGTATATATGATCACGATAAATAATATTTTTTAGAAATCAATATAATGAATAATAGTAAATACTGTCGCTATAAATCACTTCCATAGTTGATATCTCATTTTCATTAATAATTTATATTGCATTAATTGGATGTTCTGATTAAAAGTAAACTCTGTCATTTCTGATGACTGGCATTTTATCATTTTGTACTGGTACGAAAAGTACGCCATTTTGGCTTAAAAAGAAACCGCCAAAGTTGCTATTTTCATACAGTTGAACTTTTTAAGATGTTCATTGTAGCATGTAACTTATGATTTCATGATTATAGACAAAAAAATAAAAACATTAAATTAAATTACCTATTCTTTAAATCGATTTTTACCAAAAGTTTATCGATTCTACGGATAGTCAAATAAGGCTTATTTTTACAAAGTTTCCTTTGGAAATATATAGTAGTTTTTGAGATACAGCGCCCACACACTCACATACACGGACAAAAAAAACACTAAAATAAAATGTAATATTCTTTACAAAAAATAATTATAATTATACACGGTGTAGATGAACAAAACGGAACATAGGACTTTCAATGTTAATTTTTTATAAATAAATAATAAAATAAAAATGATAATTTTCACAAAAATAATGGTTGCCATGAAATAAAAAAAATATGATCAGCTGTTGATCTGTTGGCTTCTGCCAAATAGATTGAATATTTCATAATTGTTTACAAGTTATTTATTTAAAAATGTATTGTATTCAAGAAAAAATGCAAATTGTGAAGTGGTGGCAGTTTTCGTGAAGTACGGGACATGTTTACCATCAAATGTTCTTCATATATTCATGCTATTATTTATATTTTCAGTCATAGAAACCAAACAGATCAACTGCAAAGCATTTTTTTTAATTTCATGGCAACCATTATTTTCGTGATAATTATCATTTTTATTGTATTATTCTTTCTGGTATTATAAATGCCCAAAAGTAAATAACTGCATGCAGAAATTAACATTTAAATCCAATGTTCCGTTTTGTTCATCTACACCCTGTATACAAAAAACTAAATGTTTTATATGTAATGATAATTGGAATATGATAATGACCACCGTTTTTATAAACCTGAATACTCGTTTGTAATACCATATAATTTTCTATTTGGTAATTTCTCGATAGTGACTTAATGTTGAAACTAGTAATAATAAATATAAAATTTTGTAAAACAAACTTGTGTTTAGTTTCCTTTTATTATATTTAAATAAATGTAATGCGTCCATCATGCAACTTTTTCCGATTTGGTGATATTATCGGGCTATATTTTGTGATATTTTGTGAAAAGTGTGCAACGAACTTCAATATTTCGGCATATTTGGCGGAGCATTTACCGTTTTGCTGATGTCGGTGACTGTGAGGAGGTAGCGGGGCGAGATCGCGTTGCACGCTGATAATTATTTTCGTGCCGCGGAACGGATAATGATGAAAGGAATGAGCGGGAGGCGAGCGCGGATTATGGTCCCTGAATCCGGCCCTGATATTCAGTTGAATAAAGAGAGCAGTATGAAATAGATAAGGATATGTGATCTTGCTCAGGCGCGAGGCACCGCGAGGCACCGCCCGGTGCTACGGAGTGATGGTAGTGAGTTAGCCTAGTTACACTCACACCAATCTACACGGCTAAAGGATCTCGCGATCGATGGCCAGTTAGGCAAATTGCTTAACAAATACACCTACTACTATCAATTCTCTAGGAACATTTTTCTTAGAGAACAGAATAGGCAATATGAAAAACTATAAGCAAAACACTTAAAGTGGGTGATAATCAATATTTCCCCCAATATAAAGGGTGTTCGTAAAGTAGGGACGAATTTTAAAGTGCTATAGAACATATAAAATTTATTGAAAATTAAATTGTTTTTTACAAACACATTAAGTAACTACTTAAATTTATGTATAAAAAATTATATCCGCCATATTACCACCCAAGGCCGCGCGGCATTGAGTAATGATTTCATTGAAATTCGCGATGACGCGTTCACAAACATCTGGTGGGATACTGCTAATAACCCTTGCAATTTCATCCTTCAGTTGGGCTATTGTTAGGGGTTTGTTCACGTAAACTTTTGATTGAACAAATCCCCACAAAAAAAGTCACAAGGCGTAAGATCGCATGATCTGGCAGGCCATTCATGGTTGCCACGCAAAGAGACAATTTTTTGAGGAAATTTTTCAATCAGCAGTGCAATTGTTTCGCAAGATGTGTGACATGTCGCACCATCTTGTTGGAACCAAAAATCAAAATTTTCCATACCTTCCAAAACTGGGAAAAACCACCCAGAAAGCATGTTTCTCCACGACCATTGTAGAATTTAAGCATTCTGAAATCAATTTTAATCATAGAATGTACACATTCTCACTCTTGTTATGGAACAAAACACTACGCGAGTATGCGTTTTGCATGTAATTCATTCCATAACAAGGTATAGAATGAATATTCTCACACCGTTCCAAATAAAACAATTAGCCTTGGATGTCACAATTGTCAAAATACTATAAACATAACCACAACCGTAATAATAAAACGTAAGTTCTTTGTGTTCATTATTTTATTAGTCTATTTTATCTGGTCGAGGAGAAAGTATAGTCTGCTACTCGGTAAGAATGGAAATTCTGATGCTCGTGGTTCCTCGCGCTCGCCTCGCGGCTCGCGCTCTGAATATTCCACTCGCATCGAATTTACATTCTAACCTTGTTACAGAATATACTATTCTGTAACGGTCGCCGTTTACAGTGACAATAGCTCCCTCATCATCTTCAAAAAAGAATGGGCCGACCACTCCTCCCGCCCAGAACCCACACCACACAGTTGTGCGTTGTGGATGCATCTGATCTTCCATAGTCACTCGCGGATTTTCGTTACCCCAAATTCTGCAGTTTTGCCTATTGACGTACCCACTGAGGTGGAAGTGCGCCTCATCCGAGAAAATTATTCTTTTTGTGAAGTTCTGGTTCTCCGCTTGTCAAGCCAAGACCCATTGAGCAAATCTATGTCTCTTTCCATGATCTGCAGGCTTTAACTATTGTGTAAGTTGAATTTTGTACGCATGCATTTTCAGATCTTTTGAAAGGATTTCATGCAGTGAAGTTTCAAGAATTCAACTGTTGAGCTCGCCGGCGAACTGATTTTCCGGGGCTTACGGTCACATTGTCACGCACGACAGCAATGTTTTCTTCAGTTCGAACAGACCGCGGTCGCCCGGTTTTCTTAACGTTTAACAAAGAACCCGTGAGCTCAAACTTCCACATCAACTTCCGAACTGATGACTCCGTTGGAGCAGCATTACGTCCGAGTATCACACGCAATTTGCGAACGGTTGCCGTGGCACTTTCATTGTTTTTATAATAACTTTTTACCACTTGTATCCGTTGCTCAGTCGTCATCGGCTCCATGACTAACCAGAACTACTAATAGGAATAACAACAGCTATCAAAAATTATAAAAACACGGCTACCAACCGTCATATAACAAAATGGCGCCAAATTAAAATTCGTCCCTACTTTACGAACACCCTTTATTATAAAAATATCAAATTATATGAAACATATTATCAATCAAACATTGAAAATAACGAAAAACACGGTTTAAAAATGTACAAGAACAATTATTGGATTACCACATAGTAATGGTAGTAACGATAGCAAGCATCTGTATAATTGTAGAAAATATCAAACGAACTTTATTCAAATTTAGTGTTGATTTATAAACAGCCACGCAGTTTAATGCTGAATAATTTGCTAATAATGAATTAAAAATATTCTTACTATTTATACTTAAACTTATCGTGAAATTAAGGAGAAATACAATAATTTTAGTGACTTGACAAAAATATTAAAAAAAAAACATTTGCCACCGACTTGAAATAATACAAATCTAAGAAAAATTTATTTGGGATTACCATTCTATATAAATCTACCGCCTATATTAAGACATAATTCTATTTGAATCGAGAGTGAAATAGTGAAAATAGTATATTTTTTCACGCGGAGAAGGAAGACTTTTCATGGCGTGCCTGAGATCACTAACTCCGTTCGGCGCGTAAAAGAAGGCAAGCCATGAAAAGTCACTTCGTCTCCAAGTAGTTTTGTACTGTCATATTTTCGAGAGTTATTAATATTTTTAAATAATTAATATCACAGGGAAAATCCCAATTTTTATAGATAATATGAAGTACTTTTTCCCTAAAAAAATTGTACTTGACTTGAATTAATGCATGAACTTCTATCCTTTCAGGATATTTTTGTCCCTAAAACTAAAATTACTGATAGAAGTGACAGCTAATATCTAAGAGTAATCAGAAAACTAAAACAAATCATCGCCCATTAATTTTGATACCTACAAATGCGACGCAACGGTACATTATAAACTCGCACCTTTGCAGAGCCTTCATTAATGTGAAATATCCTCGTTAAAAAAGTTTCAAAAATATAATTAATCATTTTTGTAAACAAGAAAGTGTAAAAAAATTATTTTTCAAGGCAATATTTAATGCTTTAATTATTATAGAAAATGTGAATATTTCCAATTTGTACCGTTTTTTTTGCCCACTGTGTACATTTTTTCTCCTTTTTTCACTTTAATTAGCATTAATTCTACGACTAAATTAACTTTACATGTATTCAAACATGTTTAACCGATTTTTCAAACAGTGGCAGACAGCGAAGGAAGGCACGTGCCACGATGTGTAAATGTTGACTAATAGACACTAATGACTTTGTCACGGTTACAAGAACCCGTGACATCGGTAAAACGGCGTTGACCCTGCAGAAAAAAAAACAACAAAACATGATCATTTCTTTTTCTTTCTATCGTAACGTATTACCGCACTTATTTAACCCAATTTAGATAAGGATGAATTTTGATGGCACCGCATTACATAATTACCATGCAATTGAGGACCTATCCCATGCCTCCAATAAAAACTTATTCGGCAATAACAATAATTCAGCACGTGATTCAAGAGTTTTTTTTTATTTAACATTAACCTGCAATGCACGATGTTATCATTCGAACATTACACGAGTTGTTACATCATTGACATGACCGTGACAGAATCAAGTGAGTAGAAACTATTTGTTGAATTTGGTTCTCGTTTATCACTTAGAAACTAGTTAAAACTTCAATTATTTTGTTCTTAGTAAACAAGGTATATTAATTGGTGCAAAAATTAAGTTTTGTTCTTGGTAGGTTGGGATTAATTGGCGCAAAAGGTAATTATTTCTTATATGGAATTGATAATATTTCAATGATGTTCATTGGAACTATCTTGAGGTATCACGTTGCTTTTATTGGAACTGGTGAATTTTTTTTTTCATAGAATGTTTACATTATCAATATTGCGACAATTAAAAGTGAAATAATTAATGATTCTGTGAATTGGGTTATCGAACAAGGAATTTTTACAAGGTTTTGTTTTTTGTTAATATGTGCACATTAAGATAATTGTAATTTGATTCGTGAGTAAAATTTCAAACTTCTAAATAACTTGGTTTAAAACGAAATATATTTGTAAATTTGTGATTTAAGTCTTGTTTAGAGACTATGACGTAAATGTATCTATTGCGATAACTAATACCATGGCGAACACAAGAGAAAAGATAACAGTTTCTGGTTTATCATTGTATTGTATTCGATGTGTTGTGGTTAATTTACCAATACATTTTAAATCAATTTAATAATAATTATTACTTTATATTGAGGGGTGCTCCGTGACGGAGCGGTTACACTCCCGTTTTCGGTGCAAAGCGTCGTGGGTTCGAATCCCACGCTCGGGCGGGGTAGCTTTTATTAACGAAAAGTTATCGTTCGGGTCCATGGTTGTTTAGTGTTTGTCCCATTCATTATGAAAATGAATTCTCAAATATTAAATTAAACGTTAGTGGCCGAACAGCAAATCGCTTACGCCAATTCCCTCATAGTCATTTACTCTCCTTAACCCGCAATTCCATCAAACATCCTTCCTTTATATAAAAAAAATACTGTATTTAACGCTTCAAATCAAAACAACACACTAATCACATTTACAATTACAATAAAGTCAGAGTCAGGTATAGATTAAAGAGCTTTATTAATATAGCAAGAATATTATATAATTCATAATAAACTAGAAAGCGCTTTACTTTGAAATGGGCAAATTTTGATTTTGTCAATATCTCTTAAAAATAAAAGTACGGGTAGATTTGAAATGAGATTTGTTTCGAGTATTGAATTCTACAAAACATCTCCCATATTTGTATTCCCATTGTTGTATGGCTTCGAATAACCGAGAGACCAATGGTGAGCATCGAATTGCGGACACACTGTATACTTTCACTCCTAAATAGTAACAATTTTGTTTCATGATATGGTATATTGAGGTCGTTACTTTGTCTTGTTGGAAAATTTTGATTTATGAACAGATTGAGTATACATGTAATCAAGGTTTTACTTCTTCAGTATGTTACAACGGAAAGTTTTGTTTACGTGAAAATTATCGAGTTCAAACTTTTAAAGATAATTCGATGAGATTCCCTGAGACAATTAAAAACGTTTCTAACAAAATATCTATATCTGTCTGTGTGTGTGGATCCTATATCTCAAAAGCAAATATTTTTGAATAAAGCTGTAAACAACAATGAACAGTAATGATGGCAACAATTAACATTCTTGTAAATTTTAAGGCCATAAATATAATAATATATTACATAACTAGAGTTATAAGTAACAAATTACGCGAAAGTGAAAGATATTGCGTACGAGCCGCGTAGCGGCGAGTAACTTAATTTCACGAGCGCGTAATTGCGTTACAACTCGCGTTATGTACTATACTTTACCTTTGACCTTACATTTATTCGCTTAAACTAAAGATATATTGAAACCGAATCTTGTCAGGGTGACGTTTAAATTTGTATTAAATTAGCCGGTAATGGCAATGTATGACGACTACCAACTAAACAAACGAATTACCGTTCGATCAATTTTCCGTCGAATAATATATTGTCCAATACATTGATTCAACAAATTTAAGAATACGGATCGTTGTACTCACTCTGAAGTGTTAATCTGCGAAGATACAATTGCGATGGAAGTACCAATAAGGCATGGCGTGAATTTCATTGTGTCGATAATTGTTTTAACAAATATGTTGTAACCTGACGTTTAAATGTCGCTGTCACTTTTGATATTTAAAGACGAACAGACGAATGCAGAGGGACTCGGCGGACGTTAATTGTAATTGGCTAATAAGCATATAATATAGGGCGGTACATAAGGGGTAATAGTACATGTTACACATTTATATACAACATTTAACATTTTTATATATGCTCTATATATTCGTAATGGGTCGCTTACGATTGGTGGAAACAGTTCGGTAATTCATCAATTACAAAGTGGGAGTTGGTAAAACTAGTTACATTAAATTCACTTTATAACTATAAAGAATTTCGAAATAAGAAAAAAAACTTGTAAAAATAAAATGATTTTTGTCTAAAATTTTAAAATTCGCTTTTATTTATAAAATCCACATAAAGTATACCAGGTATAACACAAAACAGGTTCGCTCCTAAAGTTTTTATTTTATTATTCCAAATATTGATTTAAATTTTTTTTTCACCGGAAGTGACATCAAATTTGAAATTTCCAACAGTCTATTTATTTTGTTTTATTTACGAATACAGGACATAATTTTACATATGCATCAAATGTTTGTTTGAAAAAAAAGCCAGTGTTTTCAATACAAAATCTTGCTTTTCGGTGACCATGACTACCCTGGTATGTTTTGTTTCGTATCGTGGACTGATAATTAATTGGGTCTACACAAATCTGTTAATTATAATTTGATCATTTTTTTTTTAAATAACTCTAGTTTCTTAAATGGAAATATATAGGCTTATTTTGATTAATAAGGTTAATATCCAAATTTATTTATGTGAAACTTCTAAAACTATAGAAAAACAAAATACCATTAAAATTATAAGTGAATTTATTTAGCAAATTTAATTTGATTTTTTATTTTCGATCAAGTAAGCCAAGTTTTAACAAACAACTATTGCAACTTATTCTGGTATAAATAACAATTAACAACACAATAGTACAGTATTATACAATGATAAAAAGAGCGTACATTGTGGCACGAGTGGGATTATAACACGACTCGCGCAGCGATGAGTGCTCCAATGGAACGAGTGCCCAGTGCCTTTTTTTAAAAGCATAATTTGTTCTTTTTTCTACTTTGGTTTTAATTAATGATTCATTTTTAAATAAAATATATATATATATATATTTAAAGGTAGTGAGTTATATGTGCAACATGTGAAAAAACTGAAAAACAATTTTTTGTTTCGAACTGTTATTTTAAGAATTCGATCAATTGTACATTTTTCCGATTTTCTTTAGTTTCACATTAATCACATAAATACATTTTCATAGATAGGATAATACCAAAAAAATCATAACCAGGTGTCATGTTTTCAGTTGAAAAACGACTTATTAAAAAAAAATGGAATTATAATTTACAGGCATGTGTAGACCAAACTTTTTCAAACCGCCATAACTCGGTGTATTTTCAATCGATTATGATGAATCTTTGAGGTCGAAAAACTTTGAAGTGTCTTCTTTAAAGTCATGCACGCGAACTTAAGCGTAACCCCTTCCGCGCCCCTCTAGCACCCCTGTGAAAAAAATGTTTTTTTTTTATCCTACACAATGCCAAAGTTCGATTTTCCCGCCTTCATTGAGACGCGAAAGTAAGCATTTGCGCGGCGAGCCTGGAAAAATTAAAGAAACGGCTAGCCCGGAAAAACAAGTTC
Source organism: Ocypus olens (assembly GCA_910593695.2). Taxonomy (NCBI): domain Eukaryota; kingdom Metazoa; phylum Arthropoda; class Insecta; order Coleoptera; family Staphylinidae; genus Ocypus; species Ocypus olens. Next base: position 19,019,480 of record OU343056.1, read on the forward strand.
ATACGGGCTGGCACCAGAGGGCACATTTGTATATCTGTCATTGCGACAGCCTTCCTTCAAATTTAATAATAAAAATAAGCATGGACAAGAGTGGTAAACCTGGTTTATTACGAAGCGAAAAAGTGACGAATCTGACTACGGTTTTACTGCCTTCCAAGAAATTAGTAGACAGGCCAAAGAGGTACATTTATTACCTGAGCTGATATATTAACCCTTAAAAGACATGGTGACTGGAAGTCCATCAGTATAGCAGAAGGCTACATAGAAGATTATTTGCAGAATAAAATTACTGCAGCTAAACAAATTATGGGGACAAAAGGCCACTATCACACGGTCGGAAAATAACATGATTTGAAACCGTCACCCATCGACATCAGGTACTACCAACTCCACTGAAACAGCTCCCAATAATTCAAATGATAACGTTAACATGGAAACGTCATCATGTCAATTGATTCCTTGAATTTTCTTCAGAAAAATATAAATTATCAAACATATCGAAACACGGAATTTCTTTTGTAAATTGGAGTATTAATAATCCTATTTTTAATATTACAAACAATTCATTTTTGTGTTACGTTATCTTACATTATTAAATAAAGTTCACATTTTTTTCTCCTCTTTGGTTAATTTATATCGTATGTTCATTAAAAAAAACCTCAAGTGTGCCATGACTTTTTCGTTTTAAAAATTTAAGTTGGCTTACTTGTTATGAATTGACATGTAAACGTCAGATCTTTCTAGAAGTCACAATTATTCCGCGCTCACAATGGTTTACAGCAACCAGCAAAAAAAGTTACTAATTGAAAGTTATTTCCGAAATGGGACTAAAGTGGACGGAAATTGGGTGTATTCATTCGACGCACATTTAGCAGAGTTTCAGGAAGAATTTCCTGACGTGAACATTGATGATGAATTTAAAAATACCTTATTACGATCTGTTGTATTATTTCGTGAAACGGGTAGTATTCTCCGTAAACCAGGAAGTGGTAGACCAGTAAAACAAACTCAAGATGCTATTAACACAGCCCAAGAAATTTTGGAAGGTGAACCTACGACTTCTCTGCGTCATTTGTCACAGAAAATAAATTTATCGGTAGGAACATGCCGCAAGCTTCTACGAAACGATTTGCAAGTACTATGTATACCCTTATCGCATAACATCGGTGAAGGAGTTATTACCTGTTGATTGCCCCAGGCGACTGGAATTTTGTCAGTGGTTTTTACGAAATGTAAATAAAAAATGATGTTTTACAAGGATGGGTACATTAATTCCCAAACTATGAGAATTTGTTCGGGGGTAATACCACAAGAGGTTTAATTTGGCCGTATAAATTTTATTTGTTTGTACGAGCCATTGAATCGACACAAATTTCAAGAATGAATTGAGATGGAAAAATGCATGAGCGCTTTGGCGCGAGTGGATTTTGCCTAACCTCAATTCATTCCAGAAATTTGCGATGAAATGACGAGTGCTTAAAATAAAATTTATCCTGCCGAAATTATAACCGCGAGTGGTATTTGTTAAGATAATTTAACGAATAAAAACTAAATATATTAGCAATTTATGTTAATTAAGAGTACAATGGGTGAAAAATGATTTATTTGTAATGGAATTGGATGAAGCACCAATCGTCAAAATCGTGTCTGGGTAAAATGAAAATGGTTGAGTGCCACGGGAATAGCGAAATTCGCACCTGCGCGTTTGCGAGTGGTACTAACACTGAGATCTAGCCGTTAAAATGATATTTATAATGATTGCTTTGTATAAGTGCATATTATTACTTACATTTAGTATACATTCCGTACATTTCTGGCGTTTCTTATATTATAGTAGGTTATAATTTTCTCATACACGCTCACACATACACTACAAGCGACACAAATTAGGAGACCAATAACGGCTGATCGTTTAATCGCCGTTGCACTTATTTCCGGCACACATAAAAGAGAAAACGCCAAGTGCACAAATATAAAAATGTTTATTTTATACTATTAGAACATGATAGAACAAGATGGATATTAAATGCAATCCAATTCTGGATTTCACACATTGTAGCAGCGCTACCGTACACTTGCGACATCTCACGACACTAGGCCGAAGTAAGAAATACTATGTCGGGCTTTAATTGCAAATGTACGTAACTAAATGTGTATTATTTATTTATTTATTTATTTATATATTTATTTATTTATTTATTTATTTATTTATTTATTTATTTATTTATTTATTTATTTATTTATTTATTTATTTATTTATTTATTTATTTATTTATTTATTTATTTATTTATTTATTTATTTATTTATTTATTTATTTATTTATTTATTTATTTATTTATTTATTTATTTATTTATTTATTTATTTATTTATTTATTTATTTATTTATTTATTTATTTATTTATTTATTTATTTATTTATTTATTTATTTATTTACTATATCTTTGTTCTCCTTTCTTACAAAATTGGTGAATGGACAATACTTACTCAACTTATACATCGATCGAAATGAAAATCCTAAAATAATTTTCACGTGGAAGCGTGTCCGAAACGGATTTCAATTATATTTCACCGCAGAGGTATTTAGAACTGACACGAACTGCCAGAGTACAACTAAAGTCAGCTGTTTACTAAAATTGTTAATATAGAGATCGTTGTCATGGTGAAGGTAAATAAATTTTTAACCATTTGCAAATTTTTTTGTCCGCCGTTTTAAATGCACCTTTTTATACATGAGTTGAATTATCGGATTAAAATCCTCGTATATATCGAGAGAAACCACATCCAGAGAAAGTTGGCGTTTGGGCAGCGATTAGTGAGAGAAGATTAGTTGGAACGATATTCTTTGAAGGTAAAATCCAATTTTTATTATTAATAATAAAAATTCAATAACCGTGCATTCATTTTAGGTACGATAATTGCAAACCGTTATCGTACAGAAATTTTATTGCCTTTTATAAATGAATTAAATGATGACGAAGTGGATATTTTCATCAAGACGGAGCAACTCCTCATTGCACAGTGGATAATTTGGCCATTTTGGAGGGCCGAATAATAAGTCGAAATGCACGGATCCCGGGCCGCCCCGTTCATGCGATTTAACACCTTGCGATTTTTTCTTGAGGCCATACCTGAAAAATTGTATTTATGCACAACCAGTACACAATCTGTAAGACATGCGGCAACGAATTCGAGATAAATTTATAGAAATTAACAATAATCCAGTGTTGTTGCGGAGCGTAATGGAGGGTGTGCGACGAAGAGTTCAGGCTTGTGTTCAAGAAGAAGGAAGGCACATACAACATTTAATATAATTTTATAGTGAAAAATTTAATGTATCTATAAATTGACTACAGTTTGTTTAATTTTGAGAAGTAACATAACCTCAATATGTGTTACCAACTTAAATTTTTAAAATTAAAAAATCATGGCACACTTGAGGCTTTTTTTAATAAACATACTTTAAGGGCCGGTTTTTCAATAGCGGGTTTAACCAGGCTTATCCTTAAACTAGGTATAAGGTATTTTTAGGTGTTTTTCAACCATGGTTTATCGATAAACCTAGCTTAAAGTACGGCTTTCGTAAGCGGCCGGCGACGACCGCTTAGCGGGTAAAGCGGCAGTTTATAACCTTCAAAATGGACAATACAAATATGATGTAGATTGATATATTGCATGAATTAACCGATTATGGTTTATTACAAGAATTTATGGACCTCCGCGTGGTCAAAAAAAGTGGTTTGATCATTTTAATCTGTGGAGTGAAGTAGTGTTTGTGGACAGATTGGATTATCAAAAGAAGCATGTGTATGGGTGCTCGAAACAATTATTTTTATTACCTGAATGGTAAATACATATTTTCTGAAAAGGTATGATACAAAAATAACCGAAATTAAAGCAAGTGTTAAAAGGAAATCAATAATTAAGGAAGCATGTACGATAATCAGCTGTTTATGACAGGAATTATGGAGAAAATGTTAGGTATGAAGATAGTCGCAATAGTCATATTTCAATGCCAACTCAAAAATATGTAGTAATATTGTATTGCCAACACAATTTTTGATAGGATAAGTAAACTTGGTTTATGTAATCCTTGAAAAACGCAATCATAAATAAACTGCAGCTTAACATAAACTTCAGCTTACGTAATCTACAGCTTAAGCCGACATTGAAATAGCGGCCCTATGTGTTATTATTTGATGTGTAGGATAAAAACCGTTGGGTGCTCCACGCCACGAAAATGGTTTCCCGGGCCCCTGGAAGAGGCCATTCTCTCGGCCCGGCAAACCTTAATTTTCGCGGCTAGGAACACAAGTAACTATTTCAGAAAACTATGTCCAACTTTGACAATGTATACGGAGTTGGAATAGTATATTGTATAACAGGCATGGAGTGACATACATTTCTCGCGAGTATGAAGTTTGCAATTCATAAGAGCTAGAAATAGTCATTCCATGCGAGTTGTACACTATGCTTTACCTACGACAACACTGTTAAGCTTTATTATGATAGTTAAGATAATTAGAAACCGAGAGCGGACAATTCGTACGCGATAACTTTTATCAGAGGCACCTGCTTAACGTTACCGCGGAAACAAATGTCAGTCAATAACCAAGCCGCCAGCCGCAACATTATTTATGGTTCATATGATTTCTCGACTTTATACATTTTAACAGCCTTATTAATAGAATCACCCTTAGTAGAGTTTTAACAAGCCACTAGTTAGTGGCCATTAAGACTGTACTAAGATATCACTAATGTCCTACATTAATACAACAATATTTAGATGCCACTAGTTAGTTGCGTGCTAACGAGAAAAATCATGTGGCAACATCGCTTTTGGCGCGCTAACTTGTCTTATATAACCTATAAATTGTTTCTTTGAGAGGTTTTTTTTAAAACTTGAATAGGCGTGCAAGACAAACGTCTGATTAATTTAATTTGCGATATTTAACACTAAATGCACGTAAGAAGTATGTGAACATTAATCAAATGCTTAATTATGTAATTATTATCCAACTTTTTTGGGATGCGGTTACATGCACCACTCTTGTCTTTATTGCAAGATGTTAATTTTCTTTTGTTTTATATAATGTTAATTTCCTCTCGGACTGAATGCAATAGCAATTCTTTTTCATACTCATGCCAGTTTTGGGATCTACAACATTTTCTCCAAGCAAATTATTATTTTTTTATTTATAAAACATTGTAAACGCACTCCAAGACAGGTTTAAGCACAATACTAACATTTTGGCTAGTATCCATTACTTGCATACACAAATATAACTATAATAACGATTTCAAATGTCACGCGGTTTGAATTATAGGTTATGTTTAATGGTGTTGTTGGGGTTTAAACACGGAGTACAATGATACTAAATAGTTAGTGGAATACTAAATTTAGTGAGCCACTAAAATGTTCTATTAATACGGACATGTTAGTGGCATTCTTAGTACCGTCTTAATTCTGTGTACTAAAATCTATTAATAAGGCTGTTAGTGTTTAAAAGTATATGTAAATAGTATGGAGACAAACATCGAAAACAACAAATTTGCCGAGGTACTACAACTAACGCCCCATGTATATAGAAGCGACGAAGAAAACATCTTTTTCTACTCCTTGCCGTATATTGATTAATTCCCTAACAATAAACTGTACGGATATAAGCTATTTTTTGGTTAAGTGTACGGATATGAAATCCAGGTTACAGATAATAAACAACCATTGTTATAGAACGTTGCGGCGGCTGCGGCAGCGACGGGAGAACGTCACATCAAACGTCAAATAATTAATTTACATTTTTATGTAATCGGAAATCATCATGGAAACTGAAAGTGATTCGAATAATTGTACCCACCTGAAATTAGGAAATCTGCTCAAGATATCCAGCAGGGATTACTGCCGATCAGATCCCGTCCAAAATATGACTTCGCATACAAACAATATATGGATTGGTGTACAAGTAAGAATGTGAAAATTTTCAATGACAACGTTATGATTACGTGCATAGAAAACATTTCCAAAACTGATAAACCTTCAACATTGTAGACCACAGTGACTTTTTTATAATGGAGTCGTGGCTGCGACGAGAAAATGTCACACTTCAAACGTCAGATAAATTAATTTACATGTTTTTTCGGTATTCATTATAAAAAATGAAAGGGATTTCAGTCGTAGAAAAAGTTATCTGTACAACGCGAGTGGATATGATGCCCCCATATCTCACTCGGCATTGAGGCACTCGCCTACGGCTCGTTCCCCAAACTTGCCTTCGTGAGATATGTGCATCATATCCACTCTTGTTGTACAATATACTATTACCTACGACAACTTGGATATATGCTCATTACATGCTTGTTAATGATTAGTATATGTAGTGCATTGCTCACGCATTTCATTCTCGCATCGATTATCTGTGCTAGAATATATTCCAACACTGCACTGTCACGTGTGAAGCCTAACCTTCAATGTGTGAAAATGACGGAGTGGATTTAAAGATGTTTGATTCGCCGCTACTACATACATGGGGCGTTAGTTGTAGTACCTCGGCAAATTTGTTGTTGAAATGTATGTCATTCCATGCTCGTTATACAATATACTATTTTTTTCTGATTGAAACATTATTGAGTGATATTGCCTTAGTTACGATATGTCATAACACACATATTTCCCTAGGGAAATATAGACATCAAACAATTGTCATTAGGAGCTTCTCGCAAGAATTGTTTTAATTGCTCTCGGGAAAACACCTCCGATTTCTTAGGAAGGTATCCTTTATGGATTTTACAGCTTTGGATTTTACGGAAACCAAACATTCACGGTCTTTCGTCGCTTGCGTTAACACATAGTTTGATATTTCACCAATTTATGAAACAACGCAAATACCAAAACAAGTCAACCATGATATTTACAAACAAGGCCCTTAGCAACGTTACCAATCCGATAAATTCAAAAATTTGTAATCCAATATTTTCCCATTTACAGAACAATATTCTGTCAATCAGAAAAAAAACAATTGATTACAACACGGGAAATATGAATACATTTCCCTTGGTTGTCTATACATCCCTCGGGCTTCGCCCTCGGGATGTAACTAGCCAATCCCTGGAAATATACTATTCATATTTCCCTAGTTGTAATAATAGCTATAAAGCTACACCGTCTTTTTGACACATTGAAGGTTAGGCTTCACGCGTGACAGTGCAGTGTTGGAATATATTCTAGCACAGATAATCGATGCGAGAATGAAATGCGTGAGCAATGCACTACATATACTAATCATTAACAAGCATGTAATGAGCATATATCCAAGTTGTCGTAGGTAAATTTTTTTTCGACTCGATCAACCATAAAGGCATTAAAATTTGATAAATTCCCTATGCAGGACTCAAAAAACAAAGTTCTTACGACGATTTGGCACCAAGTTATAGGTATTTAAAAAAAGTGCATTTTGATGATTATTTTGGGAAAAAATCCCATTTTGGCTCTACTTTAAGGAGGTAAACTCAGATTGGAATGAGCCCTTTTCGAAAAACACGTTTTTGGACAAAAAACCTCCTACTTTGGCAACGTGTACCGAGTTGGAAAAAATGTGTCGACTCGATCCACCAAAAGGGTATTGAAATATGTTCAATTACGTGCACAGGACTAAAAAAACGAAGTTCCTACGATTATTTGGCACAAAGTTCTGGGTGTTTGAAAAAAGTGCATTTTGTGTTTTTTTTTCGTTTGGAGGGGTAGAGCCCTGTCTTTGAAAGGTAAACCCTCTCAAAGGGAACACTTTTTGCTTTTGATTTGTTAAAAGAATGTTGAAATCGGTTGGTTAGTAGCAGACTTATGGCCATTTTAAAATTACCTAATTTTTTACAAATCTCAAGTGTTTAATTTTTTTCCGACAGTGTAATTTGTTTGTTATTTATTGAACGAATGGGAAAATAGACGCATGGTGGTGAGTTAGGCCCACATTTTTCCGACCCCACAGAGATCGTTAAAGTGACCCATTTTTGACCTAAATTAAAGTTTTTTGTTAATGGAGGTACAAAATGCGATATTCATGATTTCGCGCAAACAATAAATTTTCGTGCATACCTCAAAGAACATGCAAAGAAAATTTCATTCGTAAAGACGAAAACAATTTTGTCGAAAAACTTCGGACTTATAAGTCAAAAAACCACAAAATTAACTTTTTTTCAAACACCCATATCTTTGGGCCAAATGGTCGTAGGAACTTCGTTATTTGAGTCCTGCGCAGGTAATTGAATTCAATTTCAATGCCGTTTTGGTGGATCGAGTCGACAATTTTTTTCCAACTCGGTACACGTTGCCAAAGTTTTCTTTTTGCACAAAAATATGTTTTTTTTTTTGATCGCGGGTTAAATTATTCGAAAAGGGATCATTCCAATCTAAGCTTACCCTCTTTAAGTAGAGCCAAAATGTGATTTTTTTCCCGGAAGAATCATCCAATTTGGTTGAAAAGTCACTGAGTAATGTGCAAAAAACCTCAATATGCACTTTTTTCAAACACCCCTAACTTGATGCCAAATCGTCGTAAGAACTTCGTTCTTTGAGCTCTGCATAGGGAATTGATCAAATTGTAATGCCTTTATGGTGAATCGAGTCGACAAAATTTTTCTAACTCCGTAGACATCGTCAAAGTTGGACATGGTTTCCAGAAAAAAAACTTTTTTTTACAAGTGCGCTGGAGGGGGGCGGAAGGGGTTACGCTAAAGTTCGCGTGCATGACTTTAAAGAAGACACTTCAAAGTTTTTCGGCCTCAACGATTCATCAAAATCATTAAAAATACGGCGAGTTATGGCTGGTTTGATAATGGTCGAAATTTCACGAATTGCAAGTGTTTCATTTTTTTCCACCAGTGTATTTTGTACTCAATACATTTTATAAATATATCATTTTTCATTCAACACATTTTCATTTTAAAGAATTTTACTAATGATGTTATATTTTTTACATAATCAAAAACGTTTGACTTTAATTTCAATTCAACAATTTTGATAACGAATTTACATTCAGCCTATTTTTAAGCAGTTTTGTAAATAATAAAATAACTTATCAGGTGTGGTAACAAATTAGTAAACTTTAATGCTAGTTTATGCTATATGCGCGGCACATAATCTTAAAATAAACTACTACAAAACGCAATAATTTTTCTTTAATCCAATAATTAATAACCTGCACGCGAAATAGAAATAAAACAAAGGAATTCCACTTAAATTGCCTAACACATAAAAACAAGCACCTTTATTGAATCATTATTACAAACTATAAAACAAACTTTCATTGACGGTCAATTTACAACCAGAATAAGTTATTAGCATCAGGAACCAAGGTAAAATTTGCTAATTGCAGCCATTAAAAATAATTACAATTAAAAAGTGATTTGTAGAAATTAAGACATGAAAAGTACTTTTATCGAGATTGATTCGTAGATTATATTTTATCCGGGACGAATGCGGTCGGCCTCGAGAGAATGAAACAAAATTAAAAAAACAAAAACAGAAGCCACTCAGAGACGTTATCATAAAATGTAAATAATAATAAAAATCATTGAGCGTACTCACAAGGATGTGCACGTTATCGTTTCTGAATGCAAATGCAATTGCTTTTGAAACAAACCAAATTATGTAACCTCCTCACCAGGATATTGCTTTAATAAAAAAGTAAATTTGAAAATAAAATTGTTGCATCGAGGAATGTATTTATTTGTTAAAGAAAATAAATGCAATAAATGCAATCGATTCATAATTTTTAAACCTTGAAAATACTTAATTATAGAAAAGCTTGTTTATGGTATTTTGCAGAGTTTTCAAGATAAGCAACAATAATATGTTATTAAAAAAATAGGGGTTTCGTTCTAAAAGTGATTCAAGGTCACACTATTTAAAACAATTTTTAAAATCCTATAACTTTTGTATGAAACATTCTTTTACAAAAATGCATAGTAATATTTAGTAGTTTTCAAATTTCGAAAAATATGCATTTTTGTAAGGGTTTTAATCATTGTATTAAATAGTATGTAAAGACAGTATGACCTTGAATAACGAATTCAAAATCACGTGGATATCACCATCATGTATGAAACCCCACATTCGAACAGTTTACCGTCGGATTCGCAGTTTTGGCCTTATTTCATTCCGGCCGCACTGGGTGCTTCCTTTCACCGCTGAGCATCAACGAACTCGTTTCGAGTGGTGTAGAGAACGATTAATGTGGGACCGGGAATGCAATGATATAGTGTTTAGTGACGAATCTAGATTTTGTTTAGGGATGCATGATGGCCGGGCTAGAAATCGAAGACGACGTGGTGAAAGGAAAGAAATCAATTTTTTGTCGAAAGGCAGGTTCAACACACTGTTGGGCTTATGGTATGGCCATTGCTTATGGCTCTAGGTCTCCTCTAATCTTAGTTAGAACCTCACCTCCTACCCTATCTTCGGACATTGCCAAATCCAACTTTTCAGCAGGACAATGCTCATCCACACATTGCAAGAGCCACAATGAACTTCTTTGAGCACGCTGAAATTTGTTGCCCTGGCCACCGAGGTCACCGGATTTATCTCCAATTGAGCATGTGTGGGATATGATGGGCCGAAGACTCCTTAATTTGCAGCACCCCCCTCAAACTCTAGAAGCACTTTTAAATGCGTTAGTAATTGTTTGGAATAAGATACCACATGAGGACTTCAATCACCTAATTAGAAGCGAACCTAGGCGCCTTAGAGAGTGTATAGCGCACCGTGGCGCATCGACATATTATTAATGCTTTTTACTTTCCCCATTACGAAGTACGAGAAAGTATTGTGATCGTGATTTTTTTTTTCAAAAATTTTTTTTACGGAAATATCCGTTTTGGGGTTCCTAGATGCCATTTCAACAATTTCTGAAAAAAAAAATTGTGTCTGTGTGTGTCTGTGTCTGTGTGTGTGTGTGTGTATCTGTCTGTGCGCGCTGTATCTCAAAAACTAATAGAGCAATTGATATGAAACTTTGAACATACGTTTTATTTGATAATCCGATGAACTGAAAAGCTTTTCCTAAAATTTCGTACACCGGGGTGTACAAGTGGGTGTTAACCTTAACTGTTTTTTTGTTTTTTGCCAATATTTTCCTTAATATAAAAAATATCCCAAAAACATTTAAACAAACATTGAAGACAACAAAGAAATGAATATCTTTTGCTTGAAAATATTTTTCATAAAATCATTGTTATTCGAGAATTTTTACTTTCTCCGTTACGAAGTACGAGAAAGTATTGTGATCGTGATTTTTTTTTCAAATTTTTTTTTTACGGAAATATCCGTTTTGGGGTCCCTAGATGCCATTTCAACAATTTCTGGAAAAAAAAATTTTGTGTCTGTGTGTGTGTGTGTGTGTCTGTATGTGTGTGTGTGTGTGTGTGTCTGTGTCTGTGCGCGCTGTATCTCAAAAACCAATAGAGCAATTGGTATGAAACTTTGAGCATAAGTCTTATTTGATAATCCGAAGAACTGAAAAGCTTTTGGTAAAATTTCGTAAACCGGAAGTGGGTGTTTACCTTAACCGTTTTTTGTTTTTTGCTAATATCTTCTTAAATATGAAAAATATCACAAAACATTTAAACAAATATTGAAGACAACAAATAAATGAACATCTTTTATTTGAAAAAAAATTTCATAAAATCATTGTTATTCGAGAAAAAAAATTATTATTCTTTCTTTCATTTCTGGTTTATAATTTTGAAACGATAATAGTAACAGCAAATTTATGTTAATAATAATTGTAGAGAATGCCAAAATGAACAACTTATAATGAATAAGTTTTTTTCGAAATCCCTTTAGTTTTTGAGTAAACTGAGTATTTGAATTTGAAGTATAATTTTTCCATCTTTCATAATTTTGACGTTTTAAACGTCAGTTTCATTCGAGTTTACAAAACGCTCGAAGTACATTTAAAATAGGATTTTAATTGAAAATAAACCCGTGAAAACGTAAATATAAAGTCGGAGAAAGTAACATGATGGCCACATCACCATTTTTTTTTTAATTTTTGGTTTATAATTATGAAACTGTAATAGTTAGAGCAAATTTATGTTAATAATAATTGTAGAGAAACTTATAAAGAATAAGTTTTTTTCGAAATCCGTTCAGTTTTTAAGTAAACTGAGTTTTTGAATTTGAAGTATAATTTTTCCATCTTTCATAATTTTGAAGTTTACACAACGCTCGATGTACATTTAAAATATGATTTTAATTGAAAATAAACCATGAAAACGTAAATGTAAATGGCTATGATGCCATCAAGTCGGAGAAAGTAACATGATGGCCACATCGCCATTTTATTTCGTAAAGTTCGTTGAATCGAAGAGAAATTTTGTTAATTTGTTTACTATGTTTTCCCTTACAATTGTAAAAAATATTATGAAAATAAAATGATTTATACTGGGTGTTGGGATTTCGATGTCACGTAGTATATAATGAATAATAGTAAGTACTGTCGCTATAAAGTAGTACCATAGTTGATCTCTCTATTCCATTAGTAATTTGTATTGTATTTATTCGATGTTCTGATTTAAATTAAAATCTGTCATTTCTGACACTGACATAAGAGTCCGTTTTATTTTATCATTATGTAACAGCACAAAATGTATGCCATTTTGGCCTAAAAACAATCCGCCAAAGTTACTGTTTCCATACAGTCGAACATAATAGTTATTTATTTATCAAGACACTACAGTTAATCATTTTATTACTATTTCGATTTAACAAAAAAAAAAGAAACCTTAGTGTTAAGATAAATTCAAACTGACAATTAGACCCAAACACTCGGATTTTACTCTGTGCATTTCAATGCAAGTAAGCCGAAAAGGCTCTGAATACTCACGATATAATTAAGGTTATGTTGTTTGTTTTAGTAAGGTCAGTAACTTGTAGAGGTCGGATCGGCTTCGCGCGCGTTGGTCAAAGAAACACAGAGAATAAGTTATATAATCACGAGCCAGACTCTAAACAGCCGCAAATTTAAGGCAATTGTCCTAAGAATGTTACAGTTTTATTAAATTTTATTAATTAATCATTTTAAATCATTTATATTGAGAATCCACTAGAGATGGGTAACTCATGAGTAAGTCGCCTCAAAGGGTGAGTCGCGCAGTCAAGTGACCGCTATATAAATTTGCAGATTAATTTGTGTCATGAAATTTTTTTGCTCATCAAAACTTTTTGGAAAAGTGATGACCTTCTTTTGTTATTCTTTTCACTTCAAAATGAGTTGACTCTTTGAAATTTTTACTCTTTTTAATTATGAATCGACCTTTTCGCCTACCTCTACAATCCACGGTATATTATTTAAATGTACATTCTGAGAACTATTTGTCTATAAAGTTTTGTGGGACTTATGGTAACAGAGATACGTAAGAAATGGTGCATACGAGACATTAAAAATGGTGCTGAATTTGACTCGAAACGCATAAATAATGATTTTAAAAAAAGTTAATTTTTTTTTTTATTTTCATGTCTAACCATTAATTCTGAGACTTATTTGTCTTTAAAATTTCTTTGAGGGACTTATGGCAACGAAGATATGTAAGAAATGGTGCATACGAGACTTGTTGGAAATAGTGCTTAATTTGAGTCGAAACGCATAAATAACGATTAAAAAAATTCTTTTCAAATTAAAAAAAAAAAAAAAATCATGTCTAACCGCTCATTCTGAGAACTATTTGTATTTATAATTTCAATGGTGCTGAATTTGACTCGAAATGCATAAATAAGGATTTAAAAAAAAATCAAAATTATTCAATTTTTTTCTCTCATATCTATCCAAATTCTGAGAATTATTTGTCATTAAAATTTCTTTATGGGACTTATAGCAACGGAGATACGCCAGAAATGGTGCATACGAAACTTGTTGGAAATAGTGCTTAATTTGACTTGAATCGCGTAAATAACGATTAAAAAAATAGGGAATAGCGCACCACCTCGTTATACGAAAAACCTTGGTAGGTATTTTAGCGCCATTTTAACTATGATTTATAGTTTCTCAAATCCAATCCTGTTGCATAAAAGTACGTGTTCCTCAGTTGTGAGATTTTTACATCAGTGCAATATTTATAAAGCATTTAATGATTAATAACCCAAATTTGACAAACAAATATTGTGATACCAGTACTCTGAATTTCAGTACAGTTTATTTGATAAAATATATATACAATAATCTTTTATAAAGGATTCAAACATTTGGTAAAATTTAAATAAAATTTAAATTTAAATTAAATGCGTGTGATGATTATTTTATTACAATTAATTTGATCATTATAATTAATATTGTCACATCAAATTTGTATAAAAATATCGTGATTGAATGATTAATAATGATATTAAATTTAATTGAGAATTTGTATACACATCGGTTTAATTATTATAATAACGTGAACGTTTATTGTCACGATACTGAAATGGTCATTAAATTACAGCAGCTTCATTCCTACATGATTTAATGACTATACATCATGCGAATTGCGTTTATCCATTGTAACAAACGTATTATTACATATTATGGAATTGATATCGTTGTTTTGATGATCCACATTAATGTTAATTAATTGATTAAAGCCATTTGTTAAATTGATGGACATTACAAAAACGAAATTATATTTCGTTGGTATAGACCAGTGGTTCCCAAATATAATAGTAATAAACATAATGTTTGTTTACACCTTACAAACATACATATTGTATATGGGGTGCTCAGAGGAGAAATGGACCAAATCCGTAAAATTCTTTGTTAAGTCATCAAGCCTTAAAGAGTACTTTATTAATTTGCAACAAAATGTAGAGAAAAAATTACAAACAAATTCGATAATTATAAACATGATACTTTATTATCGTACAGCAAAAAGTTAACAATTCAAAAGAAAAATAATTTTTATTCACAAATAAAATAAAGAAAGTGGACTTAAACCATTGCTACTCTGAAGGATGTTAATTTCCTCTATTCATAGAAAGGCTCATCATCTTCATCACTGTTATCTTCTGTATTTTCAATGCAATTTTGCCTTGTTTTGGATACGATAGGTAGGTTTTTGAAATATGTATGGTATATTGGCGGTATATAGTGCAGGAAATCCATCATGTGCTGTTTTTTGAGTCCAATTTGGAGTTTTCGTTTAGCCGCTACGGCCGATCAAAGTCTCAGAAATCAATAATTTTTTTAAATTTTCTAAAATATTCATGGTGACTAGCTATTGAAGATAGCTGAAATTTTTTAACGGCAATCAATTTCTCTCGTCTTTCTGATAAAAAGAAGGTATACTTCAATAGTCTACGATGATTATTAAGAAAGTTGCATTTTTTAATACAATTGCTCTTGTTCTATATTAAGTGAAGTTCTTAGTCGACCACACACAGTTTTACTAAGATTTACTTCATCAAAATCAACAGCTTCATTCAAATTCTGTCTAAATTTGAATGAAGTCGGCGATGTCTTCTCAAATCTTAACCAACTGATATTCAGCCAACTGAATGCGTATCCATCAACAGCTTTTTTTTCGATTCTGCATTGCTGATTCCAAGTTTTTTGAAGAAAAAAAATCTTTTATTTTCATTTAAAAAACTATAAATTTTGGATCCTGCTTTTTAGCAGTCCGTGCAATATCCATCCAGTGTTGAGGGGAGTATGTGTATTCTTGTGACTTGCCTTTTCAATAACGCCAAAATCTGCGTCATTTGGCAAATACGAGTGTCCTGACACCAGGAATTTGTTCTATATAGTTTCGACAGCCAATAGACGATCTTGTACTAATTTTAGTAAAGACAGTGATAATTTAATGTTCCTGTTCTGACCGGTGCAAGAATCAGAGTACAAAACAATATGTTTATGACTTGGAGCATTTATAACTTGTAAATGCTTTACAAGACATGATGCTACATCTTGAGACCCATGTCCACCTTCGGTTTCGTCGTACATACCGGGTGACCCAGGGATCTGTAAAAGGCCCAAAACTTATTTGCTATTTGAGATATCGACTTCTAGTTTTCTTAAACTGGTACTCACACTTATTCTACATATTTTAAAAATATGTGTGTTTTTGTACAGGATGTCCCAATATACAGAACAAAGTTATGTTTTTTTAAATAGAACACCCTATATTTTATATTTTATTTTCAACCCACTTGAGAAGCTGATAAAAATAGTATAAGATACTATGGGTCTATTATGGACGATTGGTTAGTTATGGTCAAATTTGCGGCAAAAACATGTACATATTGAAAAAATTGCAGAAGCGCTCCTAGCAAAGCTATCGTCATTTTTTATACACTAAAGAATTTTCCACATCATGAAGAATAATACAAATCGGCTTTGGTTCTTTTTTGTTCATACTGCTATACAGGGTGTCAACATACGCAAAATATTGGATAAGTATTTTTTCTCTGGAACACCCTATATATCTTGCTACCAATACATGGAATTTTTAATAAGCTTTCCAATGATGTACAATTTGTATAATAAAATATTAAGGATTCTTGAGATTTATACATAAAAAACATTTTTCTTTTGTCACCTACTGCTCATTTTTGGATTTTCGGCCAAAACTATGCATTTTCTGAAAAAATAATAAGAGACCAAAGTTGTAGTTGGGAAAATTTTCAATCGTAGGTCTTTCGACTTTTCCAATAATGCGTGCATTGCCCGCCAGAGTGCGCAAAATCGTGACCGTATATGCATTTTAGCGCTTTTCTCAAATTTTTTGTTAATTAATTGCACTATACTTTATTTTCCACGTCCTCTAGCAGAAAAACGGGTAATTATAAAATTATTCAAATGACCTACAGCGATTGAAAATATTCCGCTCTACAACTCTTAAAAGAAGCAATTTTTGCCCAAAATGCATAGTTTTCGCTAAAAATGCAAAAAAACCATTGAAAAACGCAAAAATTGATATATTCATTTTCAATTTGCATTTTAAGGGAAAACTATGCATTTTTAGCAAAAATTGCTTCTAGTAAGAGTGGAACATTTTCAATCGATATGGGCCATTTTATTTCCCTATAATTTCACGTTTTTTCCGCTAGAGGGTGCGGAAAATAAAGTATAGTGCAATTTATGAATAAAAAATTTGAAAAGAAAACGCTAAAATGCATATACGGTCACGATTTTGCGCGCTCTGGCGGGCAATGCACGCATTATCTTAGAAGTTGAAAGACCTATAATTTTTCGCTCTACCACTTTGGTCTCTTATAATTTTTCCTGAAAATGCATAGTTTTGGCTAAAAATCCAAAAATCAGCAGAAGGTGACAAAAGAAATATGTTTTTATTGATAAATCTCAAGAATCCTTAATATTTTGTTATACAAACTGTATATCATTAGAAAGCTTATTAAAAATGCCATAGATTGGTGGCAACTTATATAGGGTCTTCCAGTTGAAAAAAAAATAGTTGTCCATTGTTTTGCGTATGTTGACACCCTGTATAGCACTATGCATAAAAGATAACCAAAGCCGATGTGTATTATTCTTTATGATGTGGGAAATTTTCTAGTGTATAAATAATGATGCTATCTTTGCTAGGAACGCTTCTGCAATGTTTTCAATGTGTACATGTTTTTGCCACAAATTTGCCCATAACTAACCAACCGTCCATAATAGACCCATTACTATCTTATACTATTTTTATCAGCTTCTCAAGAGGGTTGAAAATAAAGTATAAAATATAGGGTATTCCATTTAAAAAAAACATAACTTTGTTCTGTTATGTATATTGGGACACCCTGTACAAAAACACACATATTTTTAAAATATGTAGAATAAGTGTGGGTACCAGTTTAAGAAAACTAGAAGTCGATATCTCAAATAGCAAATAAGTTATGGGGCTTTTACAGATCCCTGGGTCACCCGGTATATATGAATCCCGTTTGTTCATTAGAAGAATGGATTGCTAGATTATAAGCATATATATTTTTTATAGTATGCTACTGATGTAGATAGCTTGGGAAACGGAAGTGCTTTTTAAAGATCGAATATTGCCACGTACATTGCAAGCAGTCATTTGATCCTTATGAAGACATGTTCGTGCTTGTTCGGCTTTAGCAAGGTGTAATGTTTTTTTTCTGTTACTAGAGATTCTTGGTTTCATCCTGCTCTGCAGCTATTTTCATATGCAGTTGGTCACATATTCGGCATGTATATTTTGCTGGAGGTTTAAAACTTAAATTGAATTTTGTATTAAATACATCGTAATAGAATTTTGTCTTCAATGCATGAATTCCCTCGGCGACACATTGTTCGGTGTACAATTCGTACATTTTACTTATAGTTAAATATTTTTTCTTGGGGTTATCTTTTCGGGAATAATGACTTTGGTACGCGGGAAATGAATTGATATGTTTCTCGATTTTTAAATCGTCTAGTTTTTTTCCAGGATTCATGCCACGTTGATCAGTCACCGCAATCATTTCGTCTTTAGACAGACACCTATACACTCTACCGGTACTAATTTGCAACGTTTCTGCAAAGTACTTCTTGCACACACGGTGTGTGGTGTTATCTCCTCTAAAATCATATTCAAAGTACGCATGCTTTTCCGGATGTGAGACATCTCTAACACGTTTTCTTTTGACTGTGTTGACTTTACTAGTCCTCTGATAAACACATTTTGCCGGGAATAGTCAGCCAGTTTCCAAAAAGATTCAATAATGGCTCCTCGTTGATGCTCTGCAATTTTTTGGACGCAGCCCTGTCTGCAATTACATGGGTTACTGGAAAAGGCTTTAGAAGGAACATTTTTTCCAGATTTTGTAATATAGTCTTATCCAGTATTTCGGTGATGCTTTCGTATATTTACTTTCCAAGTAGACTTCTTAACTAACCGTTTTTATTTCCTTTTTTAGACTCTATAGGCTCTGTCGCAGTTTGTGCAGTTGGCTCATATAAAGTGTTGCTTCTTATCTCATTTATCGGAAGTTGATCATCACCTGTAATACCATACATTTTTCTTTCTATTGTAGGATAACATATAAATTTAGTAACCGACACATGAACATAAAAATTACAATTATATTACTTACCATCGGAAGTATCGGAAGTAATATCAGTACTATTTTTATATTAGGATCCACTTGATTGATAAGGTTTTTGAGATGATGTTGACGAATCCATTGTTGAACATATAAACACGCAGATTTTATAGGTTAGGACAGACATAAATCCACTATTACACTGAATTGGACATAAACCATTACTACACTGAACGACATAAGCTTTTTGTCAGTGCACAAGGAGGAAGACTCGATAAACAGCATACGAAATAAATTTGTGATTTCTCTACTGAACGTAGAACGCACTAATGTGTACTGTGAGTGTGTTATCGACAAAATTTAGAAAAATGGACTTCATCCACTACTCTTTTGAGCACCCCATATATAAAACGTCAAATAGTATATTGTACAACGAGCACATACGAACGACTCGGACGACTTGGTCCACTCGCGTACTGCTCGTTCTACAAACATCGTTCTCATGATTAATAGCCATTATATGCGAGTTGAACACTATACTTTGTTCATGACAACAACAATATATAACACATTTATTATAAATATATTTATCAAAATGAATATTGACAATTGTATATTCACTTCTCCACTTATTGAAGCTTTGATTCTCTGTGAAATGTGCTTCTGCAGCTTCTTTTACCTTCGGTGGTGTGAGTGTTAATGAAGTAGATGGCAAAATGTTCATTTTTCCACAGAAAATTACTCAAAATAACACGCGCCAGTTTTAAAGGTCTGTCTTGTTTTTTTTTTAATTTGACAGATAAATGATGACAGATTGTGGTATCATGATTTGAATGTGTAATAGGGTTCGTAACAGATATTATCATAAATCGCGTTCTGTGAATCAATAAAACCTTGAATTAGCCAGTTTAATAACCATATTAAACACACAAATGCGTGTTTATTGAACTTAAGTATTAGTACCCCATTTATCCTGCCCATGAAATTAAATAATGCGCATATTAAAAGATTTTCGTGAACAATAGTATATTGTACAACGAGCATATAATGATGGCTATTAATCACGAGAACGATGTTTGCGGAACGAGCCGTAGCCGAGTGGAGCAAATCGTTCGAGTGATTAGTAGCCATTATATGCGAGTTGTTACTATACTTTGCTCACGAAAATTAAAGTTAAAATCAGTGTTAAGCAGGATAAACAAAATATTATCATAGTTCGCGTTCTGTAAATCAAAGCGTGAATTAAGTGTTAAATGTACCCCATTAATGCTGCCCATACAATTAAATAATGCGCACATTATAACATTTTCGTGAACAAAATATATTAAACGCTATTTAAAAGAAAATAATCCATATTACAAAGGGATTTATATGCATCATCTGATAATAGTTTACAATATTTTTTATTTATTGAAATGTGATTATAAATTTTAAGGCACGCGCAAAAACAACCTTTTTCAATGTTATTCGTGTTATTCTTTTCAAATTTACAGACGTAGGATCGTTGTATGCACAATTTAAAATTATTATGCGATATACAGGGTGTCCCATAAAAAGATCCACATCAAAGTTAAGTTTTTTTTTTAATAGAATCCTGTATTTTTGGTCATTTTCGAATTCTAGGAAACAAATAAAGGTGAGATACTTCAATATTCCCTATTCGATCGTTTATTGTCTTCGAAATATTTACAGATTTGTTGAAATGCATGGTACAAATGAAATTTTATATTTGCCCCAGTGATTGACGTTGAACCATTACAATCATTTATATTTTTTGGTTGAAGGTTCGAACTACATCGTCAAAGGCCTTTGATTATTCTAAAAAATGGTGATGTGGCCATCGTGTTACTTTCTCCGACTTGGTGGTATCACTTATATTAACGCTTTTATGGTTTATTTTAAATTTCAATTATATTTTAAATGTACATCGAACGTTTTGTAGACTCTGATGAAACTGACGTTTAAAACGTCAAAATTATGAAAGATGGAAAAATTATACTTCAAATTCAAAAACTCAGTTTACTCAAAAACTGAAGAGATTTCGAAAAAAAACTTATTCTTTATAAGTTGTTCATTTTGGCATTCTCTGCAATTACATTTTCTGTAACTATTATCGTTTCATAATTAAAAACCAAAAACGAAATTTGTTTTTTCTCGAATAACAACGATTTTATGAAAAATATTTTCAAACCATAGATGTTCATTTCTTTGTTGTCTTCAAAATATGTTTAAATGTTTTTGTGATATTTTTCATATTTAAAAGAATAAAAAACAAAAAAAACAGTTAAGGTAAACACCCACTTCCGGTGTACGAAATTTAACCAAAATCTTTTCAGCTTCGGATTATCAAATAAGACTTATGATCAAAGCACACACAGACACATTTTTTTCAGAAATTGTTGAAATGGCATCTAGGGACCCGAAAACGGATATATCCGTAAAAAAAAAATTGAAAGAATTTCTGGATTACAATCCTTTCTCGTACGGAGAAAGTAAAAAAAATCTACATATCTGCTGATGGTTATTCATATTTTGTAGCACCTATTTAATGTAGTCAAACAATGCTTGTTCAGTGGTTCTGCCTTTTATAAATTTATGAATCCATGTAAAGTAGCAGATATTACATTTTTGATATAGAGTTCAATAAACTAATTCGCTTGTAGTTTTCAAAGCCACCTTTCTTTATATACTGGTACCGGAATAGTTTCTTTCAGTTTTGTCGGAAATGCGCTCGTTTCCAAGCAAGCATTTATAATGTAATTAAGCGGTAGTGCTATGTTATATATACATTTTTTAATTATGTGCACTTGAATTCATTATTATAATTGCGCAGTGTGATATTAATTATTTATGGTATTGTTGTAGGTTTTATAAAGATTGTGTGATCGTTAAATTGAATATTTGTTGGGGTATTTGTTCATAGGTCATTACTGGCTAATAAAGTATGTTCATTAAGAAAAACCTCAAGTGTGCCATGATTTTTTAATTTAAAAAATTTAAGTTGGTTACACATATTGAGGTTATGTTACTTCTCAAAATTAAACACACTGTAGTCAATTTATAGATACTTACGTTAAATTTTTCACTATAAAATTATATTAAATATTATATGTGCCTTCCTTCTTCTTGAACTCAAGCCTGAACTCTTCATCGCACACTCTCCATTACGCTCCGCAACAATACTGGATTATTGTTAATTTCTATAAATTTATCTCGAATTCGTTGCCGCATGTCTTCTAGATTGTCTACTGGTTGTGCATAAATACAATTTTTCAGGTATGGCCACAAGAAAAAATCGCATGAACGGGGCGTCCTGGGAATCCGTGCATTTCGACTTATTATTCGGTCCTCAAAAAATTCCTCCAAAATGGCCAAATTATCCACTGTGCAATGAGGAGTTGCTCCGTCTTGATGAAAATATCCACTTTGCAGTTCGTCATCATTTAATTCATTTATAAAAGGCAATAAAATTTCTGTACGATAACGGTTTGCAGTTATCGTACCTAAAATGAATGCACGGTTATTGAATTTTTATTATTAATAATAAAAATAGGATTTTACCTTCAAAGAATATCGGTCCAACTAATCTTCTCCCACTAATCGCTGCCCAAACGTCAACTTTCCCTGGATGTAGCGGTTTCTCTCGATATATACCAAATTCTCATAGTTTGAGAATTAATGTACCCATCCTTGTAAAACCAAGCTTTATAAAGTAATTTGTAAAACATCCTCGTTAACATTTTGTAAAAACCACTGACAAAATTGCAGTCGTCTGGGATAATCAACAGGTAATAACTCTTGCACCGATGTTATGCGATAAGGGTATACTTGCAAATCTTTTCGTAGAAGCTTGTGGCATTTTCCTACCGATAAATTAATTTGCTGTGACAAATGACGCAGAGAAGTCGTAGGTTCATCTTCCAAAATTCTTGGGCTGTGTTAATAGCATCTTGAGTTTGTTTAACTGGTCCACCACTTCCTGGTTTACGGAGAATACTACTCGTTTCACGAAATAATACAACAGATCGTGATAAGGTATTTTTAAATTCATCATAAATAATGGGCACGTTAGGAAATTCTACCTGAAACTCTGCTAAAGGTGCGTCGAATGAATACACCCAATTTCCGTCCACTTTAATCCCATTTCGGAAATAACTTTCAATAAGAAACGTTTTTTGCTGTTTGCTGTAAACCATTGTGAGCACCGAATAATTGTGACTTCTAGAAAGGTCTGACGTTTATATGTCAATTCCCAACAAGTGTCAAGTGTGCCAACTGAAATTTTTAAAATGAAAAAGTTATGGCACACTTGAGGTTTTTTTTTTAATGAACATACGATATATGATTAGCTATTTTATTTCAGAAAATCGTACGACACTCATTAATGACCAATAGAGAAATGAATTCACCTGGCATAACCAAGACAACAACAAAATTTCTTGGATTTTCGTATAGGTAGAACTGTGGTCAATAAGGGATAATTTTTTGCTGTCAAAAAGTCAAATTTTATTAAATTTAACACTTAAACATTCAGCTTAAAAAAAAACTAAAACAAATCATGACAAAGTATATTATGTTACAACTTGATATTGATAACCAAAATTTAAAACTTTTTTGTAACCGAATCTGCACTTGAGCATAAATTATTTCCGGAAATTTTTTGGAGTACATTTCAAGAACGTATTAATCGGGCCCGAGCGGAACGCGAATAATTTATTTATTTATTTAACGGGTACATCCCTCTTAATACAATAATGTAATATAAATTCTTACAACTAAAGTGTGAATTAAAAAAATGAACAATTAGTAACCATAAGATTAAATAATAATCAAAATGAATTAAAAACTACATACAGGGTGTCCCCGAATGGTCTGTACAACGCTCTACCACATATTCTCTGAAACAAAATAAGACGATTTAACTAAACTTATCTCTATCCAAAAGTGGTTCCTAAGCCATCTACGAGGCCTCAAAGATATTATTTTTTTTCATTATTTTTCAAATATTTTTATTTTGGAATTAGGTAAGAAAACCTAATTTGGCACATTTAATTACATTGATACCATGCACCTTTTGCGATATGTTTCTTTATCCTACGTTTAAAGTAAGTGGTCAAACTAGGACCATCGACTTCTTAAGATACCTAAATATTTGTATTCAACAGGTCAAATCATAAGAAATACTTTTTTTCTGCAAGATCATTCAATTTTACGTATTTTTTGTCTCCTATAAAATTTTGCTATTTTTCCCACAAAAAAATATTTTTATTGTTTGTCAAAACAACAAAGAAATAACATTCTAAAAAAAAACTGATTCTTTATTTACAAATATAGAAATTGAGACACCTGTGAAATTCAGTTATCGGTGATTTTGTGACAACGTCAGTCATGTACTCAATTAATGAATTAACTGATATTGTTTTAGTTTTTGGGTTTTGTGAAGGTAATGGCCGCAAATGTGTAAGAGTGTACAGTGAAAGATTTCCAAATCGCCGAATACCAAACCATCAAACATTTGCTTCCGTAGAAAGGCGACTTCGAGAAACTGGCCGCTTAGAATACTCTGCGAGGGATTGTGGTAGAAGACGCACTGTACGAACTGTGGATGTTGAAGAAGAGATTTTAGAACGGATAGATGAAGATCCATCTAAAAGTACCCGGCGTTTAGGTGCTGAACTAGGCGTATCTGAAAATGTTGTGCATGAGGTGTTTAAAAAGCAACTGCTATACCCATATCACATTCAAAAAGTTCAAGAGCTAATGCCTCAAGATCACGATAAGCGACTTCAGTTTTGCCAATTTATTGTTAATAACCAAATTGACAATTTGAATTTCGCCAAGACAATTTTGTTTACAGACGAAGCGTGTTTTACCCGAAGAGGTATAACAAATCTTAAAAATGAGCATGTTTATTCCGAAGATAATCCACATGCAACTAAAACCATGCATTTCCAACGGCAATTTAAAATAAATGTTTGGGCCGGTATAGTAAATGATATTATTGTAGGACCAGTAATTTTACCACAAAATTTAAACGGAGAACAGTACTTACAACATCTTCAGGAATTGCCAGTCTTACTGGAGGATGTGCCGCTTTTACTTAGGCGTGATATGTGGTTTATGCATGATGGGGCTCCACCTCATTTCACTTTACCAGTGCGTACTTTTTTAAACCAAAAGTATCCCGGTAAATGGATTGGGAGAGGCAATGACGCACCAGTGCCTTGGCCTTCACGTTCCCCGGATATCACCCCAACGGACTTTTTTTGTGGGGAACTATTAAATCTATTGTTTATGGTAAGCCCATAAATACGCACGATGAATTATGGGCGCGAATACAGAATGCGTTTCAAACAGTTAAAAACAATGTTGGCGTTTTAAAACGTGTCCATTTTAATTTTTTGCGACGTGTAAATTGTTGTATTGCTGAAAATGGCAATCAGTTTGAACATTTGTTGTGAAACTAATAAATCTGTGTTTATTGTTGGGGACCTATCTTTATTTCTACTTTGTTAATTGTTTTGAGAAGCAAAATATTGTTCATAATTTTATTACTGTTTTTTGTCAAATAAAATTATTTTTTTGTGGGGAAAATAGCAAAATTTTATAAGAGACAAAAATACGTGAAATTGAATGATCTTGCAGAAAAAAAGTATTCCTTATGATTTGACCTGTTGAATAAAAATATTTAGGTATCTTAAGAAGTCGATGGTCCTAGTTTGACCACTTACTTTAAACGTAGGATAAAGAAACATATCGCAAAAAGTGCATGGTATCAATGTAATTAAATGTGCCAAATTAGGTTTTCTTACCTAATTCCAAAATAAAAATATTTGAAAAATAATGAAAAAAAATAATATCTTTGAGGCCTCGTATATGGCTTAGCAACCACTTTTTGATAGAGATAAGTTTAGTTTTTTTTTTTTTTTTTCAAAAAAGGAAGGACGTGGATGGAACTGCGGGGTCAAGGAGAGTGAATGATTAGGGAATTTTGGCGTCGGCTACTAGGCCATCTGCCACCACCATTGTTTTTAATAAATTCGAAATTAAATGAATAAATGAATAATGATACAAACACAACGACCATGGTCCCGAGCGAATATTCCGCGGCCCCGAAATCTTTATAAGTTTAGTTAAATCGTCTTATTTTGTTTCAGAGAATATGTGGTAGAGCGTTGTACAGACCATTCGAGGACACCCTGTATAATAAACTAAGTGGATGCATATACATAAGCATATAAACATTAAAAAAAACATAAAAATATCATGCATTGATAAATTACGATTAAAATGCCCACAAAGAGTTGAACACACAACTAAGGTTTAACTTAATATTCGTAAAAGCGTTATGAAAGTTTCATAACTATTACAAAATAATATAAAATTACTTTTATCCTATAGTGAATTTGTGATACGCATCATTCGAGAAATAGGTTTAATGTAACTATGATTAGTTCTGTGATTGGATGAGTTAAAAGCAATATTACTGCGGGTCCTAGCACCAACATACCTAACATTAAATGTACTAATATGGAGCATTATTGGACTGTCGTTCAGACCATTTACCTACTACTTTAAATAACAAATTTAAATCAGCTATGATGCGTCTTTCCTGTAATAAAGAAATCATTAACTGGCAACCTAGTTATTTATAATTTAAATTAAGGCACGCGATATGAAGCCGAAAAGCTGCCATTCTGAGAAATTTGTGTTGAACCTTATCTAACTCTCTTATAAGATAATGCAGGTAAGGAGACCAGCAGTGACGGCTCGCGGTTTTTTTTTTGGTACGGCCGAGGTAGCAAAGGTGGTAATAAGGATAGGTGCGGTCAGGCAGCCAGCCATCTCTGCAATCGACCCTACCTATCTGTATTGTCACCTCTGCTATCTCGGCCGTACTAAAAGAAACCTCGAACCGTCACTGGAGACCAGACACAAGAAGCATAATCCAAACCAGATCACAGCAATGATTGGTATAGGTAACGAATCCCATATTCATTCTAGAAATAAAAGAAAGCAGCTCTAAGCCACGGTTTACAATATGACGAATATGAGAGACTAAAGTGGCCTTGCTATAAAATATAACACCAATATAACTATTTTCAACCACACTCTCCACAACATAGTTCTTAATTGTATATTGGGTCCTAATTGGATTATTACCACGGTTAAAAAGAAATTGACTTACACTTACTCAGATCTGAATGTAGACTATTGACATCACACCAATTGGCTATACGATCAAGATATTCCTGTATATTTTCTGCGTTATTACTGTTTGAGACGGAATAGGCTATCTTCACATCGTCAGCATATACCCAGGAAGAACATTTTTTTAAGTTTGAGACAAAATCGTTTAGAAAATTAAAAATAAAATAGAACCCATATGGGAGCCTTGAGGGACATCGGATTTCAATGAAATTTCTTTTTGAAATTGAATCAATCAATCCGAACAAATTGTTTACGGTCCACAGGAAACCTCCTCAGCCAGTGTATTAAGTTGGGGCTGAAGCCAAGTATCTCAAGTTTATATAGAAGCAAGTCATGAGAGACTTGATCAAAGAGAAGTCAGTATAGACAGCATCAATCTGACACTGATTCTCTAAGGCAACGGTGGCCACACTTTTGATCACTACGGGCGACCTATGTTTTAAACATAGTAAGTTAAAGTCAAAAATAACTTTTTGAGACAAGTTACTCTAATGTGAACATCTCAGACACAGGATTACCTAGTCAGTGGAAAATCCACAAGATCTGGCGGATTTTGAATCCGAATTGCGGAATAATTTTCGGTTTAGCGGCTAACAGATTTTCTAGCGGAATTATGTTGGATTTTTAAAAAAAAACTTGTGTAATTTAATTTAAATGTACCTTCTAAAGGTAGATGTTTTGTGAATATATTTACAAAAAAATAGATATTTTTGTTCAAGTTCAACTTTAAACATTATTTTTTTATAAATTCATAACTCGCAAAAATTGACACATACCAAAAATCAAAGTTTATTCTAGAGGTAGATGTTTTGTGATGATACTAAAATTTTCGTGAAATTCTATCAAATCAATATTTATTTTTTAGAAGTTAAATCTTTAAATTAAAGAAAAAAACGAAATATAGCCTATTTCGTTATTTTTTGAATTTATTTAATGCTTTCTGCAACATGTAAGGTTGTTTCTAATTTATTGTTAAATCTTTAATTTAAATAAATCACAAACCCAAAAATGAACACATTTTCAAAAATCAAAGTTAGTTTTAAAGGTAGTCGTTCTGTAAATATATTAAAATCTTAGAAGAACTCAATTTTGTTTTGTTGTGTTCGAAAACATAAAATTTTAATTTTCGTAACTCGCGCAAAATTGACTCATTTTAAAAAATCATAGTTAATTTTAAAGTTAAATGTATTATGATTGCCATTGAGTTTTTAAGGAATTCAGACATATCAGTATTATTTTGTTTTATATTTTCTCAGTTCAAATATTCAGCAACTTAAAGAAATATTTTGAAAAAGTTCACAAATCACGCAAAAATGGACTCATATTTAAAAATCATAGTCAATTATTTTAAAGATAAATGTAATATGATTGCCTTAGAGTTTTTAAAGGATTCAGTCATATCAGTATTAATTTTTTTTAAATTTTTATTTGTTCAAATACTCGGCAACCTAAAAAAAAATTAAAAATTCACAACTCACACAAAAATTGACACGTTTTCAATAATCTTGGTTAATTCTAAATGTAGATGTTTTGTGAATATATTATATACTTACATTTTCGAGAAATTCTATCATACGATTATTTATATTCTAGATTTTTTGTGTTGGAAATTTAAAAACTTAAAAAAATAATTAAAAAAAAATCGTAGCACCCAAAAATGAACACATTTTCAAAAACCAAAGTAACTTTCAAAGGTAATCGTTCTGTGGATGTATTAAAATATTTGAGGAACTCAATTTTGTTTACGATTTTTGTTTTGTTTAAGTGTTCGACAACTTAAAATATGAATTTTCGAAAATTCTACCTCACGCAAAAATTGTTTAAAAATCAAAGTTAATTTGAAAGTTAAATGTATTATGATTACATTAGAGTGAAACTCGATCATATCAATATTTGTTTTCTATTTTTTTCTTTGTTTAAATATTTGATAACTTAAAAAAAAAACATTTTCAAACATTCACAACTCACGCAAAAATTGACACATTTTAAAAAATCTTGGTTAATTGTAAATGCAGATGTTTTGTGAATATATTATATACTGTACTAGATACTATTAAAAACATTTTCGAGAAATTCTATTATATCAGTATTCATTTTTAATGTTTTTTGTTTAGTGTTCGACAACTTGTAAAGTTAAAAACTTTAAAAAATAATTTTAAAAAATTCATAACAACCAAAAATTAATACATTTTCAAAAATCTAAGTTATTTTTAAAAGTAGTCGTTCTGTGGATGTATTAAAATATTTGAGGAAGTCAATTTTGTTTACGATTTTTGTTTTAAGTGTTCGATAACAGAAAATATTAATTTTCAAAAATTCGTTAATTTGAAAGATAAATGTATTAGCATTGGGGTTTTTAAGGAAGTCAATCATACGAGTATTATTTTATTTTTCTATTTTTGAGAACTAAAAAAAATCATTTTAAAAGAATTATCTTTAAACTCAAAAAAAAATTGACACATTTGCAATTTCATACTTGAAGCTTTGACTTTATAAATATAGTCAAAGGCCTGAAGACAATTAATAGTGATAATTGAAGAATGTTTATTTAGTTTTGTTCTGGCCGAATTCTAGCGGGATTTGGTTGGCTATCTGGCGGAAATATCCTGTAATCAGTTGGCAACGCTAGGAATAGTCGCGCGGTCGACTCTTTGGCCACCTCTGCTCTAAGGCATCCAAGATAAATCTATTGTAAGTTAACAGATTGAACTTTAAGGATTTCCCCGACTAAAAATCGTACTATTCAATCGCTATAATACCCTAAAGTAGCCAATTCAATTGTCTAGCTCAGTCAGAGTTTATAAGCCGCACTTATCGTGTTCTCCGCCGCGGCAGCACTGTATGGATATTTTCGTAGCGCCAAGATGTAATCATTAATTTGCAACAAATATTAAATAAAATTGCATGGTTATATTTAAAAGCATATTTATAAAATATTATTGTTTCCAAATTTTATAAATCATCAAAAATAAAACTTCAAAATTAAATTCCCCAGTTATGCAACCAGCCATAAAAAATCCTTACAAAAATTGTTTCTAAACATCTTATGTAATCAATTTCAGTAAACAGAAATAAATTTGCATCAACCGTATTGAAGATATCTTGGCGCTGCGTTACCAGGCGGGCGACTAAGATGGTTACGAGGTCGACTCTTTGGCCACCGCTGATCTATAGGGACCTCAAGATTAATATTTTCTTTAAAAAAATTGAAAAATTCACAATGAATCAAATTAGTACCATTGCTTAATTACCATTCTTGTTATTATGAACTACTAACACGTAAACATCAATACTATTAATTATGTTAATTGTTCTAGAAACGAGCCAATTTCGAAAGTTTTAGAGTTTAATCTCAAAGAATTAGCAATTACCTTCAAACAGTCGATTTCTTTGACATTGTTCCCCTAAACTAGTTAAATGATTCGGTCGTAATTTTTCCAATAAATAAGACGTTTCTTTCCATATTCAATCCAATTTTACATGTTTAAGCAAGCAATGAACATTTTTACCACAACCGTACTAATCCGATTAACACCAAATTGCTAATGAATCGCAATCGCCAATCCGAAATGGACGTCAATAATCCGCCTTTAGTATACGAAAAGATTCGACCAAAGCGCATTCCTTATAATCGAATATATTTCTTGCAACGCAAGTATGTAATTTAACGTACCGTATTTTATGGTGTGGAAACTCCTTTGAATTCCGAAAGAAAAATGGCCAATTTTACGACTGAACGTTAACAACTTTAGTTAATTAGATTTGATAATCGTCGTGCTGGTGAAATCGAATTTTTCGAGTTGGTTAAATGGGCATTGGCACTGAAACTTTTCTGTAATTACCGGTGAAATTGTGAAAGCGACAGCTAATGTCAGATTTGACGGTTCGCGTCTGGAAATCGTTGGAATTTTCAAATCGCCCCGAGCGCTAAAAGTTCGTTTAGAGCGGCATGGAACATAGTGTTGAAATACGGCAAAGGATTCCAGGTTAGTAATTGTTTATAATTATGGTATATGATTATAATGGTAATGAAATAATATTGATGAATATTTTTTTAAACAAACTACAACACCGGGAGGTTCATTTCCAGTTGTATCTAACAATTTGTAAAATAAATTAGTATGAAACAGGTTAAAAATTTAAAAATTGTTAAGAATAATATCACATTAGATTCGGATCAATTTAACACTGACACTGATGTACAAATATAAATATAACTTATACAAATATGAATGTAGCTTAATACATACATATTGCGTTTAAAATTATGTTGTCCTGCACCAGGAAATCTATAGCCGGTTATGATTAATGAATACAAAGAATACTATAAATCATATTAACAAACTAATTAAATAAATAATGGACGAATATTCTCCGTATATAGCTGAATCAAAAGTATGAACATGCCTTCGACAGGGATCGAACCTGCAACCTCCAGACCGGTTTCTGTCTACTTCATCAGTATAGTGCGTTCATTAATGGGCGTTAAAAACTATTCTATTATTTTAATAGAGCTGATTCACTTAAGACCCAGTAAAGCGAGATTCCATCAACGAATGAACTGTACTCAGCATGGAGAGTAGTCAGAAACCATTCTATATAGTAATTGTTCTTAAATATAAAACTCATCACCGCGTGGCCAAAAATTGTTTTTTTGGCATAATTATGTGTATGGCATTAGGGACAACTAGATGGCGATAAAAACCATCCTACTATATACATTATTATTTGTCTATTCATTTTTACTTTTTTCGTTACGAAGTACGGGAAAGTATTGTGAACGTGAAGTTGTTTTCAAAATACTTTTAATGGAAATATTTGTTACTACACCTCTAGAGGTGATTTCAACAATTTTTGGTTATTTTTTAATATCAGTATTTTAAACTGTGACTGCGATCATTTATGTTATGTTACATCGTTACGGGTTTTTTGACTTGCGTAAAACGAAAGTTATTGGCACCAATAAAGTTTTATTATTATTACCAAATTTGGTACAAGAACTGAGAAATTAATATTCGTTGGAAAACATTTAAAATACAAATTACAAATTTGCCACAAAGATTATTAACTTAATGTTCTTTGGAAATCAATAACAATCCAAAAAACATGCATTCTCCAGTTTTAAAATTATTTTGACTTAATGGTACAACCGTGATTATCTTACATCAAGAAATATTTTTTTGACTTTGAGGGCCATTGCACCAAATTTCCTTGGTAGAAAGAGCATAGCTCAATTTAAATTGAGAATTTAATGTTGTGATTCTTCTAAAACAAAATCTAACTTTGACGATGATTTTTCGAAATTACCTCGATAGAACATCGCCAAATTTAATGTTCTTTGAAAAATCAATCAAAATGAAAAATATGCCTGCCTAGTTATCGAATTATTTTGATTAAATGGTGAAAGTGATGATTACATCAAAAGGTAACTTCAGGAGAGACTGGTAGAAATAACCACGGTGGAACATTAAAAACACAAATTAAAAAAATGTATGTTCTCTGTAAATAAATGAAAATAAAAAATACGAACTTTCCTTGTTTCCGTATTGTATTGACTTATTTGTGGAAGTGTGATAATTAGAGAGAGGATTTTATGCAAAATGCATATTACTGCATATTTTACATATTTACCCCTATAATGCATATTTTGTCTTTTAATGCATATTTTAACATATAATGGTAACATTTTGTTACACGGCACATCGCAACATGTGCAATTTTCGATTTCGGGCATGAACCAACATCTAGTCATTCAAAGAAATACCGGCCAAATGTTATCAAAATAATTGCCAATTCGTCCTGCGGAAACATGTAGAAGAAATTTTACATAAATTAAATCTAATTAAGAAAACATCACTCTTTTAAAACATCTTCGGCTTTTTGAAAATCCATTTATTTTTAAACGTGTTAGACATTTTTGAAATTTTTGATTTTCGAACAACTAATCAATACTTGGACGTTGGAAAATAAAAAAAAAGGAAACGTACAGAAAAAAAAGAAAAAAAAATGCAAAAATTAAACCTAATTGATTCTCCTAAAGCAACTTTGGTTTTTGAAAATCAATTTATTTTTAAACGAGTTACAAATTTTTGAAATTTTTGATTTTTTAACAACTAATACTTGGACGCTAGAAAAAATATTAAAAAATAGGAAACGTGTAGAAGAAATTTTAGATAACCTAATCACTCTTCTAAAATAACTTTGGGTTTTGAAAATCCATTAACTTTTAAACAAGTTACAAGTTTATGAAATTTGTGTTTTACAAACAACTAATATACATTGCAAAAGAAGAAAATAAAAAAGGAACGTTTAGAAAAAATTTTATATAACTTCGACCTAATTAAGAAAACATCACTCGTCTAAAAAAACTTTGGTTTTTGAAAATCCATTTATTCTTAAACGAGTTACAAATTTTTGATTTTTTTATTTTCGAACAACTAGTACTTGACGTTGGAAAAGAAGAAAAAATTAAAATAGGAAACGAAGTCTAATTAAAAAACGTATATTTTTCTAAAATTAGCTGGGGTTTTGAAAATCCACCTCTTCTCAAGATAGTTACAGATTTTTGAAGATTTTGATTTTTAAAACATCCGACATTTGGACAAACAATTGGAAACGTGTAACAATATTTTTTTTAAACATTAATCTTAATTAAAAAATCTCGCTCTTCTAAAATAACTTTGGTTTCTGAAAATTTACCAATTTTCAAGTGAGTTGCAGATGTTTCAAAAATTTGATTTTCGAGTTGTCTAACATTTGGACATTGAAAGAGAAAAATAGGAAACGTGTAGAAACAATTTCACGAAAATTAAACCTAATTAAGAAAATATTACTCGTTTCAAAAAATTTCGGGTTTATCCACTTATTTTTAAACGAATTACGTTTTTTTATAATTCTTAATCTTCGAACAAATAATACTTGGACGGTGGTATTGAATGTTCTTTGGGACTCGATAAAAAATGGTGACGTAGCCATCATATTACTTTCTCCGACTTGATAGTATAATAGCCATTTATATTTACATGGTTTATTTTCAATTGAAATCATATTTTAAATGTACACCGAGCGTTGCGCAAACTCGGATGAAACTGACGTTTAAAACGTCAAAATTATGAAAGATGGAAAAATTATACTTCAAATTCAAAAACTCGCTTTTCTCAAAAACTAACGAGATTTCAAAAAAAAACTTATTCTCTAGAAGTTGTTCATTTTGGAATTCTCTACAATACTTATTCACATAAATTTGCTGTGACTATTATCGTTTCATAATTATAAACCAAAAATTAAAAAATGAATAATACATTTTTTTCTCGAATAGCAATGATTTTATAAAAAATATTTTCAAGCAAAAGATGTGCATTTCTTTATTGTCTTCAATGTTTATTTAAATATTTTTGTGATATTTTTCATATTTAAGAAAATATTGGCAAAAACCCAAAAACAGTTAAGGTAAACACCCACTTCCGGTATACGAAATTTTACCAAAAGCTTTTCAGTTCTTCGGATTATCAAATAATACGTATGTTCAAAGTTTCATATCAATTGCTTTATTAGTTTTCGAGATACAGCGCACACAGTCAGACTCACACGCACACACACACACATTTTTTTTTCCAGAAATTGTTGAAGTGACATCTAGGAACCGAAAAACGGATATTTCCTGAAAAAAACAATTTGAAAAAAAATCACGATCACAATACTTTCTCGTACTTCGTAACGGAGAAAGTAAAAAAATAAAAAGGCCCATCTAGTTTTTTTATACAAAATAGAAAAAAGATTGTTGAATATTTTAAAAATGTTAAGGCAATTGTTATTTAAAAAATGGTGATGTGGCCATCTCTCCGACTTGATCGTATCATTTATATTTACGCTTTTATGGTTTATTTTCAATTGAAATCATATTTCAAATGTACATCGAACGTTTTGTAAACTCGGATGAAACTGATGTTTAAAACGTCAAAATTGTGAAAGATGGAAAAATTATACTTCAAATTCAAAAGCTCAGTGTACTCAAAAACTAAAGGGATTTGAAAAAAATACTTATTCTTTATAAGTTGTTTATTTTAGCATTCTCTACAATTATTATTAGCATACATTTACAGTAGCTTTTATCGTTTTGTAATTATAAACCAAAAATTAAAAAGAAAAATAATATTTTTTTTTCCCGAATAACAATGATTTTATGAAAAATATTTTCAAGCAGAAGATGTTCATTTCTTTGTTGTCTTTAATGTTTGTTTAAATGTTTTTGTGATATTTTTCATATTTAAGAAAATATTGGCAAAAAACAAAATGCAGTTAAGGTAAACACCCACTTCCGGTGTACGAAATTTTACCAAAAGCTTTTTAGTTCTTTGGATTATCAAATAAAACATATATTCAAAGATTCATATCAATTGCTCTATTAGTTTTTGAGATATAGCGCACAAAGCAGACACACACACACACACACACACAGACACATTTTTTTTTCCAGATATTGTTGAAATGGTATCTAGGGACCGTAACGGAGAAAGTAAAAAGTAAAACATGTTCAAATCTATTTAAAAAATTTCAAACTTTGAGATTAAAAAATCAAAGCAAATATCGTTAAAAAATAGAGCACTAAAGATTTACTTTGTTTTATTTTTATTTAAAACATTTTTTTTAAACACTGTTGGAACTTAAAAAAAATGAAGACCAATGTTATTTAAAAAAAGTAAGGCCAAAGTATGCAAACTTTGATACATTAAGCCAGTATAACTTGATGTATCGAAGCAGTTTACAAAACAATAGAAATAAAATTCGTAAAAGAATAAACTTACAGATTCGGGAACGGTGTTCCTTATAGCAAAAACACTTTTAACACTAAAAAAACGCTGCGTTCCTGAAACGTCCAATAAATAAACCCCGATGGTCATCGGGTGGTTCTGTCCGCCATCAATAATCGGTAAAGTTGTGGTAACAATGGGGTAACAATCGCAGTTAGAGTAGCAATCATGTTTCAAGTAGGAATCACGGTTTAAGAAGCAGTTACAGTTTATCCGACAGTTACGATTTTAAGTAGCAAATTTAACAGTTTAAGTAGCAGTCACAGTTACGGTGAAATCCGCCAACTAGTAATAGTAGCGACCTGTGATTTTTTATTTATTTAACACAAACTTTTTAAAAATACTGTTGGAACTTTAAAAAAAATTAAGACAAATGTTATTTAAAAAAAGTAAGGCCAAAATTTTCCAACTTTGATACATTAAGCCAGTATAACTTGATGTATCGAAGCAGTTTACAAAACAATAGAAATAAAATATTTTTTTTTTAAATCACAGGTACATGAAATATCGCCCATCTCTATGGGTTTGTATCTCAAAAAGAAATATACGAAATAATACGAAAATTCGAAAAGAAGCTTTATTTGAAAATCCGAAAAAGTTCTTGGTAACATTTCGTACACCGGAAGTGGATGTTTACCTTAACCGCTTTTGTTTTTTTTTTCGGTATTTTTTTTAAATATTACAAAAATATTTAGACGTATATCGAAGACAGCAAAGAAATCAATATCTTTTATTTGAAAATATGTTTCATTACTTCGTTTCTGAAAAAAAAATTAATTAAAATTTGTTGTCATTATTCGTCTATATTTTTGAATTTGTTTTTTCGAAACCTCATTAGTTTTTAAATAGACTAACAGTAAATATTATCAGAATTTAAAGTGTAATTTGTTATTTTCATCTTTCATAATTTTAACGTTTCGAACGTCAGTATCGAATATTTTTATTCTGTGTTAAAAGTGTCTTTTACTTCGTTCCGCAAACTCCATATGCACAAAATATAGTACCACTTTTATCATAAATAACTATTATACCATCAAACCGGAGAAAGTTATATGATGGCCATTTTTTTGTACTGCAATAATTTTTGTATTATTCTTATAATATGACCCAAAAACATAATATGTGATTGACAATTAATCGTAGGGCACTCTTATCGCGCATGCACTTGATAGATTATCGAGGTGTGCTTCACTTAGTTCTATCAAGTGTGAACATATTTTTATTTATATATAATAATAAATGTGTAAAAATATTTAGTTATGTGTATGCGTGTGTGTGTAGGTACTTATGTGTGTGTCTACAGGCGAATTCTGCGTATACCTTGCCGAATAGACAACAAGTGTATACCTGTATATATAAACATATACATATATATAGCTGTCGTGATCGGGAACGATCAGTTGTATCAAAACATTGCAATATGAAAGAAGTAACGGGCGCGCGGTAACTTTCTATTCGTTTCAAATTTGTGGTGTTCGTGCGTGCGCTGGTGAAAATTTTGTGATACTTGGATCTGTGATGTTAGTTTAGTTCTATTGAAGATCATTAATGGATACTTTCGGATTTTAAGACGGAATTTTCGATCTGTTTGTGTTTTTTTTTATAATTAAGAAGAACTGAAAGGTAATTTTATACTATAGGTACAGTTTGAGGATATAGTCACCTAGAGAGACATTGATGGATATTTTTAACCTTTTTAAATAATAATTTAATAAAATATATGATTTTAGACTGAATTGAAAAATTTACTGTTTTTAAGCCACCTTAAACCTTGTAAAGGTAATAACCAACCCCTTCATATATGGTTTTAATTTCTGAATTTGAATTTAACTTTATCTTTATGGTACAGCGTGAAAAGAGTTTTATTTAATGGTTTTATTATTCACGTATTGGTA
Source organism: Ocypus olens (assembly GCA_910593695.2). Taxonomy (NCBI): domain Eukaryota; kingdom Metazoa; phylum Arthropoda; class Insecta; order Coleoptera; family Staphylinidae; genus Ocypus; species Ocypus olens. Next base: position 19,057,404 of record OU343056.1, read on the forward strand.
GTTCATATTATTAAGGATAATATGAAATAGATATGAAATACCACATAAAAACTCAGAATGTTTAAAATTCTCGACAATTTTCCGTTATCAGGACAAGAGAATTTTGAAATAAATATAGTCTAAAATATAAGTAATTTTATTAATAGATAGATAGATGGTGATTTATTTATGCTAAAACAGAAATGTGCGATATAAATATAATTGTAATAAATGTACAAATAAAAACAGTTACTGGACTGTATAGCACTATAGCACTAACACTCCCTAACTCATATTCTCTTCTTTAAAAGGAAATAAATACTAATTATTAGAGAGACGATTTTATGAATTGTAAAATACTGAAATATGTGCATTTATATGCATTTCAAACCCCGAAAATATGCAATAAATATGCATTATTATATACAAATATGCAAGCAATAAATTAAAATATGTCATTAAAAAAATACATTTTTAAGCAAAACATTTTTCTATGAATCGTAATAATTTGCCATTCTTGTTGTAATTAGTAGTCTTATTAATAAGACTACAGTTAACAAAACACTTTCCTGGCTGATGCCACGACGAATATTGAATTATACAAAGATCGCAAATCATATTTTGCGAAAATTTGGTTTTCTTCAAATTTCTTTTTATGGAGAGACCTGATAAATATGAGAACGCCCTAAACTATTTCTTTCTCATTCTACCTCTACCATTCTACATATTTCAAACTAAACCGACAAAAATATGTGAACTTTCTACATGTTTCCTATTTTTTTCCTTTCAACGTCCAATTATACGAAGTTTGAAAATCAAATTTTTTAAAAATTCATAATTCGTTTAAAAATAAATGGATTTTCAAAAACATAAGTTACTTTAGAAAGCTGATATTTTCTTAATTAGGTATCATTTTTATGATTTTCTTCCCTACACGTTTCCTACCTTTTCTCTTTCGATATCTGAATGTTCGACGTCTCGAAAATCAAACATTTGAAACGTCAGCAACTCGCTTGAAAATTGGTTAATTTTCAAACACCAAAGGTATTTTAGAAGAGCGACAATAATACGGTTCAAAACCCCAACTTATTTTAGAAGATTGAAGTTTTGTTAATTAGAACTAATTTTTGTAAAAAAATTCACACGCGTTTTTTAGATTTTAATTTTTTTTATTTTCTAACGTCCAAGTATTAGTTGTTCGAAAATCAAAGATTTAAAAAAAATGTAACTCTCTTGAAAAGAGGTGTATTATCAAATTCTGAACTTATTTTAGAAGAATAATTTTTTGTTAATTAGACTTCATTTTTAAAAATTTCAAAAATTTGTAGCTCTCTTGAAAAGAAGTGTACTTTCAAAATCTCAACTTATTTTAGAAGAATAAAGTTTTGTTAATTAGACTGAATTTTTGAGAAATTTTTCCTACACGTTTCCTATTTTTTTTTAATATTATTTTCAACGTCCAAGTATTATTTGCTCGAAAATACAAAATTAAAAAAAAAATGTAATTCGTTTAAAGATAAGTGGATAAAACTGAACTTTGTAAGATGATATTTTCTTAATTAGGTTTAATTTTTGTGAAATTGTTTCTACACGTTTCCTATTTTTTCTCTGTCAATGTCCAAATGTTGGACAACTCGAAAATCAAATATTTGAAACATCTGCACCTCACTTGAAAATTGGTGAATTTTCAGAAACCAAAGTTATTTTAGAAGAGGGAGATTAATGTTAAAATGTTTTTTAAAATGTTTTAAAATTTTTTGTCCGAATATCAGACGTTTCAGAAATCAAAATCTTCAAAAATCTGTAACTTTCTTGAGAAGAGGTGGATTTTCAAAACCCCAACTAATTTTAGAAGAATATACGTTTTGTTTTCTTTTCCAACGTCCAAATACTAGTTATCAAAAAATTCAAAAATTTGTAACTCGTTTAAGAAAAAATAGATTTTCAAAATCCAAAGTTTTTTTAGATGAGTAAAATTTTCTTAATTAGGTTTAATTTATGTAAAATTTCTTCTAAACGTTTCCTTTTTTTTTATTTTCTTCTTTTCCAATGTATGCTAGTTGTTCGCAAAACAAACATTTCAAAAATTTGTTACTCGTTTTAAAGTAAATGGATTTTCAAAAACCAAAGTTATTTTAAAAGAGTGATATTTTCGTAATTAGGTGTAATTTATGTCAAATTTCTTCTACATCTATTCTACATCCTATTTTTTTTTCTTTTTTTTCCTTTTCTAACGTCCAAGTATTAATTAATTGTTCCAAAATTAAAAATTAAAAAAATTTGTAACTCGTTTAAAAATAAATGGATTTTCAAAAACCCAAGTTGTTTTAGAAGAGTCAATTAGGTTTAATTTTTGCATTTTTTTCTATACGTTTCCTGTAATTTTTATTTTTTATTTATTTTCTAACGTCCTAGTATTAATTAATTATTCGAACATCAAAAATTTCCAACCCCCTTAAAAATAAATGGAAAAAAAAAACAAAGTTTGTTTAAAAGAGCGATATTTTCTTAATTAGGTTCAATTTATGTAAAATTTCTTCTACACATTTCCTATTTTTACTTTCTCCGTAAACGAAGTTCGAGAAAGTATTGTCATCGTGAAAAATTTTTCAAATTTTTTTTACGGAAATATCCGTTTTGGGGTCCCTAGATGTCATTTCAACAATTTCTGGAAAAATATGGTGATGTGGCCATCATGTTACCTTCTCCGACTTGATGGTATCATAGCCATTTATATTTACGTTTTCATGGTTTATTTTCAATTGAAATCATGTTTTAAATGTACATCGAGCGTTGTGTAAACTCGGATGAAACTGACGTTTAAAACGTCAAAATTATGAAACATGGAAAAATTATACTTTAAACTCAAAAACTCAGTTTACTCAAAAACTAAAGAGATTTAAAAAAAAACTTATTCTTTATAAGTTGTTTATTTTAGTATTCTCTACAATCATTATTAATATAAATTTGCTGTAACTACTATCGTTTTATAATTATAAGCCAAAAATTTAAAAAAATAATAATACAGTTTTTTCTCGAATAAAAATGATTTTATGAAAAATGTTTTCAAGCAAAAGATGTTCATTTCTTTGTTGTCTTCAAAGTTTGTTTAAATGTTTTTGTGATATTTTTCATATTTAAGAAAAAACAAAAAACAGTTAAGGTAAACGACACTTCCGGTGTACGAAATTTTTCCAAAAGCTTTTCAGTTCTTCATATTATCAAATAAGACGGATGTTCAAAGTTTCATATCAATTTCTCTGTTAGTTTTTGAGATTCAGCGCGCACAAACAGACACACACACACGCACACACAGCACACACAAACGCACACACACACACACACACACACACACACACACACAATATTGATTTAAATATTAAAAATACCACAAAAACATTAAAATAAACATTGAAGACAACAAAGAAATGAACATCTTTTGTTGAAAATATTTTTGATAAAATTATTGGTTTTTGAGAAAAAAAATTATTAAATTATTTTTCATTTTTGGTTTATAATTATGAAACGATAATAATACATCAAATTTAGATGAATAATAATTGCAGAGAATGAAAAAATGAACAACTTATAAAGAATAAGTTTTTTTCGAAATCTCTTTAGTTTTTGAGTAAACTAACCATTAGTATTTGAAGTAAAATTTGTCATTTTCATCTTTCATAATTTTGACATTTTAAACGTCAGCTTCATCCGAGTCTACAAAACGCACGATGTACATTTAAAATATGATCTAAATAAACCATAGAATGTAAATATAAACCATGATACCATCAAATCGGAGGAAGTAACATGATGGCCACATCACCATTTTTTCCAATGTCCAAGTATTAGTTGTTCGAAAATCAAAAATTTCAAAAATTTGTAACTCGTTTATCGCAGGACGAATTGGCAATTATTTTGATAACATGTGGCTGGTATTTCTTTAAATGACTAGATGTTGGTTCATGCCCGAAACCGAAAATTGCACTTGTTGCAATGTGCCGTGTAAGAAAATGTTACCATTATATGTTAAAATATCCATTACAAGACGAAATGTGCAGTATAGAGGTAAATATGCAAAATATGCAAAAATATGCATTTTGCATAAAATCCTCTCTCTACTAATTATACATTTGTTCCTTTCCAAATACTATCTGCTACTTCCACTTAATACTTCAAATGCACTTAAAAATAATAAATCTTAAATAGTAACAAATTACTTGTGTTTAAAACTATTATTAAGACTAGCGCATTCAGATAAGTTTTCTGAAACTGAGTTGATATGTGTTCCATCATTTATTTCCCAAAAAAATCCTCAATGGAGTTCAAATTTTGTGAGCAGTTTCCTTCCTGGCGCATTTTCTAAAAAAAACATAACAACTTCCTTTATGTATAAAGTAACCAAATTAGTTAAAAAGTTGCTTTACTCTCGAGTTCCATACAAAAAAAATTCAACGTTCGTAACTTTAAATAAATTCGATAAAACCTTAATTAATCATGGTGATGGTTGCGACCGTTACTACGTGGTAATTCATTATAGAAACACTGAATAGTAAGTAACTTAGTAAGTGTTTTATTCAGTGTTTCTTAATTAATCGTTATACTTCATCGATTCGCTAGATTTAACTTGAACTTTGCGTATTTTGGTTTAAAAATGCGCTCAATTTAGAAAAGGTTAGAAAACTGAATAAATTTTAACTGGAGAAAAATCTATGATTAAATTATGTGTCGATTTAATCTATGAATAGTGTTATTGTCGTTGGTGAAGCGAAAACTGTCAATTTTATTTGATAAATAAATTTAATAGTAGAATAACGTTTCAACTGACGGTGAAATCGGCCCTTACATGAGCATTCATAACACACTTTGCCCAAACAATTTTATAGTTACGTTAAAAATTGAATCACTTCGCCACCAGTTTTTAACTTTTTTCACGCTTTTTGAAGGCTTCGAGAATCACATATTTTATGAACGCAAATTAATGAAAACTGTAAATATTATAACGGAAGTAGAAAATAAATATATTTGAATAGAATAGTAAGAAGTATTAAGTAAGCAGAAGAAAAATAACAAAACACTGCATTGAAAAACCTCAATTTATCTCCAATTTCTCGATACACCACAAATGTAGGGTTGTCATTTGGGTAAAATGTAATCAAAGGGCGGCGGATGGATCCTAGTTGATCCGACGCACAGTGTCCGAAAACGCGAGAAATGTGGCCTAGCGGGTCGAAAATCGAGCAAAAATAAAGTCAGTTATTAGAAAATAAAATTACGAATTCATGTTCGCGACACTTATAAACCCCCAAAATTTAAATTCTTGAGTCATAATTCTAAACCATTATGGCGCATTCGGGCAATCAAGTTACTGTTTTTAACTGATGAGTTTCAAGCAAAAATTGCACCGGAAATAAATATTATTTTTATCACATTTTGAAACGTTTTCCGAATGAATTTCACGTAAAATTGAATAAAAATTCGATTTATTGGTACTTATTACAAAAAGAATGCCTGATAAAATTTTAAGATAAAACAGTCTGAAATTTGTAAAAATTTAAAAATAATTTCGGATTTTAAGTTGCTTATATAAAAAATCGTGTCGCCAAATTTACAGTATGTGATAGTCCCAATTGTCCTCTATCTTTTCAGACCAAATTCACCTTCAGGTTGATCCCACCTCGGGTGTAGTGATTATTTTTCTCTCGCAAGACGCCGAAAAATCGGACAATTCAACTATAATTTGGAGTATATTTGTTATAGAATATTGAAAAGGTATCCGAATGTATTTTATATTACATAAAATAGAAGAAAAATATAATTTAATGATACCAATTAAAAAAAAAATGGCTGATCATGTTTTAAGGCATAAAAATTTGAATTCTGTAAAAAAATCAAATCAATTTATGATTTTGAATGGGTCACAATCACTTGTATGAAATATCAAGTGGCTAAATGTATAGTATATGATAGTCCCAAGTACCCCTATCTTGCCACACCAAATTCAGTTTTAGGCTGATCCCCCCGGGGTGTGGTTTGATGAAATGTGGTTGATCCGTTTATCATATTTAGCTGATATTTTTGGAAGGTTGAACGATTTAAATTTAGGCTTACAAGGACCAAACGTCATTTTTTTAAGGTTAATTATAAAATAACTGCAACAGTAAACAAACTCGAACTAATTATCAGTGAAATGGATAAGAAAACTGTCGGCCTTTTAGCAACCCTAGAAAATTTTCTTACAGAAAACAAAATGAACAATAATGAGGAATTGGCATCAGATATAAAACATCATTGTTCCTTATTGATAAATAAATTTAAATTTTATTTCCAAGAAGATTAGGAAAATCAAAATTGGATCAGAAACCCTCTTCCTTCAAATATTCCAGAATATTTTTTACGTGAACAAAAAGAACAAATAATAGATATGTCAAGTGATTCCACTGTAAAACAAAAAAAACACACATTGAATTTTGGCTTCAACAAAGAACAGATTTGAAGGACATAGCAAACATTGCTAGTTTTTAATGCCCTTCTGTACGACGTATTTATGTGAAAAAGGTTTTTCACAAATGTTATATCTGAAGAACAAATACAAATAAAAAATCGAACCAAATTTAAGATTAAAATTAACTGAACCAGAAATAGAAAAAATTGTATCTGCAAAACAAGCGCAAGGATCGCATGGAATATTTTATTTTTACTGTTTTTACGTTTTTTTTTGCTAAACTTTTAAATATATTTTTTTTTAAATGTTAAGAATATACTTTTTGTTGAATAAAAATATGTATAAAAAGTAATTTTTTTTTTTAAATGCTGGTGGTATATAGCTTATGTGATTTCCTTATGGTGGTACGCGATAAACAAGAGGTTGAGAACCTCTGATTTATATGAAATATTAAGTCGCTAAATGTATAGTATACGATAGTCCCAAGTGCAAATTAAAAAAATATAAATATAAAAAACAATATTTTGCGTTATACACATAATTGAAAATAATAAAAATATCACTGAAACACAAAACTCATACCTGAAAAACTCAAAAATGTTTAAAAAATGGTGATATGGCCATCATGTTACTTTCTCCGATTTGATATATTTATTTATACTTACGCTATCATGGTTTATTTTCAATTTAAATCATATTTTAAATGTACATCGCACGTTCTATAGACTCGGATGAAACTGACGTCTGAAACGTCAAAATTACGAAAGATGGAAATGATAAATTTCACTTCAAATCCTAATAGTCAGTTTACGCAGAAACCAAAGAGATTTCGAAAAAAACTTATTCTTTATAAGCTGTTCATTTTGGCATTCTTTACAATTATTAGTCATGTAAATTTGCTGTAACTATTATCGTTTCATAATTATAAACCAAATATGAAAAAAAATATATTTTTTTCTCCAATGAAAATGTTTTTTTGAAAAATCATTTCAAACAAATGATGTTCATTTCTTAGTTGTCTTCAATATTGATTTAAATATTTTCGTAATATTTTCCATATTAAAAAAGATGGGAATAAAAAATATACTCCATCGTCGAATTGTTTGATTTTTCAGCGACTAGCGAGGAAAAAAAATCATCACACCCCGGGAGGGATCAACCTAAAAGTGAATTTGGTGTAGCAAGATAGGGTATACTTGGGACTATCATATACTATACATTTAGCCACTTGATATTTCATACAAGTGATTGTGACCCATTCAAAATCATGAATTGATTTAATTTTTTTACTGAATTCAAATTTTTATGCCTTAAAACTTTATCAGCCATTTTTTTTTAAATTTGTGTCATTAAATTATATTTTCCTTCTCTTTTATGTAATACAAAATATATTAGAATACCTTTTCAATGTTCCATAACAAATATACTCCAAATTATAGTTGAATTGTCCGATTTTTCGGCGTCTTGCGAGAGAAAAAAAAATCACTACACCCGAGGTGGGATCAACCTGAAATTTGGTATGAAAGGATAGGGAACAATTAGGACTATCACATACTGTAAATTTAGCGACACGACTTTTCATATAAGCAACTTTTACTCTTTTAAAATCCGAAATTAGTTCTAAATTTCGCCAAATTTCAAACGGTTTTATTTTAAAACTTGATCAGACATTCTTTTTGTAATTAGTACCAATAATAAATAGATTTTTTATTCAATTTTAGGTGATATAAAATTAATTCGGAAAACATTTCAAAATGCGATAAAAATAATATTTATTTCTGGTGCAATTTTTGCTTGAAACTCATCAGTTAACAACAGTCTACTTGAATGCCCGAATAGGCCATATTGATTTAGAATTATGACTCAAGAATTTAAATTTAGGGGGTTTATAAGTGTTTCGGACATGAATCCGTTATTATTATTTTTTAATAACTGCCTTTATTTTTGCCCGATTTTCGACCCGCTTGACCACATTTCTCGCGTTTCCGGGCACTGTGCGGCGGTGGGTGGGCCCTATTCTACAATTCAACTAGTTGGTCCGAACTGTGGGTTTAATTGGTGTACAGAAAGCGAATATAAAAATACACGATTTTGAAGTGTAACGTTTCTCAAAATATATAAAATAAATAGTTGAGTATGTGCACAAAACTAATTTCGAATCTTAAAAACAATATTCCTGCCTTATTTCTCAACGAAAATTAAATTATTTAAAAGAACATTTCTTGCTGAAATAAGCATCCAATTAAATCACTTAATTTTTAGTCAGGTGAGAAAAATAACTAATCAACATAAACTTACAATGAAATCACCTTATTGGAGCTTATCATCGCTAGTATGACGTTGCTTAGTAAAATAAACATTTCAACATAATAATTCAAAACCGATCTACCTCATTTAATAACCAGGCGGACTAAACTCTAAAGTCATATTTACACTATAAAAAGTTACAAGAAAAGTAACCAGACATGTTTTGCCGGTAAAAATAAAATTATTTCAAATTCGTTTATCCATAATATTCATTCATCAATTAAATCAACACATAAATAATTAAATTATTAAACTTTCCTCAAGCTTTTAAGTAACAACCCTCCGCCTACGGTGTCGGGTTGTTATTAAGCAACGTGCTTTCGGAAACTTATTAAATTATTTCGTATTATCAATGTCCTTGGGATATTACAACTGATAACTTGCCTCGTATAAATTGTACAACAATTAACCCAGATTTGCCTACAGTCCTAAATGTAGAAAATCAATTTTAAAGTCTCTCCTAAACTTAAATGGAAAATATTGTCGGCGCCAACTATCCGTTTTTTTCTTTTAATGAATACGTTTAGTAATTATGTAATATGTGACAGAATAACGAAAACTAATATTTCTGTGTTTTTTTTAGATCTTAATTACTTGATTTAGACAAACATATTATTTTCTTTTTCCTGGAAAATGTGGGTTAGCATTATTTATTGTCCTTATTTCTGCAAAACAGAAATTACAGAGCTGATGTAACTCATTTAGCTAAATTATTACCTCGTATTATCATAACCTTGTATATTTCCTTTTATAATTTACTAATGCCAGATCATCGTTGGTAGTTTCTTTAGTTGCGATCAATATCTGCGTAATTGAAATCTTCGTTAATCTTTGATATACATGTGTTCGTTTTTCAAATTTTCGTTCCTTTCTATAATTAAGAACGGATGGTGTGCCCTGATCTATATTTCAACCATTTGAATTAGTGATTCATTCTAGAATCCAACCATTTGAACTAAAAACGTAGGTTTTACAACACACGAGTAATATATTAAAACTAAAGTATAAATAAATAATTATTTATTAATTATTTAATCACGCGACATAACATTTAATAAAACACTAACACAGTGTATGGTTTCAAATTAATTTTATTGTTCTACAACAATTGTTTCACCACACAGTGGCTTCATCAGGTAGATGAAAAAATATGGGTTTACATTTTACAATTACCGCTTATATACTAGATTGGGTGTTGTTGTTGTATTCATGTGTGTTGAAAATTAGAATTAAAATTAAAATTTGCGTTATAATAAATTAATGAATTATTGTAGAGGTCAGGCATTTAAGATCACTTATCTAAAACATGTTACAAAATAGGAACTAGACTAGAAGTACACACCTACATGCATACATATACATATTATTCAGTTATATAGTTTGTGATGTTAAGTAGAGGCAAATTATTGACAGCGATTTGGTCATTTAACAGAACACCGCGTTTATTGAATTTGTTAATTTCCATTTACTCGAGTAGGTTTAGTTTTAGGCTGATAATAATAAAAGCCTAAATATACTTCATATAACTCACAAATACATAATAACCGAAGTATAAGTAAGTTTACGATTCGTAGGTCGGCCATTCCATAAATAACTGCATTTCGTTGCAGTTCAAAATAAACGTGTACTAAAAATTTATATTTCAATAACTTTTGACACAATAATTTCCAGAAACTCTAGTAAAGACCAAAAGTCGTGCCTTTAGCCTTTATAATATATTTTAAATTCGCTGAAATCGCTGATGTATCCCCAAAAAGTGTGCATTTATTTATGAAATGGTCGAAGTATATGAGAGCATTTTCACTCTTATCCTTCGTCCAGAATTCTTTGGAGCGAGGTTTATAATAATAATAATAATAATAAAATACATTTATTTTCCCGACTTATACACATGGATGTACAAAATACGAAAAACGTTAAAAACAATTTGCTACATTCTAAATATGTGACTAAAAAATCTTACAGCACAATACAGTCCAATTTTACAAGCCTACTTAAATATGTTTTTTTTTAAATAATATAATATTGAATTATACTTCTATAATGAATTACCACGTAGTAACGGTCGCAACCATCACCATAATTTAATATTGATTATTTCTTTGTATTCCATTGATAGTATATTCTATAATTCCTTTGCAGTATAAAGTGTGCTTTTAGAATAAACACTAAACTAGAGATGGGCAGACAGTTCATGAACCGGTTCATTGAACCGGCAAAAATCGCTCAGGAACCGGTTCGGGCAAAAGGAACTGCCGTTCCTTTGCTCTTTAATATATACTTGGCTTTTTCTTCAAGAGTGAAAATCAGAAGCATACCCCTACCTGTAGAAGCACCGCATGAAGTCACCTGCGTCAACATCACGCGGTTCCAAGAGATGCGCATCAAGTTAACTGCGAAAATTTCATGCTGTTCACTCCACTATTTGCACGAGCTTCATGCGGTTTCTGGTATGAACAACATGAAGTTTGCGTAGATAACTTCAAGCAGTTCACACCTCGAAACGAATGGAGTTTCCGCAGTAACGTTGTGCGGTTCATACCAGGATCCACATGAAGTTCGTGCAAATAGCGTTCCCGTTGTGAAGCGCTTGAAGGTATCCGCCGAAATTTCATGCCGTTTTCGTGAATTTTTTTTAATCCAGACATAAATTTTGACTTAAAGTTTTATACTTTAAATTTAAAATGAATTTAAAATGAAAATGTGAAAAAGTTTAATTAAATTCAAATTTTTTTTAGGGTCCTAACTGCTTTAAGGGCAGGGAATTCGTACGCTTCTTAAAACTTCATATTGTTCTCCTAAAGTTGATCTTGTAAACAGTTAAGAAACCAAAAATTATAAACAAAATTAAATTGTTTATGTCTTGAACTATGTGTTATTGTAAAAAAAAACAAATTCTTATTTTTTTTGTCATTTATTAGCGTAAAATTGTTTTATAGTAACCTATTTTGAGTTTGATGCATAGATAATTAATTCAATTTAAAGTGACCATACTAAAACTTATTATTATTGATTGCCAATTACTCAACTTCAATAAGAAGTTAGATTTCTTAAAATTGCTTAAAAGTTGTATGCGCGCGACGAAATTTAGTTCAACGCATTCCTCACGAGTAGCGCTCATCCCCTTCTCTCCAATCAGGTGGATGCTGATAACGATAATATATTCAAGGGGGCGTGATTATAGTTCTCGCCTTTGTGTGAGCCACGCTTCGTATATAGCAAAAAAATGGAAAGGGTAGATATGTGATGTTTCCGAGCCCGCAGTTTTGTTCTCTCTTTAATATGACTTCTCATAGTCGCTCGTCACATCTGAATACCGTGATCTAAGTCAAAATTGGTATTTTTTTTAAGTCAAATTTTGACATTCATCATTTAACTTTAATTAAATATGACACTTATTAAAGGCTTAACGGGTTTAAGTCAAAATTAGTCGTTTTTTTACGTTTGACGAGTCAAATTTCGACAATAATTTGCACACAAAGTCTTTTAACTTTAATTCAATTTGGTATATTTTCTAGAGGCTTAACGTCTTTAAGTCAAAATTAGTCTTTTCTCTTGACGCCAGTCAAACTTACACAATAATTTTGACATAAAGTCTTTTAACTTTAATTATATATGACATTTTTTTAGAGGCTTTAGGTTTTAAGTCAAATTAATGTTTTTTTTTTCTTAACGCTCGACGACTTTAAGTCAAATTTCGACATTAATTTGTTATAAAGTCTTTTAACGTTAATTCAGTTTGACGAATTTTCTAGAGGCCTAACTGATTTAATAATAATATTATGAGAGTTTGTGGTCGGTCCTTAATACAAATTAGTGAAAGTTAAATGCCGTAAAAGGCCATAAACGCCTTATATGTTTCAGTCAATTGTACTTGCAATTTTCGAGTTTTCGCCCTTACCTACCCGTAGAAATATCCATTGCTTGGTTTACATTTACATCAATTTTCATATTCCTGGCTATAACTACAAAAATTCACCCTTGTTTACATATGGCATATGAAGAATTGTTTTCATTTTAGCTAATCATTAATCCTTACGTAAAGTTGTACAATCGTAACCAGCTTTCACTTGATATTTTTGATAATAGTTCCAGAGATTATTCTTACTTATTGCATTCAGTGTTTTTGATTTTGTTTAAGCAAGCGTTTAATTTCAAGTTAGTTTTGTATTCTAATAATAGTTTTCAGTTACGACCTTAACTTAACTACACCATACATTTCTTCTATTAAGATCTTCCCATTATGTATATGTATTTATTTTGTTTGATTTTTCCCTGTAACTAGATTTACCGGTTTACTGCAAATCATAAACCTATTATTATTGTTATTAGTATTATTAAATAAATCGACAAATATCACAGTAAGTTGACAGTAAAAATGGCGATTTTAACTGGTTAAGTAGATTATATAAAAAATCTCTTCTCGCATCTAAGCTTCAAAAGTGGGGAAAAATATTGAAACACAGAATATTATGTCTAGGGTCAAAAATTAGACGTAACTAAACGTAATCTTCGAGCAGAATGAGAAATTACGCAAATCTCCAATGATTCGCCAAATATTTTATAGAAATTGTATAGTTTTTTACAGTTATTTAACGGCGCATTTTTCTATAACGAGTTTCAATTCAACTCTATCCCACATTTCATCAAATTGTTCGAATGCAGGAAGCGATGCATGAGCTTTACATAATCACCAAGACCAATTGGCATTGTTTGCAATTGCATTTCTCACATTTACTGCGGCGTAATAAGTGCTCTGAACTATCCCATCGTAAAACACTCGCAAATATCCTTGTGAATGTCAAATTAGATGTTCTTGTTAGAGCAATTATCAAAATTTCAAATCGTAGTTTTTCATGAAAGCACAAACAAACAAATATTGTAAATATTTATTGTTTTGTTCTATGTTAAATAAATTTTATGTATTCGTCTTAAAGGTGATTTGCTACTCGATTCTAATTCGCCGTTTTCCTTTCAACGAATATTCTGTACTGTTGATGTAGAGAAGATCGAAACCAGACTGCAGTTGTCGATGTACTGTGAAAAATCCTCATTATTTAACTCTTTGCTGCACATGGGACTACAATTTGAACCAAATTTAAGTAAGTTGTGACATATCGGTCCACAAAATGTACGAAGCTGAACAAAGATGCCAATTATGAACCACATATTCCACCTCATTTTAACACTTCCAGTGCTAACTGAGATAAGTGCACTTAAGCCCTTTACAATTGTGTGAAATCTCGTGCAGCAAAGAGTTAAGGGTTTGTAAAACCAATAAGTTAAAAAAAATTACACAAGGACCTTGTTCGATATATAATTTTAGGAGTAAATTTAACGTACGTATTCAGGATGTCTCGTTTAGAGTGTGCCAAACAAAAACAGGAAGTAATTAATGTTATTCTGAACAGAGAAGTTCAAATAAACATATGTCCATTTTTTTGTCGAAATTAATAATATTAAAGATTTTTCAATCGTAAAAATATCTTACAAATTTTCAGTATAATTTATTAGATTTCCATGAGTTTAAACAAAAATATTTGAACAGGTTAATGTTTATTTGACAGTTGTTTACACAAAAATAACAAGCTGTTAGTTGTTGCCAGCACCAAGTAAAATTACTATAATTTTTACCATTTTCTGAGCAGTGACAAACAACATTTTTAATAATATAAATGCAATATTCAATTTAATTTTATTACGTCGTAAACAAGAGTAATTCAAAGAGAAAGAAAAAACATCATTCAAATAAATGTTCAAACTGCACACCATACAGTGAAGAGATAAATGATTATTTTCCAGAAACGGTTTTAACAGTTACTGTTACTACAGAATAACTAGTTGTTTGAACGGTTATTTAGTAACCGTTATTTAAAGTAAGTTACTGTTACCACAAAATAACTAGTTATTTAAACGGTTATATAGTAACAGTTATTTAAAATAACTTTATTCAGTAACAGTTTGTTACAAAGTGAATCTTAGGAGTCAATTAACACAAAATGCAAAGATTGCACTTTTCAAGTTCGAATTTTAAAATCATGATTATGATTTTGGAAATTGAACAACTGCTAAACGCGTTGTATAATTTTGATGATTTTAACGTAACAATCTGGAGAATTGAATGCAATTTAATAATAATAATAATAATAATAATATTTTTTTGTGAAACACGCAAACCGTAAAAATAGCACGAATTAAAAGTCCAAAAATTTCAATTTCAATTTTGATTTTAAAAATTGCACAACTGGCAAACACGTTCTCCGATGTTGATGGTACTAAGGTCGAAATTGTAGCAAATTTCGTGCAATTTACAATCCGGTTTAATTTTCCCTTTTCATTAAATCAACTTAAAATAAAAAAAAATGGTGATGTGGCCATCATGTTACTTTCTCCGACTTGATGGTATCATAGCCATTTATATTTACGTTTTCATGGTATATTTTCAATTGAAATCATATTTTAAATGTACATCGAGCGTTGTGTAAACTCGGATGAAACTGACGTTTAAAACGTTAAAATTATGAAAGATGGAAAAATTATACTTCAAATTCAAAAACTCAGTTTACTCAAAAACTAAAGGGGTTAAAAAAACATTTTCTTTATAAGTTGTTTATTTTAGCATTCTCTACAATTATTATTAAAATAAATTTGCTGTAACTACTATAGTTTTATAATTATAAAGCAAAAATTTAAAAAAAAATTATAATTTTTTTTTCTCGAATAAAAATGATTTTATAAAAAATGTTTTCAAGCAAAAGGTTTTCATTTCTTTGTTGTCTTCAAAGTTTGTTTAAATGTTTTTGTGATATTTTTTATATTCAAGAAAATATTTGAAAAAAACAAAAAACAGTTAAGGTGAACGCCCACTTCCGGTGTACGAAATTTTACCAAAAGCTTTTCAGTTCTTCATATTATCAAATAAGACGGATGTTCAAAGTTTCATATCAATTGCTTTATAAGTTTTTGAGATACCGCTCGCAGACACAATTTCTTTTTTCCAGAAATTATTGAAATGGGACCCCAAAACGGACATTTCCGTAAAAAAAAATTTGAAAAAAAAATCACGATCACAATACTTTCTCGTACTTCGTAACGGAGAAAGTAAAAATCACGATACTGATTTTTTAAATTACACAACTGCCGAACTTGTTCGATTTTGATGATTCAAACGTCAAAATGCGGAATATTTGGTATAATTTTGAAACGGATTGCGAAATGTTTTCGTAAAATTTACACTAAATGTAAAAATCTCACTCTTTGAGTTCGGATATTTTAAAATCGTGATTTTGATTTTTTAAATTGCACAACTGCTAATTGTTTGATATTGAGGGTTTAAACGTCAAAATATGGAAAATTTTGTGTAATTTTAAAACGAAAATTTTCTCTTGAAATAAACGCAAAATGCAAAAATTGCAATCCAAAATTTTAAAATCGAGACTTTGATTTTTGAAATTTTACAACTTCCGAATGATTTGTCGAATTTTGATGATTTAAAGCAGGACTTCCCAACCCGGGGGGCACGCCCCCCTTGGGGGGCGTAGAGAAATATCAGGGGGGGCGCTGCTCAGGGGTATGACAAGAGATATGGGAAACAAGTTATAAGAAATCGAGCTTTACGCCGCTAATATTGGATGGCGCCACCATAAAAATTCGATGGATTTCTGTAAATTATGTTTGTTGCTAACACTAGACGGCGCTTTTCCTTATCTACATGCCGTGTAATTCCCCGTGTTACTTGAAACGTAGAATGTCACAGTGCGGAAATCGATGATGAATAAAACAATCATTTCTTGTGTTAGCCTCATAGCACAATATGTACAAAATATATGTCTACATCGCCCGATGAAACGTTATTAACAAGGTAAATAATGGTAAACAAAATCACTATGTTTTACTATTTATATTAAGTAGAATAAATATTATACAACTTGCCCAAGTGGATTTGTTCACACGAACATTCTCGAAAGGAGAATGCACAAAACTTGTAGAAGTATAATGTTTAATTAATATAAATTGTAAAACAAGTAAATACCAAGTGTTTTTGATTACCAATATTTAACTTATTTTTGTGTAGTACGAAAGAATATATACACACACACACGTATCGGTTGTGTGCATGTTTGGTGTTAGTTCACGCCGCTATTCACAGATGGCGCTTATCTATTCCAATTTATCAACATGCCTTGTCGCTTCCTGTTATTCCTTAGCGCTGCTATACAAGTTTCGACAAGTCACAACACGACATGTGACCTTCCCGCTTGCCGCTTGCATCCATCAGAAAACAATTGCGGGCCGCACCCGCTTCTGTCAATAGTTCGTTCGCATAAAAATCTGTTAAGTGAGATATTTAAGTGTGAAATTGTTTCATCTACTAAAAATAAAAGGTACGTTTTTTAGTATATATCAAACTTTGCCCGCCATTTATTTTTATTTTTTAGTGTCAAGTACTTATTTTAAATCGGTAATTATTTATGTCTTAAAAATAGTACGTAATCATTTTTAATCATAAGCTCGTTGATGTTATTACAAATGATAAATAAACGTTTAGTTTACAAAATTATTTAGTTTTGTCTACAAATTAAGTTATTGTGTCATTTACTCGAAATATTCATTAATCACTTGGATGCATATCGCTTTCGCCAATATCTTTGCGCAGATATTGGCAAAGACGATAAAAAATCCACTAGTCATTTTTCTCAATTTTAATTTTGTATTGAGATTATTGGGCGGCCCGTTGGTGTAGTGTAGTGGGTACAGGCGAGCGCTTGTGCCGGTTGCACCGCGGCCGTGTGGGTTCGATTCCCAGCCGGGACGAAAGACTTTTCTGTCGAGAAGTATTCGTTCAGGTCCGTGGTTGTTTGTATACGTCTTTCATTATTCATTTGTTCATTTATTCATTTAACTTATAAGTTAAACAAACATAGATGATGGCTAATGGTCATAGCACCAAGGCCAGGCATAACGCCGAAAAAAAAATATTGAGATTATTCATGATATTTTTTTTTATTTTCACTCGCAAGTGTATTGAAAATTTTGTACGGAACACATGCGTATTGGCTATATTACACTCGGCTCTTTTATGCCCTTGCCTTCGGCTCGGGCTGAAATTCTACCTTGTATTGTCAACGCCATACCGCACCCGTATGGTAATGAACTATTATTATTGTTTCAGACGCGAAATGGCAGCGAAAAAAAGAAAGTTTTCGGAAGATTATATTAAATTTGGATTTACCTTCATAGAAAAAGACGAGCTACAATTGCCGCAGTGTGTAATGTGTATGAAAGTTTTGAGCAATGATAGCATGAGACCCACTCGCCTTGAGAGGCATTTGAGCCAGCAACATCCTACTCTGGCTTCGAAGTCCAAAGAGTTTTTTTCTTCTAAAGCAGAATCACTTAAGCGCATGAGATTGGATAAGTCAGGAAGTTATCATAAAGGTGTATCACTACATCTCAAAGCTTCATTTGAAATAGCGTTTTTGATAGCAAAACAAAAGAAACCTCATACTATCGGGGAGGATTTAATCAAACCATGTATCCTCAAAGCCACGAAAATAATATTAGGAGAAGAATCAGAGCAAAAAATGAAATCATTATGTCTCTCTAATAACACAGTCAAGCGAAGAATTGACGATATTGCATCAGACATAAAATTACAAATTATAAATAAAGTCAAACTATCACCATTTTTTGCCATTAGTTGTGATGAGTCCACAGACATCGCTAATTGTGCACAACTTATTATTTATGTTAGATATGTCAGCGGAGATCACATTGATGAAGAGATTTTTCACTCAGAATCATTATCAGCAGGCACGAAATCTGAAAATATATTTAATTCAATATCGGACTTCATCGAAAGAAATGATTTGGATTGGAATAAACTAATTGGACTCTGCACAGACGGCGCCCCTGCAATGATAGGTGTACGATCAGGCTTGGCTCAAAAACTTAAAGAAAAGAACCCCGTGTTAGTTAGTACACATTGTGTTGTTCATCGCCAAGCTTTGGCCTCAAAAACTTTGCCACAGAATTTGTGTCAGATTTTGAACTCGGCTATAAAGATCATAAACTACATCAAAAGTAGTGCATTGAACAGTCGGTTATTTACTTTACTTTGCGAGGATCTCGATTCTGATCACAAGGTCCTCCTATTCCACACAGAAGTGCGCTGGTTATCAAAAGGCAACATGTTAGCTCGCCTTTATGAATTAAGAGAAGAGGTCATCCTCTTTCTTGAATTCAAAGAAAATAATCATTTTATGCAACTATTCAAAGAAGAAAAATTTCAGTGGAAGCTGGCCTATTTGGCTGATATATTTGAGGCCCTGAATCAGCTAAACTTGAAACTTCAGGGCAGAAATGGCACTTTGATTAGTAACTATGATCATATTCAAGGTTTCATATTAAAGCTTCAACTTTGGAAAAATAAGGTATCTGCTGAAAATGTATTTCCTTTTTCACGGCTATCCGAAGCAATTAATCATCAAAAACTGGATAAAGATTTGAAATCTGAGATAGAAACTCATTTAGAAGAGTTGGAAAACCAATTTCACCGATACTATCGAGATGTTAATTCCGAGTCACCAATATGGCACATGACCAGAAACCCATTCGTTGTCGATGTCTCACAATTACCTGAAGAAGTTCAGGAAGAATTTCTAGAAATGAAGGCTGACTCGACCATGAAAGATGACTTTCATCTCTTGACATTAGAGAAATTTTGGATCAAACGATTCCTTATTAATCCGAAAGTTGCTTCTCTTGCTTTGAAAATACTTATTCCATTTTCGTCCACTTATTTATGCGAGACAGGTTTTTCAGCTCTAGTTTCAATAAAAACTAAACAGCGAAATCGCCTTGCAGTCGACAGCGATTTAACCATAGCTCTTGCAAAAACTGAACCCAGAATCGACCAACTGGTACAGAGCATGCAAGCTCAAGTATCTCATTAGTACTTTAAAAGTTTTTATTTATTTGTTCTAAAATTACTTTGAAAGTTGTTAAGCATTATCTAATTATAAAAATATAATTGAAATAAATAAAAGATAATAATAGAAAAAAATCTATTCAAGCAAGTAATGATCAGTGCATGGTATGGTTTTTATAAATAAAAGAAAACTAAGAAATGTAAATGTGAAAGTGATTAATGATTTTCAAGTGTACTCTTCTGTTAAAGATCCTTAATAAATAAATACATTGTATTTGTATTATACCTATTTGGAATTCAAATAAATAATTTAGTTTTTAGTTGATAAAAAATGTGTGTTTCTTATTTTTGTTGAAATTTAAGGGGGGCATGAAAATATTATTTTTGGTGCGGGGAGGCTCGGTGATATAAAGGTTGGGAAACCCTGATTTAAAGTATGGCGAATTAAGTATTATTCAAAACGGTTTACGACATCTTCTTATGACATCAACTGGCGGATCACATTGAGGGGCAAATGGTCTCTCCCCTGAGTCTAGATTTTTTGTCGTTCGAAAATGTCGGGAATTATTGCAAAACGCCAAAATTACGAAAAAGTCCGAATATTTAAATTGCAATTTTGATTTTTAAATTGCTAAACGCGTTGACCGATTTTGATGATATAAATGTCAAATATGGTGAATTTAGTGTCATTTTAAAACGGATTAGGAAATTTTCTCTTTCGATTTTAAATTTCCAAGATTTTAAAATCACGACTTTGATTTTTGAAATTGTACAAATGTCGAATGCATTGTTCGATTTTGATGATTTAAATGACAAAATTTGACATGGAAGGGCAAAAGGTCTCTCTCCTGAGTCTAGATTTTTTTGTCGTTCGAAAATATCAGGAATTAATGCAAAACGCCAAAATTACGAAAAAGTCGGAAGATTTAAATTGCAATTTTGATTTTAAAATTGCTAAACGCGTTAGCCGATTTTGATGATACAAATGTCAAAATATGGTGAATTTAGTGTCATTTTAAAACGTATTAGGAAATTTTCTCTTTCGTTTTTAAATTTTCAAGATTTTAAAATCACGACTTTTGAAATTGTACAAATGTCGAATGCGTTGTTCGATGTTGATGATTTAAATGTCAACATTTGACGAATTTCATGTAATTTAGACATTTTCTCGTGAAATCATTGGCGGGACAATAAAGGGACAACTGACCCCCTGAGTCTATATTTTTAGTCGTTCGTCTAATCGTCATAAATAAATGCCTATTTTTTATCAAATTCTTTTCAATATTTGTTCGAGTTCTTTTTATACGTGATTCGTTATTGAATCGATTCCTGCTACTAAAAACTGATTCGTTATTGAATCGATTCCTGCTACTACGAACTGATTCGTTATTGAACATATAGGCTATAAGAGTTACTGTTACTAAGAAGTAATTCGTTATTTAATCGCTCTCATTTTATAAAATAACTTTTGAGAAAATCACCGTTAGTGGGAATTTTTAATAACGGTTACTGTTATTATTTGTTAGTAACGGTTGCAAAGTAGCAGTTGGTGAAAATAAATAACGCTCATCACTAGCTCCATGTGCATTATTGCAACAATTTCATTGTCGGCTAAAGGAATGCAACATTCTTGCTATTATGCCAAGATCTTGGCGTCACGTTTGACCCCGAATTAACTTTTTCCGCACATATTAAGAATATATGTTCGGAATCTTATAAGATGCTGGGCTTTGTTAAACGTTCATGTAAGTCTTTCAATAACACAGGTGTTCTTAAACTTTTATATTTTGCATTTGTGCGTTCTAAATTGGAGTACTGTTGCCAGGTCTGGTCACCAGCTTATCAAATACACATTGTGTCAATTGAAAGGATACAGAAGAATTTTTTAAGATACCTATATTATAAGTTAATGTATGTATATCCGGACTACACTGTCTCATATCTGGATCTTTTAGCATTTTTTGAGTTCTCGCCTTTGTCAATCCGTAGAGATATCTATCGCATTGAATTTCTATATAAACTGGTAAATGGTAAAATACATAACCCTGATCTTCTTTCATGCGTTAACTTCTACACACCTAGATACAACTACAAAAATGCACCATTATTTAGATATGACACATGTAGAACGGGTGCGCATTTCAACTCGCCATTAATTATCATGCAAAGATTGTATAACTGTAACCAGCATTCGCTTGATATTTTTGGCAATAGTTCCAAAGAGTTCTCATCCCTATTACGTGAATTACTATGATTTATGCTTTATAGTCAATTCTATTTAATTATGTGAATATTTGCTATATTTTGTTCATTTATTTTTTTATCCTTTTGTTTTATTTTTTTATATGTTATATCTTGATATCTTTATTATCTTTATTACTTTTTCCCTGTAATTAGATTCCACGATCTGTTGGGAAATAAAAGTATTATTATTATTATTATTATCATTTCTAACTTCCTTAGCAGCGTTTATTATCCGCTCTAGTAATTCTTCCTTTGTACTGATTGGAACGCTATAAACTTTTGTGTAAGATGTTGAGATCGTGGTGGCCAGTGAAAAGGTCCTGTTCGTCCAATCCGTCTATCAGGAAATTGAATGTTTAGCCAATTTCTGATATTTCTCGCATAATGGGGAGGTCCTCCATCTAGTTGGAACCGCATCCTAAACCGTTGTGCAAGCGGAAAATAATATAAAATTTCTTCAAAGTCATTTTACATTAAGGCATAAACATACCCTAGATCAGCATATTCAAAATTACTTAAACGAGACGTAATTAACAAACTGGCGAAGCAAATAAGTTTGTATAAACAACTGTCAAATAAATATTAACCTGCTCAAATATTTTCGTTTAAATTCATGGCAATCTAATAAATTTATACTGAAAATTTGTAATTTTTTTTACGATCGAGAAATCTTATAGATTATTTATCTCGATATCGGTTTAAGTTTATTTGAAATTTTCTGTTCAGAATAACATTATCTACCGCCTGTTTTCGTTTGGCACATTCGAAACAAGACACCCTGTAGGACTCTATGCAAATCTGGGTTAAAAAAACACGTGATTATTTTTTAACTTTAAAACTCCTAAAGAAAATATTGCGATCATATAGTTGAGTTAACTCTCTAGAAATTTTGAAGACTATTTAAAATTAAAAACCCTTACTTGTTGCACAAGCATTAAATAAATATCAATTAAGAGGAAAAGCAGCCTGAATATATAAACATGCAATCTGTTCCTAACTCTGCCAATTAAGTCTTACAATCTTTTCTACTCACGAAAAAAGTATTACTTTACTCACTTGTTACATAATAGCTATTTTTAGTACAAGTGAGCAAAGTACATCATTTAATCACGAGTCTGAAAGTTGGGTGCCCGAGCCGCGCAGCGGTGAAGGCCCCAATTAGACATTTTGCTCAAAACCTGTTTTTTCCATTTTCGACTTCCATCCAAAATTGTAATTCTTATAATATTTACATACGTGACAGAACACAATGACATTAAAATATTGGGTGTGTTTATTCGGTTACCTGTCTCGATTTATATTCATATGCTGTGATCACATTTTATCCTCGTAGCAGTCGGGGTGTTTCTTTTTCATTATATTGGCATGTTTTATTTTTGATAGTAATGTTTGAAATATGTTGTTAATCTATATTTTCAATAAAACGTTGTCAAACAATATTTTTACATGTGAATGAGGGATATTATAAAATGCAACATTGCACTACACATAATCAAAAAAATGCAATGACATAACCAAATTGTTAGCAACTTTTTTACCACCAACGAAAATATGTGGAGAGAATAAAATGTGAACAGAGAGGTTAAACACTTAATGTCCAGTGATTAAATGCAGTACTTTAGTTACTTATTTGAAATGAATAAAAGCAAGATTTATTCACGAAAATGGAAAAATGACTATTTATTCAGTAAACAGAAATACAGTATTTGCCGGTCAAAAATATTTACAAATATAAGTATCCAGAAAGAAGGCAACAGCATCGAAAAATATTTGTATAATGAAACAATTATATTAGATGATAGAAAACTAAATGTTTTTGATAAATTAAATAATATACAATCCATAATATAAATATGAACATTAATAATCATAATTTATGTTCAAATTTAAACAAAAACGGTTTTCATTAATGCAAAATATAGTGCGCTATTAACATTATTTATTGCCCTATAAGCACTTCTTCTAGGAATCGTATTAAAAGCATAGTTCTATCTGTCAAATGTTCAATATCCTGATAAGTAAGATGATAAACTGTATTTTTAACAAAACCCAAAAAAAATATATAGACTCAAATCTAGAAGCTACAATTCCGCCGTTCCCAATCCATTCATTTGGGTATATTTAATTTAAATAATTTTAAACATTACTGGCATTGTACGCTGGGGCACCGTCTTGCTGCCACCAGAACATTTGAAGTTGAATTAGCTGAACATTATCCAAACAATGTGTTCGAAGAAGATGTAAATATTGTTACTGATTAGCAGGGGCGGCTCGTTATATAGAGCCAAGGAGCCATGGCAGTAGCTGTAGTTTCAAGCTCAGCAAGAATTTTTAATTAATTCCTAACACTTTTTCGCCTGTTACTTTGGTCTAGGGAGATAAATCATTATTTCTTACTTCAAAAAAGGAGGGGGGGGGGGGTTATATTGTATAAGTGGCTATACCATCAACATGTTCCACGAGCCGCCACTGCGGATTAGAGTATTTCCGTCATAAATACCTGCCCAAATATTTATTCTGGCTTAGCACTTGGACTTGTCTTGGATATTCATTATTACGATTAAATACGCCAATTTTTGTGAATTTGCATTCATCTGCCCAAATAATGTGTTTTTTATGATCATCTTCATTGCACTTTTGTAGCAACAAAATGCGTAAAACGTGAAATTAAAGAAATAAGATACATGTAGTTTTACCATTTATAAAATATTATTGCGATCTTCTTGAGTAATTTTATTACCGCGTGTCAATCCGTAGAAAAAAAATGTTTGATGGGGTTGTGTTCTTACTGGAAACATTTGTAAATATTTTTGACCAGCTAATACGGTATTTCTGTTTACTGAATATAAAATACATAACATATCCGCTTTTCTGATTTATCACTAACATTTTTATTCATAAAGAATAATAATATATGACAAACAGTTATTCAGATTTTTTTATTGTTTTTAATTCCAGGCATTCCATAGATTGCCAATAAAATAATTTTGAACGATTAAACCATATGTATAAAAATTATTTAGATAAGGCATGGCCATGATAAACAAAATCACGGTCTTAGATTAGTTCAGTACGTTGTTGACTTTATCTCAGTTAAAAGTCAGTTTTGATTTAATCATGGTATTCTCACAACTTCACAAGCGTTTCATCTTTGAATATTATTTCCGTAATGGACATCAACATTTGTTGTAATAAATTGTAATAAATTTAATAACCAAGTTTTATTTGACAATCAGATTGGGCGGCAAAGACGTGATGCGACGTATCAAACCTGCAACGTACGTTCCGAAATACAAAGCCACCCTTATCCAAATAATTTTTATACATATGGTATGTTCATTCATTAAATTAAATGTAAGTTGTGGTATATTATTTTCATCACAAAAAATTGAGCATTCAGATGTGATAAAAATAAATATGGCGTCCATAAGAAATAAGAAAGTTGATGATGGTTCAAAAGAAATGAAACATGTTACGAAGAAAAATCTTAGATAATAAAAATGGTGCTGTAAGAAACATCTTTACCGTTTTAAAATGTCACCTCAAATAACGAGGTTATAAAGAAAAATTAAAAAATCAGTTTTTCAGTTTTTTTGACAACTAGAAAACAAAATAATTTAAGCAATTTTTTTCAATGTATTATTAATAAGCATAAAATTCTACAAAAGTGCCAAATTTAAACATACACCTCTATCTCTTCTAATAAGCGAGATCCCCATACACCCTGTATATTTGAACACGCTGAATGCGTTAAATACGGCTCCCGTGTCCATATATACATTATCCGCACGAATTTTTAACATTTGAATACGCATTGAACGTGTTAAACAAGCCGAATGGGTACATTTTGTTGTTTGAATATTGAAAAAAACTTGTGTAATTTTGATTATTCAAATTATTAAAAAAAATATTTTCTTTCAAGGAAAGATGATTCACGAAAATTTGGGTTGGGGAATTATAGATTATATGTGACATGAGCTTATACAGCGTATGTCAATCAGCTCGAACCGATTTTTACTTTCTCCGTTACGAAGTACGAGAAAGTACTGTGATCGTGATTTTTTTTCAAAAATTTTTCTTACCTAAATATCCGTTTTGGGGTCCCTAGATGCCATTTCAACAATTTGTGGAAAAAAAATTATGTCTGTGGGTGTGTGTGTGTGTCTGTGGCTGTCTGTGCGTGCTGTATCTCAAAAACTAATAGAGCAATTGATATGAAACATTGAACATAAGTCTTATTTAATAATCCGAAGAACTAAAAAGCTTTTGGTAAAATTTCGTACACCGGAAGCGGGTGTTTACCTTAACTGTTTTTTTTTTGTTTTTTCCCAATATTTTTGTTAATATGGAAAATATCTTAAAATCATTTAAATAAATATTGAAGACAATAAAGAAATGAACATCTTTAGTTTGAAAATATTTTTCATAAAATCATTGTTATTCGAGATTTTTTTTTTCTTTTCATTTTTGATTTATAGTTATGAAACGATAATAGTTACAGCAAATTTATAATGATAGTTGTAGGAAATTCCAAATGAACAACTTATAAAGAATAACTTTTTTCCGAAATATCTTTAGTTTTTGAGTAAACTCAGCTTTTATATTTGCAGTATAATTTTTCCATCTTTCATAATTTTGACGTTTTAAACGTCAGATTAATCCGAGTCTACAAACGTTAGATGTACATATAAAATATGATTTAAATCAAAAATAAACCAAGAAAGCGTAAATATAAATGATACCATAAAGTCGATCACAATTTTTTGTATATATTATTCATATTTAAAGAAAAATGGGCAACCACAAATATCCATGCCCTTGCCGGGATTCGAACCCAAAATCCCTTGCATTAGTGACGCAGCTAGTGGGCCGGCCACATAATAAGATAATGAAAATAATTTAAAATTTCAAAACGTAAACTTTTATACTTTTATTCGAACCCTGTTAAATACATGTATTTACAGAGATCTGTATGTAATTATTTTGTTCTTGAACCTTCTACACAGTGAAGACTAATAGGTATCACTGTGAATTCTTTTCTTCTCTGTGATTTTGATAAAATAGTGTCTGATAAATTTTCTTCTATTTTTTTTAAAGTATTTAATTCCGAAACCAAAGTGTTTTATTCAAATTTAATATGCAATGTACTTGTAAACTCCACCACCCTCAATTCTACCCCGAATTACAACTGCAGGCGCCTATTTATAAGTTAGTATTTTGCAATAAATTCACTTGATAATGACCGGATTTATAGTTTTGAATTTTCTTTCGATTATAATAGAAAATCAATAATATACAGGGTGTTTCAGAGCTCTGGAAACGGTCAATCACGTGCTTATTTTTCAAAATTTCGAAAAATGTTTTATACAAAAGTTGTGTATAATGGTAAGCTGCACGCCGTAGAAATATTTAAATTTATACAGGGTGTCTCATAACAAAGTTACAGACCAAACTTATAGTTTTTTAAATGGAACACCCTGCATTTTTTTAAAATTTTGAATTATATGGAGCAAATAAAGGTGAGTTCCTTCAATACTCCCTATACCTATTGTTTACCGTTTTCGAAATATTTGAAGTTTTGTTGAAATGCATTGGTCTGGGTGAAATTTTATTTTTGCCCCAGTGATTGACGTTGAACGATTAAAATCATTTTAATTATTTGCTTGAAGGTTCGAACTATAGAGCCAACCATGATTTCATACAAAAAATATACAGGGTGATCAAAAAATGCGGTAGAAAAACCCAATTTATAAAGTTGAATAACTTCGTTTTATTTAAATGGCACACCCTATATTTAGTAACGTATTCTCAAGTAGAATCCAATTATCTTTCAGATTATAATAATTATTCCTGATATGATAATCGCCGAATACAAGAAAACTATTGAGATTAGGAACAGGGAACCCTTATACAATATTATTTATTATTATGTATAGTGGTATAAACATTAGAAAATATTGTTTCATTTATTCTAGAGTATTATTAGTGTAAATTAAAATTGAAAGTACACTGGCGAGCAAAAAATTTTAAAATTATGACTTATTTTTGGATTTTTTTGTTTTTACTTTATGTTTGCAAATTGTAAACAATTGTACTGTATTTTGCACACTAAATTAAAAAAGCAATGTTGAATCGTAAAGCATATTTATTGTCTTTATTGCCTATTTTGGAAATATCACAAATTTACAGTTCAGACGAAGTTCGAATTTTTGTTCCTAGGACTAATATGGAACAAAAAATAATGGAAAAAAACTTATCACTAATAACGAGTATTACACCCTCTTGCATTGATGACTGCTTGAAGTCGACGAGGAACACTTTGAATTAAATTAACATTTTGGTCGATATTATTCCATTCCTGCAATAGCAACTGTATTAACTCCTGAGCATGTTCTATGGGATTCATGTCCGGGCTGAGAGCTGGCCAATCGAACAGCAAAATTCCCACTTCATCCAGATAATCTCTGACAACTCTGGCTACGTGAGGTCTAGCATTATCTTGCATGAAAATGGCGCGCTCGCTCATAGTTGTTATGAAGGGCATCTTCGAGAACCTCCGTAATGTAACTGTGAGCTGTCAGGGAGCCATTCTATATAAAGATCAACTCTGTGCGTGATTCGGTAGAAATTCCTGCCCAAGCCATAACCGACCCACCGCCAAATGGAAGTCGTTCATCAATACAAACTTTCTTTCTCCCCATCTTCTCCACATTTTCCGACGTCCATCTGATTCATTGAGGCAAAACCGCGACTTCTCTGAAATCAGTACCCTGCTCCAGCCCTCATTAGTCCATGCCCGGTGATTTCGGGCAAAAGCCAATCTTGCAACATGATGTCGGCGTTGTAAAGGTGGACCTGTAGCCATCTTTCTACAAGACAATCCAGCAGCCCGAAGTCTTCTTCTAACGGTCCATTCACTAACATTTACATCTCTAACTTCATGGAGTTGATTTCGTAGATAAACTGCAGAAGCTCTTCTATTCCGCAAACTTGTAGACACCAAAAAACGGTCATCTCTGATCGTGGTGACTTTTTTTCGCCAGGATCCTGGTCTTCTGGTTATCAGGCCAGTATTCAAGTAACGCTGATACAGTTTTTGTATAGCACAAAGGCTTTTGCCAACAATCCTTGCAGTTTCACGTTTTCCTCGCCCATCTTCAATCGACGCTATAATTCTTGCCACAACAATAGGGCCTAAAGGCATCATGACTTGTTAAGTACAGTACACCATGTGAATGACAAATTTCGCAGAGAAAAGTCAACACTAAGTAAGAAAACCACAACGAAACATAGGTTTTCAATTAGAGCGAAATGGATGTTATTTCATAAAAGTCTGTAACACGGTGATAGTAACTGACAGATAGATAAAATTTGTCAGAAAATGTATTATTAAACGCCTACTTTGGTTTACAATTTGAAAACATAAAGTTAAAACAAAAAATTCCAAAAATAAGTCATAATTTTAAAGTGATCTCTATTTTTTGCTCGCCAGTGTATAATGTGCCTACTAGTATACTAAATTTTATTGATGGTTAATTTAGTTTTTGTACTATCAGTCCTAAAGTCTACAGTTTAGCCTTCATTTGGGGGCGTAAAGTAGAACTTTACGTTAGCATTGTTGTGGGTATTGTTGACTGGTGGGCGGGCCAGAAAATATAAATAGTTGTTTCTTACTTACGTGCGTAATTAATAATAATATGACTTCATACGACTCGCCTAATAGCCGGGATCAAATCAATCAATATAACACATAACCACAATTTCACGTACATTGCTATAACACATAACTATCCTGCGTTAAAAAAAAATGAACCACCCCGAAGGAGTTGATGTAGAAATTTCTTGACAATAGTTGATGTATGTTGATACACAATTGATTCAATTTTGAAGGCCAAGTGTTACTTCTAAACGAAATTATCTAATTATCCCTTTCATGTCATCTGAGATTTTATTTTCGTTTACCTTATTTATCGCATTAGTTTGCAGCCTTCTATTGTTTGACCTAATTGTTAGTGCCCTAAAAAAGGCCGCGAGTGCGAAGACGTGGAAATTTTCATCAAATTGCACCATTTGAAAGAGGACGAATTATCGGAATGCATGAGGCTGGTTTAGGATTACGTGAAATTGGCAGACGTGTGTTGATTAACCACATGTTAGTGTAAGTTGAATTTGGAGAGATTGGCAGGAAGAAATCCTAAAAGCTTACCGTAGAGGCAGTGGATGTCCCAGAGTGACACAAGAACGTGGAGATCGACTGTTAAGGAGAAGTGTAATTTGAGATCTTGCAGAACCAACACGATCGATTGCAATAAATTGGTTAAGAGCAATTGGTCATAGAGTCTCTCTGAGCAGCATTTATTGGCAAATGTCCTCTTTTGGTTTACGGTCTTATCGTCCTTATGTTCGTCTCCCTTTAACAATTCAGCATAAGGCCAACAGGCTGCAGTGGAGCCAGGACCGACAAGACTGGGTAGAAATTGTCTTCAGTGACGAATCCAGAAATCTGACGGACGTTTAAGGGTTAGAGGACCTAGAGGTCAAAGACAAAATTTACAATTTGTTCAACATCGACACGCGGCATTAACTGCTGGTGTAATGGTTTAGGGGGCAATATGCTACGGAGTAAGGACCCCTTTAATATTCATTCCGGGCACATAAAACGCGCGCCGTTACGTCGATAGAGTCTAGGAACCCATTCTACTTCCATTCATCCAAGACCATCCAAGGGCAATTTTCCAGCAAGATAATGCGCGACCTCATACTGCTAACGTAACTACAGACTTCCAAGAGCCAAACAACATTAATAGTTTGCCTTGGCCATCGAGATCACCCCAGTTGAATCTCATAGAACATGTCTGGGATATGATGGGCAGAACATTGCGTCGTTTACAGCATCCTCCAAACACTTTAGAAGAACTGCGTCACCAGCTTCAGATAGCCAGGGACGAGCTCCCTCAAGATGCATTAGACCATCTGATTTCTAGCATGGTCAGAAGGGTTGCAGAATGCATAAGTGTACGCGGAGATGTAACGCATTATTAATTTTTTTCTTAATAAATATTATTATTTTTCTATGAAAATTTAATCAATTATATATCAACATACACTAACTATTTACAAGAAATTTCAGAGTTCTGCGTCAACTCCTTCAGGGTGGTTCATTTTGACTACAACCTCGAAAAAGCTAGTTTAATTTAGTATTAGTCTTCGTGTGCTAAAAGGTTGGTAATACCTACCTTACTTAGAAGTAAGTGAAAATAAATTTAAATAGTAGTAGCAAAACAGTTTATTAAGATCACACTATACACACATACATGCATGAAATTAAAAGGCCATCAACCGAAGTCTTTCAGCCACAATTAAAACAATAATAGCCACTTTTAAGATAAAAAGAGATTCACAAAGATTCAATAATGACTTACAAAGGTGCATTCATATATTATGTCATCCCTCACAAAATTTGAATACCTCTGTGTTTATGAATTTTTACAAAAGTGAGAATAATAATAATTGTTATTATGGGTCCACATGCGTAACAAGATATTAATTAAACATTCGTACTAAAAAAAAGACTAGTAAAACATTTCCGAAACAATGGTCACGAATAATAAAATGTGGAATATTAACAAAAGTCACGAACAGTTTGAATATTCATATATTCCGTCTATTTTTCTTTATTACATTCACAAAGTTATTTTTGTGGAATTTAATTCATTTTTATATTATGTACAATTAATTAAATAAAACAATAAATAAACGACTTTCGAGTCCTACGTAATTTTAATAAATATGATCAAAGTAACAAACATTATCCATTTGAAATAACAATAATTTAACATGATCTCAACGATATAATATAACAAGATTTCTAGTTGATTGCCGAGATTTCACTTGGAAATTTTTCCTTATTTCCTTGTCGTTTGATTTCATTCACTTAAAATACAGGAATTGCCTGCCGCTTGTGTTGTTGACCGCTGGTAGACTCTGGTTTTACTCCGTAATTGGTCAACACTTCCTATGGTTTACTATTTTATTTCTGCGCTCCAGTACGTGATATCAATACCCGATAGTTAGGTGGAACGTAACTGTAACCTTCCCGATTGCACAATTGACAATTTCTATTTATTGTGTTGGTTACATTCCTCATTAAATTTGTACTAATTAATTGCCGATTAATTGGTATAATGTAAATGCTTATTTGATAAAATATGGGTCATTATATAAAGGCATGATAAATAATAAATATAAATGACCAAATATTATAAAAAATTTTGGTGAAAAATAATCGTAGTTTCCTTGATATGCTTATTTTGTATGCAACCATGGTAACAGGTGTCAATAAGAACAGCTATTTAAAAATATTGTATAAATTTTCAGTTTCCGTGTTTGTGTGATTAAAAAGTGTTCAAAATGTGCTCCGCCCCTGCAGCAAATAATGTTAGGTCTATTAAATTTTATCCCGACTATTAAGCGAGTGTTGTATAAAAAGTCATATTATTATTATTATTATTAATTATTATAATCTTTAAAAAGAGCTTTTAACAATGTATAACTTGAAAAGAATTTATTTGTATATATCTACAAAAAAATCAATTAATCTCTGATATTAAATTAGTAGGCTATGAAATTATTCTTCAATAAGAAATAGAAGCTAAAAGATACGCAATGTACAGTGGCGGATTTAGCACTTGGGAGGGCGCAATTCAATTTTAATATTTTCACCATCCCCACACCCTACAGTGTGCATTCTACGCGCACGTTTTTTTGCTCTGGTAGGCATTATCCCGGGGATCCAAAAAAATGAGACAGGGAAATAAAAATTAACCAAGATAAAGTTAGAGCTGCCTGGCTGTATTTAAAAGGTTGTTGATGTTCAGATTGTATTAATTAAAAAGAATACTCATTGTTATGAGAATTAAGTTTTATAGGTAAAAGTAAAACTAAAAAATCTACTATTCCATGGAAATAAAAAATAATTTAATTTGGTTCTTTCGTATCGGTCCCATTAAAATACATAAAATTACAACAAAAAAAAACCTATTCTAATTCCTGATTAATTGTTTTTAACATGTTTGGTCACCAATCTTGAATTGATGAACAGATCATAAATATTTCTGCACTGTCATGTAAATTTGGCGATACAAAACGATTTTTTCTGATATATTACATTTTTATCAATTTTTTTTTACACGAATACCATTTCTAAGAAAGTTATTTCTTATAAGTTCAGATAAAGAAATTGGTTCAATAAATGAGTATTTTCAAGGTAAGGTTTAAGTGTAAACGAGGATGAAATAGGTGGGATGTCCCTATTCCACCCTCCAATCCTTAGAACACAGACGAGGGATTTGCAAGTGTAAATTAATTGATTAGAAAATAATCTACGGTTTTTTTTGGACTTGACAAACGTATTAATATAAAGAAAGTCTGAGCGTGTTTAAAAGATTGGAGGGTGAGAGAGGGTCCACCCACCATCCTCTGTTTCATTTAAATTTTACCCACAAACGTTCTTTCTTTATGCTTTTGAACTTATTAAATATCTAGTGATCTGATTAGGGAATTAGTTTCATCAAACAGTGTTTCCTAGGTTAGGTTCAAGTGGAAATTAAGGGCAGCGGGTGAGCCTTGTCTCACCCACTAATTCTTAAAACCTAAACAAGGGTTTCACCAGTATCGGCTCGCGGGGTGTCTCATGGTAAGGCCGAGATATCAGAGGTGGTAATAGAAATAGCACCTCTGCTACATTGGCCGTACCATGAGTCACCCCGCGAACCATCACTGGGCTTCACGAGTGTAAATTAATTGATAAGAAAATAATCCAACAATTTTCTCATTCTTTGACGAACGATTTCATTTACTGTAACTCTGGTGTTCAAGGGGTTAGATAGTAAGATAAGAACCACCCACCACTCTATGTTTCATCTTAATTTTAAATAGAAACGTTTCTTCTTTGTGCATGTGAAACTATTAAATCTCTCCTGATCTGACTAAGAAATCGGTTTCATGAAATAATGTTGTCTAGGTTAGGTTTCAGTAGAAATAAAGGGCAGTATCTTACCCTCTAATCTTTAGAATACAAACGAGGGTTTCGCAAGTGTAATTGAATTGATAAGAAAATAATCCAAAGGTTTTTTGTACCTTTAACAAACATTAATACAAAGAAGCTCTATGGCATATTCAAATAGTTGGAGGGTGGAAGAGGGTCCACCCACTACCCTCTGTTTCATTTAAATATTTACCACAAAAGCTCTTTCTTGGTACTTTTGAATTTACTACATATCTCGTGATCTGACTAAAAAATTGGTTTAATCGAACAATCTTTTCTTTAGGGTAGGTTTCAGTGAAAGCGAAGGGCGGTGGGTGGTCTTCATCTTATCCTTCAATCTTTAGAATACAAATAAGTGTGTTTGCGAGTGTAAATTAATTGATAAGAAAATAATCTAACGGTTTTTTGGTCCTTTGACAAACGTTATTACTTAAAGAAACTCTGGGGCGTGTTCTAAGGGTTGGAGGGTGGAATTGCTTAATGTAAATTTGATGTAATGATAAACTATTATCATGTCATAATTATAGACAAAAAAGCCAACATTTTATTTTTTTCTCTAAAATGGTAGAAAGACCGCTGGTCGATAGCGTTTTCAAATCAAATTAATGCTATTTGAATATACAGGGTGCTTAAATGCAAAACGGGCCACATAAAGGGATTTACATATAAAATTTGAAATGTATTAATATTGGCTCCTCTAATTATTTGACAGTATCGGTCTTCTTACATTGTTTTTAAAGATTTTTAAGCTGAATGATTTGATGCCTTACTCAATAGTTTCTACAAAGTATTTACCGAGATATTTGCAAAAGACTGTACTATTATTTTGAATTAAAAACAAAGGTTTGTCATGATATCAGAATGGCGGATATTTAATTTTTCTCTAAAATAAAAAGTGACAGTCACATTACGATTTACAACCGGCCGTATATTATACACAAGAAAAAGTATTTATAAGTAGGTAAATGGTTTTACTCAGGTACTATTTTAGAAGTGTACGTGATTTGTTTAGTGTTGAAATTACGGAGAAGGCAATACTCAGCAAAAGTACTATTCAATAAGTATAAAAATAATATAAGTAGATTGATATTACAAAACAATTTAAGGAGCCAATTGTAACACATTTCAAATTTAGAGTAAAGTAGGAATTATTCTATTTTTATATAATGATTCCTTGTTATTGCCTACTCCGGAAATTCTTTCTTGTGTAGAAAGTGCAAATCGTAATGCGACAGCAAACGTCACTTTTTGGAACAAAATGAAATAACCGCCATTTTACCGTTCTTTCTAATTCAAAATAATTGTAAAGTTTCTTACAAATATCTCGGTAAATACTCTGCAGAAACTATTGAGTAAGGTACCAAATCATTCAGCTTAAAAAATAATGTAAGAAGACCGGTACTTCCAAATAATTAGGAAAGCCAATATTAATACATTTCAAATTTTATATGTAAATCCCCCGCCCGCTTTACAATTCAACACTCTGTATATAATTCTGTATGTGAATATAACTAAGAATAAAGATCATGTAGTAGTAAAAAATATATGAAATACATTTTTTAACACAAGATCTGGTTATTTGTTATCTTCAACATTCACATAAAGATGTTTATATTTAAAAGTATATCAAGTAAGAATAAAATATCGTTTGAAGTAAACATCCACTTCCGGTATTTAAAATGTTACCAAAAACTTATCAGTTCTTCCAATTGTCGAATAAAGCTTATGTTTGAAATTTCATTTTTAAATCTCCATTAATTTTCGAGATACAGCGCCACATGCAAACAAACGCAGATAATTTTCAAAATCGATTCGATGGACCCAGAAATTGATATTTCCGTTGATATTTCTAAATTCAATAAGTGCAATCCATCGACTTTTCAAAATGGGTTGAAGCTACACATAGTAAACGTAATTTAAATTATAAAATACTGAAGTTTTTGCCTATTTTTCAAATTTTATAAGTCTAAAAGGCGAAACGCAATTATTGTTTTCATCATGTATGTATCCATTTGATCAGTAGAACACTTTGCATTTTTACCAAAAGCTTTTAAGTTCTTGGTATTGTCAAATAAAATTTATGTTCAAAGTTTCGTGTTAATATCTGTTTTAGTTTTTGAACTACTGCGCATACAGTACAGACTGACAAACACAATTTAGTTGAAATCGCCTCTATGGACTTAAAAACGGATATTTAAACATTTTCATGATCGCAATACTTTCCAGTCAAATGAAAATTACTGTCAAACGTCGAAATTAGAGTCCTGTTTTTATGAATATAAACGTAAATTTGTATACAGGGTGTCTCGTTCCGAGTGTGCCAAACAAAAACAGAAAGTAGATAACGTTATTCTGAACAGAAATATTAAAAAAAAGATATGTCCGATTTGTTACCGTTATCGAGATAAATAATTTTAAAATAATTTTTTATTTATTTATTTATTTGTTTATTTATTTGTTAACGGGAGCCCCCTATTTACAATAATGCGACATAATACATATTTAAATCAACTTAAACTAATAAACTAAATCTAGTTAACATAGATTTATTGCTCAATGATTTAAAGAAAATAAATACTATAAAATTATAAATCGTTATTATTATAAATTTTTATTAAGTGCCATTCTAAATTTGTGGCCTTCAACATTGAACAAGTTGAACCAGGGATTTTTCGATGGTAAAAAAATCTTATTAAAATTTTCAGCATAAATTTATTAGATTGCCACGAATTTAAACAAAAATGTTTAAGCAGGTTAATATTCATTTAACAGTTTGTTAATTATGTCTCGTTTTTTTTTACGATTGAAAAATCTTTAAGATTATTAAAGGTAGAAACGCCAAAGTGGCGGAATCTATTGCCTAAATGCTGTACTGAACCAAATCCGGGTGGCTTTAACACCGACAAGATATGGACATTGCCAGCGGCGGCAATATTAATGTGAACATTAAATATTGTTCCCCCATCAGAACACCTACAGACCGGTTTCGACCTTTCAGATCTCATTCCGCCACTTTGGCGTTTCTACCTTTAACGGTGTTTGGAATACTTATATTCCAATAGTAATCTCCGTTTCCCCATCAGCAACTAACTACACTGATGAGACCTGAAAGGTCGAAACAGGTCTGTAGGTGTTCTGATGGGGCACCAATATTTAACTAATATTTTTATTAAAACACTACAAATAATTATTAGATTCTATAATACGAACGAAATGGCAGATTTAAAAACTCTGAAGATATAATTTAATGCAAGTTGAAGCAATTACAATACAGCGAAACTTTTGCAAGTATTCCCAAGAGAAGGGGGGTGCGATTCGCAACTTCCTACCTTCATTACACACCCGCATGATTATTAATATGACCACATATACTTGTAAAAGTTTCGCTCTATTATAATTGCTTCTACTTGCATTAAATTAAACTGTATAATGAATGTCAACGTTAATTTTGCAGTTTGTGCAATTTTCTATGATAATCCTTGGCGTCGTCGTACAAGAAGTTTCAGGAAGAACATTTGGAATATTTACTTGATTAGTTGTAATTTCGCGCAAACTTTGATTGGAAATGATAGAATCTTCTGCATATTGTCCCTTAGAAGAACATGTACTGTTATTCGAGACTCCTCTTTGAAAAATTTGGGTGGATATGCCTTTTTTGTTATTCATTGACTCTTCTACGTACTATTCAGCTACACTGGAACTTTTCCGACCGCCATGTCGTTTTAAGTTTAAAATGCAGATGCTCCAGCATCTGCGAGAAATGTGGCCGAAGATCGTCGAAAACTGTGGCCAGTGAACTCGTTCGGATTTGCTAACCCAAGATAACTAGCAATTTGGCATTTTCATTAAATATTCAAACAATTTAGATAAAAATTACCTTTATCATCAAAAACCTGTCATCGGGCGCATCGTTTAAAAATTTATATAACTGTTCTTTAATTAATACATAAATACGCACAGTAGACTTCCTACTGTGAAAGCCTTTTGATTGGTTTTTTATGAATGCCTTTAACTTAGAAAACTCTTTAAGGTCAATATTTTTGTTAACTAATGCTGACCTTGAAGGATTTGAATGAAGCTCTAATTCTTTATTTGTTATACCGGGTGTGGCACTTAAGACGCCTCGGACCATAGCTCCTTTACGATAAAAGCTATCGAAAAAAATCTAAGAACAAAGTGGTGCATAGTTACCGTCGCTATGTTTTAAAAATATTTCTAATCATCAGTGGCGTGCCGTACTCCAGTGGCGTACCAAACTTATGTTTTTTTAAATGGAATGCCCTATTTGTTATTGCAGATTTGGAAAGTGCTCGACGAGTACTTATTTTTTTATCTAACATGTTATACCCTTCACTTTAGCGGTTTCGCTGTTATAACCCCTTCTTTCAAAATTGCGCCCCATTTTTGAGATTTTTTTGTAGAGAAACTAATTGACGCCGGCGCCTAAATTTTGAATTGAACTATGCACCACTTTGTTCTTAGATTTTTTTCGATAGCTTTTATCGTAAAGGAGCTATGGTCCGAGGCGTCTTAAGTGCCACACCCGGTATGTAACGTATGTAAAGAATTATTAAGTTTTCACGTGTCGATTTTATAAAAGACCTGGGTCTTGCATTTAATTCGAATTAAGATTCACCACTAATATATCCAACCTTGTTGCTAAATTGTACCAGCTATTGGGATTCATTAAACATCACGCGAAAGATTTTCGTGACAATTGCCCTCATTTACTTACTAACCAATGAAATCAAATAACGTTGCTTACATGATCCAATAAAATTCTAATTACGATGCGTAACAGACCACGGTCCATGTTATGCATGGCAATTAACCCTGGGTGGTATCTAATCAGATAATCTCTCATGTTGGTATTGCCTAGCAACGCGTTAGTACATGTTCTATAACATCTAAACGTCAGCTATTGCCCGACTTTTAAGCAGTTTGTTCCTGAATTCGATCTGTTTGTAGTTTCGGGTGAAGTGTTAGTGCTTTCATCAGTGATGGTGTTCATGGGCATTTCTCAAAATCTTGGTAAGCTCATTTTTACTACAATTATTGTGGCGCAGATTAATACACGTCTGACACTTGGTGTCACTAAACTTAACTTTTCAAATTATGGAATGTGAACTTTCTGTTCGGCCAATTGTCTTCTCGAATATAACTCGTGACTGATTTTTCCTGGGCAATTATTAGCGTCTGGATCACTCTTGCTTGTTGCTTCTAGAAAATCGTGATCCTGCCGCTAATAATTGCCGGCAAAATCATAGGCACTCGTTATATTACTGTTGATCATCGCACAATAATTGTTTTTATCCACAACCACTTTATAATGTTTCAATTATACAAGCAAACGATTAATATTAATGACATTCGTTATTAACAGGTTATGTAACCTGTAAATAATATTTTGACTTATCACTGCTCATCTGTTCAATAATAATAAATCACTACAAAATCAGGATATCTTATGTTAAACAAATTTGACGTCTAGTAAACAAACATCAATTTCATTAGAAATTGATTCGTAATTGTGTGTTACTCTTGTGATTCGAGTGTAAGAAAGAATATGGATTTAGAAACAGATTGTGATTTAACACCC
Source organism: Ocypus olens (assembly GCA_910593695.2). Classification (NCBI taxonomy): domain Eukaryota; kingdom Metazoa; phylum Arthropoda; class Insecta; order Coleoptera; family Staphylinidae; genus Ocypus; species Ocypus olens. The sequence goes on from OU343056.1 coordinate 19,096,951, forward strand.
CCGGAATTAAGGGAAATTGCTTCAATGAACTTGTTGCCCGAAAAGTCGCCTAATTTGCATCAAGACACATACACCGCATTTCATGAGTGAAAAAGAGAGAAAAACGCACATTCTACGTCGAAATCAAAAGTATTGGTATATTTTACAGAATTGTCCAAAAAATACAACTGTTCATTATGACAGAAATACTCTATGCTAAAAAGTACAGTAAAAATCTATGACAATATCAATATTGGGACCTTTGCTAAAATGCAAGCTTATTTGAAGCAACAAAATGAAGGATTCACGCATAAAAAGCCCAATACCTTTTCTCCTGAAAATGTTAACAACCTTATTAGACGTGCTCCCGATGAAAAATTTCTTGCAACAAAAGTAAGTTTTAAATTACATACACATTTTGTGAAAAAATACAGTGGTTTGTTTCTATAGGTTGCATTAATTATGGGAATAATGGGTGCCTGTCGTTCAAATGAGTTATACAATATGAAAATTAAGGACCTAGAAGACCTTAGTTCGTGCTATATGGTGAAGGTGTCCACCACAAAAACTAAAATTTACTGTGATAATTTTACAACGTTGTAAAAAAATATGTTTGCATCCGAAATCAGATGAAAAGTGATTATTTTTTTCTAAATTTTTTAAATGGAAAGTGTACAAAGCAGCGAATTGGAATTAATAAATTTACAAAAATGGGAAGAGATATTGCCAGTATTTTGAAAATCCCAAATCCTGAGCAGTATACGGGTCATAGCTTTCGGAGAACTTTAGCTACCATCTTGGTTGATGCTGGTGGAGATGTCACTGCCCTAAAGCGACATAGAGGGTGGAAGTCAACTGTGGTTGCAGAAGGTTATATAAACGATTCCTTAGAAAACAAAAAAAGAAACAGCCAGAAAAATTTTACATTCAGTAGAATCGTCAACTCAAAATCTAACAGCTACATCAGCCGGTTGCACTAAATCAGTAAATTTAGATGTTTCAAATCAAAATGTAAATTTAGATGTAGCTTCAATGCCTTCTATCATTTTTAATAATTATTCAAATGTAACTGTTAACATTCCTTCTAATAAATAGTGATATTTTTTGTCAAATGCCTTAACGAATTGTCATATCTTATGATGTTAACTTGCAGTAAGCAAGAAAAATTACACATTTTGTGGTTGTGGATAAAGTATAGTATTCTACTCGCACATAATGGCTACTAATCATTCAAATGATTTACCCCACTCGCCTGCGGCTCGTTCCGTAAACCCCATTCTCATGATTAATAGTTTTCATTATGTGCTTGTTGAATAATATACTATTAATGCCGCAATTCGCCCTCATCTCGAGTATTGTTCTAGTGTATGGTTTCCTTACACTACTTTAGATTAGGAAAAGATAGAACAGGTTCAAGTGTGTGGAAGTAAAGTAGTTCATCCGTAGCATAAAACCATTTTCTGTTTCTGCGGAATTTTATCCGGAGGAGGTGAAACTACTCAAAGAAAAATGACAGTTTTTTTGTAGTAAATTTTTACAAGACATGAAACAATGGTTAATATAAAAGTTGTAGAGTATTTTATTCTCTTTACTACGCTATATTCAGAACCGGAAAAGAACCTCTGCGTAATCTTTCTTGCTTCTAACTTGATGAAGGTACTATTGTTTGACGTTCGATGATTTGGATATTTAACTCGAGAGTCTTCTGTATTTGCGGGATTCTCCATAGATAAGAAGCATATCGATATACTTGTTATACGTAAAAATTGGAGGTATTACTTACACTTAATCAGAATATATTCTCAACTTGACATCGAACATTTGATACGAACTGTTTTTAAGTTTTTGTTTGACGTTTTGTTTTGTTAATCCATGTCACCGCGATTATTTATTTTGATTATTACTTCAACAATACTCCCTTAATTTTCAATATAACTCTAAAATAATATGGTATCGGTGAATTTGCCTTACAATCACCTTTCCAAAAATCCATAAATATACAGGGGTCCCATTTGAAATTCTGAAGTTGATGTCATTTTCTTGGAAATGGAGAAACGGAAATGAAATCTATGTATTCACAAAGGGGGGTCATTTCAAACCATTTAAAGCCACCAAATTTCATTTTCGTAATACTAACCGTTTTCAAGATATCGACTGTCTACTACCTCGTGGGACACCCTGTACAATAAAATGGGGTGGTCGCGATTAAATGTTTGAGAAATCAAGATGATTTTTTGCGGGATCGCTCAAGGCTTTATGTCGGGTACTTACATAATATGTTATTTTTTGTAACTATTAGTGTAGATTTTAACATGTATTTTAGTATTTGAATCATTTATATTTTTATAATGAATAAAATAACTTCCGTTGAATAAATACTGTACCAAATTCAAGTAAAAAGGAAAGAGAGAGAGAGAGAGAGAGTGCTTAAGAATCAGATTCAAAGAAACTGTTCAATATGATGACCGTTCTGTCCCACACACTTTTTGCATCTTATTCTAATCTTAGGATATCCAGAACTGTTTGTTCTAAATTTTGGTTTTTCAAAATATCTTAAAAATTCAAAAGTTATGGTGAATTTGAAAAGAAATTTGTTGCGAGTATTGAATTCTACAAAACAAGCCCCATTTAACTGTTGTCCCACGTTTTCTATTAACCGAAATTCCAATGATGACTATTGAAATGTGGACACACTGTACAGGGTGTAGTAAAACAAAACGGAACATTGTATTTTCAATGGTAATTTCTTTATATTGGAATATTATCTTCCTTTATCATTTTAGAATAAACATAAAAAATTCTGCAAGCAGTCATACTGTTATTTATTTTGTTTGCATTTATAACAACCCGAAAAAATAATAAAATAAAAATGATAATTTTCACGAAAATATTGGTTTCTCTAAAATGATCAGGGAAGATAATATTTCAGTATAAAAATATTAACATTGGAAATACTATGTTCGGTTTTGTTCCACTACACCCTGTATATAATCTATATATTTGTTACCCACTGAGCCATCTAATCAATGAAAGTTTCAGTTCCGGAAAATTTCCATCCTTATTGAAAGTTGCGAAACTAATACCGACGTTTAAAAAAAGGGATAAATCAATTATGTCAAATTATAGACCCATTGCCGTCTTATCAGTATTTTCAAAGTTTTTTGAAATGGCCTACCTACGCAGACTGATCTCATTTTTAAGTAAACATAAAATAATTAATAATGCGCAATTTGGTTTCAGACAAAATCTCTCCTGTCAGGACGCACTTATTGCTCTTTCTGAAATCTTATATTCAATTGAAGATCGTAGTAAGAAGGCTGGTATATATTTTGACTATAGTAAAGCGTTCGATACCATCAACCACGCGATCCTTTTGGAAAAACTCAACCTATATGGCATCCGTGGAACCGCTCTGACCTGGATCCAAACCTACCTACATAACCGTAAACAGATCGTGCATTGGAATAGTTCAGAATCTGATGTAGGCATAATTGTCCAAGGGGTACCGCAGGGTAGTATTCTGGGTCCAGTTTTATTTACCTTGTACATAAACGACCTCATCCATATCAACAGGTAAAATCACCCAATACGCAGACGATACGTCCTGTGTTGTCCGTTCACAGGATGCAGGCAACTTAAATAATTTAATTTAAAAAAAACAATTAATGACATGCAAACTTGGTCATCTAAAAACAAATTATCCTTAAACGTGACTAAAACTGTCATCGTACCTTACAACTTGACAAAATCTAAAACGTCATGGGAAGATATGCTATCTGACTGTGATATTTCCAATGTGGTAAAATTTCTTGGCGTCAGTCTTGACAGCAAATTAAAATGGGACAGTCACTGCCAAAATCTAGCCAAGTCACTAAACTCTACTGCTTATCTTATACTGAGACTAAAAAACAGTGTTTGTTTATATACCCTAAAACTTATGTATTATGGCTATGTGGAATCCAAGCTCGCGTATGGAGTCATCTATTGGGGAAACTCACACTCTTCTCAATTAATCTTTCTCGGACAAAAGAGAATTATACGATTTATGGCAGGGGTCTCTAAAAGAGTATCTTGTCGAGATTTATTTAAAAAATTCAAGATATTGCCTCTACCCTGTTTATTTATTCTACAATGCCTACTATATGTAAAAAAGAATGAACACAAATTTGTTAAATCATCTCTTATCAATGAACACCACATGACACGTCATAAAGAAAAAGATTATTATGCATTACCTAAACATAGGACACAAGCATTTCATACTTCATTTATATACACATCTCTAAAACTATTCAATACCCTGCCACAGAACACTAGAATCCTAAATTATAAAAAATTTAAAATCGAAATCAAAGAGATGTTAATAACAAATTGTTTTTATTCTTGTGCTGAGCTTTACGCATATTTTAACATGTAAATGTAATATTAATGTTAATATGTTATTATGTCAATCTATACATTTATGATTTTGTAGTCTAGCTATTTAGCTATTAATCTTACCGATCTATCCTACTATCAACTCTTGTATGACACAAAAGGACCAATAAAGAATAAAGAATAAAGAATATAATCATTCTATTTTTTTCTGGCAGATTAAATCGAATTAAAATAGGAATCACAAAATATATCCAAATTACGATCAAACGGACTTTAACTTCCAATCTTTTTACTTTCTCCGTTACGAAGTACGAGAAAGTATTGTGATCGTGTTTTTTTTTCAAACATTGTTTTTACGGAAATATCCGTTTTGGGGTCCCTAGATGCCATTTCAACAATTTCTGGAAAAAAAATTTTTGTGTCTGTGTGTGTGTGTGTGTGTGTGTGTGTGTGTGTGTGTGTGTGTGTGTGTGTGTCTGGCTGTGCGCGCTGTATCTCAAAAACTAATCAAGCAATTAATATGAAACTTTGAACATCCGTCTTATTTGATAATCCGAAGAACTGAAAAGCTTTTGGTAAAATTTCGTACACCGAAAGTGGGCGTTTACCTTAACTGTTTTTTGTTTTTTGCCAATATTTTCTTAAATATGAAAAATATCACAAAAACATTTAAACAAACTTTGAAGACAACAAAGAAATGCAGTTCTTTTGCTTGAAAACATTTTTCATAAAATCATTTTTATTCGAGAAAAAAATGTATTTATTTTTTTTTAATTTTTGGCTTATAATTTTTAAACTATAATAGTTACAGCAAATTTATGTTAATAATAATTGTAGAGAATGCTAAAATGAACAACTTATAAAGAATAAGTTTTCTTCGAAATCTCTTTAGTTTTTGAGTAAACTGAGTTTTTGAATTTGAAGTATAATTTTTCTCTTTCATAATTTTGACGTTTTAAACGTCAGTTTCATGCGAGTCTACGAAACGCTCGATGTACATTTAAAATATAATTTCAATTGAAAATTAACCATGAAAGCGTAAATATGAATGATACCATCAAGTCGGAGAAAGTAACATGATGGCCACATCACCATTTTTTTTGTAATTGTAAATGACGATTTTATGTTGGGTAATCAAGTATTAAATACAAAAGTAAATAGAGATGACTATGCGGTAACCTAAAATATCTTCTTTGCTCTATTTTTTGCAGTGATAATCATGTCAGTCGACCAGGATGATGCCGTTACCCAGCAACCTACCACCCAGCCGAACAGTCGGAAGGTCAGCATCAACACCCACGACAACACGCTCCACGGACACGATAACCCGGCCTTTGAATCCCCCAGAAGCAGAAAAGTCTCTTCAACTTCTGACCATGCCGAAATGGGCCCGGTCAGGAAAAAGAGCATACTCCACAACGCCCACGCCTTCGAGAATACTAACAACATCAACAACATTTACCACCACAATGACGGTAAAGTTAATATATTCAAAATAGACATAATGTATCAGGTTTAGTGGTAATTTCGGCAAATTTGGCCTTGGAATTTGATCTTTCAGTTGACCAAAATTAAATTGTTGCCCGTGTATGTCAAAAATCAGCTCATGATCCTGACAACTTATATTAAGATTTAACCATAATTTACTGCGAATATTGATTGTGGGCAGTAATATTGTATAGGGAGACACCCTACAGTATATTTGGCCAAGGGCCAAAAATAGGCTTTAGCAACCCGCTGCTTTTAGCAACACGAACGAGCGAAGCGAGCGAGGGTTGCTAAAAGTGAAGGATTGCTAAAGCATTTCGGCATGAGTTACACTCGATATTTTTTCGCCTGCCTTAAGTAAAAACAGTGTTTCAGGAAATTTTATATCGCGCACCATTGAACTGTCATTGTCAGATTTTTGCATAGCCTACTCATATTCCGCGGAATGTTGTCTAGATTATGCATATTATTTTTTCGGCCCTAGATACGCTAAATCGTAGTTTCGGCCCGATTTTTATGGCCGAAATATATGGTTTCGGTAGAGGTAGGCGAAAAAAATATAAAAGTTGACGCCGTCACGAGCTACAGCTGATTTTTGAGATTCACAGTCACTATAGTTTATTAGCCTGTTAAGGTGACATAATCAATATCCGAAGGTTATAGTTAAATCTCAATATAATATAGAAACGTTGATTTTTGGCCAACCAAAAAACAAAATTCCAAGGTCAACTTTGCGGAAAATAACCACTAAATGGAATATAGAATATTATTTAAAATTCGGTATGGGTTTATATATTTCGGGTATAATTATTCCATATTCTATTGAAAAAAGTTCAAAATATAATTCGTGCATTCAATATGCTAAACTCAAAACATCACTATTGGCTTGCAGTGATTAAATTCCCATTAAATCATAGCGGGCTGGTCGAAATCACGTCAAAGACCGCTCGATACCTGCGGCGTATAGGAAATGACTAATTGTGACCAATTTATATCTGCATAGCGTGTGTATTGTTCGGAGCACAATTTCGTGAAATTTACTTCCTCTAAAGCCCATTATCCTCTGGGGAAAAATTAACTGTTGTTGCACAACTCCAATTCGATAATCACGGCCTTTCATCGGACCGCCGATAGGTCTGCGTTTGGACAAGTTGATGGTGCAGTTAGGTTAATTGATGTTTTTATCTTTATTAATCAATTGAGCTGTTTGTATTTGTTGTGATAATCCCTGGTGTATCATTACAAACGTTGAGTAACAATGTGCCAATTACGTGATTTCATATTAAAAAAATATACAGGGTGATAAAAAAAGTGGTAGAAAATCTTATAAAGTTGAATAACTTTGTGTTTTTTAAATGAAACACCCTGTATCACGTAGAATCCAATTATCTTTCAGATTATAATAATAATTCTTGATATTAAAATCGCCGAATACAAGAAAATAGAACCCTTATATAATCTCAAAGATAACTGGATTCTACTTGATAATACTTTACCGAATACAGGGTGTGGCATTTGCAAAAAGGAAGTTATTCAACTTTACGTTAGGACGTTAGGACCACATTTTTTTTATCACCCTGTATAATTTTTTTATATGAAATTATGACTGGCGCAATAGTTCGAACCTTCAACCAAACAATAGACATGATTATAATGCTTCAACGTAAATCACTGGGTGGCAAATATAAAATTTAACCGGTACCATTCATTTCAACAAATCTTTAAATATTTCGAAAACGGTAAACGATAGGTATAGGAAATATTGAAGTAACTCACCTTTATTTGTTCCCTATACAGCATGGGTGGCCAAAGTATCTACCGTGGTAGCAACTATTTCTAGTCGCCCGCCTGTTACTAAGGGGCGGATTTTACCGTGACTGTGACTGCTACTGCTACTTAAACGGTTATTGCTACTTAAAATCTTAACTGTTATGCTAATTGCCATTGCTACTTAAACTGTGATTGATACTTAAAATCACAATACTGTTAGCCAAACTGTGACTACTAATTACACTCTGATTGCTACTTGAATCGTGGTTGCTACTCTAACTGCGACTGTTTCCCTGTTACCCCATTATTAACAACATGTTTTTAAAATAACATTTGAGTCCCTTATCAATAAATAAATAATTACATGGTGTGCTAAAGTGTTCGTCAAATAGCAAGTAAATTTTCATTTCAAAATTTTCATCATTTTTTATTGATTATAACTTTCAATCATATCTTTTTGCTGTGATTGATTGTTGAAGCCATTACTTTGTGATATATATTGCATTACTAAGGGGGTTGAATTAAAACACTTTTTAGGACTTTTTGTGACTAGTTTCACAATAAAGTGAAAAATTCGTGATACAAATGTTTTTAATTCAACCTCCTTAGCATTGTATTAACTTAATTATTCAAGCCCCGAAATATACCAAATTGGTTGTTCTTTCATTGAGCAATCGCTCTGAAAGTTAATTTTTGATGCAAAATCATTTGTTTTTTTATTGAGTTCCAAAGAACGTTCAATTCTAAATTCTGGGTGCGAAATTTAGAGATGTTCCAATAAGGGAATTTCGAGTAATCGCCCTCGAGGTTAATTTTTGATATAAAATCATCACTTTCACGATTCCATATAACTCAAAAACTAGGCAAGACATATTTTTTGATTTTGATTGATTTTGAAAGAACATTCAATTCTTAATTTGTATGCCGAATTTGTTGACGTTTCAAAGAGTTAATTTTGAGAAATCGCCTTCGCACCACTCGCTCACTCTATTGGATTTAATAGCCTGAAAACAAGGAATAGGCGTATTGTTTTTTTTATTTTTATTGATTCTCAAAGAACATTAAATTCTCAATTTGCGTGCCTAATTCAGCGATTTTCTACAGAGGGAATTTGGTGCAATTGTCCTCGAAGTTAATTTTTTATGTAAAATTATCACATTTGTATAATTAAGGCAAAATAATTCTGAAACTGCGCATGATTTTGAATTTTTATTGATTTTTAAAGAATATTATATTGTCAATCTGCATGGCAAATTCGGTCATATCCCTTCAAATTAATTTTGAGCAACCTAGGAAAGATAAATTTTTTGGTTTTCAAATTATTTCCAGAGAATATTAAATTTTCAGTTTTTGTTCTAAATTTGGTTATGTTCTTTTGAGGGAATTTCGAGCAATCGCCCTCGAAGTATTTTTTGATGTAAAATCAATACACCATAATTAAGCTAAAATAACTCGAAAACTAGGAAAGGGCGTATTTTTGTATTTTCAATTATTTCCAAAGAACATAATTTTTTTAATCTGCTTGAAAATTTGAAAATGTTTTACCCACTTTCACTATTAATTCAAAATTACTCGACTACTTGCAAAGGCGAATTTCTGGATTTTTATTCATATCTAAGAACTTTAAATTCTTAATCTGCGTGCCAAATTTGATGATGTTCCACTGGGGAAATTTTAAGCAATTGCCCTCGAAGTTAATTTTGGATGTAAAATTATCAATTTTCGTCAAAATAACAAAATCTGGGCAACGCATATTTTTGAGTTTTGATCGATTTTCAAAGGACATTCAATTCTCAATTTATGTGCCAAATTTGTTGATGTTCCGCCAAGTTAATTTTGAGAAATCGTCGTCGAAGTTAGATTTTTTGGATTTTTATGGATTTCCAGTTTGCGAGCCTAATTCAGCGATGTTCCAAAGAGGGAATTTGGTGCAATCACCTTGGAAGTAAATTTTTAGTGTAATAACACACTTTTACAATTAAGTCAGAATAACTCAAAATTTAGGAACGACAGTATTTTTTTATTGACTTCCAAACGAACATTCAATTTTGAATCTGCGTTCCAAATTTCTACATGATGTTCTACGGAGGGTATTTTGAGCAATCGCCTTCGAAATAAGTTTTTGATGTAAAATCATTACCGTCTCACAATTAAGTTAAAATAAAATAGGCTTATGCATTACGGAACGGAGGAATCGTTTATCGGAATAGATGACAAAAACAAATGCTAATGGCTCATATGCATAAAAATCAATTTTTTACTAATAGTAAAAGTAATCAGTAAAAGTAAGTTTTTCAAAGTAATTGCTAAAAGTATAAGTATTTACTTCAATGCGAATGCATAATCTGTAACTTTTACTATTAAGTAAATTCTTCTTTTTTGCCTCGGATGCAAGTCCATATGGCCAGCTCAGGACGGTTAGGATAAGACTGGGTCACTTTTCTTCTCGTTAAGGGGTCTATCATAACGCTTTTTATTTTACAATAAAGAAACGACCACGGAAAGGTTTGGAGCACAAAATGGTTAACAACAAATGAGAGGATACGCATTTACAACTTAATCTTGCAGTTTTTTAGGAACGTAACGATCTGTTCAGAAATTCTGTTGTTATTTATAGACAAGAGATGAACAATATTTAATGGTGGCAAAACATTCAAATCTGCGAGTTTTTTCAAGAATTCTATTCTTGGTGCCAAATACTTATTGCCTGAGAACAGCACGTGGTTTAAATCTCCATCAATCGATCCACAGTCATAGTGGTTACTGGGTAATATTCCAATTTTACAGAGGTGAGCGGGAATGCAGCAATGACCTAATTTGATTCGAGTTATTGTGGATAGTCTAATTGTTGAGAAATCCGCAAAATAATTTGTTCCAATTTCTCGCTCTAAATTTCAAATTAAACCATAATAACTAATTTAAAAAATAGTGTCTTTCAGACACCATTTTCTTTTAATACGATAAACATGCAAAAATCCATTAGATATATCAAGAAATGGTGTCTAGTAAATAAGTTTGTAATTCAATAAATTGCTACAAGCTTTAAACTTTCTGAAGTTATCCAGAAACATTATAAAATTTCTAAAACATCTATTTTTCAAATTCTGAGATAATCTCATCAGATGGCATATTTGCTCTTTAGAAAATTTGTTTTTAGTCTACCAAGATAATTCACAACAAATATTAAATCTAAGGAATATATTATTCTAGGTTTAAAGATTGTTTTAAAAAATAATACATTTGGAATGAGTGTGAAATTTGTTGCAATTTTTATTTCGAGTGGATTTATAAATTTTATACAAACATATATTTATTTGGCAAACATTTACATTGATGTACATTAATTTTATAAAACAATACATTATTTGAAAGTGGAAGCCAATTTGACTAGCGACCTGCGGTCTTTTGGCCTTAAATTTTTTCCAAATTACATCCTCATTCTACGTGCGATTATCTCAGTCTAAATTGTAATATACAGGGTGTTCAATTTGAGTGAAGACATTGAAATATCTCGAAAACTACACATCGAATAAAAAAAAATATAATTAAAATTTGTTCGCCTCGGAGGGGACATCTAATGATATGAAACTCGACCCACTACCCTGAACCACCTAGGGGGTAGGGGGTGAGAAATAGAAAAGTAAAATAGGAACCCCCATTTTTTTTGTACTAATTTGAATACTCGGGGAAAAAAATAGGAAAGTTTTATCTGATTTTTTTTGTATTCGTGACAGACGACGCTATAATCGACAAAATTCAAAATTGGCAAAAATCGTAAAATAAGATTCCCTATGCTACTGAGAAATAATGCGACGTGCTGGGAGAAATGTAAAACACTGTCTTTCACTGTCAAATCTCCCTCTCTCTATTCCCACCTCTCCCGCCACGCTACATCGCTCAATGCCGGCCTAGCAGCCTTCAAAGATGGAGCTCCCCATCGCTATTACCGCTAGATGCGAAATTCGCGCTGTGATACGTTTTTTAAGTGCAAAACGGATTTCACCTATTGACATTCATCGTCAGTTAATCGAAGTTTATGGGGAAAATTGAATATCTATTCAACATGACTCAAGCACTAAAACTCATCATAAAAAGTCGACTTACATGCGCATCTCTGACAAAAAGAGATTTGGATAGTATTTATTTTTTGCAGAATTCATTGAATTTCATTTCTAGAAAACAATTACAAGTGAACAATGCCTTATGTAAGCGTAGAAGAAAAAAATGAAATGATTCTGATTTATGGCAAATGTAAGAGAAATATTGACGAGGCTGTTGTCTTATACGCTGAGCGTTTTCCGGATAATGTTCGATCAGGGTCTTTTTTTTACAAAATTTTTATCGGATGGTAGTGTACAACCCAAACAAATAAAACGGGCAAACACTGTCACAGAAGTTTGCAACTGTTCAGCAAAATCCACAAATAAGTACTCGACATTACAACGCGATTCCGGAATTTCCCTAGGTAGTATTGTTAACATTTTGCATCGTAATAAGTATCATCCGTATTATATTTCATTGCACCAAGAACTTCATGGAGATGATTTTCTTAATAGAGTAGTATTTTGTGAATGGGCACTTCAACTAACCCAAATTTCTTCGTCAATGTACTATTTTCAGATAAGTCTATATTCACAAATCATGGTAGTATTAATCGTCATAACATGCATTACTGAAGTGTAGGAAATCCCCACTGGTTACGACAAATTGAGCATCAACGTCTTTGGTCCGTAAATGTTTGGTGTGGAATCATAGGGAACAAACTCATTGGTCCATATTTTATTGACGGTACTTTAAATGGAAATAAATATCGACATTTTTTGGAACAGAACTACCAATACTACTTGAGGATGTTGGTTTAGATGTTCGCCAAAGTATGTGGTTTCAGCATGACGGTTGCTCAGCGCATTATTCAATTGTTGCACGGGAAGTATTAGACCGTGATTATAGTGCTCGGTGGATCGGCAGAGGTGGTCCTATTAATTGGCCTGCTAGGTCGCCTGATTTAACATCACCGGATTTTTTTCAATGGGGTTATCTGAAAGATAAAGTTTATCAAGTGCCAACAGACAGAGAAAACATGATGCATAAAAAATGCTTGTACTCAAATTACCGCGGATATGCTTCTATCGTGTGTACAATCAATCCAAAGAAGGATCAAAAAGTGTATTGAACTTGAAGGTCGAATTTTTGAACACTTGCTTTAATTAAAAAACTATGAGAGGCATGAAGGCTCACACCTTCGTGTACTTTTATTTTTTTTTTATTTCATATGTACGAGGGGGATTCGTAAAATAAGGTTCCCATGATTTTTAATAATAGACAGCTTCATTTTTGTTCTTAGTTTTGTACATCATTTTAAAGCTTAAAACTTATGCTATTTTTCTACATAATCGCCGTTTCTGTTCAAACACTTTTGCAGACGATGCTCCAGTTTTTCTATCCCTGTTATAGAATTCTGCCGCCAATCCTTTGAGGAATCGAGTAACCTCTTCCTTGACTTCATCATCGGTATTGAAGCGTAAACTACCGAAGTTTTTTTTTTTAGGAAGGATGATTGATCGAAATTTTGGGTTGGGGAATTATGGGTGATATGGGACATTGGCTTAGACAGCGTAGGTCATTCAGCCACAACCGATTATTTGTAGATATTATTCATATATAAATGAAAATGGACAACCACAAACATCCATGCCCTCTCCGGGATTCGAACCCAGGACCCGTCGCATTAGTTCTGGCGCGCTAACGCACGTGGCTGGAACCACCGAAGGTTTTTTTTTTAATTTTGGGAATAATTAGTGTTGGAAGTCAGAAATACGGAAAGTTCGTTAATAGTGATCCTCCGATCTTCAAGCAATATTCTCTTAACTTTTTCGACAATTCCATCTGAAACTAAAGGCCTTCTGCTCCTGTCTTCATCGTGAATTTCCATGCGGCCTTCACTGAATTCTCTGCACCATTTGCGAACATGTTGAATAGATATGCAATTTTCCCCATAAACTTCAATTAACTGACAATGAATGTCAATAGGAGAAATCCGTTTTGCACAGCGCAAATTTCGCATCTGGCGGTAACAGTGATAGGGAGCTTCATCTTTGAAGGCTGCCAGGCCGGCATTGAGCGATGTAACGTGGCGGGAGAGGTGAGAATAGAGAGAGGGAGATTTGACAGTGTAAGACAGTGTTTTACATTTATCCCAGTACGTCACATTATTTCTCAGCAGCATAGGGAACCTTATTTTACGAATCCCAATTTCTCAGGAAATCCCCATTTTTCAACGATTTTTGCCAATTTTGAATTTTGTCGATTATAGCGTCGTCTGTCACGAATACGAAAAAAAAGTTTAGATAAAATTTTCTTATTTTTTCCCAGAGTATTCAAATCCGTACAAAAAATGGTGGTTTCTATTTAACTTTTCTATTTCTCACCCCTATCCCCTAGGGGGTTGAGGGAAGTGGGTCGAGTTTTGTATCAATAGATGCCCCCCTCCTCGGCGAACAAATTTTAATTATAATTTATTTTTAATCGATGTGTATTTTTCGAGATATTTCAATGCCTTCACCTAAATTGAACACCCTGTATATAGTTCCCATCGTCAAAGTGCAGACGCCAGTTTTCGCGTTTCCAGTGACTCCTAACGTGTAACAAGATTACGTTAGAGTTAACAGGATCTTTTAGAATCATTAGGTTATTTTTAAATGAAACTGCGTTGTTAATATTACGACAGAGAATCCATTTCTTAAGTGGTTTAGAGCCATTAAAATTGACAATCTTCGCGCCTATGCAATGATGGTGAGCATATATTATGATTTTCCCTTAACTCAGAATTTGGGATATAAGTTTGATTATATTTTGAATGTTAAAAATTTGTACCAATTATTAAAAAATAAAATAAAACTAAGCGGAATAATGCGGAACTTTAGATTTACACGGTAAAATCTAAAAACCATGGATGCTTCCAGATTTTTATTCCATCTTGAAAAATTTCAAAATTTTGCAATTCTAGGAGTTTATAATAAGCTTTTGGTAAGATTTTCATGATTTTTAACATTCGTGGAAAATGGCAATAATAAAACCAAAAATTCCAACAGTAAACAACCATTTGGATTTTACAAAAATTTATTCTTCATATTGTTAGCGAAACCTAAAGTTTTGGAGGTTGCAGGTTCGATCCCTATCGGAGGCCTTTTTGTCACTTTTGATCCAGTTTAAGATGAAGAAAATTCGAAAATCATGTACAGTATTTTGAAATTCAGCGAAAGTAAAAAATGGTAATAGATATATGAAAGGGGCCAAAAATATAGGTTTGTTTCAGGGCTCATAGTTGAAGTTACACCACCGCTAATCAACCTTTACATTCGCACGACACCTGACGCCACTGCATAAATCGAAATAAATGGCTACGAAGAACTAAAACCTTTTAAAAATGTATTATCTTTTTTTTTTTAGTTTTTCAATTGCAACAAATCGCATCAGTTGAACTATTAACATTTACAGAATCAAGAAATTTCTTATTATCCCTAAAAATTTAAAATAATCACTAGGATTAGCTGAACCACATTATGGGCAGATGCAGTGACGGTTCGCGGGGTTTTTCTGGTACGGTCGAGGAACAAGAGGTGGTAATACAGATAGGTGCGGTCACACAGCCAGCCGTCTCTGCAACTGACCCTACCTATCTGTATTATAACCTCTTGTTCCTCGGCCGTACCAGAAAAAACCCCGCGAACCATCACTGGTCAGATGTGTAAGCGTCACATCATATTTATGTTATTTTAAATACAAGACTTTTTTGTATTGGCTGGACTTGGTGCCAGCTTAAGATTTGGGGTTGGTTCTGGGGTAATAATAAAACACTTGTTTTGGAGTTTACGCTATTAACGCTACTTTTAGACTACTTAATATTTACAAGAACTACCTAACAATAAACGATGATTGCGCCAATTGCTGGACTAGACCCATTAGCATTTTTATAGACTAGACTAATGGGTCTTCTATAATCATTCATCAATTATCGAAACATACGTTAGACAACTGAATATATCCAAATTAAACACAACAAGAGTTTCTTGAATAACTTTCTCACTTATCACTTGGTGAAACATTTTGAAAATAATAAAAGATAAATTAAAAATTAACACTTGG
The DNA here is from genome assembly GCA_910593695.2 of Ocypus olens. Lineage (NCBI taxonomy): Eukaryota > Metazoa > Arthropoda > Insecta > Coleoptera > Staphylinidae > Ocypus > Ocypus olens. The sequence continues at coordinate 19,112,710 of OU343056.1, forward strand.
GTTGTTTCACAAATTTGCTGTTTATTTACTCGACTAGTTTCGCTTGTGACAGCATTTTCAAGATTGAATTATATATCAGGTGACCCAGGGTTCTGTAAAAGCCCCATAACTTATTTGCTATTTGAGATATCGACTTCTAGTTCTCTTGAACTGGTTCCGACACTTATTCTACATATTTTAAAAATATGTATGTTTTTGTACAGGGTGTCCCAATATACATAGCAGACCTAAGTTATGTTTTTTTAAATGGAACACCCTATATTTTATACTTTATTTTCAACCCTCTTGAGAAGCTGATAAAAATAGCATAAGATACCATGGGTTTATTATGGACGGTTGGTTAGTTGTGGGCAAATTTGTGGCAAAAACAAGGACACGTTGAAAAAGCTGCAGAAGCGCTCCTAGCAATACTAGCGTCGTTTTTTTATATACTAAAGAATTTTCCACATCATGAAGAATAATACAAATTGGCTTTGGTTCTTTTTTGTTCATACTGCTATACAGGGTGTCAACATACGCAAAATAATGGATAACTATTTTTTTTCAAATGGAACACCCTATATATCTTGCAACCAATGCATGGAATTTTTAATAAGCTTTCCAATGATGTACAATTTATATAATGAAATATTAAGGATTCTTACGATTTATCCATAAAAACATATTTCTTTTGTCACCTCCAGCTCATTTTTAGATTTTCAGCCAAAACTATGCATTTTTTGAAAAAATAATAAGAGACCAAAGTTGTAGAGCGGAAAATTTTAGATCGATATAGGTCTTTCGGCTTTTCCAATAATGCGTGCATTGCCCGCCAGAGTGCGTAAAATCGTGATCGTATATGCATTTTAGCGTTTTTCTTAAATTTTTTGTTAATTAATTGCACTATACTTTATTTTCCACGTCCTCTAGCAGAAAAACGGGTAATTATAGAATTATTCAAATGATCTATATCGATTGAAAATATTCCGCTCTACAACTCTTAAAAGAAGCAATTTTTGCCCAAAATGCATAGTTTTTGCTAAAAATGCAAAAAACCATTGAAAAATGCAAAAATTGATATATACTTTTTCAATTTGCATTTTTAGGGAAAACTATGCAATTTTGGCAAAAATTGCTTCTATTAAGAGTTGTACAGCGGAACATTTTCAATCGATATGGGCCATTTTAATTTCACTATAATTTCCCGTTTTTCCGCTAGAGGGTGCGGAAAATAAACAATAGTGCAATTTATTAATAAAAAATTTGAAAAGAAACGCTAAATGCACGATTTTGCGCATTCTGGCGGGCAGTGCACGCATTATCTTAAAAGTTTAAAGACCTATGTCGACCAGAAATTTTTCGCTCTACAACTTTGGTTTCTTATAATTTTTCCAGATAATGCATAGCTTTGGCTGAAAATCCAAAAATCAGCAGAAGGTGACAAAAGAAATATGTTTTTATTGATAAATCTCAAGAATCCTTAATATTTTGTTATACAAACTGTATATCATTGGAAAGCTTATTAAAAATGCCATAGATTGACGGCAAATTATATAGGGTGTTCCATTTGAAAAAAAATAGGTATCCATTGTTTTGCGTATGTTGACACCCTGTATAGCACTATGAATAAAAGAGAACCCAAGCTGATGTGTATTATTCTTTATGATGTGGGAAATTTTTTTGTGTTTTCTTTGCTAGGAACGCTTCTGCAATGTTTTCAATGTGTACATGTTTTTGCCACAAATTTGCCCATAAACAACCAACCGTCCATAATAGACCCATACTATCTTATACTATTTTCATCAGCTTCTCAAGGGGGTTGAAAATAAAGTATAAAATATAGGGTGTTCCATTTAAAAAAAACATAACTTTGTTCTGTTATGTATATTGGGACACCCTGTACAAAAACATACATATTTTTAAAACATGTAGAATAAGTGTGGGTACCAGTTCAAGAAAACTGGAAGTCGATATCTCAAATAGCAAATAAGTTATGGGGCTTTTACAGATCCCTGGGTCACCCGGTATATATATATTTTTTTTGATGAGAGGAGAGAGAATCTTTTATAGACACCCCTTTAGTATGGTAGTGTTAGAGCCCTCCCCCTGATGGGTGCGGAGTATACCAACTAAAAACTCTCCTCTTTGTATTTCAAATTTAAGTTAAAGAAATTTTTCCTACAATAGCGTAATGAACCGTGGGGATATTATACTTGACTTTGGGTTGGACGTTACTAATTGCGATATACAATAATTATAAATTAATGCTTAAAGAAATTTTGAAGTGATATGGGTGTGTTGAAACAAAATTTTTGTTTAAGACCAAAAAATTTTAGAAAAGTTTAATGAATTGATGGAAATTTGATTTGAAGTTAATGAATTTTAGTGTCCCACATTTAGCGGGCGATTTCTTTTGAGGTCTTGCAAAAGGCTCACATCGAATTTGGAAGAGTGGCTGAGAGCCAACTGATGCATAAAGTCCTGAACACTCGGCGTCTTGGTTTCTAGACGCAGTTGCGCATTTCTGACAAACCACGGAGCGCCTACGATCCGGCGGATCATGCGGCTCTGAGTGGCTTCCAGCTTACGCATCTGCGTGGCGGAGAGTGATAAATGCAGGGCATCCATACGTCATTTTTGGACGTATGATTGCCTTGTATAGGTGGATTTGACTGTGCAGGAATAGTTTGTCGCTATTTAGAAGAAAGGATTTAAGTTGCGGAAAGGCGGTGTTTGCTTTAGTTATAGCATATTGGACATGCGTGTTCCAATTTAGTTTACGGTCCATAATGAGGACAAGATAGCGTACGTTGTTAACCCAGGGGATGGGCTGGTCATTGAAAGTGAGATTATTTGAGGGCGGAGAGCGACCCAAGGAGAAAAAGATAGCTTGGCTTTTTTTCAGGGTTAATTGTAATTCGCCATTCCTGTGTCCACTCCTCGAGCTCGTCGTCCGCGAAGGCTTCGGCTTTGTCTTCCGCAAGGTAAACAACGCCTTGTCTTCCATGGATTGCCGAAGTCGCCGTTTTCGCTCTGGTGAAAGTCTTAGTGAGCTTCCAAAGTTGAGGTTTGTGCTGGGCGGCATCGTCAATGAGACGATTCCAGCGGTTATTACGAAGATCTTTAAGATCTCTATGAATTTCGTTCTGAAGCTGATTAAGATTTTGCTTCGTTTGGCGACAGCGTGTGCGTTGCCAGATTCTACGGACACGATTTTTTTCCCTAATTTTATCGAGAATTTTATGAGGAATATTGAGCGGATCGCTCTGAGAAACAGACTTTTCCGTCGTGGATTCATCAATGGCTTTATGGATAGCCGCTGTAAGGGTTTTTATACCTTCATTTCGTTTTTATTTCGCATCACCGGAATTGGTAGAACGAGGCCTTGGATAATGTCATTGAATTTAGTCCAGGTAGTGGATCTGGTTGTTTTCTCATATCTAGAAATTTCTGTATGAATATCCATGATGACAGGATTATGATCTGAATGCAGTTCGGAAACTGTCCAGACATCAATGTCGTAATCTAAACGATTCACGATGAAGGAATCAAGATTGTCAGGATGGTAACCAGAAGAATGGTAAAAAGTTGGTTCAGTTTGGCTGATTGTTTCATCTGGAAAACGGTCTTGAACAATGAAGTCAAAAAGGTTACGACCGCGAGTATTTGTGGTGCGGCTCTGCCAGCTGGGGTGCTTGGCATTGAAGTCGCCCCCGATTATGGTTGTAACATCATCAGAGTGGATGTTCTCATAGTCTTGGGCTATAAAAGGTCTCGAGGGAGACTGATAAGCGCTAATGATCTTAACTTTTTCGCCATTATTGCGAACTATAATGGAAGTGATTTCAAGAGACTGAGTGTCTGGATTGTCTAGAACAGAGTAATCAAGGCCACATTTGACATAGATAGCGGTGCCACCACCGTTTCCAGTCGCACGAGGGGTAAGATGAAGATTATAACCATTAATAAGCCATGTCTCGTGGAAGAGTTAGTTTCGCTGACAAGCATTATATGTATGTCGAGACGTCGGATGAACTTCTCTAGTTCAGAAGATTTATCTGTGAGACCATTAGCATTCCACGTGCCCATTCGGCACGCTTCGGACGTAATTACCTTATTATTTGAAGGAAGGGTGAAAATTTAAAGTTTGCCGATGGCAGCGAGAATCCGGCCTAGTACCTCGAGTCTGGTGATATTAGCAAGGAAAGTGGGGTCTTTGAACATTTCTGCAATGTCCAGGAGGCCTTTTGGAATTGGTGTGGGGGCGGTATTTGTTGTGGGAGTGATGCTGAGTGGTTTAGGTGTGGTGGCTGGCGGTGTGGGTGAATTGCAATTCACCTTTGGGGTGGATTCTCAGGCACCTTTAAGCGCCGACGAGTAATTCTTTTTAGGGAATTTCTCGCAGCCCTTAAAGTTGGCGGTGTGGTTGCCCTGGTAGTTGCAGCACGTGTCTGTCTCAGGATTGCGAGTACAGTCGGCGGTTTGCTGAGGACCTGCGCATTTAACACAGCGAGGGGAAATGTGGCAGCGGAGGGCGCCGTGACCTAAGCCCTGGCAGTGATGGCATTGTGTCGCAGTAGAGGACCTATGTTGGGTCTCAACCTTAACGCTAACATGGAAGAGACGAGTGAGTTTGTAGATCTCACGGCCTTTTTCAGTTTTTTCCAGTTGGGCTGATATCATTGGGAATTTACGGGTATTATTACCCATGCGGCGGACTACTATCACTGGGAGATTCAGTGAAAGTAGTTCGTCAATGATTTCTTGGTCAGTGAAGGATTCACTGACCTTGCGGATGACTACTCTTAATTCTTTTTCCTCATTGAGGCGGTAAGTGTAGAAAGGGGCATTTATTTTGTTGGACCGTGGTCCTGAAATCTTGAGGGGTTTGCACCTGAATGCGATACCCCTCGTTGATGGTGGAGATCTTGAGAAGGCAGACTTTTTTGTCGACCAGGTCTTTCGAAATTTGGATCCATCCTTCCTTTTTTTAAGGTAGATGGGAGGAGGTTTTGAGGCGAATCTTTCGATTCCCTCGATATTTTCGATCTCGTTGATCGTGGCTGGTTTAGGGATATCCGGTACACGCGTGGTGGTGTATTTTAGTGTTAGAGGAGGGTTTAAGATCGTGGAAGGCCGAGCATTTTTGGGAGTTGAAAGATGCTCCCTGGCTTTGGTAGGCACAGCGGAGCGGCGGGACGGTAGCGTCGATTTTTTATTTGTGACAGCTGTGAAGCGAGCCTCTGTAGACGTTGAGGGGGTGGCCGTATTAGATGTCGAGGCCAGGGGCGTGGCTTGGGTGTTACCCCTGATTTTTTTTTGTTGACTTGATGTCTGAGTCAGAATCGGAGTGCGGGCGAGCGGATTTCGACTTCTTTTTAGCCCTTACATTGACAAATCCATCTTTGTCAGGGACGTCGGGTGTTGGGGGATGGATGTAGTCGGATTTTGGGCGTTCGTGAGTGAATTCCATCAGTGTGGAGGTACATAGAGGCTGGAGGATTTGGATAGTATCTCTCAGCTCTTCTAGTTGAGCATTCTGGAAGGCAAGTTGAGTGCGCAAGTTGGCATTCTCAATTTTAAGGGAGTCTACAGTGACTAAGTTCGCGATCGTACGATCGATATCGAGTTTAATAAAGAATTTTAGCGGAGAATGCTTTGTTTGGCTGACAGTGAACGAGTTTTGAAATGAAGCATCAGCGGGTGACCGCTGAAGCGATTAATTTAAACGTGGGGATTGAGAGGGTGGGTAGTTCAATGAGATAGGATCCCCTAGGGCTTGTCGTATACGGAACCGACACTACGAACCCCTTGCGGGGACGTATTCGGGTGCGCCCCGAGGATTTCATAGCGTTCCCGTTTTATAGGGAAATCCGTGATATCGAAGGACTGCGTGTAATAGCAGGCGTGCAAGACGGCTCTCAGCGTGGTGCAATGCCAAGAGACCGTTTCTCGTTCTGATCGCACCCAGTCAGAACACATAATACACGTACTAACTGTGTGGACGTTCACCAGAAGATCAAACTGAAAGGGAATACTGTTAATTAGTAGATGGCACCTTGACTCTGATCAGACTTTCGTTCGAGCTGCGAGCAGTTGAATTAAAAATCCAACTGTCACCGAGCAAGACTAGGAGTAATGCTGGCAAGGATGATGGCAATTTAAACTGGTAGGCCGTGAGGGACTGTGAAAATTACTCCGAAGTTCGAAATATAAACATTTCGGATAAGAAAACCGGACGGAGATTAGAGCGACTTGACTGCTCTGATGCTCGATGTCGAGTGTCTGAACTTTTTGGAATTATAAAAGAAACCGACAAATGTATTTATAATCAGGTAATAAGGAATTTTAATATTGGGGAAGACCAAATCTCCTCGTTGTCATTGACGAGATGTTTTTCCCATTCTATGGCTCTGTTTGTATTTCTAGGCCCTCTCTGAGATTTAAATTAGGTCCCTTATTATCTGAATATAAGATGCTAACAACCGAAACTAGTCGAGTAAATAAACAACAAATTTGTGAAACAAACCAAGTGTTAATTTTTTATTTATATTTTATTATTAACAACAAGAATTTTAATGCATGTATAATTAAACTTGTGTTACAACTTGCTTAATCATTAACTATGATTTTAATTGATGGGCATTATGATTCAAAACAAAATTATTATTATAAATCTGTGTAATGAATTGCCTATAATAAACAAGCAGTCTGGTTAATATCTAAAGAATTCGAAATGCCTTTTTTGTGCCCCAAAAATGTTTAATTCAGTCTCGAGATGCACATGTGAATTCGTCGTCCGCCGCCATGTCCCTCCAGACCAAGTACAAAACCATTGACTGTAAAACAATGGTGTAATGGATAACTTTCAAAAAATGAGCAACAATAATATTAAAATTGCAGACAACTTGAAGCACATCAACGGCGACACGAGGATCAAGAAGCACTCGGTGCACTCAGTGACAGATTCAACGCATTCCAGGACGAGGTTCTCGGATGTCGCCGACGAAGACGACAAGTAAGTAATTTTTTCAAAATTACGTATTCGTTTTTTATCTATAAAAAGATGTTTCGTTCATAGGCGTGTCTTCTGTTGCAGCTTACGAACGTATGTACCGTTAGCTTCGGATCGCAAAACACATAGCACAGTGCATGTTGAATCATCACTTAATTTTTTTTGGAAGCACTGCAACTAGCACCTTGATTTTTTTTTTACTAATTTACATTTAGTGCACAGTATGTTTAAATATTTTTTGTTATGGGGGCCGAGCAAGTAGTGTTCGAATAAATCAACTTGATTCCACTTTATTTATAATATATATTTACAAGAAAAGTCTTTTAGATCGACTAAATTAAACCATTTTGCTTTGTTTTCCTAATTCTACCAAAGAGATGAAACACCTCTATTTAAATTTTCTACTCTCTGTATAAACCTTACCATTTCTCATTTTATTTCTCTCATTCATGCCTATGAATCGAACTGAATAATTTTCCATGATAAATTCTTGAATGCTTCATTCTTCAACTCTTTCATTACCTCCTCTAAATTTTATAACTTTTTTTTATATTTTTTTCAGTCTTAGTAAGAACTAATAACAGCAAGACAAGAAAAAACAAATAACATTTTTTATAGCAGAGTATTTCTCAAATACATAAGAGGCTCTTTACAATTAATGTAAAAGTGTGTCTTCTTTCATTATAGGCCTTACTTGCTATCCCAAATTAGTTGTAACATTAGTATATTTTTGGTGAGATTATTTTTACACTTTATTCATTCTGACCGTTAAATGTTTGTTAAACACACGTTTATCATTTAATTTCACTTAATTTTGCTAACAATGAAACAACTATTCTGGGTCAACAAATATATACTAAATGTAACAACCAATATGGGAAAAAGGGAGTACTTTCTATTGTTTCAATGAATCATCTGTCTATTTTGCAGTCGTAGTCTGAAAGAACGATAGTCTTAGTTGTAATAAACATTAAAACAAGATTTCTCTCTATTGAATAGTCGTGAATAACTCTTTTCACGAAACATTTTGCATGTATCAAATCACAGTGTTTGTCCCTAATAAGAAAAAAATATTTATACATACTGTATTCAAACACCTATTAACTTTTACTGTATGTTTCAGGTCGTGGTGGTACACGTTTTGTATAAAATGTAGATCAAATGAGCCTCCGACCCCTTCGTGGGCGCCGCCCATGTGGAATAAAATGTGTCCTTACCCTTTCTGCCCGACGTACCGCCAATTTTCGAGAATCATAGCTTTGAGTTTGATCGGTTTGTTGACATGGGTTGTCGTTTACACGGTCATCGGGAAAACTGCTGCACCAGGTGGGCAGGTATTCCAGCTGATACTGTTGACCATCTGCGCACATTTCGGTGGTTGGCTGATGAGCCTCACCACGCTGCCGGCCCTTATTGGAATGCTGTTTACCGGGCTGCTCTTCCAAAACGTGGGATTCGTGGATTTTGATGAGAGTTTCAGTGAAGTCACTAAGGAACTTCGGTAAGTTTCGATAAACTGTGTTTTATATAAAAACCTAATCATTCCTGTTTGGATGATTGGATGATTGCTACCTTTAAGAACATTAACACAAATTGAAACCGAATTCTAAAAAGTTATATTAATGAGTAGATAAAAAAGCACCGATTTTTAAAGTATTAGTCGTTTCAGAAAGATATTTGATTTTCAGTGGGCTTTAATACCGTAGATTTACAGGTTGAATATTTAAATTCAATAAAATGAAATGTAGCCTGAATATATGAATATTCAACCTGTTCGTAACTCTGCAAGCAAAATTAAGTCTTACTAAGACTATAAACAAATAACTTATTGAAACAACTACTTCCCCGGCTAGTACCACGCTGGATATGGAATGATACAAAAGAAATTTGCATGTTATTACTAGTACTATTTACTTAGCGAAATAACATTGGTTTAAGATCGTTTGTTTCTACCCATAGGACTAACTTAAAAATTAAACTATATTAAATTTTAAACTATTAAAACTGAACCCTAAAATATGTAAAAATTAAGTAAAAAGCCATCTGCAGACGCGTTTCGAGATTTATCTCTCATCAGTGCAGCTTCGCATTTAAATTGAATGTTAAATAATAAAATACACTTACGTGAAGGTGATCGTGAATGTGAAGACGTCGTAAATGACGATATTTATTGAATATTTATATGCTCACAAAATTCAAATTAATATTGACAGCAAATATTGCTAAAAGATTAGTATCATTCGGTTAGAAATGGTCGGCCCTAAAAATAAATAACTAGTTTCATCGCAAGTAATAATACGGTAACAATAATATAATAATAACAACAATGGACCAGAGGTCTTTTAGCGTTGTAGAATCACAAATATTTATAATAATACATACAAATTTTGTAAAAAAAAAAGGTAAGTTAGCATATTTTTCCAGGCGCGCACCCAGAAATTTGACTTAGGGGGGCTCACGCCTATAATAACTCACACACAAACATATGTTTAAACTGAAAATCGTGAATATAACATTGAATAAAAGTGCAATATAGCAATGCCATAACAATTAAAAAAAATTCCAAAAAGCGCTATTTTGCTATGGCCAGGTTTGGTGGTTAACATTCGTTATATTAAGGTGTTGGGGGAGAGGACTCAATCCCGATAGCCACCCTCCTGGGTGCGCGTCTGATATTGGAGACGCGAAATAAATATAAAAACAATTACTATCGACTTGAATCTTTTAAAAATTACTTAAAATTCATTCCAAATTGATTTCTTAAAAAATAACTGTATTCGCAACATTTCTAGATTTTTGGAAATTTTGCTGTGGCCAGAGACAAATTAAATGAAAAAAAAATGTGATCGACTTGAAACTTTGAAAAATTACTCAAAATTCATTCTAAATTGATTGAAAAAAAACTGTATTCGCACCATTTCTAGATTATTTTGAAATTTTGATGTGGTAGGAGTGTAGAAATAAATATAAAAACAATTGCCATCGTCTTGAAACTTTCCAAAATCACAGAAAATTCATTCGAAATTGATTTATTAAAAAACACCATTCGCACCATTTCTAGATTGAAAAAAAAATTGAACCAATTTTAGAGACCTAAAATAAATATAAAAACAATTCCTATCGACTTGAAACTTTCCAAAATTACTTACTAATACCCATTCAAAATATAAAAAAATATCCATTCAAAATTGGTATCTTAAAATGCCACATTCATAATGTTACTGGATTTTTGAAAATTTTGATGTGCTCGGTGTGTAAAATTGTAAAAAATAGAACCAATGTTGGAGACCCAAAATAAATATAAAAACAATCGCTATCGACTTGAAACTTTCCAAAATTACTCAAAATTCATTCCAAATTGATTTCTTACTTAAAAACTATATTCGCGCCATTTCTAGATTTTTTGAAAATGTTGATGTCGCAAGGTAAAATTGAAAAAAAATTGAACAAATTTTGGAGACTTAAATTAAATATAAAAACAATTGCTATCGACTTGAAACTTTCCAAAATTACTCAAAATTCATTCGAAATTTGTTTCTTAAAATGCCACATTCATAACGTTAATGGATTTTTTTAAATTTCGATGTGCTCGGTGTGTAAAATTGTAAAAAAATAGAACCAATGTTGGAGACCCAAAATAAATATAAGAACAATTGCCATCGACTTGAAACTTTCCTAAATTACCCAAAATTTATTCCAAATTGATTAAAAAAAACTATATTAGCGCCATTTATAGATTTTTTGGAAATGTTGATGTGGTCGCAGGGTAAAATTAAAATAAATTGAACAAATTTTGGAGACTCAAATTAAATACAAAAACAATTGCTATCGACTTGAAACTTTCCAAAATTACTCAAAATTCATTCGAAATTGATTTCCTAAAATGCCACATTCATAACGTTACTGGATTTTTTTAAATTTTGATATGCTCGGTGTGTAGAGCTGTAAAACATAGAACCAATTTTGGAGACTCAAAATTAATATAAAAACAATTGCCATCGACTTAAAACTTTCCAAAATCAGTCAAAATTCATTAGAAATTGATTTATTAAAAAACTGTGTTCGCGCCATTTCTAGATTTTTGGAAATTTTGTTGTGATGGGAGTGTAATATTGAAAAAAAAATTGAACCAATTTTAGAGACCTAAAATAAATATAAAAACAATTGCTATCGACTTGAAACTTTCCAAAATTACTCAAAATTCATTCAAAATTGGTATCTTAAAATGCCACATTTTTAACGTTACTGGATTTTTTTTAAATTTTGATGTGCTCATTGTGTAAAATTGTAAAAAATAGAACCAATGTTAGAGACCCAAAATAAATATAAAAAGAATTGCTATCGGCTTGAGACTTTCCAAAATTACTCAAAATTCATTCCTAATTGATTTCTTACGTAAAAAAACTACAGTAGCGCCTTTTCTAAATTTTTTGGAAATGTTGATGTGATCGCAGGGTAAAATTGAAAAAAAAATGAACAAATTTTGGAGACTTAAATTAAATATAAAAACAATTGCTATCGACTTGAAACTTTCCAAGATTACTCAAAATTCATGCAAAATAGATTTATTAAAATGACACATTCACGTTTTCGGATTTTTTATAAATTTTGATATGCTCGGTGTGTGGAGCTGTAAAACATATAACCAATTTTGGAGACTTAAAATAAATATAAAAACAATTGTTATCGACTTGAAACTTTTCAAAATTACTAAAAATTCATTCAAAATTGATATCTTAAAATACGTAATGTTACTGGATTTTTCAAATTTTTGATGTGCTCGGTGTGTAAAATGGTAAAAATAGAACCAATGTTGGAGTCATAAATATAAAAACAATTGCAATCGACTTCAAACTTTCCAAAATTACTCAAAATTTATTCCAAATTGATTTCTTGAAAAATCGCACCATTTCTAGCTTTTTGTAAATTTGATGTGATCGGAGTATAATGACTCACACACAAACATATGTTTAAACTGAAAATTGTGAATATAACATTAGATAAAAGTGCAATATGCCAAAGGCATAACAATTGAATAAAATTCCAAAAAGCACTATTTTGCTATGGCCAGGTTTGGTGGTTATCATTCGTTATATGAAGGTGTTGGGGGGAGGGGTACTTAAGCCCGTTAGCCACCCCCCTGGGTGCACGCCTGATATTGGAGACTCGAAATAAATATAAAAACAATTGCTATCAACTTTAACCTTTTAAAAATTACTCAAAATTCATTCCAAAAGAATTTCTTAAGAAACTGTATTTGCACCATTTCTAGATTTTAGGAAATATTGCCGGGGCCAGAGTGTAAAATTTAAAAAAATTTAACCAATTTTGGAGACAAAATAAATTTAAAAAAATTGCAATCGACTTGAAACTTTGAAAAATTACTAAAAATTCATTCGAAATTGATTTCTTAAAAAAAAACTGTATTCACACGATTTCTAGATTTTTTGGAATTTTGATGTGGTCAGAGTGTAGAATTGAAAAAAATAGAACTAACTTTAGATACGCAAAATAAATTTAAAAACAATTGCCATCGACTTGAAACTTTCCAAAATCACTCAAAATTCATTTGAAATTGATTTGTTAAAAAATTCTGTTCGCACCATTTCTAGATTTTTGGAAATTTTGATGTGGTCGAAGTGTAATATTGGAAAAAAATGAACCAATTTTAGAGACCCAAAATAAATATAAAAATAATTGCTATCGACTTGAAACTTTCCAAAATTACTCAAAATCCATTCAAAATTGTTATCTTGAAATGCCGCATTTTTAACGTAACTGGATTTTTTAAATTTTGATGTGCTCGGTGTGTAAAATTGTAAAAAATAGAACCAATCTTGGAGACCCAAAATAAATATAAAGACAATTGCTATCGACTTAAAACTTTCCAAAATTCATTCCAAATCGATTTCTTAAAAAAAAAAAACTGTATTCGCACCAATTCTAGATTTTTGGAAATTTTGATTTGATCAGTAAAAAATAGAACCAATTTAGACAGGCGAGCACCGAGAAATTTGACTGGGGGGAGGGGGGCTCACTCTTATAATAACTCAAATATAAACATATGTGTAAACAGAAAATCGTGAAAAAAAATAAAAGTGCAATATAGCAATGGCATTACAATTAAATAAAATTCCAAAAAGCGGTATTTTGCCATGGCCAGGTTTGGTGGTTAACATTCGGTATATTAATGTCTTGGAGGGGGGAGCTCGAGCCCGTTGGGGGGGGGGGGTGCTCGAGCCCGTTGGGGGGGGGGGTGCTCGAGCCCGATGGCCACCCCCCTGAGTGCTCGCCTGTATCTGACTAAATCTGAAGTAATGGTTGTCCATTTATCTAGGGATGAGTGATTAGTCCGATTCGTCTTATAGTGTTTTGAAAAATTCATGTCACTGGTGGATATTTGTATTTTGATTGGGTATTAGTATGTTATTAATTTGTCCATAAGTTTGAATGTTTGTGGTTTACGTGCGTACTTAGAGATAATAATTAAAAGTCTATCCATAATTGGAGTTATATTTGTTGATTTTAAAAGGAACTGATTTGCTAGGTTGTATAGAGCAGCGATCTCCAAACTGGGGCACGCGAGTTGGTACCTGGGGGTACGACATGATTAATTAAAGAATAACAAATATTGATTTATTTTAACCAAGTAAATTTGAAACTACGTGTATTACAATCTTATACGTAACATACATGTAATCGTTCAAGATCGTCTGTGTTTGGGTCTCTGGTGAGTTAGTGGTGAGTTCGTCTGTGGCAGGGTCCGTTCACTCTTACGGCGAAACACTCTTTCGATGGCGCACAGTGGGGCAGAATACACATTTTCTGGCCAAAATTTTAAAACTTATAAAACTTGTGCCAATTAAGAGCCTGATTATGGGAAAAATTGATAAATTGGGGTGTTTCTTAAGAGATGGAAATAGAAATGGACTGAGTGAAATTTTGAAACTTAGGAAACCAAATCAAGTTCGTAATCCAGGAAAAATGTTCATGTTTTTAGTCTATTTGATAAACCGGGGTGGTTTTAAGGGGATGAAAATTGAAATGGCCGTGTGAAACTCTGAAACTTTGGATTCGTCTAGTATTCGACCTCCGAATTAACAGAAAAATAGTAAAAAAATCTCTTGGATAAAATAGGGTGGTTTTTGACGTGACAAAAACCTAAACAAGTTAAATTCTTGGGTTTCGTATAGAATAAGATCTCTAATTAATGGAAAAATAGTTTAAAATATCCTGTTCTCCCGTTCTCATAGGGTGGATACTAAAATAATTCCCTTAGAAATCCCTCCACGAATAATTAAAACATCGGGGTAAAAGCTGGAATTATTTCTAATAATATTTAATAGGATTTCTGCGTTAAATATATCTTTTAATACCAGTTATTAGTCGTAAGAAAAATACACAAAATTAATATCAATATCATCATCTTCACTGGAATCAGCATTATCTTTATTACTAATAACAGGTACTGTTGGAGGCTTTAATAAATCTATTACTTCATTTGGGAGATTTTCTTTTTTGCAATTTTCGCTTGCTTGATATAACGGCATCAGAACTCAATATAAATAAATTGAAAATGTTGGCATTTGTTTTCTCTCTACAATATTTTCTGGCATAATGCTCTTTGTAATTTTTGAAGTCTTTATTGCGAGCTTCCTGCGCTTCTTCTGTTAATTGCCCTATAGGTAACAAGGTACTCAAAAAACTACTTTAACTTTAACCTCGATCTAGGTATATTACTACCAAAAATAAACTTTTTTTTCTAAAGTCTGAGGCTCTATCTCAGCAATGGCATTTTAGATATTGACTTTAAGATCGTCAATCGTTGCTGGATCGTTGGCATAACGTTCTTTAACTGCACCCCAGAGATACAAGTCCATAGGCGTCAAATCACAGCTTCTTGCTGGCCAATGCACATCTCCACAACGGCTGATTACACGATTTTCGAACTTTGACCGCAATAAGTCGAAAGTTTCTTTGCTAGTGTGGCATGTAGCCCCATCTTGTTGGAACCAGATGTTGCCCACATCCAAATCAGCAATTAGCTCCCAAGAAAAGTTTGCTATCAGTGTCCTGTAGCGGTTTCCGTTGACCCTTTTGCCAGATTCAAAGAAAAATGGGCCGATGATGCCGCCGGCCCATAATCCGCACCATATCGTCACTCGTTCGGGATGCATTGGCTGCTCAACGATCACGTGTGGGTTTTCCGATGCTCAAATCCTGCAGATTTGCTTGTTTACATAGCCCCCGAGTGAAAATGCGCGTTATCGAAAAAGATAATTTTTCGCCAAAATTTACCATCGGCTTCCAGCTGCTCCAAGGCCCAATTAGCGAAGTGGTGTCGAAGTGGATGATCAACTCTCTTCAACTGCTATGTTATTTAGACCTTATAGGCGAATAAACCGATGTCTTTATGCAAAATACGCCTCATGGTAGTGCGACTAATGTTCAATTGCTGAGAGCGATGACGAGTCGATGTTCTCGGGTTGGCTTGCACACTACGGGCTACAGCAGCAATATTCTCGGGTGTACGAACCGGACAATCGTGTGGAGCTTTAGTACTGTTCACCAGCATACCAGTTACACGAACTTTGTGCACAAATTTCTTCAGAACACTTGCATTTGGTGCATATTCACGACCAAATTTTGTACGCAATTTTCGCACTGATTCTGCAATACACGAATTACATTCAAAGTAAATTTTTAACATTTCCCAACGTTCATCAAGCGTATAGCGTGCCATTTCGTTAACCGGGTGTTGTATACTGAAGAACTGTCATACATTAGATGTCAAATATCATGAAAGTAAAAAAGTAAAGTGGTAGTTCAAAAAGATTCCAAGAGATGGCCCACCTTTTAGTAACGTAATTTATACAAATTAATTCTTATTATTATTTTATTTTATCTTATAATGTTATCATAGCAATAACTCCTTAGCAACGAGTAACGTCAAGGTACCTTTAACAACACCAGTGTTGTCAAGAAATTCTTAACAACACTAGTGTTGTTAATATGTATCTTAACGAAACTCGTTGCTATGGAGATATTGGCAAACAAATATTATTTCGCTTTTTGACGGTTTTCAATAAACATTTTTTCTAATTTAAAAAATGGCGATGTGGCCATCATGTTACTTTTTTCGACTTGATGGTATCATAGCCATTTATTTTTACGTTTTCATGGTTTATTTTCAATTGAAATCATATTTTAAATGCACATCGAGCGTTGTGAAAACTCGGATGAAATTGACGTTTAACACGTCAAAATTATGAAAGATGGAAAAATTATACTTCAAATTCAAAAACTCAGTTTACTCAAAAACTAAAGGGATTTTGAAAAAAACTCATTCTTTATAAGTTGTTCATTTTAGCATTCTATACAATTATTATTATAAAGATAAATTTGCTGTAACTATTATTGTTTTATAATTATAAACCAAAAATTAAAAAAAAAATCATAATTTTTTGTCTCAAATAGAAATGATTTTATAAAAAATGTATTCAAGCAATTGATGTTAATTTCCTTGTTTTCTTCAATGTTTGTTTAAATGTTTTTGTGATATTTTTAATATTGAAGAAAATATTGGCAAAACACAAAAACAGTTAAGGTAAACATCCACTTCCGGTGTACGAAATTTTACCAAAAGCTTTTCAGTTTTTCAGATTATCAAATAAGACGTGTGTTCTAAGTTTAATATCAATTGCTCTATTAGTTTTTGAGATACAGCGCACACAGAGCTCCTACGTCGCTCGTGCATTCAAACTAATGCAATTTTAGGTTTAAATTACTATAAACAACCAAAATCGTTTCAATCATAATAAAGCTCAGTTCGTTATTTTAGTACTTTTTAAAAATATTTGCTTTATCTTTCACTGTTCCCAAAAATCATAGTTCAGAGACAGAAGAAGCAATAAGGTTGCAAAAAAATCATATTATAATGTGTAATCAACACAGTATTGAAAGAAACAAGAATCGAAACTGGGACTCACTGGGATCATTACCAATAACACCTTTGTTTAGCAAAAAGAATGCAAGTAAAAACATTTTACGGTCTCTTTTTATTAGCTTATTTATTACAATTACGTGCTGTTAAATAATAATGTATTATTATAACAATAGTAAGTAAGTAAGTAAGTAGTTTATTAATGTTTTGACATAAATGTCTTACATACGTCAATATAATATTAATATAATAAAAAAATAGAGCAATGTAGATCAATGCAAATCAAATAAATAAATGACAGCGATAATCATAATCATAAATAAATATAAGCGATAATCATAAACAACAAAAAACATATTAAAACTAGCAATACAATTTTAAGCCAATATCATACTGTGGTATAAGTGGACATTATTACGAATTTAAAAAAATATTCGTACATACAAACAAATGGCATTGCATTAAGAAAAATAGTTTAATGAACATCAAATTAGTAAACTTCAGGAATTCGTCAAAGGAGTAAAAGGCCTGTGACAGTAAGTGTTCAAGCACTGTTTTTTTTTTTTTAAATTTTTTTAAAGGTAATCTTTTCCAGGCATTTGGCAACTTGTTAAAAAAATTATAGCCAAGTAGTTAGTGCTATTACATGTTTTAGCAAGTCTTATCTTTTTGTGCTGAATTAGGCTTTTATGTCTAGTTGAGTGTTGCAAACTAGAGTATTTGTTATAATTTTTAAAAACGTATAGAACACATTCAAGCATGTAGAGGGATGGCAAAGTTAAAATTCTATACTGTTTAAAGATTGGCCTGTAATCATCTCTATATCTAATCCCTCTTAAAATACGAATTGACTTTCGTTGGAGTCTAAATATTCTATGGCTGCATGATGCATGGCCCCATGCAGCTTAACCTTGACTCTACTAGACTAAAGCAACTTTAGTGATCTTTTCTGGTACACGATTTATCAGATTTCGTAAGCAGAAAATGTTTTTAGCGAGTGATTTTGCTAGGTGTTCCCCCTGAAATTTCCAAGATACTAGTGAATCTACATGCAGACCAAGGAAACAGTGACTTGCCACTTGGTTGCCCTTTTTTAGGCTGAACACTATTCGTTTTGTCTTATTATCATTTAGGATTAATTTGTTTTGAGTAACCCATGTTTTCATAGCATTCATTGCTGATTCAGATATAATTTCTGCATCTTCATTTTTATTAACCTCATTAATGACAGTGGAGTCGTCAGCAAATAATATGCTTTTCAATATGTTAGGTTGGTTAGGTAAGTCATTAATAAAGATTAAGAATAGTACGGGTCCTAGAATAGAGCCCTGGGGCACCAAATCTGAGTTTCTCGGAATTAGAGAGCATGCTATTATGGTAAACGGACTGATATCTATTACTTAAATATAATTTAATAAGCATGATACTTTTTTCAGAAAAAATGTAAGCTCTTAGTTTATGTGTTAGCAAGTCATGCGAGACGCAATCAAAAGCTTTGCTCAAATCGATGAATGATACTACTGATACGGGTTTTTTTTCAAAAGCGTTCATTATCAATTCACTGAGAGCAATTATAGCATCAGTTGTTTAAATGCCGGTTCTGAAACAAATTGACTTTTATTAAAAAAATCATTTGTTTCAAAATAATTCAATATTTGATTTTTCATGATTTTGTCGATTATTTTAGATACTTCGCACTATTGGTAAAATTTAAATGGACCTGTAGTTATTAACATCTTGTCCATCACCCTCTTTAAATATCGGTATAATCTTTGCTATTTTAAGAGCATCTGGAAAAACGCCACTTACTAGCGATTTCGGCAGAGAGATGAATTATTGTTTACTACAAAACAAGTGTTTGAGGAGCCGAATGTGGCCACGAAAAATAAGCCGCATTTATAAGATGGTTAAATTCATCCATGTTCCGCACTGTCTTGTTCATATCACATGTAACTATAGAGTTTTCCTGTTTTCAATGCTTGCATCGTTGTGTATGCTTCCTATATCAGCACCAGTAATTATGGTTTTATTTACCGTCTTCTTAGTGCGCGAATTTTTATTAGACGCAGTTTCGTGGATATGGTTGCCTATGTGTACCTTAGATTTGGCATTACATTTTTCAACATTTGTGTTCAATTTCAAACTATTCTTTAATACAAAACTCGTTGAGCTATGCGCCGATAGATGCTGCTGGCGGACTTCACATTTCTCTTCGAGTAAAGCAATGGTTATGTTCATTACGTTTATTTTGTCTCTTGTCATAGATTATTTCATCTTTTAAATTGATTATTTCACGGAGGTAATTGATATCGAGATTGTTATGAAGTAAAATTTGGTGAATTACCTTCAAGACTAACCTCACTTAAACTGGTTGTTTTCTTCCGGTTTGTAGAACAAATTGGCAGATGTTGGTCGAAACACGATCGATGGTACGATTTTTGGCACCCTTCGCATGCCTTTGAATCAACGACACTTTGTTTGCATTTATTGCATAGTTTACACTTAATTTAGCACTATTTACTTCGGGAACTGACACCGTAGACGCCATGTTGGATTATCACATACCTGAACTTGAAGACTCCATGGTAAAATATTTAAATTATTAAACAAATAGTCTTAAGCAGAGGCCTAAAAAACACTAGTACAAAGTACTTGTAGTGTACGTAGGCGCGTGCCGCTCAACTACTAACTTTGGCAGGGGTGAGACAGTCCGGGGTAACTCGCAAAGTCGCAATATGCTAGGATATGATGGTACAGGTACTCTAGAGTTCATTACTACCCTAAATTTATTATAATTTACTAATACACAATATTATCACAATAAATTTGTGCTAACTTAGTTGGGGATACGTGGTATTTTATTTTTCTGCCTTGAAGTTTGGAGACCACTGGTGTAGAACTGTGTTTTTCAACCTTTTTAAATGCACGCCCCTTTACAAGTTAAAAAAAAACTGGCAATCCCCCAGGGCCATAATAAAGACGGGTGCGTTGCGTTCGTCACAAAGGTTGCCGTTACCCCTCATCGACGGAAGGGGGGTGCTTTGATTTATGGCTCAAAATGTTCTCGATCGCCCACCAATCGTGGCTAGGGTATTCTTCGGTTCTTTTAACGACACGGCATCGGCTCGCTCGACATTCGGGCCGAAATCAGGAAATACTTATATTCCATGTATTTATTTTACAGAAAATGTTTTCTCTATTTAGTAATGCATTATCCGTTTATTTTCCGAATTGAATTCCATTTACGTAATTTGTGATTGAAATTACTACTATAAAAATGCAAGAAAATGCATTGTACTAAAAAAATATTGGTTTCAATAATCATAACAAATAAAATGTAACAATATGGCGATTGCTTGATACTTCCCGAGCATTTACTTTTATAATATAATAATGGTATATGGAATAAAAGAAACAATTGAATTTATTGTATTCTACACTATAAAAATGTACTGTTGTAAAAAATTTAAAAAATCTAGAGAAACATTCCAAAGAAATCCTAAAAAGTCCTGATTACAATTCGAGAAAAAAAAGATAAGAGTTCCAGTATAAAAAGTTTTAAAAAAATGTCACAAAAACAATCCTGAAAAAAAAGGAAAGTTTGTACATTTTAATCTTGCTACATCGACGTTTTTAACAAGTTTTAATATGTTTAACTATTATGTTATCGAGCAATTTTATTAATCCTTAATGTTTAACGGTTTATTTTTCACATCTTCCATGTAAGTAGTATTTTCAAAAACACGTGCATAACCTCAAATACATTTAATCAATTAAAATTAAGTTTGTTTTTTTCTTTAATGTGGAATATGCCTATTATATCTACTTTTGGGGTTTATTATTACCCTATTTATTTAGGTAAATTAATTCATAAAAATATAGATCAAGGTTGATTTGAATAGTTAGGAAGTCTAAATTTATTTAACAATATGAAAAATAGGTCTTTATTTTTACAATTTATCTTTAACAATAATTTAATAATTTATTTAATTCTTTTAGTTATATGAATTATATATTAATTTTTTATTTTATATTATTTAAATAGCTTACATAGAGCATAATATTGAAGATATTGAATATTGAAGGAAATAATCTTTATTTTAAAATATAAAAAAAATATATTTAATTTTACAATGAAAATGTTATGTTTTTCTTTATCAATAAGAGAATGTGAGGGTGCATTAGGCCTTTCTTTGTTAGTTTCTATGATTCGGACTCATGGGAATGATTATTTTCAATCATTTAATATGTTATGATAAAATTTAAACATTTATTTTTACAATAGTATTTATGATTCCTTTAAGATTTACAAAGAATAGATTTTGATTAAATCAATGACTTTATTTTATTATAACAACATTTTTTTAATAAAATTTAAGTTTAATTACATAGTTTCTCATATTAGCTATAGATTTGTGATTTACTTAGATTTGTAATGGTTTTATTAACACTTTGAATGTGTTCTTTAATGATTTTAGCTAGATCAAAAAGTTTTGTAGCGCTTTCAATTATACACAAATTATTTATCTAATGTTCATTTTATGTTTTTCTTTTCATTCTTATTTCACTACAAGTGTTTAGCTACTGAACATAATTGTAATTTTATTGATTAAAATGTTACATTTCAAAGTAAAAGTTTTGAGTTTGATAATTGCCGATTAGATTGCAAAAGTACGTGTAATATGAATTAAATATGAGTTAGTTTTATTCAGTGTATGTTAGTTTGGAACGGATATTGAGTTGTGTAGCATCCATTTAAACGAATTCCTTTTAAAATTTAAAGGGAAGGTCGAACGCAGGTACTAGGGGTAAAGAATGGGAACATCTGGCAAACGAAAAAGCCAAGGTTGCCAGCCCTATAAATATTTGAAAATTGATTTTCATAGAGACTGTTTAAATTAATAAAAGTTTTTAGGTTTTCGCGGTACTATTATTACTATTATAGTCATTACAGTATTTGTACTACTATTACTATTTTCAAAAAGGGACACTTCAATTTCTTTGTTCTTTTACTTCTTTGATTTAGTCGATGTATAATTTAATTGAGCTCTTACTTTTTTAGGCAACGAGAAAACTTAATTGTGTGATTGCACAAATTTCACCAGTATATGTTTAAAATTTTCCATTGATTGATTGGGAACATTACGAATAATATAAATGCAGATTACATATTTGATTTGGTTTACTTTCTTCATCTGGGTCCGCGGAATGAATATGCGGGGTCCTTAAAACAAACACTCCCCCATTTTTGATTCTAGCACTACCCAGACACAATATGTTTCTACATCTTAAATATAAATTTCCATTTTGTGTCATATTTTGTGATATATAAACATATCATGGACATTAAAAGTTTTGGTAGAGTCGCAGATAACTTCCATCTTCTTACTTAGAATACTGTCACAGTACTGTTCAACTTTCTTCACCAGAACATTCAATTTACATATTCTATAGAGTCCAAAATTTCCAGATTAGCAGTGCAATATAAAACTTCCAAACAACTCCTTAGAAAGAGCTTATATAATTTTAATACTCAAATAGTTTTGAAGTTACAGTTTATATAATTCAAAATGACTTTAAGATATCTTAAAAACTGCTGAGATATCGTCAGCATATATCACCATTGACCATTCTTCAATACCTACTTTATGTGCCCAGTAATAAATTAAATCTTATTTAAAGCTTATATTTTCCTATTTTCTATTCATAACTGTACATTTTATGATATTTCCAACACTTTTTTAAGAATAATAAGTAATTAACGCACACTAATAACATATGAGTTATTTAATGTACATTTCCTACAGTATAGCACAGTAATAATTTAATAGTATTATAATCTTCGTAAAGATATCAGCTTAATTTTCCTATTTCCTATTCATAATTGTACATTTTATTACCCCACTTTACTAGGATATCTTTTTGGAAGCTTGTGTTGAAACCTCGTCTTTAGAAGGTAGAAAATGTTCGAATTTGGTCATAAATTACAATTTAATTTTTACATAAATTACAAGTACGAGAAAGTATTGTGATCGTTTTTTTCAAATTTTTTTTACGGAAATATCCGTAAATATATTGGTTCATTCATTCGGTCCGTCCGTCTTCTACCTGGCCCTTCAGTTATGGCGGCGGGTGCCCGCCCTTGCTGTCATCGTTCGAAAATTTTCGATTGAGTGGGGATAGGTATGTCCGCCATTTCTGCCAGGATTTTGTGACAAACGCCTACGACTCAATAAAGACTTTATTCCATCTTATCTGACGGCATGCTTAAAATGGAATTTTATTCGCAAAATAATCATCTTCTGGATGAAGAAAAATAAGAATATCCAGAGCGGGCAAGAGAAGCTTTAAAATTATCAGTGCCATTCGCCACTTGCTACCTCTGTTTTCATTTAAAAAAAAATGGTTTTCCATTGTTTTGCGTATGTTGACACCCTGTATAGCAATATGGGGAAAAAAGGACCAACGCCGATGTGTATTATTCTTCTTGGTGTGAAAAATTCTCTAGAGTATAAAAAATAACGCTATCTTTGCTAGGAGCGCTATTGCAATTCAATGTGTACATGTTTTTGTCAGCTTCTCATGGGGGTTAAAAATAAGGTATAAAATATGGGGTGTTCTATTTAAAAAATCATAACTTTATTCTGTTATTTATACTGGGACACCCTGTTCAAAAATGTACATATTTTGAAAATACGTAGAATGGTTGTGGGCACCAATTTATGAAAAATTGAAAGCCGATATCTCAAATAGAAACTAAGTTATGGGGCTTTTACTGGCCTTTGGGTCACCCGGTGTATACAGGGTGTTTCAAATTCGAGGCTCGCCATGGGGATCTCGCTTATTGAAAGAGATAGAGGGTATGTTTAAATTCGGCACTTTTGCAGAATTTGATGCTGATTAATAATCCGTTGAAAAATTAATTTAAAAAAACCCGAAACACGTGTCTGCAGATTGCTGGAAGTTCTTTTTCAAATAATTCGACGGAACGATGAATGGTAATATCAGTCCCAAAATGTTACATTGAGCTGAATATGATTTCAGACATGTAACTTCAGATATCAATCATGTAATTCAATACCTGGGGGTGCATTAGCACGGGGAGTAGTTGCTTTAGTTGATATTTGTTCTTCTTACTATATTTAGTAAGACTTCGCTGCAGAAGCTCAAGTAATTAATTACCAATCTATTAATATTTTAATAAACTGTAGCTAATTAAACGATGTACGTTTAATATTTTCTATTCATTAAAATATTTTATTTTCGAGTTATGCTAAGAAAACGATTTTCCTTTTTTCTTTATATCTTCGTTATTTGAGATGATATTTAAAAACGGAAAAGACGTTCTTATGGCACTTTTTTATAATCTAATAGTTTCAACTTTTATATTTCTTATGGACGCCATATTTATTTTTTATCACATCTGAATGCTCAATTTTTTTTGTTGACAACAATATAACAAAACATATATTTAATTTCATAAATGAACAAATAATCGTTTAATAGTACACTATACTTTGTTCACGAAAATTAAAATTAAAATCAAAATCGAAATCAAATTGAAATCGAAATCAAAATCCAAAGCAAAATCAAAATTAAAATGGCATGCACAGCTCCATTTCACGTATTGTTAAAAACGTAAACAATACAGCACTGTCAATAGATTTTCTTACTTTCAATTTAAAGCCCAGTGTAGAAACGCGCAGTAACATGTACGTGTATGCGTTCATTCTTATAAAATTGTATTTTATATTTTTATTTTAACATGTGTATGTATGTATGCGCATGCATAGAGTTTAGTATTTTTGTAATGTTGCATTTTTTGTCTGCGTTTTTCATTTTTAGGTCAGGATTCTTGATTATTTTGCCCATATTTTAGATTTCTGTATTTTCGATTTTTTGTTCCAATTTTTTTCTTATTTTTTTTTATTTTGGCCAAAATATTCGATTGGTTTGAAGAAATTCAAATGCAATTTTTAACTTTACGCTCGTTTTCGATGTTTTGTCTAAATTTTCACCTTTGCAGGTCTATATTTTGTATTTTCGATTATTTTGGTTTCAATTTTGGTCTTTTGGCCGAAATTTTATTTATTTCGACTTAAATTTTCGATTCGTTCGTTAAAAATTTTGATTTTTTGGTTTACCACTTTGATTTTTGGTCTTAATTTATTATTTCTGTCCCATATTTTAGATTTTCTCAACTTGAATGATTGATTTTATTGTGCGAATTTTTTAAAAATTTTATATTTGCTATTATTTTTGAATTTCTAGTTGAACTTATGTTACGCTTAAAAGAGTTATTTTTGGGGCAGAAAATGGTGAATTATTTTTCGTTTGCTTGTATTTTCAATTTTTTGGTCTGCATTTTTATTTTTTATTTTTTTTTGCCAATATCTTCGGCTGTTTTGTTCCAAATTTTTTATTTTTTGGCCAAAATATTCAATTGGTCTAGGAAGATAAATGGTTCTTTGGTTTTTCAAAAGAGGCGCGGAGGGGGGGGGGGGCGTATATTGTATAAGTGGCTCTACCATCAACATGTTCCACAAGCCGCCACTGGTTGTGGGTGCGGTTATATGTCCTGATCCAGATCTGACGTAGGATTAATATTCAAATCAGCTGGACTGTTATTAACATTTTCGCTTGAATCGCTGGCTTCTTGTTTCCATTTCTTGATCAGATTTTCTCTTTCTTTTCTTCTTCTAACCGCTTCAAACGTCACTTTCCACTTGCACCGCGAAACTTTCAATGCCATTGATTGATCCTGATCTTCCATTCTCTCTCTGCATTAATATAAATGGTTTGTCTTCTTCAATTGTCATTGTTTGCAATGCATTTTCAGAAGCAAAATCGAACAAATGAACTTTTAACAAATGATTTTTCTTTATTTATATGTGCTGCAGTTTCTCGAGAAGAGTGCTTATTATCGTTGCGACGCTGTTTGCGTTGAATCGGAATATGAGCCTTTGATCAACAGACAATTCTTCCATAACTAGCGCTTGACTGAAGCGTAAATTCATTTTAAGTACTCGGAAATTAAAGTTGTAACTACAATTACAATTGAAAAAAATTAAAAATCAAAGTTAAAATCAGTATTAAGCAGGGCAAACAAAATATTATCGTAGTTCGCGTTCTGTGAATCAAAGCGCGAATTAGCGTGCTTATAACCTTACTAAACACGCAACCATATTAAACACGCAAATGCGTGTTTAATGAAATTGAGTGTTAAATATACCCCATTAATGCTGCCCATACAATTAAATAATGCGCACATAACATTTTCGTGAACAAAACACTTTTAATGACAATGTATGTAGAACTTACTAAAAATCATCCGTGCCATGAAATTTAAAACAATCAGTAATCCGAATAAACATCATAATTCTTTATGAATAAAAATGACGTTCGATAATTTAGACAAGCAAGATATGTGACATATTTCAAATTCAGTAAACGGAAATATCGTGTGAGCCACAAAATTTGGTTTTAGAGATGGCTGTGAGATAAATGAGGAATGTCGCATATTATTACATCATGAGACTAGATTAGTTCAATTGAATTAGAATAAAAAAAAAAAATAATTAATCTCAGACATGACTGCTATGTCTTGCTCTCTCTCTCTCTCTCTCTCTCTCTCTCTCTCTCTCTCTCTCTCAGGCATGGCCTCTTCAGTAACAAAATTCTGGGGCTCACACCTTACATTAGCAAGTCAAAAATATTTACAAATTTATTCAGAAAGAAGGCAACTCCTTCGAACAGTTTTTTTTTTGTAAATAGACAATTATTTTAGGCGATATAAAATAAATGTTCTTAATAAATAAATAAAAATGTAAATGAATACTAATAACCATAATATTAATATGAAGATTATTAATTATAATTTACGTTGAAATAAAAAAAAACCGGTTTCATTCATGCACAAGTGAGCCCGTTTTTTAACATTATTTATTGTCCTATAAACAGTTCTTCTGGGAATCGTATTAAAATTAAAACCATTCATAATCCCATCTCTGAGGTGTTCAATATTCTTATGAGTATATCAATAAACTATGTTTTTTACAAAATGCAAAAAAGAAAAAAATCAAGACGTTCAAATCGGGCCTATTAAATTTCCGGCATAAATTCCCAAACATTTATTCTAAAACGGCCTACCACTTCAGACTTGTCTTGGATTTTCTAGATAATGTTCATTATTGCGATGAAATACGCCACCCTTTGTGAATTTTCATCTGTTCAAATAATGTTTTAAAAAAATATCATCTTCAATGCACTTTTGTAGCAACCAATTACAAAATGCGTCTTAAATTATCACCAGGTACAAATGTATGTCCAAGTTAAATTTTATATTGTTTGCAATAGAATTGATTTCAAATTCTCCTTTGTGGCAAATTTAATTCAGCTGCTACTTCGCATTTCGTGAAATATGTTTTGTAAGTAAACGTACGATTAATGAATTAAAATACAATTATTATTATCATTTCCAAAATATGATTGCGATCTTCTTGAGTCATTTCTTGAGTAATTTTATTACCGAATGGTAAGCGACAATTTTTTAATTGTTTCTAATTCCATGGCACAGATGATTTTTAGTAAGCGCTACATAGATTGCCAATAAAAGTGTTTTATCTACGACCACTACTGTAAATGCCCATTATCGTACAATGCGCGTACTGCGTAAATACACCAAAACACCCACGTATGTTAGTAAATTAAAGGTACTAGTGAGTTTCGTTTACGAACTTTTGATTGGTTGAGAGTTGCGCGTTTGTTCGTTTTTATTAAATATAGTAGTCCGCGATTGTTAAACGTCACATCACGCACCCCGAAGCTGTCACTTCGCTATTCCGCACATTCTCTTATATAAATTAAGGTGAGAGTGGTCGTAGATAAAGTATACTACATAACGCGAGTTGTAAAGCAATTACGCGCTCGTGAAATTGCGTTACTCGCCGCTACGCGGCTCGTACGCAATTTTTTCACTTGCGCGTAATTTGCTATTTACAACTCTTGTTACGTAATATACTATTAAACGATTATATGTTGATTTATGATATTAAATGTATGTTGTGTTATATTGTTGTCATCACAATAAATTGAGCATCCAGGAGTGATAAAAAACAAATATGGCTTCCATAAGAAATAAGAAAGTTGATGATGGTTCAAAAGAAACGAAACACGTTACAAATAAAAATCTTACGCTACCTATTATATAATAAAAAGTTCTATAAGAACGTTTTTTCCGTTTTTAAATATCACCTCAAATAACGAAGATATAAAGAAAAAAAGAAAATCAGTTTTTTCAGTTTTTTTTTTAACTCAAAAACAAGATATTTTGATTAATTTTTTTTGAACGGATTATTAATCAGCATAACATTCTGTAAAAGTGCCGAATTTAAACATACCATCTATCTCTTGTAATAAACGAGATCCCCATGGTGAGCTTCGAATTTGAAACACTATGCACTATTTTTTTCACAAACGTGATATTTGAAGAGTAAATTCGTTCCTAAAACCTGACATAAAAAAAGCTGTCTGCCGTGACAGTTAAAATAAATAATGGAGCCTTCCAGACAGAGAAATGATTAATTCTCTCCCTAGGGAGAGAAATTATTACTTTTCTCCCTAGGGAGCGAAATGTTATTTTTTACAAACGGGAGAGAAAGTCGATTTCTCAGCCATCGAAATCGTGAGAGAAATAACATTTTTCTCCCTAGAGAGAGAAGTGGTCAGTTCTCTCCCTACGAGGTTCCATTATTTATTTTTATTGTCACGGCTGACAGGGTCTTTTTCTAGGTTAGGTTTTAGAAACGAACGTTTTATTCCAAGATAAGAACGCACAGCATGGCGATCTTGAAAACGGCAAAAGATACAGGGTGGCTTAAATTAGGAAAAAGTTGCACTATTCAGAGTATGTTTACATGCCGATCGCAGAAATTCATGATTGTTTGTCGTTTTAGAAATTTTGCAAAAAATGCAATTTTTCGGATTTTTGTTTTTTATTTAATTTTTGTATTTATTTTAAAAGATATTAAAAAAAGTAATAGCAATAATTGACAACTGCTGGTTTCAGCAAGATGGTGCCCCAGCGCATAACTCAAGAAATGTACGGGAATTTTCCCGCAGAGGTTTCCTGAAAAATTGATTGGAGCTCACAATGAATTAGCTTGCTCAGCCCGATCACCAGATTTGAGCCCGTTAGACTTATTCCTGTGGGGTTATGTAAAAAATCAAGTGTATGACTCAACTTTTGAAAATTTGAGAATGAAGAACAATTATTGGCATCGCTTATAGCAGCAGTAAACACAATCTCCTTAGAAATATTAGACAAAGTTTTAAATTCAACTGTACAAAGACGTGTGTCTAGAAAATGATGGGAACTTATTTGAACACTTGCAACAATCTTTGAATTCTTTTTCTAACGCCCACTGGACTAATAACCTACAAAATATTCAAAGTTATTTTTCTCAGTTTTTTTTGGCTTTAGAAGCATAATGTGTGATAATCGTTAAATTTGTAATAAAAAATGTTATCGTACACAAGGTGTTTCTACTTTTGTGGCCATATAAAAAATTAAGTTATTGATTTCAGATGATGAAATGAAACATCGGATAAAGTACACTTGTGGAAAAAAAACGAAACACTTGACATTCCTGAAATTTAGACCATTTGCAAACCACCATAACTCAGCGTATTTTCAATCGATTTTGATGAACCCTTGGTGGCGAAAAACTTTGAAGTGTCTTCTTTGAAGTCATGTATGCGAACTTAAGCATAACTCCTTCCGCCCCCTCTAGCGCCCCTGTGAAAAAAAGTTCTTTTTTTCTGGAAACCATGTCCAACTTTGACGATGTCTATGGAGTATGCACCATAAAGGCATTAAAATCTAATCAATTCCCTATGCAGGTCTTAGATAACGAAGTTCCTAGGATGATTTGGCACCAAGTTATGGGTGTTTGAAAAGAGTGCATTTTAAGGTTTTTCGCACATAACTCAGTGACTTTTCAACCAAATTTGATGATTCTTTCGGGAAAAATTCCATTTTAGCTCTACTTTAAGGGGGAAACTCAGATTGGAATGGTCCCGTCCAACTTTGGCTACGTGCGGTACACGTTGGAAAAAATGTGTCGACTCAATCGACCAAAAGGGCATTGAAATGTGTTCAATTACGTGCGCAGGACTCAAATAACAAAGGTCATACGACGATTTGGCACAAAGTTATGGGTGTTTGAAAAAAGCGAATTTTGTGGTTTTTTGACTCATAAGTTTTTCGACGAAATTGTTTTCGTTTTCACGAATGAAATTTTCTTTGCATATTCTTTGATGTATGCACGAAAATTCATTGTTTGCGCGAAATCTTGAATATCGCATTTTGTACCTTAGAACTCCATTAACAAAAAACTTTATTTTAGGTCAAAAAAGACTCACTTTAACGGTCTTTGCAGGGTCAGAAAAAATATGGGCCTAACTCACCACCTTTCGTTTTCCATTCATCAAAAAAAAACATACAAATTACACTGACGGAAAAAAAAATAAAGAAAGAGATTTATAAGAATTTAGGTAATTTTCAAATGGCGGTAACTCGGCTTCTATCAAACCGATTTCGACGAAAGAAATCAAAAGCAAAATGTGTCCTCTTTGAGAGGGTTTATCCCCCACTCAAAGAAAAGTCTCTACGCCCCTCCAAACGAAAAAATAAAAAGGCGTCAAAATGCACACCCATAACTTTGTGCAGAATCGCCGTAGGAACTTCGTTTTTTAAGTCCTTCCACAGGCAATTGAAGACATTTCAATGCCCTTTTGGTGGATCGAGTCGACACATTTTTTCCAACTCGGTACACCTTTTTTGTTCGGGGGTTGAAGGGTTCGAGAAGGGATCATTCCAATCTGAGTTTATCCCCTTAAAGTAGAGCCAAAATGAGTTTTTTTCCTGCAATAATCATCGAATTTAGTTGAAAAGTCACTGAGTTATGTGCAATTTTTTTTTCTTTTTTCAAACACCCTTAACTTGGTGCCAAATCGTCGTAGGAACTTCGTTCTTTTAGTCCTGCATAGGGAATTGATCAAATCTTAACCGTCTTAACTCCGTATACATCGTCAAAGTTGGACATGGTTTCCAGAAAAAAACTTTCTTTTTCACAGATACGCTAGAGGGGGGCGGAAGAGGTTCCGCTTAAGTTCGCATGCATGACTCTAAAGTAGACACCTCAAAGTTTTTCGCCCTCAAAGATTTATCAAAATCGATTCAAAATACGCCGAGTTATGGCGGTTTGAATAAGGACGAAATTTCACGAATTTCAAGTGTTTTATTTGTTTTTCCTTCAGTATATAATGATAACTGTCGATCAGTTTTGCACCATTGGTTTAAAAGATAAATAAAAAATAAAAATAGTGCCTCGGTAATAAAATCGCACAAGGTACTTATTAAATAAGGTCTGATAGTCCCGTTAACAAAGTTTGATTGATATGAATTATACAGGGTGTCCAAAATTTAGCGTCAAACTTTCCAAACTTTAAAGCACTTTATTTTTCTTATTTTAAATTGGAGCTCCTCTATATTTTTCAGTAATTCCATGCGGAATTAAAAAACAAACATTTTTCCAAATTACAACCCTATCGCAATTCCTAACGCATTAAAAGTTATTTGCATAAAAATCGTTTTATCAACTATTCCAATAGTCATTTTATTGAATAAAAATCGAAGGTGGCTTTGAAAAAAAAAATATTGACGTTAAAATTTAACAAAGTGAGAAGAGACTCTTTTGACTTTTGTATGTAAAAGTTTAAAGAATTGTTAGCTTAAGCTCTTTATACTCAAGAATTATATTTTGTCATGGAGTACAATGGATGAGCCATTCAAATGTCCGTTATAAAAGTGAGGGCCAATAATATGTTCACCAATAATTCGCTCACACATGAATTGCCAATCTGTGTTGTTGATCAACATGCCTAAAAACTCTTGGATTGTGGTCGCAGCAATAATGAAGTTATGTTGATTCACAAATCAATCAAGAAAACAACCCCTTATCAAAAAAGTCCAAATATATCCTAATTTTAGTTTGCGCCCTGTTGCAAAATTCAACACGTTGATCAAATTCTTGTTCAAAAAAAAGTTGATGATAAAACTGGATATGATAGGCATGGAAACGGTTGTCCTTTAAAATTAACGGTTCTTTCGCTTGCATCCTCGGCAGCAGCGACTGCTTGTTGGCTAACGAAAGAATTTTCCGTAGATAATAGCACAGCCAATTTTCTTCAGTTCGAACCGGCCTATTTCTTGCCAGTTTTGTATAGTTTTCGTTTCCCGTTTGTACAAACCTTTTTAATAAGTTTTGCAGGCTCTTTTTTCTGGATGTTGTCGTTCCGGATAACGTTGTGCGTAATCACGACTTGCCAAAATGGAGCTCTTATCTCATTCTCCTAATATAAAAACAAAATCTACGAACTCATCTGGATTGTACATGTGAAAAAATAATTCTTGAAGTATAAAGAGCTTAAGTTAACAATGTTTTAAACTTATACATTACTAGTCAAAATAGTCCCTTGTCACTGTTAAATTTTAATGTCACTAAATTGTTTTTCAAAGCCACCTTCAATTTTTATTCAAT
Source organism: Ocypus olens (assembly GCA_910593695.2). Classification (NCBI taxonomy): domain Eukaryota; kingdom Metazoa; phylum Arthropoda; class Insecta; order Coleoptera; family Staphylinidae; genus Ocypus; species Ocypus olens. The sequence continues at coordinate 19,145,249 of OU343056.1, forward strand.
AAAATGAATATTGGAATAGTTGATAAAAAGAGTTTTATACAAATAAATTTTAAAGCGTTAGGAATTACGATAGGGTTGTAATTAGGAAAAATGTTTGTTTTTTTAATTACGCATGTAATAACATAAAAATATACAGGGGCTCCAATTTAAAACATGAAAAATAAAGTGCTTTAAAGTTTGAAAAGTTTGACACTAAATTTTGGACACCCTGTATAATTCATATCAATCAAACTTGGTTAACGGGACTATCAGACATTATTTATTAAGTACCTTGTATGATTTTATTAATTTATTAAGGGGTTATGCCTACTTAGGATAGGTCAAAATATCGATTTTTTTTTAATTGCATTTTTTTAATATATGTCATCTTATAGAACATGTCCTCAATTATCTGTACAAAAATCTTTGCACACGTTCAAAAGTTATACGCGTTTAGGAGAGCGCTACCTGATAACTTTCCTTCTGAAAGTCGTTCAAGATTCATAGGTAGGTAAACGTTTAAGTACATTTGTACTAGTATGTTTTGCAGCAGTTGTGAACTGGACATTCAAATGTCAAAAATCGCAAGTTTGTTGCTTTCACTTAATTTCGTTTTCTCAACATTTCCTTTTTTTCCGTTTTTAACTATTATAAGTAAGGCTGGAGATCATTACAAAGTTACACGTGAGGACAGAACATCTCAAAAATCACGTAAATCAAGCCCAGGCAAAAGGACGCAGTCTTTTAATCCGAAAACCGCAGATACTGATGAGAAGAGCTTACGCAGATAAAAAGAATCGGAGATCGCAGATTTCAAGCACACATATGAGTCTCTTCCTCCATTTGTTTTGGAATCTATTAAGCCCATCTTAGAGGATGTTTGAGGGGAATTGCTATAAAGATGAATTGACGGACTCACGTTGGCATATTCACATAGAACAATAACGAAATAACTCATCTGAAAAATCAAACCGAAGAGTCTTCCCGGCAGTGCACTTGCCGTTAAATTTGCAGCATACACATCTGCCTGTGTTTTTAAAGAGGGCCCTTCTAAAGATTTTTTAAGCATAAGGTGTGCCCTGTGGTCGAAATGCCCAGGAATATATTATAAAAAGAGATGAGACCAGAGTTACGATTGCCGAGCAGAGCGCACATGCGGCCACTAGAGAGCAAAGGATGGCTTATAGACAACACTAACTCGACGTTCTTGAGATGGCTAAAGATGCAGAAGGGACTCTTTATGGTCATAACATAGATGACTCTATTTAAGTTAAAACAAATTAGTTTTAACTATGACTTGAAACTGAATTATTTAGAAACAGTGTTTTTTTTAATACTCTTGCGGTGACCAAAGTTTTCAAATATAACTATTGCATCGATCAAACTAAAATTTTACGTGCTTATTTTTTATTAAAATAGGCAGAGCCTGGACCATTGATTTTTTATTTCGGTTAAAATTTTCTTATTTATTGCACAAAAATCAAAAACAGTTCACCTCAAAAAGTTGACTGTTTCGTAAAATTGTTATAATTTTTGTAAAAATCAAAATTTTGACAAACCCTTCCTTCAGGCCCTTCGTAACACAGCAGTGTTCTTTTATTTTGATATCAAATAAGCCGTTCCGAAGATATCTTGGCCACCGCAAGTGATGGAAAAAAACGAACGTTCTAGGAGAAGAGGCGTAATCCCTTCATTTCTAAATATTTTTTCATAAAAAAATATGTATCTTGAAATAGGTATTTTTGATAGTGTTTTGTGAATTTCAATTAATACTTAATAAAATGGCAAAAAAAATTCTTGAAAATCACGTAATTTTCCCAATCCCGAGTAGGCATAACCCCTTAACAATGCACCATTTTTATTTTTTATTAATTTTTTAAACCAATAGTGCAAACCTGATTTTTTTAGTTATTTTTTTTCTGATATGACAGAGTAATGATTTCAATGAAATTTAAGGAGTATGTAGGCAACCATAAAAGGTGCCCAAATAAGCAATAAAATATACAACATGTAATCTAAATATATCATCATGACGTTACAGTTTGTTGGGACACCCCAAAATATAATCAACATTATTTTCCTGAAATGCATTCTAGGATGCAAACAAATATAATATGCAAAATATCAAAATTCCAACTTAATTAGTAAATGAGCTATAGAAGACGGGAGGTGAAATGCAGGACCCTGTATACATTTTTAACTACTTAAATCAAATTTGTGGAACTTTTCTAAATACCATTCACCTGTAATATTGACGTATGTAAGATATTTTTATCAATGCATAAATAAACAATTTTTTTCTATTCTAACTGAAAAGTTTTGGTAAAATTTCGATCATTCAAGCTTCAAAATATCTTCAAAACGCTTTCTTATATTTATATTCTTTATATCACACGAGTGGATTATGACATTCATTAAAAAGCTAAAATGGGCCAAAGCTTGCAATTAAAAAATAAAATAAGAAACAAAAGTTCGGGATTTTTATTTTAACAAACAGTAAATGTGTAACACAAGTTTATTTTTGAAAAAGCACAACTGGTCAATACGTTGTTATTGATCATTAAAAACTCAATGCAGAATTTAAAGCTAGTCCAAAAACTAACTACGAAATGTAAAAGATTTCTACAAAAACGTGAAGGAGCTAGAATGCAAAAATGAACAATTTTTAAATAGTCAAATTCTATGTCAAATTACCATATCAGTAAATTGTAGAACGTTTCTTAAGGATAGTAATATGAAACAGATACCAATTCCACTAAATAAACACTCAGTTTAATTTCTAAACATTTAAAATTCTCGACTAGTTTCGCCTTATCATGACATTTTCTCTTGAAAATAATACGAACCACCAATACGTAAATATTAATAGTATATTGTACAACGAGCAAATAATGATGGATATTAATCACGAGAACGATGTTTGGGGAACGAGCCGTAGGCGAGTGGAGCAAATCGTTTGAGTGATTAATAGCCATTATATGCGAGTTGTACACTATACTTTGTTCACGAAAATTAAAATCAAAATTAAAATCAAAATAAAAATTAAAAAAAAAAACAAAATCAAAATTAAAATCGAAATTAAAGTTGTAATTACAATTACAATAGAAAAAACAAAATTAGTATTAAACAGGGCAAATAAAATATTATCATAAATCGCGTTCTGTGAATTAAAGCGCGAATTAGCGTGTTTAATAACCATATTAAACACGCAAATGCGTGTGTGTATGTAATAAGCAAATTAAACACGCAAATGCCAAATCCAAAATTTAGTGTCAAACTTTCCAAACTTTAAAACACTTTATTTTTTCTTATTTTAAATCGGAGCCCCTGTATATTTTTATGTCATTCTATGCGGAACTAAAAAACAAACATTTTTCCTGATTACAACCCTATCGTAATTCCTAACGCATTAAAAGTTATTTGTATAAAACTCGTTTTATCAACTATTCCAATAGTCATTTTATTGAATAAAAATCGAAGGTGGCTTTGAAAAACAATTTATTGACATTAAAATTTAACAGTGACGAGACTATTTTGACTAGTAATGTAAAAGTTTGAAGCATTGTTAACTTAAGCTCTTTATACTCAAGAATTATTTTTTCACATGTACAATCCAGATGAGTTCGTAGATATTGTTTTTATATTAGGAGAATGAGATAAGAGCTCCATTTTGGCAAGTCGTGTTTACGCACAACGTTATCCGGAACGACAACATCCAGAAAAAAGAGCCAGTATTAAACAGGGCAAATAAAATATTATCATAAATCGCGTTCTGTGAATTAAAGCGCGAATTAGCGTGTTTAATAACCATATTAAACACGCAAATGCGTGTGTGTGTGTAATAAGCAAATTAAACACGCAAATGCGTGTTTAAGAAATTGAGTGTTAAATCTACCCCATTAATGCTGCCCATAGAATTAAATAATACCCACATTATAACATTTTCGTGAACAAAACAATTAATTATGTAGAACGCTTAATTTTAAACTTTAAGAATATTGTTTTATTTCTTAAAAACTAATTTAAGAAATTAACTCAATGATATTGTGACTGTAATTGATTAAGACATTTTTAACCCGCCAATGGTGACCCACTGGTCTGTGAGACTGGGTTTATCGAATAACTTTATTCTCCGTTATTGTTTTTTATTGCAATATCGAGTAGCTGCCGCATTGCAGAGCTTAAATTGATTAAATATCTTTGTTTTATTGTCAAAGAGTATAAATTAAAAAAAAACATGAACTTTTAGTAACACGTTTCGAAAAATCTTCAGTTGAAAACCCCGGTGCGTCAGACCGGCGTCACCATTAAATTTGCGTCACCAATGGCGGGTTAATGGAGTTGGAAATAGATTTGAATAAATACTTTGGGGGCACTTACATTTTCTTCATTGGTGTAGATATAAAAATTAAGGAGATATAATCAATGTTACTTTGACAATTAAGCATATTAAGTGTGCATGCAATTTCATCTGAATAAAGTTCTGTTAAAATGTGTGACGTTTGTCATTATGAAACTATCCTCACTTTTAGATAATTTCTATTTTAATTAATTCTGTGTCACTGTACTACCATTTTTACTTTCTCCCTTACAAAGTACGAGAAAGTATTGTGATCGTGATTTTTTTTTCAAAAATTTTTTTTACGGAAATATCCGTTTTGGGGTCTCTAGATGCCATTTCAACAATTTCTGGAAATTTTTTTTTTGTGTCTGTGTGTGTCTGTGTGTGTGTGTGTGTGTGTGTCTGTGTGTGTGTGTGTCTGTCTGTGTGCGCTGTATCTTAAAAACTAATAGAGCAATTGATATGAAACTTTTAACATACGTCTTATTTGATAATCTGAAGAACTGAAAAGCTTTTGGTAAAATTTCGTACACCGGAAGTGGGTGTTTACCTTAACCGTTTTTTGTTTTTTACCAATATTTTCTTAAATATAAAAAATATCACAAAACATTTAAACAAACATTAAATACAACAAAGAAATGAACATCTTTTGCTTGAAAATATTTTTCATAAAATCATTGCTATTCGAGAAAAAAAATTATTAATTTTTTTTAAATTTTTGGTTTATAATTATGAAACGATAATAGTTACAGCAAATTTGTGTGAATAATAATTGTAGATAATGCCAAAATGAACAACTTCTAAAGAATAAGTTTTTTCGAAATCTCGTTAGTTGTTGAGTAAACCGAGTTTTTGAATTTGAAGTATAATTTTTCCGTTTCATAATTTTGACGTTTTAAACGTCAGTTTCATCCGAGTTTACGCAACGCTCGATGTACATTTAAAATATGATTTCAATTGAAAATAAACCATGAAAACGTAAATAGGTATAAATGGCAATGATACCATCAAGTCGGAGAAAGTAACATGATGGCCACATCACCATTTTTTTGATGTCAACTTCATACAGAAAACTTCTTAGTCTACATTCACCCGGTATTTAGAAGTTAAACTAGTTAAAAGAATAAAATGTACTTTGATGATTCCAGATTAATACATTCATTTTAAGATTATATTTGAGTACTTACATAAAAATAATAATCATCTGAAGAAACAAGCTCAATTACACTCTCTTGCAATCGCACTGATCACATGGATCTCATAATCGTTAGGTAGGCAAAATGCCTGACGAATGCGATTACTATTGTGGGCGTTTGAGGATAATTCTGTATATTGATTAAAATATGATCGAATAGGTTGTGAATATTCTCTGTGTAAAATACTAATAACGCTATGTTTCTGGTTGGTTGAAACCAAGAAGATGATGTTCACCGTTTAACAACATTCTACCTTTAGGTTAAATCCTGATTATACTTATAATTAATCTTTACCTTACGTACACCTCTCGTATATACTAATAAGAAATAATTCATTTTTTCAGGAAAATTGCTCTGGTAATTATCCTGATCAGAGCCGGGTTAGATCTGGATCCTCACGCCCTTAAAAGATTGAAGTTCACGGTGGTAAAACTAGGTCTAGTCCCATGGGTAGTGGAAGCCTTCATCATAGCAATCACCACACATTACTTCCTAGATCTACCCTGGATTTGGGGTATCTTGCTCGGAGTAATGATAGCTGCAGTATCGCCAGCAGTGGTCGTGCCTTGTTTATTCCGGCTACGCTCCAAAGGCTACGGTGTGGCCAAAGGAATACCCACCTTAATCATAGCAGTCGCTGGAATTGATGATGCCACCTCAGTAGCCATATACGGAATAATGCAGAGCATCATGTTCTCCAACGACTCGTTAACATCACAAATCCTCCAAGGTCCGGTATCGATAATCGGCGGAATCGGTTTCGGAATAGTCTGGGGTTTAATCTCCAACTACGCACCGGAAAAGCACGATCCCTTCGTTGTCCCAATAAGGGTCCTCATGTTGTTGGTAGGTGGATTGATTTCAGTGTTCGGCAGCGAGGAGATTGGCTACGGAGGTGCCGGACCGTTGGCTTGTGTGACCGCGGCGTTCGTGTCCTTGGTTTGCTGGTCGAAACAGGGATGGGAAATTGAGGAGAATCCGGCGGCGACTGCGTTTGAGATATTTTGGATGATATTCGAGCCCATCCTCTTCGGAATTACCGGTGCCCAGATTAAGATTAACGAATTGGATCCTAACATCGTGAGCATCGGTGTTGGGTGTTTGATCGCCGGCGTTTTGGTCAGGATTTTGGCTACAGTTTTCGTCGGGATCGGGTGTAAGCTGAATTTAAAGGAGAAGATTTTCGTTGCGCTGTCATGGATGGCCAAAGCTACTGTTCAGGTATGTTGAAGATATATATTTTTTTTAATTTGCGGTTATAATTCTGCATTGTTTTACGGAAATGTCATAAAATTGTTATAGTGTATTCCCAAGTCACGTTCTGATGTCTATACGATTATTCAGCCAATATTCTTAGCAAGAAGCCGGCGAATAAATCATATTTTAAATATTGTTCCCCCATCAGAACAACTACAGACCGGTTTCGACCTTTCAGTTCTCATCAGTGTAGTTAGTTGCTGATGGGGAAACGGAGATTACTATTAGAATATAAGTATTCCAAATACCGTTAAAGGTAGAAACGCCACTTTGGCGAAACCGGTCTGTAGGTGTTCTGATGGGAGGAACAATATTTAATGATTACATTAATATTGTTATATTTGCCGCCGCTGGCAATGTCCATATCTTGTCGGTGTTAAAGCCACCCGGATTTAATTCAGTACAGCATTTAGGTAATAGATTCCGCCACTTTGGCGTTTCTACCTTTAAATCATATTTTGTTAACTTAATAATTGTTGAGATTTGAATTTCTAGCTGATTCAATTGTTGCCCACAAATACACAAGGTTGCACGGGCGTAGAAATATCTTGATCGATAGTTTGACGAATACCATTACTACTCCTATTTGTCTCTGTTGTTTTTCAGGCTGCACTTGGACCTGTGGCTTTAGGTCTAGTCACTACCAAAGAAGAAGAGGAATACGGAAAAATAGTACTCATGATCTGCGTCTTATCTATCATGTTAACAGCTCCTACGGGCGCAATTTTAATTACCCTATCGGGCCCCAGGCTCTTAACCAAGACCAAATTCCCCGTGGTGCCGGAAGAATGGCGAAGAAGCCATCGTCCATCAATCAGGGACATCAGCATCATCGATGAAGTTGAAGAAAAGGATGAGACCACCGATGATGTCAGTGATGTCATCAAAGACCCTCACAAGTTGGAACCGTAGTTTCTTTTTACTGAGAATCGCGTATTTATTTAGTAAGATTTAGGGGCATTCCAGTTTATCCAATATGCTTTTTTCAGTAAGAACAACGAACGTATTTCTGATTTTGTTTTTTTTTATCGATTTTAACTCTTTCGTAATTAGATTATATGCTCAATGGATTTATGTGTATATAGGATTTTATAAATTATGTAATATATTATTATACCTATTTATGTATTGTTATGGATATTTTAATGAATGATGAATAATAATGTTGTTGTAGTTGTTTAAGAGTATTTTCAGTAAATAAATAAATGAATTGTAATTGATATTTACACAGGAATTTGATTTTATTTTTATTACTTTACGTACAGTGAGTTGCTAAAATGTATAGGACATTATTTGGCCGAGTAGATGGGATTTCAAAATAAGTGTCAATCAAATATCAAAATACTGTTGTTTCATTGACTATATCCCGCTAAACGTAGCATGCCAAAATTCGAATGAATTAGAACCAATCAGATTCTATATAACTCCTGTTTTCATGAAACATATCATGTAGAGTTCGAATGCGACTTTGTGATTGGTTCTCTACTCGCATTATGTTTCAGCACATGATTGGTTTAAAGAAAAACAATGTTAAATGTCAAACGTCAGTTTGCGGGTAGAACGCTATTAAAATTAGTGAAAACTCCGCATTGGAAGTGTTTCTCCTGAAGTAATTCAAGAAAGAGGGAAAGAGGCCCAACCAAAAAGTTTGAGCGGAGTCACTAACATGACCTGTACTCGGGAAGTCATTTCTACAATATTGGAAAACAGGCGAAACGCGAACGGTACGTACTGTAAAGAAAATGTAAAGTCCATATGGAATACCAGTGCTAAGTTAGTGCAAGAGAAGTTTCTGATTTTCAAATTTTGTTTGATCCGTTTAAAAATGTAAAGTTCAAACCGGCACTATACGCCCGCGATGCCAATAAATGTCATTCAATTTTGTTGTAATATTTTTGTCGGGATATAGTCTGATAAATTGCTCTCGTGCATTGTAAATTATCACAAGTTTGCACTCTTTCGACAAACTCAGTCGCATTGTTTTAAGCAACAGCCCCTCTCCCTTCCGGGCTCGGGACTGTTGCCAAACAATACGACTTTGTTTGTCGAAATCGCGCTAACTTGTTACCGATAATTTCCAATGCACTTGTGCAATTACTGTTGAAAAGCCCGAGGTCCCAAATTTGCAGAGTTGGCTTTATAAATTAAGAATGTCGCATATTAAAAATTAAGACATTTATGCCCGTTTTCACCAACTATTCCTAAACAAATACTTTGTTAGATAGTACCTAAGCTAAGAAATGCCTAAACTAGTACTTTAGATCAATTCGGTTTCACCATTGCAATCGGTTCCTTGATAAGCAATTCCTACTAAGGTACTGTTTTTTTTAGGGAAATTTTAGTTGTCATGTTGGTGAAACTGAGGGGGTGTGCTTCGCTAAATAGAATGAAGTTCGCACTTCATGGAACGTCACATAACGTCACTTGTTTAATTACTCGTGTTAATATTTTCATTGATTGATTTATTTATGGAATTATTATTTTAAACTAGCGTCACCATCAATCGCGAAGAAGAGCGAAGAAGAATTATAGCTAGGACATAATCAAATTAAAGGTAGACATTGAAAAGAAAAAGAATTGAATTAGTGGCGCCAGAAAGTGCGCACCCATGTATTAGAGAAGGAGTTTTTCAGAAACATTGAGAAGTAAGACAACTTTATTTTGCATTTAAATATGAATTAATTATTCGGGTATGTCGGTCATCTTTTTCATCTGAATCTGAATCAAATAGATTCAAATGTACAATAATACGAAAAAAAATCCATTAGAATTGGTGTGGCCCTGCGTAACAGACCAACGTAATCTGATTTGGATTATTTAGTTGAAATCCGTTGGTTATTAAAAGAGTTATGAATTTTTCAAGCAATAATTGCTCGTTAAAGCGATCATGAATTTCAAAAATTAAAAAAAAAACACATTTAACTGACGATACATGTCTTTATTAGTAACAATACACTTCGTATATTCTTTAGCTTTAATCACTTTCTTATTTAGTTCAAATCCGTTGGTTATTAAAACAGTTATGAATTTTTGAAGCAATAATTGCATGTTAGTCATCATGAATTTCCAAAATTCTGAAAAAAATATTTTAACTGGCGATACAAGTTTTTATTAATAACAATACACTTTTTCCTTCTTTAGCTTTAATAATTTTGTTATTTAGTTCAAATCCGTTGATTATTAAAAAAGTTATGAATTCTTGAAGCAATAATTGCACGTTAAAGCGATCATGAATTTCAAAAATTAAAAAAAAAAATTTTAACTGGCGATACATGTTTTTATAAATAACAATACACTTCTTACATTGTTTGGCTTTAATAATTTTGTTATTTAGTTCAAATGCGTTAATTATTGAAGAAGTTATGAATTTTTAAATTTCACAGGGATGTATTAATTGTCCGTTAAAGTGAGCTTGAAATTCAAAAATGAAACAAAAATATGTAGACTGGTAATACGTTTTATTAATAATACCAGTTAAATTCTTACATTCAATTCAAATACACTAATTAACAAAAAAAAATGAATTTTTGAAGTTATTGCGGACGTAACCCGACTAGGATTTTCAAAAATTGCAAAAAAATATTTAGACAGGTGATCTATTTTTGTATTAACAACAGCCAACTTCACGCACTCTTTCACTTTAAAAATATTCTTATTTCGTTAAAATTCGTTAATTAATAAAAAAAGATATGGATTTTTGAAGTTGATGCGGACGCAACCCGACCAGGATTTTCAAAAATTGCAAAAAAATATTTAGACAAGTGATACATTTTGTTATTAACAACAGCCAACTTCTCGCACTCTTTCGCTTTAAAAATATTCTAATTTCGTTAAAATTCGTTAATTAATAAAAAAGATATGAATTTTTGAAGTTGATGCGGACGCAACCCGACTATGATTTTCAAAAATTGCAAAAAAATATTTAGATAAGTGATACATTTTTTTATTAGCAACAGCCAACTTCTCGCACTCTTTCACTTTACAAATATTCTTATTTCGTTAAAATTCGTGAATTAATAAAAAACACAAATTTTTGAAGTTGGTGTGGACACATCACGACCAGGATTTTCAAAAATTGCAAAAAAATATTTAGACAGGTGTTGCATTTTTTGTATTAATAGCCAACTTCTCGCACTCTTTCGCTTTATAAATATTGCACGTAGGCCTCAATGGGCCCTTTATACATCCTCCCATTTGAGTCCGTATTCCCCGGTGCCGTCCAGCCAACCCACGGCATTGGCAAACGCCAGGACTGCACCAAGAGGGACTTTATGGATGTCTGATGATTGTCTTATTGTAGAGATGGCTGAATACTTCAAGAGTACATGTTCGGGGGTCTTCTCTTCAGCTTCACACCCTCTATATATGGGCTTGGGTCAGAGGTTCATTCTGTTTCTGCTTTCTTAGATTGCAGTGCCCAGTTAGAAGACCCACGATTTTTCGTAGGTTCTCTCTGGACAGTTGCAAGCAGTATCTAACAATCTTGGGGTTCATCAAGATGAAATATTTTACTACCCTGCAGCCAGGCTTGTCATTTCATCGATCTTCGTCATGTTCAGTCGATGTGTCTTTTAATAAGGATATTATGTCTAACTGAGAGGGGCCTAAAAGTAGAACATCTGGAAGCTCTTCTTGGCAGTCCATTTTTACCCAGCACAAGGTTACCTAGTTATCGTTTGCCACTCTCTCTAGGCTTGCGCAACATTCCAACGTTAGCGCTGATGTGATTTTGTAGCTTGTAATTGCATTGTAACAAAGGAAAATAAATAAATAAATAATATTGCTGCTCTAGAGTCGCTGATGATATGCACAAATTTCCCTTTGCTATTTCTATCAGCAATTTCTCTGGCTGCATGTAATATACCCTTAGTGGGGGTACTCATTGATATACCCAGTGCAGCAGTCTTTTTCAGGGATAGGTTTTTACAATATATACCAATCCCGGCCCCTGTTTTCGTTAACGATGCGTTTGATGTTATTAAGTTTGCTACCTTCGCCTGAATTTACGTGCTTTAGGCTTACTTGGAACTTCCTTTTAAGTATCTATTTTCGAGAGATTGTGTCCACCGGCATCTTAATTGCGATCTTCCTCTTTAAAAATATGTTCAGTGCTCGCCTCTTCCATTGTTTACGAGCTACATATTTGTTACTTGTAGCCTGGCGGCCGCTGCTGCTCGCTCTTTAATGCGTATGTCTAGCGGGGGCGGACACAGCAGGGTTTTTATTGCAGTTGTTGGTGTCTGGTCACGTTCAAATGGGCATTCTTTTGGACATGGTTTAGAAGCCTGACAGCTGTCAGACCAACATGAATAAACCGACTAGAAATTTTAGGTTAGAAACAAATACTTAATCCTTGGGTTGCCGTTTATCGGGTACCTAGCGATAAGTAATGCCTAAACCATTTAGAAAAGTGTTTAGGACTGGTGAAAGCCAAATTGACGGTAAGAAGTTCCTATCTTTATTTAGGAAATGCTTATATTTTAGGAATGGTTGGTGAAAACGGCCATTAGCCTACAGGCTATTGGAACTAATATCTAACAAAAAAGAGTTTATTGAAGAAAATCAAAAATTTACTGTATATACCTTATCCACAGATAGATTAGACTTTTTTGACAAACACTAGAAAGCCAAAAGTACCAACACGGCTAAAAAAATGTAATTTTGTAGCACGTTAGGTTGGTACCGGTTTACTTCCAATATATTGATACTCGAAGTCGCCAATGGACACATTATTGACAATTTGTTATTGTTCTTGAGTTTTAACTATTTTTCGAATTTGCTCCATTGAGAACGTTCTAAACGATGTGAGTTTCGTAAGTACTACTTTTTGTGGCGAGACTGGTTCGGCAACCTTTTGTCACTCAAGTTGTCAAAAAAGTTATGGGTGGGTGTAGTATAAGATGGGTTATATGCCCACCACATGCAGAGAGTAACTCTCCTTTTAACAGAATCAATAACAATTTTAAGAATTTCCGGTGTGTTATTATTCTCTTCGATTTTGTTTATAATTCGATCTTGTAAGGCATCAAGATCAGCGACGGGAGTTTCAAAAATGCTATATTTCAAGTATGGCCATAAAAAAAAAATCGCACGGAGTCAGATCGCAAGACCGTGGTGGCCATATCATTCTTGTGTTTATACTGATAATTCGATTATCAAAAACAATATTTGCACGTGAGGTGTAAACGAGCTCCGTTTTGTTGAAAATGTCCTTGCTGCAGCTCATCGTCATGCAAATGATATTAAAATTTCCTACCGGTATCGCTCTTAATTTTGTTTTACTAACAGCTGCCCAAACTCAATTTTTTGTGGCTGCAATGGACTTTTTGAAAAAGTGTGCATTTACTGCACTCCACATTTTCATATTCTGAGAATTCACGTAGCCAGAGAGGTGTAACCACGATTCGTCCGTAAAAAATAACTTTTCCTGCATCATCATTAAAATGATCAATGAATCGCTGTCAAAATTCTTGTCTTAGGGATCTGCCAAGAGGCTATATTTCGTGCTTGTAAACGGTAAGAGTGAAAATGTAGATCGTTTTTGAGAACACGCCTGGTAATTTCATAAGACCTATTTCTTGCTGTAAGTATCGTACGGAAGTCTGTGGATTACCTGCATTACTGCCTCAATGGCTTCCTCATTTCTAACTCTTACTGACCTGCTGCCTTCTCTGCGACACGTTCCCTGTGTTTCCCTAAACAAATCCACAAAACGGCGAAAATATCTGCTGAAGTGGTCGAACGGAACAGCTTCATGGGAAATTGTTTCGCGAAACCAAATTGTCTCGTTTGATTTAAAAATGAAAATCCCCGTCATAAAAGACCTTCGTTCAATTGAATTAAAAAAATAAAAAACGAATCTCAGATCTGACTGCTATGTTTCTCTCTCTCAGGCATGGCCATCTCTGCAGCCAGATTCAGTGGCTTACACTTTATTTTCTCACTTCACAAATACCTATATCAAAGGTTAATAAAAATCAATTAAACGAATAAGGATCATTTTTATAACCTAATAAATAAGCAAATTAATTCACTTAAAATGTAAATATTTAGGACATCTACATCATTGTCGGGTGAGATAAAACACCTATTTTTTTCTTGAAAATATGTATTTATTCTTTATCTACACCGATTTATAAAATATTCGATCAATCATTAACTTTGAGAATCTATCCAAATAAATGGAAAATTAGTTACGTCATCCCAATTTTTGAATCCGGTTGGTTAATAGGTATTTATCTGCATTCAATCCGTGATACTAAAACTAAACTATTAGACAAATTAGTTGCTACTCTACACTAACATGGGTATGTAAAAATATCATTTTTCGCGGATTCACTTTTACGGTTTAGGCTTTAAAAATGGTTAATAATGCCTAGGCTGCAGAAGTAATGAGCCAATCAGCTGAGACTTCACGACCTACGTCATGTTATTTCGCCAATCACCCGCCCGGAAGTTTGTTTGACATGTCATTGTATTTTGCTTAACCCACCAGTCGTGACGCAAATTTGACTTTGATCAATGGTGACGGCGGTCTCACGCACCGGGGTTTTCAACTGAAGATTTTTCGAAACGTGTTACTAATAGTTCATGTTTTTTTTTTAATTTATGCTCTTTGGCAATAAAACAAGATATTTAATCAATTTAAGCTTTGCAATGCGGCAGCTATCCGAAATTGCAATAAAAACAATAACGGAGAATTAAGTTAATCGATTTTTTTAACACACCCGGTCTCAGATACCAGTAGTATCATTGGCGGGTTAATTGAGAGTTACCTTCGAATTTCTTGTGTCAAAAAGGCCAAAAACGCGTTCCCCGAAGTTTTAATAACACCGCGTACGTTTTTCCCGACCTCCGTGCGAGCCCGTAACTTATCCACTATCCACGCACAAAAAAATGGTCCTAGCTTCATAATTTCACCTTTATTATTCTTTACCCGCTTTACTACATTAAGATCTGATGATTGAATTCACGACTCATGTACTCAGCAAGCCAAAGTATCAAATAGCTTAAAAAAAGATCATCATTTTATAATTTCATTATTATACATCTTAACGAAAAGAGTCATAACTCTAAAAGACCTTCATATTTTACATTGAGTCACTTGACTCGCTGACCAGCTCACTTAACTGGATTAACTTTGAGTCGACTCACTCAGGAGTTGCCCATCTCTAGTCCATGACATTTTATGGAGGCAAAAATGATATTAATTAGACATATAAATTAGATTACCTGAGTTTATCTAAAGTTAA
The DNA here is from genome assembly GCA_910593695.2 of Ocypus olens. NCBI lineage: Eukaryota > Metazoa > Arthropoda > Insecta > Coleoptera > Staphylinidae > Ocypus > Ocypus olens. Next base: position 19,160,275 of record OU343056.1, read on the forward strand.
CGAAGTCGAGGACTATCACTTTTGATATAAAGTTATCGTCTGAGTCGTACATTACAATTATTTGTAGTGAAGCTTTGAGGATGAAAGGGTTTATTTGACACCTGAATGTATTAAAATGTTATTTAGTTTGATTCTTCCGAATCAACTCGAGTATAGATCCATCGTGTGGGTACCATACATGAATCGTAGAATTATGGCCAATTTATTTTATCGATTAATTAGTTGTTTTATTGAGAGTTGCGTCTTTTTAGAGGAATTTTGAACTTTAAGAATGTATTCTATTAGATCGAAGTATCAAAATTCGCGTTTATTGATCAAACTTCTGCACAAATAATCCTGTAAATTACACGATCTGTTGAGAAATTAACGTATTATTATTATTATTATTATTATTACTATAAATCATTTTATGTTGTCTACAAACAAACTTAACAACGATTGATTTAATTCGTCAGTGTCTTAAAACGTTAAACGTTAAACGTAATATTCTCTAAAAAAAAACTTCAAGGGTGCCATGATTTTTTATTTTTAAAAATTTAATTTGGTAACACATATTGAGGTTATGTTACTTGCGGCATGTTCCTACCGATGAATTAATTTGCTGTGATAAACAACGCAGAGAAGACGTAGGTTCACCTTCCAAAATTCTTTGGGCTGTGTTGATAGCATCCTAAGTACGTTTGACTGGTCTTCCACTTCGGTTTACGAAGAATACTACCCGTTTCATGAAATAATACAACCGATTGTGACAAGGTATTTTTAAATTCATCATAAATTATGGGAACGTTAGGAAATTCTTCCGGAAACTCAGCCAAAGGTGCGTTGAATGAATACACCCAATTTCCGTCCACTTTAGTCCCATTTCGGAAATAACTTTCAACTAGAAACATTTTTGCTGGTTGTTGTAAACCATTATGACCACAGAATAATTGTCTTTTAGAACGATCTGACGTTTTGTATGGCAATTCCTAACATGTGTGCCAACTTACATTTTTAAAAATAAAAAATCATGGCACACTTGAGGTTTTTTTTTAATGAACATACGATAGTTTATGGGGCATTCCACAAAATGACGACCCAAAAAAAGTGGCATGTTCTCCGTACTATGTTTCGTGATGGTGTTTTTAATAAGCTTATTTAAGATCCTATTAGTTCCACATTTGATTTGGTTGTTTCCGAGATATAGAGGATTTTACTTTCAGAAAAGTCGAAAATTCGAAGTTTTCAAAAAAGATATCTCTGCATAGGCTCATGCTACGATGAACATTTCTGGACAAAACCTAATGGCAATGAATTGAACTTTTCGGAAAACAATAGTACAATATGTTCACACGTTGAGTGTATTTTTCAATTTGAAAAATTGAAATTAAAATTGAAAGGTGAGTGCCACCTTCGATTTTCTTTAAAAATTTTCAGAATGACCTCTGAAATGTGCAGAATATTAGGTGGAAGCGGCATCGTGGGATTTGAAAGGGTCTCTGAGATATATATTTTTTTCTGACTCAATGTAAGGTAGAAACGGAACTTCGATGAGAACCAATTATTCAGATGAACACTATTTCGGTGAGAATTGAAAAAAAAAACTAAATCTTATACATTTTTAATCTTCTCATATGTGAAAACGTAATACTGGAACTCTGAAGTGCATTTTAATGTAGAACTGGTATTTACAATAAACGAAGTTGCGTCGGTCGAAAAAAATGTACACACAACAAAGATTTGTATGTATCTTACAATCCAAAAACATGTTCTAAAGTAAAGTGACAGTTCGCTTTTGACTATTCAGTTTGACGAGTTCGTAACACGGGAGACGAAAGGCACGACAACCGAAACGGAACCGTTGTTGGAACCCTTATAAACTGAAAAAACATTTAATCGCGCGGTCGCTACGGAAAGTAAACAGTGCTATGTTGGAAAAATTACCCTAGTTATGTGGTTGTTTGCACATCATGCAGAAAAAATATATTTCAACCAGGTAAGTAATTTGCCGCATAATGCTTTTATTCTTGTGAAAGCAAATACTTTTTTTTAAGTACAATGATAACAAATCTTCGTATACAAATTAAAAATTATTTCAAATGTATCAAGTGATCTTCGAACTGTACTTCATACGTCGACATCATCATCACATGTGGATGACGTCGACATGGACACAAGTGAACATGCGACCCCGGCTACTGATGATTTAACTTCTTCAGAGGGGGATGAGGATTTTGTGGAGGTTCGGACCAACGTTGAAAGCATCAATACTGGGCTACATTTTCTGGGACAATCTCCACTGTCGAGTCGGACTCATACAACCGACAGTTTTTGGATGCAAAAATGGACAAAGTTTTCCTCATCTCGTGAAGATTTGGACGAGATATTCGTAAACATTCAAAATCAGTGTCACAATCCTGAAACTACATTTGAATATAAGATGAGACTACTCACATTATTACCAAAGAAGTGATCTTCACATAAAATATCTTCGTTAATGGTAATCAGTTTGTACGCTGCTAAATTAGATGTTAAAATACGAACATTTGGCTTGCCCATTTCACAAAGAAAAGGTAACTGTTAATTTTAAAATTTCTCTTTTTCATTCATGATGTCTTTAAACACAATTATATTACTGATTTGCTAATGTAAAAATGCAATATTTCAGATAAACCTGGATTATCTGATGAAATCAAGTTGGAAATTCTGAAGTTTTACGAAGATGACGAAATTTCTTCTCTAATGCCCGGCAAGAAAGACTTTGTGTCTATGAAGAATTCAGAAGGTCAGAAATGCCACATACAAAAAAGACTTCTGCTGGGAAATCTACGAGAAATATATTTGGAGTTCAAAATACGCTTTCCAGAGACTGAGCTTGGTTTTTCGACATTTGCATCACTGAGACCTAAAAACTGTATTTTCGTTGATGCGGCTGGTGCACACACAACATGTGTTTTTAAACTGAGAGGTGCCATCATATTTCGCTTGTTTTTTTTTTCGCAAGAGTCGATTTTTACAAGAAACAGACAATAGCTGTTACTTAAATCGTCTACACGCTAAACAGAAGTCTCTTATCAACCTCTGCGGATAAAATACACTTGATCTCTTATTGGTATGAAATCTTAAAGAGCTTTCTTTTCACATCTCCTTAATGAGTCATAGTGTCAGAACTATTATGAATTTTAACGTTACAGGTTGTAATTTAAATTGTAATTTCACAGGTTGCAAACTGCAAACTCTAACTGCAAATAGTCGTTACCCTATTGTAACATCTGAGGATGTGTTACGTTTAATTCTGTGTGACGAGCCTACGCCGGAGTGCTATATTTCCACCTGTAAAACATGCAACCAAACAGAGATACTTCAAGACCTGCTCCTCAACTTCATGGAAGAACAAAACATCACTACAATAAGTTTTCAACAGTGGGTGCAACAGCTAAAAATGTCCAATGTCCTCCATTCTTTGCAAAAACCCAAAGAAGAATTTTTGCAAGAATTTATCACGCAAGATCAACGACTAATAAAGCACGCTGTTACTGCTAAAAAAACTGCAGAATTTTTCAAACTTTTGAAGACTTCCTTACAAGATCAAGAAATTCTCGTGCAGTGCGACTTTAGAGAAAATTATGTATTCATTGAGCAACAGTCGGTAAACGGATTTCATTGGAACAACGATCAGGCGACTGTTTACACTGTTGTTATTTATTACAATCTCGATGGAAAAATCAAGCATAAGAGTTTAGCGATTATAAGCGATTGTTTAAAACACGATTCTATTGCTGTATTCACGTTTACGGAAATTATTAACATACGTTATACGTTATACGTTATACGTAAGGAACTATTCAAAGTTTACATTCTAAATAAAGTGGAGCTCTTATTCTGTATTTTGCAGTACGAATTATGTAATTTCTTATTTTCAAGTATATTTCACAATTATAAGGCGGACATTTGTAAATCCCAAGTAACGGTTTCCATATTACGTTTTCACAACGGAGAGAAGCTTAAAAATGTATAAGATTTCATTTTTTTGCAATTCTCGCCGAAATAGAGTTCATCAGAATAATTGGCTCTCATCGGAGTTCCGTTTCTGCCATACATTGAGTCAGAAAAAAAAATATATATCTCAGATACCCTTCCGAATCCCACGATGCCGCTCCCACCAAACATTTTGCATATTTCAGAGATCATTCTGAAAAATTTTAAAGAAAATCTAAAGTGGCACTCACCTTTCAATTTTAATTTCAATTTTTTAAATAGAAATACACTCAAGGGTGGACTTAACATGTTCTACTATTTTTTTCCGAAAAGTTCAATTCATTGTCATTAGGTTTTGTCCACAAATTTTTATCGTAGCATGAGCTTATGCAGAGATATATTTTGGTGAAAACTTTTCTGAAAGTAAAATCCTCTATAACTCGGAAACAAGCGAATCAAATGTGTAACTAATATGGCCTTAAATAAGCTTATTAAAAATACCATCAAAAATACCACAGTACGGACCGATTCCGAGAACATGCCATTTTTTTTGGGTCGTTATTTTGTGGAATGCCCCATATATTTTAGTATATACATAATATGTTAAATTGTATCATATGCGCCTCTTACATTTATTTAATTATACTTTAAGTAAAGTTATAAATGGATTTTTTGTCAATATAGTTATTACTATTATCATCGCGACATCTATTGTCTTAAATGTTACACAATCTTCCCCCATTAAGTCTTGTTATTCACTGCAAAAGTTAAGGATCGGCATGATATTGCTTGGAGCTAAATCCAGATGATGCTAGTAGGAATCCAACCGTATGGCACAATTTTTGATATTAAATTATATTAACATTACATTTCGTGAGCAACACGCCGTGCGCCGTAGAGAACATCGTGACAAGTGCAAGGGAATTAAAACAAGATATCTTTCGAGTTAGCGAGAAAATATACACAGTGCAAAATACCGGAGGGAACGCTCGTGATATATCTGTTTTACAAACCACATCCGGAGGTCGGATTCAGAGAAACGCACCACTGTTGGAGGGTGAAAAGTAAAATGCAAAATTTATCAAAAAAAAAATACTCCTCTATATTGTAGATACTTCAAACTCCACTGCATAGAGTTTTTCATATTTTTTACAGTTCCCTTCTTTGCAATTAATATTTGAAATTGAATAATTTCAGAAATCGAAATGTACGCGAAAATGCACTAGGTGCACTATCAATGCAATGTTTTCATCGATTATTAAAAATAATTCTCTATAATATAGAGCTTAATTTAAACTAATAGGCGATGGTTATAATTATTCAAAAAATAAGATTGAATTATTATAAATTTCATCTTTAGTAAGGGTAATATAAAAAATAACAAACCGCAGAGAATGGCAAAAAATAGCTCAATGTATCCTCTAGCTTCCCTGAAAAATCTTATCTCCATCGGTCACGCCACTACTCTACTTCAGAACGCGGCTGGATACGTGGATGATGTACAGTTATAACAATGTACTAACTTAAATAATGAAATTTTTATTTGTAAAAATGACATGCCAATATAATATAATAACATTTACAAAAGCCTCCCTCCGGATTCATAATTATAATTATTCCAAAGTAAGATTTTCATTTTGATAAAAGTACACTTTAGTCAGGCTAATATTAAAAATATCAAATATATTATTTTTCAAACATTGATTACATTTTTTCAGTTGCATCTTAGTTGGCTTGTGCTCTACACAATTTGATAAGGTTTTAAAATTCGCTTGCTTTGGTTTGACCACCCTGTATAAGCCACACTTCGTAATCTTCAAGTGGCTGAACGATCCTCCCTCCGTATACTTACCTAACCCCGATTTAAGAAAAAAAATAATTTTACTTACCAACATGTCTGTAACGAAATCAATTTCGAAATTTTGAACAAAATGTGCTTCACTTGAAGTCCAAATGATGTCCCAAAATTTACATTGCAATTGGGTTTGCAACCCCATTCGAATTCATTTCCTCATTTAATCCTCGTTATAGTGTATTCATCGCTCTTTTGCTGAGCAATAAAAATCGAACTTGAATACCCTCAATAAAATTATAATCATTATATGTATAACCTTGCGGCTACCGGCACTACGGGTGACCAGCGCGGGGGGGTAGTTGGACCGGGACGACAATGGAAAAACCCTGTATGCATTTCCAATCATTTTTGGGAATGTATTTCTGTGAATTGGTAATTAGCTTTTAATGTTCCTTTTATAAATGAAGAACAGGTCGTTTTGCTTGGTTTAAGATTCATCATTTTATCAACAATTGTGTTAGTGCATATTTCGTCCTTAGTTTTCTCATTGTTTCTTACTGTGCCTACTTTACTTACGAGTTTATATTCTCACGGATTTTGTTTATTTTTTGTTTGTGACAACTATCTATTTTTTGATCAAATATGTGGCGACCCTGGGATAATTGTTTCATCATGAACCAAAATCAATTTATTGAAGGCGCCATTGAAGCAGATAATAGCAATACTAGAATTTCAGTAAAGAGCCAAGGTATGTATTTAAAAATATCATATACCGGGTGATTCCCCTTCTAACTTTTTTATTTTAAGAGTAAAGTATAACAAAATATATATGTTTTTAAACGGCAGGAAATTCTCTATTTAATGGTGTTATCGTTTTGAAAATACGAAGTAGCGAGCACTTTTATACATCCGAATTTCTATCACTACTATACTCTTTGAAAACAAAAAAATTCAATAAAATCGGAAAATTTAAATACCGATTTATTTAGATGAAATCATATGTAGCCATGGAATTTTAAAACAAAAGCTTAACCACATTTCATATAGCTACAGGTTCATTCTTTCTGTTAACCGTTTATTGATTTCATTAAATAACATATTAACAAATAAGAATTAAAAAATAAAAATTGACATAATTTTAACTTAAGGATAGTGTAGTAAAAACAGTATAGCATCAAGCCGTTAGTGTGGTGAGCATTGTTCAGACACACGTATTCCTTCGATAAAAATGTTCCCCAAATTAATCCAAAATCTTTTTAAAGGTAGGTCATTTAAGAATAACTATTTTTATTACACTCTCTTTAAGTTACAATTATGTCTACTTTTTCTAAATTCTAATATGAGATGTATGTTAATACGTTAATTAATGAAAACTATAAACGGTTGATAGACAGAATGAACCTGTAGCAGTGATATGAAATGTGATACATATGATTTTATTTAAATAAACCGGTATTAAAATCTTCCGATTTATTCAATTTTTTTGTTATCAAAGAGTATAGTTGTGATGGATATTTGGATGTAGGAAATTGCCCTCTATAGGAATTTAACAAAAAAATTGGTAAGGTGTCATTTGAGAAAAAAAGTAGACAATCGCCTCTTTGACAGTAGTCATCGTATTGTCAATATGATGACACCATTGAAAAGAAAATTTCCTACCGTTTAAAAACATATATGGTTTATTATACTTTACTCTTAAAATACAAAAGTTATAAGGGGGTGGAACACCAAACTGAATCACCCGGTATATACTAATATTTTTGAACATATTTAACAGTATATTGTACAACGAGCATATAATGATGGCTATTAACATCCGAACAAGGCTTTAGATTTAAAATTATGGAATCTTTATCTCATAATGTTTTTTTTTTCTGTTATAGAAATCCCAAGTTCCCGCCAACGAAATAAACAGGCGAAACAATCATTTTTCACCCGACGCGAAACGATTTATAAAGGACGTATATCGAGGTCTCAAAGTTGTTCTTGGAGTAAAGAATTTTTTGGAAATAGCAGAACTTTTAACCAATGTTTCTGCAAGATCAGTTAGCCACATAATAAAAAATCCTAAAATAACAAATCGATGCGTTAAAGGAGTTGTGAAAAAAAATACGCCTACAGTATTCAATAAAATTAGAAAAATTACTTATGAAGTAATAAAAGCTAAAAAGACACCTACACTAAAAATCATTAATAATATTTTTTATTTCATACTGTCCGGTAGATGTTCGTTTACAATGTCAATTTAAGTCCGGTAGGTGAGTTATAACAGCATCAGAGCCGGTAAGTGTTGCATAGCAACGGAACATGACATTTTCCTCTATTTGTGTCACTCCTTGTTCTTTCTTCCACTGGCAAAACAGTTTGTATTCTTTTTCATACCTTGCCGCAGACTTCGAAGGAATTAATTTTTCATTTGCTTCATGCGATTTCGCCATTATTGTGTCGGGAAGAGTCGAGGAAAGAGAAGAAGAACAACCAGCAAAGTTCATGGCGTCCATTTTAAAGTGACAATGATTGAATGTAATACAATAACAACAACCGTTTCCACGGGAAAAAAGGTAATGAGATTTTTAAAATCTCTCATATTTTAATTTTTGAAATAAAATAATAAAACAGAACAAACTTACAGTATGAAATAAAATCTATTACGACACACATCCGGTAGAACTTGTTACAGTACTCGTCTAGACATTCTGTCTGTCATAATGTCTGACTCGTCCTGTTACAAGTAACCTACCGGACTTATGACGTTAATTACTAGAAAGAAAGGGAAATTATATCGTGTAGTTCAACAACATTATGGAAATCCTTAAAGGACAAAGGATTTAAATTCGCCGCTATAGATAAAAGGAAGCATATAATGGAAAGGGAAAATATTAGAAAATGGCGATACGAATATTTACAGAAAATTATAAAAATATAGAGACGCTGGAAGAAATATTTGTTATTTGGATGAAACTTGGTTTGATACACATGATACTTGACGTTAACGAATAACAATTTTACATTGCGGCAACGGAAATGGATGGATAAACGATTGTTTACTTCTATCGGGAAAGCAGATCTCTAAATGCCACCCCGATTATCATGACGACATGACTGCCGTTTTATTTGAAAACTGGTTCGAAAATAACTTGATACCGAATTTGGCCAAAAACTTCGTAATAGTTATGGATAATGCATCATACCATAGTCGACAAATTGATAAGGCACCGACTACGTCCAGTAACAAGTCAGAAATATCTGATTATTTATATAAAAATGATTTATTTTACGAGGACAACTATACAAAAGCGCAGCTTCTGGAAGTGTTGAAAACACAAACAAACAAAAAACAATTTTATATTGACACATTGGCGAAAAAACATGGGCATACGGTGGTATGGTTACCACGTATCACTGTATTTTTAATCCAATTGTATTAATCTGGGCCCAATTGAAGCGAACAGTAAGAAACAATAACACTTCACCGAATTTAAACAAAACAGTCATAGATGGTATCAATATGGAAATTAAAAAAATAACCTCGCTACACTGGTCCAGATGTGTGAAAATACCATTAGAAAAGCAATATAATACATATGACTCAAATTTTAAATTTATTATTAATATGGAAGATACCGACGACGAAATCGAAGTCTCCTCAGATTCAGAAATTTAACTTTAACTAATAGTTATGAATGTATATAAGAATTTTAGTAAAATGTTTAGTAAACAGTATTTTGTTTAAAATTTTACATTTATATATATATAAATATTGTTTTATTAAATGACAATGTAATTCAATAAATTAAAATTTATTTCTAACCTTACACTTTATCCTAAGTGTTAAATAAATAAGTTATTACAATTTTCAATAATACAAATATACGTATGATGAGGGCATGCTTTGCATCCGAAGACCTATGTTTATGCCAAAAGTGTGAGGTTTCGCTGAAAAAGATAACAAATATTGAAAGCGTGACCAGACATATCCGCACAAGAAGAATGCTCACGAGAAATGCGCACAGAAAAGTGCACACAGCGAAAACTTAGCACACGAAAACTCCTCACACGGAATAATGCTCACACAAAAAACTCCGCACACAGAAAATAACGCACAGTGATAATTGCGCACACGAAAATTGCTCACACGGAAAAATACTCACTTTTATCAATCCTCACAGGGTGTGCACAACAAATATTTTTGCTATAATTATTAGATTTCACATTAATTTAAAAGAAATGTACTGTGTTTTTACTGTAATTTTTGAAAATGTGTATATTTTTTGATGTAATAAATTTTTGAAAATTATTGTTTAAAAAAATTCTGATATGATGCAAAATATCTACCTTTAAAATTAAACTACGATTTTTAAAAATGTATAAATTTTTGCGTGAGTTATGAATTTTTAATATTTTTTTAAGTTGTCGAATAATTGAACAAAGAACAATAGAAAAAAAATATTGACATTATTGAATTCCTTAAAAAATACCTCGATTGTAATAATAATACATTTAACTTTAAAATTAAATTTGATTTTTGAAAACGAGTCAGTTCTTAAACACTTAAACAAAACAAAAATCGTAAACAAAATTGAGTTCCTTAAATATTTTGATACATACATCCACAGAACGACTGCCTTTAAAACTATAATTTTTGTAAATGTGTTAATTTTTGGATGTAATAAATTTTTGGAAAAATATACTGATCTGCTTTTAGAATTAACTACGAATATTTTTTTTGCGCCTGTTGTGAATTTTTGATATATTATTTTTAAGAAAAATAGAAAAATAGAAAAATACTAATATGATTGAATTCCTTAAAATACTCTAATGCAATTATAATACATTTAACTTTAAAATTAACATTGATTTTTAATAATAATAATATACAGGGTGAGTTTTCTTCGATGTTCTCTATGGGGATCTCGGAAACAATAAGAGATAGAGAAACGCTTAAATGGGCAAAAAAGTATAGTTTTACTAGTCCAATAAAATAACATTTTCAAAGTTTTCAAAAAAGTGAAGTGTGACTAGATATTTTGAAAAATGTAAAAAGTGTCAATTTAACTTTACGCAGCTTGATAAAAAAAAAATCAGAAAAATTTGAACGGCATTATTTTCCGAGATATGACGCAAACTTACATTTTTTTATTGGAAACCATAATTGGCTAAGACCTCATTCGAAAGACTTATTTCTCTTTAATCCGGTATCACGAATGGCACAGTTATTTCTAAAAATATGTGAGTTAGTCATTTTTAACTTTTATTATTGCACCGCGTGCCATGTGGGTTCGAATTCCAGCCCGGGCGAAAGATTTTTCGGGGATCGAGAAGTATTCGCTCGGGTCCAAGGTTGTTGTATACATCTGACATTATTCATTTGTTCATTTATTCATCCAAAAATTGTACATAAATAGTAGCCCCCTTGAGCTTTCCATATGGGCTGTGATCCCAAAAAGTTTTATTATAAATGAAAAAATAGTTAGCTATGAAAAATATGAAAGTAAACCAATTGTAGTTGTTTATAACCACAATAAAATATTGTAGTTATTATTTTTATAGAGATAAACAAAGTTGACAAAAAAACACCGTATAATAATTCTTTAATTATAAAAATAATAATAGGATCATTTGATCAAAACTGCAGTCACTAATAAATAAATAGTGTGAAAATAACTAAGTAAAAGTGCATTTTATTTCAATAATAATAGAAGACACATTTTAATATTACAAAAGATGCTCAAAAAGTCCACCATTAATATTATGGCATTAATTACATCTTTTTAAAATTTAATTTGTCTCCTATTATTATTTAAATAAAACGCACTTTTACTTAGTTAATATTACACTGTTTATTTATTAATGACTGCAGTTTCGATCAAACGATCCTAATGTTATTTTGATAATTAAATAATTATAATACTTTATGTTGTTTTTTGTCAACTTTGTTTATCTCTATAAAAATAATAACCATAATATTTTATTGTTGTTATAAATAACTGCAATTGTTTTACTTTCATCTTTTTCATATCTAACTATTTTTTGATTTATAATAGATCTTAAAAATGACTGTAACTCACTTATTTTTAGAAATAACTATGTCATATATGATATCGGATTAAAGAGAAAAAAAATAGTCTTTCGAATGACGTCATAGCCAACTTTGGTTTCTATTTAAAAAAATGTAAGTTTGCGTCATATCTCGAAAAATAATGGCGGTAAAAATTTTCTGAATTTATTTTATTAAGATGCGTAAAATGGTCTACAACTTTATCCTGTACAGTGTTTTCTATCTGTCATAATAACCGAGGTATATTTATTTAAAAAAATTGACACTTTTTACATTTTTCATAATATCTAGTCACTTCTTTGAAAACCCTGTATTTAACGGGATTCACCCCGTACATTTAAGAACTAATTGGAATATAAAATATAAAACAAAATATAAAATAAAATATTAATAAAAAATATAAAAATACAAAAGTTAAAATTATAATTTAAAATTGCGACAACTTTGAGATGACAAACAAAAACAAATAAAAACAATACAATGCAATACGCTAGACATAATTAATTAAAATTATGAAAAACCCCGCAAGAAAGTTGCAATTATCTAAATTTGACCACAAACAAATACCGATAGATCTATTCGTGATAAATTAGATTTAAAGTCCGAAATATTATTTGAAAACAATTTAAAATTGGCGTTACTTATCAGGCCATTCGCTACTCTTAAAGAGTGCATCAAAAACCAATCAGTTTAAGTACAAAGGAGCAATCAATGTAACTATTAATGTGACTATTGAAATTGAGTCATTTTTTTGAGTTTTGAATTTTTGAAAATTAATATTTTAAGTTAAGTAATAAAATTTGTAAAGTGTAACGAATTGTTAATATATTTAAACTTTAAAATTTGTACTAAATATATTTAATTGCAGTGGAATTTGTAAAATTCTACAAGTGTAACAAGTTTTAAATTCCAATCAAAATTAAATTTCTGCATTGGTTTAATCATTGAATGGATGAGCCGAATTTGCTTTAAAAGTTTAAGATCCATGAACAGGACAATACATTTCTGATTTTCGGTTACAACAATTGTCAAATTATAGCTGAAAACAAATGACAACATTCTAAACAATGTCTGGGCAAACGAAATATGCATTCTGCGAATTTAAAAGTTGTAAAAAATTTATTAAAAGTTCAACTTCTATGTAAAAAAATAAACATTTTTGATTTCTCATCTTAGGGTAAAACGAAACAGCAATTTTCAAAACTGAAAATGGGAAAACAAAAATTGCTTAGACGGATAGAAAAAAATAATCAAAGGAGAAATTCGTTTCAAGAGTTTAAAATTAATTGAAAAAATTATAGATTTCGGATTTCGAATAAAAATGAGCGCCAAATCCGAGATTGAAAAGAAACAGAAACACACCAAAATCGAAAATTGTACGATTTAAAAAATTAATCATTGAATGAATTTTTTTTAAATTGGTTATTTAAGCTTCTGAAAATAAACCCTTCGATGGTGAACAAGCTAACTAGTATTTGGTAAGAAGGTAAATGTAATTATAAGATTCTGTACGATCTGCCAATAAGCTACTAATGCCGTATTTTTTTTGTATACATTATTGTAGCATAACATAAATGAACTATTGACCTGATGGTCTCTACTACACCGTTATTTTTGTATTCAGATATTATTAAATCGCATTGAAAAAATCATTATTGTGAATAATTCATTCTATAAATTTTACATAAATGAGCTATTCACTTGATGGTATCTCTACTCCTATAGTTATTTGTGTTAAGAGATATTATTAAATCGCATTGAAAAATTCACAATAAATTATTCATTCAATAAAGTTTAATTCATTTCATTTAATCGCTTACCAACAGTAGGAACTATCTTCATAACTGATAATCCATTTCCATTAATGTAATTTCCAATATTCTACACACAATAAAACACGCGAACACACACTCACTAGGTGGAAGGTAAACTGCCGAATCGAACGGTTTTCAATGACTAAAAAGAGATTTAATCTGAAATGCGTTCATGCATCGTGGATAAGGATTGATAACAGACTACGAAAGAATGTGTTTTTTGCAAACATCTACGCCGGATACTAATTGCCTCCGGGGCAAAGGTCAAATGATTCGGCGGTTCGCTCCTGACAAAATTTTCCAGTTCCACCGGTGAGTTTGTTTGGTGTTTTAGACCGTTTTAGTTTTGTTTAGTTTTCGTGTGCGGAGTTTTCGCTGTGCGCAGTTTTCTGTGCGCAGTATTCGCGTGAGCAGTCTTCCTGTGCGGATATATCACCGAACCATCCGTAATATAGGACATAGGATTTAGGATTTAAATCAATATAAAACATATCTGATATATAGAATTTATTTAAAAAATGCACGCTTTAGGCGCATTGTACTTACATATACTATGGACAAAAGGAAAAAATTATGTAATGAACTTACAGTAGCAAGGCATTCATTTGACTTAACGAAACGCACCGGCGCTCATAATCCGGTCAAAAATACAATAAATGTAGTTACTCATAGAATTTTTTTAATATTTAATAGCTATTTACAATGTATCAAATTTTTATTCATTTCTTTTTATATTCGCTATATATTTCATTTAATATTATTAATAATGTACTTTGAAAGTTCAATAGACTCATTCAGTTTTAACAGCATATGAAATTGTTTTACAATCACTTCAATAACGTTGCAGTAATGCCAAATTAACAACGGAGCGTGGCAACCGAGCGGGGACGGGCAATTTGTTAAATAAATGATATTTTTTTAGTGACTTGCAAATATTGCATTACTCGTGTAAACCTCGCCGGTTTTTGAGTTGCGCGTCCCCTCCATCAGCGCCACTTTTTTCTTTAATTTTCAATAAATTAATTCGCAATTTTTACAAGTTTCTGACTATTTATACATAATCTAACTAACAAGTCCTCTGTCTTGTGTACGCGAAATTGGTCAGTGAAAATGCCATCTGAAAATGGCACATGCAATTAGAAATTTACAATATGTTTATATATAAAAGCTCTTCAACATCAGCACCACCTACAAAGGAAACCTGTTAAAGTTTTGTACATCATTCTTTTCGGAAATTACCATAAAGGAAACAAATGATTGTCGACTTTTGAAATGAATTGTAAGTGGTGCGGACGTAATTTAAATTTGAAAAAATAATTCTGTTTGAATGAACTATCCTTTATAAGCATCGACTTACTTTCTCATGCACTTTGATTACATCTACTTATCGTAAAACGTTTTTTTTTTTTTGCTAGCAGCAGTGCAAACTTGAACTTACTATCATTGTTTTTCTTCTAAATTTCAGTCATTGCATAACATTAAACTTTATAATTTACATTAATATCACGTAGTAGTTCGAAAGAAAAAATATCGAAAAGAAAATTAAGCAACTAACGGAATGGTCGCGCGCTTTTTTAGACATTTTTTTAAGATATGTGATGAATTTACTATTTTGCGTCGCG
Source organism: Ocypus olens (assembly GCA_910593695.2). NCBI lineage: Eukaryota > Metazoa > Arthropoda > Insecta > Coleoptera > Staphylinidae > Ocypus > Ocypus olens. Next base: position 19,175,521 of record OU343056.1, read on the forward strand.
CGATCATTCCTAGAGCGCGTTTGTTTAAGGTTTACTATTTAAAAATTAATGTTAGTATAGAAAAATCTGTTAAAAATGAGGAAATTCGTGTTACTGCAAAGAATATAATTGCAATTTGATGCTTCAATATTTTTAAGCAAACTAAGTAAATATTTTAAGACTAAGAACACGTTTTTATTGTTAATACGGTGGTGATACTTATATTGTACTTAAATATTATACGGGATTAATTATCAACATTTGCAAAAAGAAAGTTTTAGATTCAACAAATCAGGAGTTAATGGTTTGGAAAGGAACAATCTAATTTATACTAACCAATATATTAGGATAAAAATATGCAATAAGGAGGACGTTTCCTCTTATGCTAGCCTAAGTCCTTTTTTAAATACATTTATCTATAAAAGGTGGCCCAAAAGTATAAAAATAACAATTGCAGTTGTTCTATCCCTTACCAACTATAGTTAGTTTCACTTTTATCATTATCATAATCAAACAAATATGATTTTATAAATTAAACCATATTAACCAATTTGTTTTCACGAAATTAAAAACGAAATACATTTTATTATCAAAAACATCTTTGAGTAAAAAATATTGGAACTTTTTATAATTAAATTATTCATATTGTTTTATCAAAATATCCAAAATCAACGAGTATAAATCCAGGTTCCGGCATGGATGCTGTGTTTGTCTATCATAAAATACAAAATACAAAATTTCGTAAATGGCTGAACCATGAAATATCTACACCAAGAAACCAATACAAACAAAAATGTATGTAAAGAAAATTCTGATAAATTTATCAAACAAAGACAGAATATAGTGTGTCATATTTTGAAATTAAAACACTGGGACAACATGGGTTAATGAAAAGCTTGTAATTTTTGACCATCAAAACATTCACCACCCGCAATAAGTACCATCAGATGCCCAAGTAATGAATGCAAAATTTTATATCAATCAAACAATAATTGTCACAGTTGTCGCACAAATATTTTAACAAGTAAATTTTAAAATTCTAACGACAACCCAATATTGGCGTTAGGTTATCGTTAGAATTTACCCTACCACTTTCAGTAAATTTAGTTAATTGATCGATGAAGCACGCATCCACCGAAATTGTAATGCAGTTCTAACTATTTTTTTTATTCTGGCATACGCGGCAATAAACTATTATAATCATCACTGAATTAAACATTTCATAAAAAAAGAATTTATTTGTGTATCTCGAAACAACTGTGGTGATAATTATATTTCGATACAAAGAAAAGGCTTAAATTTTTTCTACCACTTTCATTCAACTTTCGTGCTATAAAAAAAGTTAAGTGTTTTCTTTATATCGAAATTGAAAATGTACCACGAAGTGAACGCCACCAAGATTCAAGAATTGATAATTATATTTAAAAGTTCACCTCACACCACCTCAAAAACAAAACAAAAAACTCACTTATGTTACGCCAATAGTTGCAATAAATGTATGTTTTATCAATCCACAAATTCCTTGTAAGATTATTTCTTACAATTTTTTGAATCGCTGTGGGACATTTTGCTTTTCTTTTCACACTTGGTTTCTTGCCGTTTTATTTCCATCTAGGATTTGTTTTTATCGAAAATTGTAAATAAAATCTTTGTTTATGGATCTAAAGCTATTGAAACAAATTTCTCTACAGATCTACTGACACTTTTTCAAATCTTGAATACAATTTTCGTTTTCTCAGTTTAAGTGTGATGGAATTTTGTTTGTATCTAGGATGTGGCAATCGTTTTTATATGAAATTAAAAATGCATTACTTAAGTAAATTCCTAGATAGATATTTTTCTCTCAAATCGTTGGATGCATTTTTCGATTTCCCAAGTTTTAATTATTGTCCATGTCTTTCCACCTAGGTCTTGTTTGTATCAAAAATAAAATCGTAACGGTCATTTATTTATGGATGACAAGCTTTTGAATAGATAATTTTTTAGGGGCCCCGCACACGGACAATTGTTCAACGACTAAACTATTTAGTTGAGTTTGATACATGTTACGATTCTCTACCAACTAAACTATTTAGTCGAGGAGAAATCGTGTGGCGTGCGCACACAGTACGACGCCGACACTCAACTCAATTTATGCGGAGCGTTTAGACAGTTTAGTAGAGTATTAATTATTATTATTAATTTATGTAATGAAAATGTTGCTTAAATATTATCAAACATGCTCAAATAAGCTAAAATATGATTACATATGCTCGATGTAACTAAAATATGCACGAGAAGACTAGGAAATGCAAAATATGAAAAATGTAATTATCACCATTTAATTGCATTTTACTAGATGCGGATAGATCTAAAAGGATATTGTCAGCATATCAATATTTAAGAATATGCATCTATATATCTTATCGCAGGCTTTTTACGATCGATGACCAACTAAACTATCGATCGTGTGCGCACTCCCATTGGAACTGTGGAACTATGCCAGTTGTACGATAGTAGAACGATTATTTAATCATAAGGGCTCACCAACTGCTTTTGACTAAGAAGTCGGGCTGGACGAGAGTTGGTGTGTGTGCGCAGTTGCATTTACGGTAATTCCATTATAGACCTCGACTAAACTATCGCTCAACTAATAATTGGCCGTGTGCGGGCACGCTTACTCTTTTCAAAATCGTTGAATGTATTCAGCGCTTTCCCAGTTCAACTTTGGTTTGTTATCGTTTAGATGTTTCGAGGACATATTTCGGTAATTTATTTTGTTGTATTAAAGTATTTATTGGTGTTTCTATTTTTCTGTTTTCTTTTATGTCATTTTTTTATTATCTTGTTTCCACAATTATTTTAATGAAAAATCATAAAGGTGAAATTGAGTTTCCGATGAAAATTTATCAACATTTTTATTTTCATTTCTTTCATTTCTCAAATATTCCTGAACTCCTCTTTCACATCGTTAACTCCAATTTTCATTTTCCCAGTTCAAATTTCGGCTAGCTTTTCTCTGTTTTTACCTAGATTATTACATTTTTTTAATTTGATATTGTAAATTAGTATTATCACAAATAAACAGTTGATTTTTTTACATTTTTCAAATATCTGATGGTATTTTTAATTTTTCTAGTTCAGGCGTAGTAGGCAATTGTTTTTATGGGAAAGAAATCATAAACGCATGTTTCTTCTTGGATCTGTAGCTTTTGAAGAAAGAAATTTCTAAATAAATTATTTCACATAAATTCACAAATCGCTAAATGCATTTATCGCTTACTGTAATTGTTTTAAATGTCGAAATCTATTAAAAAATAAAGTACTATACAAACAATTGTAATTGATAATTTAGTGATCTCTGGATGACCTTGATAGGTTTGCCGACTGGTGCCGGCTTAACAGGATGCGGCTAAATCTGGATAAGTGGCATGCGATCAAGTTATCAAAAAGGATATCTACCCCTTTTTGCAAATACCATCTGGCGGCTGAGCAGTTGGAACGGGTTGATCAAGTCAAAGACCTGGGTGTTATTCTGGGTTGCGACTGGAGTTCCTCAACTCATCTTGCTAAGATCACATCTAAAGTCAACGAAATGGCGGGTTTCATCAGATCGCCGTTTTAAAGAAATTGATCCGCTTATATGCCTTTAAAAATCTATTGTTCATCCTCACTTCAAATACAGTGCCCTTATACAGCCAAGAATCTGCTCGAGCGTGCACAGAAACGTTTTATTACACAATTGAGTTATAGATTTAATTTGACGAAGATATCTTTGTCCAGAGGCAATCATAGATTTTGTAGCTCTTGAAGGAAATTACTCATTAGAATACTTATTGACAAATTTTCAAAACGTTGAAAGCTTTTTGCGTTCCAATATCACGTTTGGTTTGTTGTTGTTTTATTTTCACCAACTTCCAAGTTTAAATTTGGTTTGTTCTGTTTTTTTTTTACCTAGGATATGGTAATTGTTTTCTCGAGCAATTAATTTTCATAGATTTTGTGGCTTTAGAAGGAAATTATTTATTAGAATAGTTATTGAGAAATTTTGAAACCGTTGAAATTTTTTCGCTTTCCAATGTCAAGTTTGGTTTATTGTTATTTTATTTCCTCCAACAGTTTAAATTTGGTTTGTTCTTGTTTTTTTTTTACCTAGGATATGGTAATTGTTTCCTCGAGAAATTATTTTTCATAGATTTTGTAGCTTTTGAAGGAAATTCATCGTTAGAATAGTTATTCACATATTTTCAAAACGTTGAAAGCTTTTCGCTTTCCAATGCCAAGTTTGGTTTGTTGTTGTTTTATTTCCACCAACGATATGATAATTGTTTCCATGAGAAATTGTTTTTCGTGGATTTAGCTTTTGAAGGAAATTACTTGCCAGCTAATTATTCCCAAATCTTTAAATCGTCAATCTATTGTTGTTGATTTGTTTCCACCTAAGGCATGACAATAGTTTTCACTTATAATTTCACAAGAGCATCAATTATTTCCGGACATTTTTTAAGTGGATTTCAAGAACGTATTAATCCAGACCGAGCGGCATTCAAAATTAATAACCCGGTTATAAGTGTGACGTCGTATGTCTCTTTATGTGCTTTGTCAAACTTTACACTTGCCAGATAACTGCCATTTTCGGCTCTTGTTATAAAATATACAGTATTCAAAAGGCTTTCAATTACTTTATACTGCGAAAAAACGCTAGCTAAATACGTGCTTTCTTTGCCAGAGCATCCCGAGCGGTTGTTATGGAGACGTGTTAACATCTTTCTCTTAGCATCCTCCACCAAAGTTCACGAACCGCCACTGACTCCCATAGAGAGCTTTATTCTGATATAGATAACAGATAATACTAGACTTGCCATGAAAACGCTCCTAGCCATTACGAAAGTTCACACACCTCCACTGCTTTACACAACATTTTTTTCATTACAGAGGATCCTGGTTTGTGAAAATATATTTTTCGTCCGATAATAAATCAGTGAGACAATCTTAAATACATTTTACATTTTAGTTTAAGAGCATCAGCGCTACCGTTCGAGCAACAATTTTTAAGTTTTTAGAAGTTCAAATTAGTATTATTCAAATGATTTTAAGATGGTACCAACTATTATTCCATCACTGGCTAGTGTTTTTAAATGTCCAGCAATTGTTTTATTATAAAATTTAGAATATTTTTGAAATTAAATTAAATTTTTATTCATGCATATTACATTAGATTTGTATTTTGTTATAAGACTTTAAAAAATAATAAATAAGAAGCTAGTTGTTAATATACAATTTTGAAAAACGTATATAATTCTAATTTCTTGATATTTATTTTGGAGGGTTTCTTTACAATATTAAAGCATCAAGTTCGCTCGAACCGTTTCGTAGGTAATTTTATCTATACTAGGATCAGTTGAAACGCGCGTATTTAAACCTCTCAGTTCCTTTGGATAATACAAAGCTATGATACAATATATAAAATACATGAATTTATACAGCATCAACAGCATTCACCATCATTCCCTTAGAAATAACTTAAAAAAATCCTACTATTAAAGCTTTAATATCCCTACGAATAATCTCAATAATGGATTGATTAAAAATTGAGCTATTACTCAAATATGGCACCAAACTGGTCGAAAAATTGTTAATATAGTCAAATCACAAAAAAAATAATGAAATAGTTGAATACGAAACATCCCATTGAGGATTGGCGGTCACTCGTAATCCCTGTGGTGCGCGCGCAGTTCATGCTGATCGTCAAAGTCCATATCCGCGAACCTCTCCATCAACTCCGTCCTGTAGTTCCTCCCCTCGTGCCTGTACCTCTCGTACCTCCTCTCCTCGCTCCTCGTCCTCTCGTACCTGTCCCTGTGCTCCTCGTACCTCCTCTCATCCCTGAACTCCTTCGGGAACTGCGGCTTGTAGTAAACGTCCTCCCTAAGATCGTCGTGTACCTCCTCTTCAATGGGTTGCTCCGTAGAAAGCCTCCACTAGATGGGATTGAGGCATCGCCTCGAGGAACCTCTGTGTGTGGGGTACTCCTCCTCCCTGGTTGCCCGGTGGTCCCTGGGCGGTCGCTCCAGGGTCCTGTCCATGCCTCGATCTCTGTCCCTATAATCCTCACCCTGCAGGTGCGGAGGTATGCTGTGGCCCTCCCTCAACCCGTACTCCCTGTCGGCGTAATCGTCATACTCGCGGTCTCTCTCTAATCTCGGCCGAGTGCGATTGTGTCCCGTATGGAATGTGGGAACTGTTAAAAAAATTTAAGATTAATAAAGTTGCTTTTGATTTACACACCCAATCTACACATTTACAATCTCATCTACTCCTTGATATACAAAACATAAATGGATTTCTTGCGTACTCTGAATAAACAAAAGTAATTTTGTTTTTGTTTTTTATGATGAATCACAGTTGTTAATGAATTTTATAGGTTCATCGTGAATGAAATAATGTTAATGAACGTACGCACTTAAGTGTTACTTTCTAAAATCTAATAGCTACACACGTTTTATGCAGTGTATGTAATGTATGATGAAAATAAAAATATGTCTGCAGAAAGAAATTAAACCCTTGAACCTCCGCTTGACGGGCGGATGATCAGACCACTAAGCTACAACAGATCTATATACTCTTTAATTCATTCCATCATTATTTATCTCGGCCGAATTCACTATCGACAGTCCCGAGTAGAATCAACAAAACGACGTCTCCAGACTTTTTTATCGTGCGCCTATTATCGCGATTATTCGCGATTAAATTTAGATTTACTTACTAAGCTGTAAGTATGTATGCCTATAGGGTGTCTACACTAAACCGTTCGTTAAAAGTTTACGGGGTTGCCGTTGTATTAAATATTTGAAAACGATCCTCGTCACACGATTGAATCAGTTCTCACATGAAATATTTTCAACTTTCTATCACCTCTGATTCCACCGGAATCAAAAACTAATAGAGCAATTGATATGAAATTTTGAACATCCGTCTTATTTGATAATCTGAAGAGCTGAAAAGCTTTTGGTAAAATTTCGTACACCGGAAGTGGGTCTTAAATATAAAAAATATCACAAAAACATCTAAGCAAACATTGAAGACAACAACTAAATGAACATCTTTTGCTTAAAAATATTTTTCATAAAATCATTTTTATTCGAAAAAAAAATGTATTTTTATGTTTTTAATTATTGGTTTATAATTATAAAACGATAATAGTTACAGCAAATTTATGTTAGTAATAATTGTATATAATGCTAAAATGAACAACTTATAAATAATAAGTTTTTTTTCGAAATCCCTTTAGTTTTTGAGTAAACTGAGTTTTTTAATTTAGAGTATAAATTTTCCAACTTTCATAATTTTGTCGTTTTAAACGTCAGTTTCATCCGAGTTTACATAACGCTCGATGTGCATTTAAAATATAATTTCAATTGAAAATAAACCATGAACACGTAAATATAAATGGCTATGATACCATCAAGTCGGAGAAAGTAACATGATGGCCACATCACCATTTTTTCGATGTCTTTTTGCATTCACTTGTCCAAATTTATCAAAATTTTATTCCAATCTTCTAAATATTGTTTTATTCATCGGCGGCAAATGTGGCTAAATTTTATTGAATATTCTACATGTTCAAGCAACAATTCTATCGCAGTTACCATATATAAAGATAATTTGTTGATTTGTGTAATGATTCATTTTGATGATTTCTGTAATACTTTATTCTAAATGTTTTTATTATTTGCATAACAACAGTGACAAAACAAAAGCATACTGCTTGCCTACTAAAATGCACTTGTGACTTCTGTGCAATTATAACCTGCAGAAATGCGACGAAGAAAGAATTTTCGAATATGATTGTATAAAACTTTTAGTAGTAAATTTTCCTCCCAATCGTTTTATGTTATAAAAAATGGGTCATTAGATTAAAAAAAATGAATTACGAGATATTTAAAAGGGCACTTGGATATTGACATTTTAAGAACACTTATTGTCAAAATTGACAATTTCCAATTATTTTACTCATGGAGGCATCCTCTGGGTAAAATAAGGAATATAAATAATATTTTTATCTTATGCTTTAAGCATAAGTTACCGACAGACTTCAAGCTGCCTTTTTGAGGAATTTTAGAAATATTCTCCTTTTCTTGAAAAATGAAAAAGATAAGTGTACATACGTTCCTACAAAATATGTTGCAATTTAATCGAGGAATCCTAAAATATAATAATATGTAGGGTGTTCCATGGTGTTCCGGTGGAACCGGAAGTGTTAGAAATATTTCACATGAGCAAAACTGATTCAACCGTGTGACCAGTTTTGTTTTCAAATGTTTAGTACAACGGAAACCTTGTAAACTTTTACCGGACAATTTAGCGTAGACACCCTTTATATCCTATGTGTCATTCCGATACATTTTTCGTCGGTTACGTACTTTACAAATCTAGTTACCAATGAAGACATTTAAAAATTAACAAATATTTGATTTTAAAATGTTTTATTTTGCTTTTGCTACAACTATCTTCTTCGGGCAAAGAAAACGAAAGCGGAAACAAAAATTTAAAAATCAAATATTCGTCGTTAATTAAATTAATATGGATTTTCATCTCAGTGCACTCACTTTAATTAAGACACATTTACCGTCACGGGCACTAAACCTTTTTAACAGAAAATGAGAATTTTTATCAAAAAAAGTTTATTTTAAAAGATGTTTTGGGATAATTATGAAATATTTAAAGTTGCGATTACTTTATGCTATCTTGATTGTACTTTGGAATAAAACCGTAACTTTCTCATACCACTAGATTTATATTTATATGTATAGCATTATTATTGTATTCGGTCAAAAAAGATTTGTATCTTTAGTTTGGCTATGAGAAAAAAGAAAAAAAACATTAAAGTTTATTTTAGAAATGTAGTGTGATTTAGAAATTCTTTCCATCGAGAATTAATTAATATTTGTATTAATTGGAACTGGTTGTGGGATAGCTTTTTAGACAAGCTAAATAGAGGATTGTGTCAAGTAGTTGATCGTTGGATGCACCTCACATTCAATTTTAAATAAATTTAATCATTATTCATTATGCCACAAATCTCAGAAATTTGCCGGCAATTTTTGCGATTTTCGTAATCTTATTTTCCCACTTATTCTCTTCTACTGGTACGCTATTTTACGAGATTTGTAGGTTATGTTGAGATCTAGGTAAAACACATCTACTTTTTTAATAAGCTTATCTACTAAGAAACAACAGTTTATTTTTGGAAATATTTAAATTCTTCACATTTTGACGTTCGAATTGGTCAACGAGTGCTAGATTAAGGTGAAAATTTAGGTTTGTATTTGGTGCTGTAGCTCATCGTTTTGGCCAAAGTAAAAACGCCTTTGTTGTTAATTATCAGAATTAGTCTACTTATTTTCATATAATTCTATAAATTTTATAAAACACTTTGATACCATCTAAAGTTAGGTACGGCATACTTAAATTATCAAAATCAAACAAAGGGTTGTACCAGAATGTGATTTTATCTCCCTTGAAAAGTAATTTGAATGAACTAAAAATTAAGTCAATGGCTGTTTAAATACTATAAAATGACGGTAGTTATATATTTTTTTCAAAATCAACTTCATTGCCAAATGATAGTCAACGTTTAATTTTTAAATTGCTGCATATACTTCTCTAATTTTATAATATTAGACATTGTTTTTCTGAATCCAATTATGCCCGTTATGTTGGTTTTAAGTTAATATTTATGTCAGAAAAAGATAATAATAAATCTTGTTCACATCATTTTTTTCGTAATAAATGTAGTGTGCCTTAAAAAAAATCGAATCGACAAATGTCATTTACAGTATAAGTAACTCAACCATTTATTATTAGTGTGTGTTTCAGACATAATTAAGAACAATAGCGAATTAACAGACATGTTACTAATTTATTTTCTTTGTAATAGAAATCGAAGAGCTGCGGCACGAATTTATCATTTACGGTTTCCAGAGCGGCGAATACCAGAACCTAAATTTAGAAGATTAGAAGGAAATTTGAGCCTTTAAAAGTCGTAGACAGTGGATCGACAATTTCGTGGACTTGCAGAGTTCGACGTTTTACTTAGCGTTTACAATAATCACAGAACATCTAAATCGCAAGTGAATTAATAATTGCACTACTTACTTATTCTATTCTACATTGAGTTGTAACATAGGTATTATTATTCATGTTTGACATAACCTTACAACAAATGACATTTGTCATTTTTTTCCAAGGCACGCTAATTATAATTTTTGAAAAATGTAATTTTAAATGGAAGATTTATTTTAATTTTTTTGACCAAAATATTGAACTAAAAACAACATATTGGGCATTATTGGATTCAGAAAAATAATGTCGAATGTAAAAAAATTAAAACATTATATGCTGCCATTTAAAAAATTTAAGTTGGCTATCATTTGACAATGAATTATTGAAAAAAAAAATCAATGTTGATGTCATTTATTGGTATTTAAACCACCATTGACTTTGGCTTTTAGTTCATTCATATCGGTCAATAAATAACAGAGTTATGGCGTTGGGCGTTTTTTATCGAACAGGTGCTATAAAATTTTCGGTATCTGAGTGGGTAATATCCCTCATAGTTATTTCCGATTTCCCATCAGCGATTCAACTGCGCTGATGAAGACCATACAAAGCCAGTCTAAAGTTTGTGATGAGAAAATAATAATTATTGCTTGCAATATTATTGTTTTTAAAACAATTGGTGCCTCGCTAGTCAGACCTGATGCATATGCACAGCAGAGATTAGAAACGAGATGGCGGTAAATCGTTTAATCGATTAAAATCAAGTCATTGGTCATCTATAAACGTGATTTGAGAATCATTTCTTGTCAGTATGACGTTACCTTTAGCTATAATACTCTATAATAGTGAGATAGATTTGCTCCAAAAAATGAACATATCTTAAAATGTATGTCAGTACAATTGAATAAAATCAATTAGATATTTTTCGGAGCAGACTTAAGTTCTTTACATATGAGAAAGTATTTGAAAATAAATGTGTACTTTTTACAACTAGATTTACTTTTCAATGCAATAACGCTAATAGTATATTACAGTACAAGTGATGAAAGTACGGATGTCGCTCACGCGTGCACCTGTTTGTACACGAGCCGTAGGCGAGTATGCAATTGGTGCACTAGTGAGCGAAATGTGTTTCATCACAAGTGTTGTATATCGTTTTGTTTAATTCTGCCCATAAAATGTACTACTATAAAATAAAACGTGAAGAATATTTATTATTGAAATTACTCATTATAGCATGCAGGCATGTGGTTGCTATGCCTCAAATAAAAAATATAACTGTCAATGATGTAACAATTTGTTAAATTTTGTCGTTTAATGTGATAGATTTAATTATGTCCATAAAATATTCAAATAACACGATAAGAACACTTTGTAATATTTCCACTGACATTAGAGTCAAAGTGACCTAAGAGTGACTGTAAAGTACTTTCACCCACTCGTTTCCTCAGCAACTGATTAAGTGGATAAAAGTAAAGCTTTCTTTTCGCGTATCTACGTAAGAAAGTTTCAATGGCAGGATTAAACAAAACTATTTTATCATTCATTTTAGACTAAATCATTTTATGTTTTATTGACGTTTACATTCACTTCATTCACTACTCGATTAATTTATCAACAATTTATTTTTGTGGCTTACGTGAAAATAAAGAATTGAATTGATTTTAATTAAGACTTTAGATAACATATACACTTATCCAGCGTGGTTAAAAATGGAGAAATAAAACATATTGAAAGAAAGGCACACTTGATTTCTATTTTAGTATTAATAATGTTGAAGATAACGCAAAACTGATGCGGGTTCAATGGTTTTTAAATATTAAGGTTGTCAAATTTTTGAAAACTACAATTTTACGAAAAGTCGTTTTTGAAAATTCATCATTCTTCAATTTCTAACTGAAAATATAGCAAAACTGAAGCGAGCTGAGATTTGGTTTTCAGGTTTTTGAAAATTAAAAAAGCAACCTTTATTGGCATACAATCTCCCAGTTACATCTGTTTATAATACACTACTACTATCCCCTCCCTTCTGCGCTCCTTCTCCGACCCCCGACTCTCCAGTATCCTTATCCCGGCCCCATCCTCTCTCATCCATTCCATCACAATTTTATACTTCTTTTCTCCAATCCATTCTTCTTTCATCCCCTCGCATTCCGCTGCCAAGTGGCTTCACGTATCTCTTCTCCAAGCACACACCTCACATCTCTTCCCCCACCCATCTCTTTCTTCCCCTCTCTCCTGACCCACACCTAGCCCTTACCAAAGTCAACCTTTCATTCCTACTCCATCCACTCTGACTCAAATAACTTGGCAGCCTTCCAAACACCTGGCACCTCCCATACATGCTATTGTATTCACTCCTCTTAATACCATCTTGTCTTTACTGCGCTTCTACTTCCTTCTCCTTCTCACTTCCACCTTCGACAATCCTATTCTCTCATATACTCATATACTTTCCCTCGTTCCCTTCTCCATTTACTCTCTTCTACACTCGTACATGTCAGCCATACCGCTTTTAACAATCTCTCATCCTCTAGTTCCCATAACTTCATCTTATATCTGCCTTTCTTACCCTTGCCTCACTTCCCTATTTGTTTCCTGACGCACTATGTGTCCGGGTGTTGATTTTTGCACACACAACATACGCTTCAAGAAACAAAGTTGCTCCCTCCACTTACACTCATACGCCCTTGTCACCCATACATTAACACTGGCCTCGCACATGCAGTCTTACACGGCACCCCCCGCCAATTGTTCCCCATCCATTTACCCTACTTTTCCCATGCCATCCCCCATGCTTTTCTGGCCTTTTCCTGCATACATTTAAGTGTTCCTCATATCCCCCGACCCCTTCAACAGAAACCCTAAACTTCTAAAAAAAATTCACCCTCTCTATTTTTCCCCCTTCCATTCCAAATCCTTTACTCTCCCCTCCCTTCCTTTATTCATGAATCTCATCTATTTCCCACATTCACACTCAATGCCCTTATATCCATGCAAAAAAATTAATAAAGTCTTATGAGTATTTTTTACAATATTCTAGTTGTATAATTCGGGTCTGCAACATTTTGAATAAATGATAAAACACCGTAACTTGAAAATAAAACCTTTATTAAAAAGCCTAAACTACGACTAATACTAAAAACCATCTTTTATTTTAGTTATAATTCGAATTTTTGAATTGTTGTCTAAATGACGCGGCATTTTGACATTAAGTCCGCTTTAAACTATAACATATTTTGTGTGCTTAATTTTATTGCACAGAAGTGTACCTCTCAGTCCTCTTCAACATTTCTTTCATCCTTTCCCATTCTCTCGCCATCAATGCCATATCGTCCGCATATGCTTACATCCACACCTTATTTTTCCCAATCACCACCCCTCCTGCCTGTCCTTTCCTCACCACTTCCTCCAATTCACTGGACTCATTGGGCATCCCTGCTTCAGACCCACCCATATTCTAAATTATTCCGACACATCTTTCCCCACTTTGCAATCACCCACGTTTCCTCATATATACCTCTCACCCATTCGACCATCCCCTCACTCACTCTTTTTCTCCTTAGCACTGCAACAGACCATCTTTCGGCACCGAGTCGTACGCCGCCTTCAGGTCTAAAAATACTGCATACATACTTCTCTTTTCTTCTATCACTCTTTCAGCCACTCTTGCCAGGGTAACGATTGAATATTATAATTACACAAAATAAACCTCTTGCAAATTCACTTTATTTTTTGATAATCCTCCAATTTTTAGTTGAGAAAAAAATCGAAACACAATAAGTACTATGTTAAAATTGCGCTCAATTCAGAAAATACTAATACAAAATCGAATTATATTTCTTTACTCAATTTTGAAGAGGTTTGTGAAATGTTGCAATTTCAAAATTTCTCATGGAGATAAAAATAGAGAACACCTGCGAAATGCTGCGATGGAATTCTACAAAAATCGCACAAAGCATCTTAATAAGTGAAACAGAACAAACTGATTCAACAAAAACAAAATGCTTCATCTTCGGCTGTAAAAAAATTACTGCTTTTTGTCACCTCAAAGTTTGATATCAGTAGTTGTGGTCATTTCGATTACAAATTGAGATTAAACTTTCCAAAATTAATTCAAATTAATTCACGGAAAACATAAATTCCATAACTAGATTTTGAGATTTTCCATCTGATTAAGTTGTAAAAAAAATTGTACTTGTTTTGGTGAGTCGAAAAAAATATAAAAACAATTCGATAATAATATAATAATTCTTTAATATTTAATGTAATAAGTAGTTGTTCCAATCAGTTTTTTTGTTTCTTTATGTTTCAATAACTCAGTTTTGTAGATTTACAGGTATTCAGCCTATTTTCTATTTTATTACATTTATTCAATGCATCTGCAACAAGTGAGGTTTCCAATTTGAATTCGACAATTGACTTGAAACATTCTAATTTAATCATAATAAAATACTTTAAATATCTTATAACGGAATGGAATGTTGTGAAAATTATAATCATTGCTATCACCGTTTTTCCAAAATCACTTAAAACTCATTCGAGATTAGTTTCGAGAAAAGTTAGATGCAGTCTATCACTAGATTTTGGGATAATTTCATGTAATAATACCGTAAAGTAGTGAGCAATAATAATACTTTTGGTGACTAGAAAGAATATAAAAAAATGCTTGAAGCTTTCTAAAATTATTCAAAACTCACTTGAGATTGATTAAAGATACATTCAGTGCATCACTAGATTTTAGAACATTGTCTAGTGATAAGAGCGTACAGTTGTAATAATTAGTATTGATTTTGGTGATCAAAAAAATATGTATAAATACAATTGCCGTCAACTTGAAGTTTTCTAAAATTATTGAAAACTCATTTGAGATTGATTATGTAAAAAGTGCATCAATGGATTTTAGTATAATTTCAAGTAAAGAGCGTAAAGTTGTATAAATAATATTACAATCTATTACTAGATTTTAGGATAATTACAAGTAATGAGAGCGTAGAATTGTAAAGAGTTGTTCTAATTTTGGTGTCTTGGAAAAAATATGAAAACAATTGCCATTAACTTGAAACTATAAATATATTCAATTACGATTTTGTGAAAAATTTAAATATCTTTATTCCAGATTTTCTTTCAATTTTATTTGACAAATTACACTGGGCAACAAATTTTTTGTTGCATTGATAAAAGAACTTGTTCTAACATAATTTTGGTGTGTTGAATCCATATATGACGTTATTTTCTCTCCCTAAGCTACCCTTTTTTGCAATTCAACAATGAACATTTTTCGAAATTTGCATATTTATTATACATATTACATGCATAACAAGTCATAAGTCACACATGAGCGTAGAAATATAGTCATATTATGAGCCCAGAATGAAGATTGAAACCTTACAGTTCAGCTATGTTCTATTCCTGCAAAAATTTGCGCTTGTAGCTCTTGCATTTGTGCATTGCGTTTGTGCACACGTTTAATGATTGTTTTCCTTTCAACTCGTTCGAGAAGAAATGTATGTTTTCGGGGCGAAAAAAGGTGACTAATTTCAAGATATTTACGCGGTAACTAATGATGCGCCCGTACAAGCTAGCTCGACACCTATTCAAAATATCAACCAAAGGAAAGCACCAGGTTATTCATGAGGTTTCTTGCTACAAAAGTGTGCTGAACTAAATTTAAATAAAACAGAAAAATTTTAGATGTCCAAATTGGCCGAACTTGCGGGATTGGGCAGCTATTCCTCCGCACCTGTGCAGAATATTTAAAAAAAAACGAAAACCGGGAGATTATTTGTGAAACATTTGGCTACAAAAGTGGGCCAACCCCATCGCTCTAACGTTTTTCGTTAGCGAGCAATTAAATAAATTCAACATCAAAGTACAGAAATAATGAAAAATCAAACTGTCAAATTGCATGATAACCGTAGCTTGCAGAAGAAAACTGATTCCAGATTTGAAATCAGCATTGTCAAAATACTCAGAATCAGTTAAAACATCTTATGCAAAAGGATTTTTTTTTGTTGCCCTGTGTTATTTACAAGAAAATATTTTTTATAAAATCAGTTTGTTCCAATTATGAACAGACACAAAAATCTAACAAATGAATTTCTTCCCTGTTTTACTCATATACCATACGGCGTTGGAGGCAAGTACAAAAACATGTTTGCTCAAAATATTGTTAATTAATTCAACAATGAAATTGTCGAGTTATGAACAGGTTGAATATTCATATATTCAGCCTACTTTTCGTCTTCATTTAATTTAATTTAACATTGGGCCATTCTATATTATTTCAACAAATTGCTTGCTGCGCCTTTTTTAATATCACTTTCAATTTTTCGCAGGTCTTTATATACCGAGTGTTTGGGATAAGGGGCGAACATAGGGATTTAACACGTAAAATTAAATATGTGTAATTATTTGCTCCCCTATTCATTTTAGAGAAAAATCGTAAAGGAATATTTTTTAGAGAATTGAAAACTGTAAATGTATCATCCATTTAATTTACGTTTGTACCAGCATACACCTCAGAAATAATAAAAATAAGTTTAACAATTTACCATTTAATAAAAACCCTTGCCATGACTTTGACAAATGTCATGTTTCATGTTATAGTGAAAATAATAATATTGCAAGTCAGATATCAATTCTAGTTATTACGATGAACAATAATCTGAGTTATTCCAATGAAGAGAACGTATTAATTATTAAAACATTTTACAGTGGCGTCAGTTTACGCAGATTTCGTGACTTATTTTCGGTTACATTTAACAATCGACCAATTCCGTCTGTATCAACAATTTCCAAATTTGTGAAAAAGTTCGAAAATACAGCAAGTGTAGCGGCAGATGATTCAAAAGGTATTTCAATAGTCCAATTTTAACAAATATTATTTCAAAAACATTAACATTACAGGCAAACGGAAGAGAAGAAGCAACGATGAATTGGAAGAAAGAGTTTTGGGGTTGATAAATGCTGATCCAACAACTAGCATACGATGCATTGCTCGTGAGTGCAGCGTGTCTACATTCTCAGTGTATAATATTCTGAATAAGCATGGGTATTATCCCTACAAACATCAATGCCATCAGGAGATATTGCTAGTGGATGAAGAAAGCAGGCGTGTATTCTGCGAGATAATACAGGATCGATCAAACATAGACAGAAACTTTTTGCAGTCTATCTGTTTTACGGATGAATGCACGTTCACACTTAACAACGAGCCCAACACTCAGAACACGCGATACTGGACCCAAAAAAATCCGCGGATATGCCTTAGAACTAGAACCCAGTTCCCGCAAAAAATCAATATTTGGGCTGGTATTTTTAAAAATAATATTATTGGGCCGTTTGAAATATGTGGAAATTTAAATTCGAATTCTTATTTAGACCTTTTAATCAACCAGGTTGGCCCTGCGTTAGAAGAAGTTGCACGTGACAATCAGGAGATATGGTATCAGCATGATGGATGTCCAGCCCATTATGGTTTAAATGTAAGGGAATATTTAAATGCTAATTTTCCCAATTGCTGGATTGGTCGCGGTGGCACTATCAACTGGCCACCAAGATCTCCTGATTTAGCACCATGTGATTTCTTTTTGTGGGGTCACTTGAAAAACAAAATTTACAAAAAACACCATCCAAATATTGAATCTTTGCGGGAAGCAATTTTTGCGGAATGCACATTGATTACAGATAGGCAGTTGGCTAATGTTAGACATGCATTTTATAACCGATTGGGTTATTGTTTACACCAGAACGGAGAACTTTTTGAGTACTTGCTCTAAAATTTCCCGTTGCGGTAAAACCAAAAATATATCACGAACTGTGTGTAATCTGACACCACTTTAATTCAATTCATCGTTGCTTCTTCTGTTCCGTTTGCCTTTAATTTTAATATGTTTGAAATAATATTTGTTGAAATTGGACTATTGAAATACCTTTTGAATCATCTGCCGCTACACTTGCTGTATTTTCGAACTTCTTCACAAATTTGGAAATTGTTGATACAAACGGAATTGGTCGATTGTTAAATGTAACCGAAAATAAGTCACGAACTCTGTGTAAACTGACGCCACTGTAAATATTTTGATAATAAATAATACCCTCTCTCCATTGGAATAACTCATATTCTTGTTCATAGTAATAACAATGCGTGAATTGATATTTGGACGTGGATGGAACTGCGGGTTAAGGAGATTGAATGATTCGGGAAATTGGCGTCGGCTACGAGGCCATCTGCCATAATCATTGTATTGTAATATATCAGAAATTAAATGAATAACTGAATAATGAAAGACAAATGCAATGTCCATGGTCCCGAGCGAATATTCCGCGACCCCGAAATCGTTCGCCCGGGCTGGGATTCGAACCCTCGCGGCACGCGGTGCAACCGGCATAAGCGCTCGCTTGTACCCACTACACCAACGGGCCGCCCGAATTAATGTTTGACTAGTAAAATTATTCTCACCATAACATGACATTTGTCAAAGTCATGGCAAGGGTTTTTATTAAATGGTAAATGGTTAAACTTATTTTTATTATTTCTGAGGTGTATGCTGGTACAAACGTAAATTAAATGGATGATACATTTACAGTTTTTAATTCTCTAAAAAATATTCCTTTACGATTTTTCTCTAAAATGAATAGGGGAGCAAATAATTACACATATTTAATTTTACATGTTAAATCCCTATGTTCGCCCCTTATCCCAAACACTCGGTATGTACAGAGAGTGTAAAACCAATTTTAGAAAATAAAAATGTCTTACCGTGTGGCAGATACGTCCCCAGGTGGCGCTCGAAACATATACATTTTTGTGATTACAAGCATTTACACAAAATGGAATAACTTTCCTTTAAATTCAGCAAAATGAAAATAATTAATAAAGACTTTTACTCAGAATAAAATACTGATTATTTTGGTTCAACTTTGTTTCATCATTTAATTCAAAGTTAAAGTTTACCCTTGAAATTTGCATTTTCTCGTTTTACGACTCTGTTTTTCACTAGGAAGGGGATACTCCACTCAAAGCAAATGTATTTTGCAAGTACTAGAGTAACAGTAGATTTTAACTGGGTTGCTTTTAACCCTTCCAAAAAAAAAATCACTAGTAAAAATGGTCGTTTTCAACAAAATTCAGATTTGAAAGAACGGAACATGTCTTTGGGTGGAGACATTTTCCTTTTCTAAAATTGGTTGTGAACTCTCTACACTGCCAAGTCGCGAGCTCATAGAGTCATATGTCATAGACACAAAATGTCTACCAATTTAATAACAACTTCAAGCACTTCAAATCTTGCCGCGCCACCGTCCCTTTGAGACACACATGAAGTTGGCGTTAGCAGTCCATATTTATATAGTCAAAGATTTAGACAATAGTAGCGACCAGAGTTACTTAACATTTGAGTCTTGAAAAATAGTACTTCACAGACTTCTCCGTCATGCTTTAGAGACTCTTATGTCGAACTTTACGAACGATTTCAGAAAAAAGCGCATTACTAATAGAGTAACCTATTAACAATTTTATACAATCGGGCACGAAGAAACCTGTTGATTTTAAAAATTAAGAAAAACATAGGTTACTGTTAAAGAAAGCTTAGGTTGTTTATGCTTATGCCTATGATGAGGTAGAGGAATATATATTATTATAAATAATATACCTGTATAAATACCTGTGCAAAATATTAAAAATGGGGCAGCAATGAAATAGCATAAGATTGACTCATTTCCAAGATCACATAAAAAAATCATCAAGAAAGTACAAGGTGCGCCGTTAGAATTCGGACAAAATTGAATTTAAAGTGCACGCTATATTAGAATTCAGGGGTAAGCTCTAGTTGGTGCTGAAGCTAGCTACATATGTCAGTAACACTTGCGTAACCTTAAAATGACCGAGCTCGTCAAGCCAAAAATGCAATACAATAGAAGAGCGGCGATTACAGAAAGTCTTCGCGCCGGGAGAACGCCGGCCGAAATTATAAACTTATTCGGGTATCTAAAATCGACGGTATACGACGTTGCAAAGAGTTTGCGGTCTCAGAGGAGTGCTAAACTTATCTAGTGTTACGAACAGGTTGAATATTCATATATTCAGACTACATTTCGTTTTCTTGTATTTATCTAATGCTTTCTGCAACAAGTAAAGTTGTTTCTCCACGACCACCATAGAATTTAAGCATTCTGAAATCAATTTTGATTATAGAACTTACACATTCTCACCCTTGTTATGGAACAAAACACTATGCGCTTATGCGTTTTGTATGTAATTCATTCCATAACAAGGGATATAATGAATATTCTCACATCGTTTCGAATAAAACAATTAGCCTTGGATATCACAATTGTCAAAATACTATAAACATAACCACAAACGTAATAATAAAACGTAAGTTCTTTGTGTTCATTACTTTATTAGTCTATTAATCTGGTCGAGGAGAAAGTATAGTCTGATACTCGGTAAGAATGGAAATTCAGATGCTCGTGGTTCCTCGCGCTCGCCTCACGGCTCGCGCTCTGAATATTCCACTCGCATCGAATTTCCATTCTAACCTTGTTACAGAATATACTATTCTAATTTGTTTATTGAAAGTTAGTTATGGTTAGGTAAAACGCTTAAAAAAATATGATTTGAGAAATTAAATCGAGTCCAAAGTGTTATCTCTAACTAATATTGTGATTTTGACATTTTAATGATTTAATATTTGTTGATCTTTCCTACGAGTTTTAAGTAAAAATGGAATGAACCGCCTTTGATAAGTGCTTACTTTGGGCCACCTCGCCCAAAACGGCAATTATTTGCGATTTGCGAAGTTGTGGTCGTATTTTGAACGCAAAAAAATTAAAATTGTCGGAATAATTTAAGCGGGTCACCGAATTAGAAATTTAAATTTTCGCATTTTTTGCTTTTTTTGCATGAAATGATAGCTATACATGTCTAGAATATTTGGGTGAAAGGATATTTCGATCCGGCAAATATTGACGTCGCCTACAGTGTTTTGAATGGACCGGTGTCCCGAGCGCTGTGGGTCGCTCAGGTACAGATAGTAATCTTTAAACGAGATCAGCGCATTGCGGAAGACCAATGGTATGAAGAAGAAGAAGGGCTCATGTATGGCCCCGGAATTGCTGATTGAATGTAAATTAGCACTTGAAAAATAAACCATTGCGCAAACTTCAAACGCGTTTTTCTCGAAACCATATTTTTCTAAACTGCGTGCAGTTTAGCTTTTGAACCGTTGGACCAATGTACTTCGTTCTTTCTGTCTCCAATAGAAAACTGTTTTCTTCATGGATCCCGCCTACGATCTGATAAAATTTTTAATTTTTTAGATTTTTTACCTCGTTCCAAAGTCAACAAATGTCCGAAAAAATTAAGTTTTTTTTCAAACGTCCGCCATTTTGTAATTTTTGAGTTTTTTCCGGTTTGATGGGCGGGATCTATACTCCGTTAAATTTCCTTCATTTTAATGTATGTTTTATGTTTATTCGTGTAATTTTGCGATCAGGAAACTACACGCAGTTTTGCGGAGGAGCCCCCGGACAACGGCCATATTGGCCGCCATTTTTATTTTGTTACCTCAAAAAAAATTATTTTTATAGAGAAAGGTTCAATAAACATGATGAAAAAAAATCTTATCTCTAACTCGCACCAGTTCTGTAAAAAAAAATCCAAAGTTTGGGTCATCTAGATCGGTGACCCCCCTTAACATGTTTACATAAAACTAGCTAATTACTGCAATGTTGAGTTTTTGAGATTTTTAAGTTTTAAGATTCAGGAAGCAAATTATATTTTAATATAGTTTGTTCAACCCATTCCGAATTTACAAAACCTAAAAAAGTGTCTGTGAATTTGGCAAAATCTTTGTAAATAAAATGATTTTTCGAATATGATCTATGTATCCGTTCACTTTTTCTTAATCTCTTAATATTAAAAGTGAGCGCACTGAGAGCGAATTGTAACTACGATTAATCTGTATTATGATATTTAAAAAAATCACACCATAAGGTGTGTAACTGTTACAATATATTTTCTTAAATTTATACCTATTTGCATGTGACTTTAAAGTCTTAAAGTTCTGAGCAAAATTTAGAATGTTTGCCTTTAACAATTTCTTAATGTGTATCTTGTAAAAATCGAAATTACAAAAATTCCAAATTAATTATTACAATTGTTTCTAGTTGGTTGATAATCTTGGTATACATTTACATAATTTGAAGCGCCTTAAATGTTACAAACATGTTAAAAATCTACAAAAACCTACACAAGAGTGATCACGGTCAAATTAATTTAATACAATATTTCTCCTGAACAAGACGTTATGAGAATTTAAAATTTAAAATGATAATTACTTGTTTAATATATTTAAAATTAATGTAAATAATGTGCAATAAAAAAAATTATCTTCCAAGATGCAACTGTGCAATAATATTTTCGTGTGAGTACAATGAGAATGTAAATGTGCAACAACAAAATAACGCCAATATCATTAAAAAAAAGGTAAAAACTCACCAAATAAAAGAAAAACTACTGCTAAAAAACCACAAATACACACACACACAGGACAACCACAAATGATTACTTACAAAAACAAACCAAAACTCAAGCTCTCTTTAAGCAAACAAATCAGTCGAGCCAGCTCTCCAAATTTTGCCGGGACACGGCGCCACTTCACCTTTTTATTTTTGGTCAGGGGGGTGGATGTTATATTTTTTGGTCATTTTTGAGTTTCGCGCGCATGTGCAACAAGCGCATTAGCGGTGGCGTAGAAGCAAAATCGAAAACGGAAAACAAAATCATAATATTAAATCAAAAAACAAAAGTAAACCGTGCATACAGAAAAAAAAAGAATTAAAAAAAACGAAAAACAGAATAGAACCTGAAATTGTTTTTGGTTTTTTTTTATTGTTTTGATATTTTTGATACAGAATTATAGTACGGCCGGAATAGGGGTCATTGAGCCAGAAAAATCTGCAAAAAACCGAAATAAAAGAGTGTGAAATGACGTAGAATAGATTATTTTGTGGAATTTTTTATTTATTTGGACCCAATACAGTTTTGTTTTGGTACATTCAGGGACGCTAATGGACTCCTCCCTTATACATACAGCCAAATGTTAAAAACTCGATTGCTAGTTTTCTTTCCATTTGGTTGGTATTATTGTGCGCGTTATTGTAGTATTTTTTTCTATTTTACTGTTTTTTTTTCCAAATTTATGGTATTGTCAATTATTGAAGAAAATTCAGTTTTACTTCAAGTGTTTGGTCCCAACTCTACCCATTTGTAAATTCTTTACAAAAACAACTATTCTAGGTTGGTGTTATTACTAAAACTGTACAGTTATAATAGAACTTGTTTTCGATTCTTTTTTAAATTTGCAACTATTTCTTGGCCCCGAAACTAATCTATTAGGAATAATCACGTTATTTTCATTTGAAAGTTAGCCTAAGTGACCGTTTTTCAAACAAGTATTATTATCGTATGCAACTATATGTAGATGATAAATCGTCGGGCGGAATCAACAAAAATCTTGTATTTTATACATTAATAGATGATGTCAGTTAATTTGAAATAAAACAACTTTCGACGTTTGCCACTATTTATTAGATGGTAAACACAAACACAACGTGAGTCTGTATTATTAACAATTCTGACAATATAATACAGATAAAACATTTTATCCAAAATCGGGTGTAATAATCGAATTAGAGTGGTCATTTGAGCCATGTAATGTTGCTCATTATCCCCTAGTGAGAGAATAAGTTTCTCTCACGGAATGCATAGATCGTTCATAGGATTTTTGAAATATTTCAAATCGACACCACGTACGTCAAAATTTCTTGTCAAAATTTTATAAACATTATTTCAATATTTAACCCAATTGAGGGGATTTTGGATAAAATGTTATATTATACTCATGTGGAATTCCTCATTAGTCCCTTAAGAAAATTACCCTAAACTTTTTCTTGCGGGACTAATTACGTACATTCCACATTCGTATAATAAATAACTATTCTTTGTGTGTATTATCCAAAAAATTCTGGTATAAAACATCGGTTGTTGCTTCATTATTTTAAAATGTACTAACCCAGTAACGGTCGCAACCATCATCATTATGGGTCATGTCAGTGTTTCTCATTCAAAATGAGATCCAACGCGATATTACAACGGTTACGTATAAGTAGTAATCTAATGAGCCATTTTAATAAATTCCTGCTTGAACATTTACATCCTATTTTAGTTGCGCCCACAGCTTCAAAGCACTTAAAAGCCTAAATCAGGACTGTATTAGAAAGCTGCAAAAGTATTTTTCGCCTGCCTCTACCGAAACCATATAATATATTATTATAAATATTATTTCGGCCATAAAAATCGTGCTGAAACTACGATTTAGCGTATCTAGGGCCGAAAAAATAATATGCATAATCTAGACAACCTTCCGCGGAATATGAGTAGGCCATGCAAAAATTTGACAGTGACAGTTCAATGGTGCGCGATATAAAATTTCCTGAAACACTATTTTTACTTAAGGCAGGCGAAAAAATATCGAGTGTAACTCATGCCGAAATGCTTTAGCAACCCTTCACTTTTAGCAACCCTCGCTCGCCTCGCTCGCTCGTGTTACTAAAAGCGGCGGGTTGCTAAAGCCTATTTTCGGCCCTTGATACACTATATACTATTACATTGTATTTTTTCAAAAACTCTGCTAGGTCAAAACAAAAATAAATTATTTGCCAAATGACATCACTTTAAAAAATTTTAATTTGAAGCCAAAAGTGAAATTTGAAGTAGTTCGTGAAAACAAGTTCTAATTCAACTGTATCAGAAATAACTAACTAATCTTTAGTTTTCAAATATGGTATACAGAGTAAATACAAAACAGAATTTTGGAGCAAAAAATGTATAAACGCATGACACTCATGCAGTGAACTATAAGAAAGAAAGTGATTCTAGAGAATCTACTGAGTCCCAACTTTGCAATCCGATATATTTAACACCTGGGCGACTACCTCTAGAATCGTGGGCGTATCCGCCGTACACTTCGTGGTGGGCTGAAAATATTACCAAGTGTTAGTTGGGAATGTATTGGGTTGTTGGTCGTTAATATGGGGACCTGTGTTGGTTGCGGGGAGAGATTTTGAATTATCTACTTTTTTGGGTTTTCTTTAGAGAGGTTACCTGGTAACGTTGGTCTACCGGGTTCTCCACTGGGCGAGGCTTGAGGGGAGCTGCCTATTGGACGAGGGACATTGGGTATGATATCCGGGTGTGTCGCTCTCCAATAAGCCTGGAACAATAAACATTAACGGAAATATTATTTAAACTCTAGGTACTTCGCTTAAACTAGTGAATTGTTTAACATCTCAGACAGAACTGCCCGTTTAGAGCGGAACAGTCAACATTGTTCAGCTGTTTTAAGAAGCTAACGCAAGGTCAGAAAAACTGCCTGTATCTGCGCATTAAGCGTATGCCTGAGGTTCTTAATAGGCGAACATGCGGTGTCGAGTTGTATGCATATTCATTATCAATGTCATCTGTAACCTTTTAAAAACCACTGATGCCTAACTAAAAGTCGGTAGTGCAACATAGTTTATATTTATAAGTTAAACACATCTGTGAGTGTAAAGTTACCAAATACCAATCACTTAGCTCTCCCGGGCTATCCTCCCGACCCTGCGTCAATCACCTCAGTTGGCTTTTTTAAAACGGCGCGACTATGTCAGCGGCGGCTCGTGAAAGTTTAAAGAGAGGGCTACGGAAACTTTTGGTTTGGTGAAGCACAGATTTAATATTATCTACACATCTTTCTAAAACCTCCCCATTTTCCTTCACGTTGTTATTATACGTTTCGATTTCAATTTTCCGACCCGTACTTAAAACATTAAGTATATTTTGTCCACACAACTAATAACTAATTTCCGGTAACGGGAACAACAAGCTAGGTACATTTTCGTTCTCGTTACCGTTCCTGGGTTGTTGTGAAGCTGCCTTAACCAGCGTTGCCATCTGATCACATAATATTTCCGCCAGAAAGCCAACCTAATTCCACTAGAATTCCGCTAGAAAATGAAAATATAAAGTACGAAATAAATATATCTGTATACAGTTGAATTTAACGTTTTGCCTACGAATTAAAGTTGAATGGTAGAGCAATGAAATAATTCGAAGAAAAATAAATACAGATATGATTGAATTCCTTAAAAATTTGAATGAATCTATGAAAATTAATATTTTTAGTAGTAGAAGACCAACAAAAATCTAAAAAAAATAAATAGTGATGTAATAGAATTCCACAAAAAATTATTTTAAAATCTTTTACAAAAATTTATAATTACTGTATAATTATTAATTATCAATATTAAAGCCAACACGGAAGGAATATATTGAATAAATTTATATTTTTATAATACAGAAAATTAATGGTGACGAGCCGCCACTGGCATAAACATCTCGCTCTTAGCCTCCTCCACAAAAGTTCCCCTCTGATCAAGATCGTTTTGGGAATCGGAGATGACTTCAGCTGAGACAATGTTACATCTAAATGATTGAAAAATTTGTATAGGATGCATTGGTGTTTGTATGAAACAGGAATTAGCATGGGTTTAGTTTAAATAAGAAAAATGTTGACAAAACGGTTCGGAATTTTGCAGATTTAACACGCCACGGACATGGATTTGGTTCACCTGCAAATTATTACTAATTTCTCATTCCAAAAACTTGTTCAAATAGTATTTAAATTATAGTCTCGTGGTATTTTCGTCGTATTTTTGTATCGAGAAATTTTTACAAAAATAAGTTGCCTTGAACCATACGAATATTTTGGCAAATATAAGGAAAAACAATAAATATTTTGGACTATTTTTCGAGAATAATTTATAATGACATTCAAAATAAAAAATTTACAAAGGTATTGTTCAAAATGTTATGACAGTTGTGAAGTTGGCAATAGATTTCAAATTTAGTCTACTTGATAAAGTTTTGTTTTTTTTTTTCAGGAATGATGGAGTTTACGTCATGCTTTTCCTTAGTGAAGTATTCGTTTGCCTTTGGTACCATGTCTCGGGCTTGTGTGGTTATTTTTATTAAACAACTATTTCTACACTTATTTACACTAAACGAAACCAATACACACTACGAAAAACACTGCGAAAATATGAAAAACACCAAGAACTAATGAAAAACTAAAACAAACAGAAATACGCCTAACAAAAAATTAAAAACGATTAGTGAACGCTACTGACGAATGACTGACAGTTCTCATGCGCGTTGCGTCAAGGTAAACATGCGCTATAATGGCGTCTTTGTCTAACCAATGCCACACGTTTTTGAGCGGTGGGCTCTGCTATCAGTACTTGTATCAACGCTCAGAAGACATACGTTTCTACTATTGACCACGATGATGCTCATATAATAATATAAAATGATAGAAATCCGCCTATCTTTAATATGTTCAGAAACTGTTGATGTGAACGCCAAAATTCATAAAATGAACTCTAGTTGAGCAATGATATTACTGTTATAAGGAGCCAAAGCATTTCTAACCTTACTTAAAAAGAAACTATGTAACGAGATATTTGTTTTGGTTTTTCTTAAAGTTCACTAACTCCCATAAAAAGTTACCCTTTATAATTAATTCAGAATTATCTTTAATAATTTAAGAAGAAAAAAATTCATTGATTACTTCTGTACGTATATGATGAGGATACCATCTACGTAGTAGCTTGAGCTTTGTTTATACCATATGTATAAAAATTATTTAGATAAGGCATGGCCATGATAAACAAAATCACGGTCTTAGATTAGTTCAGCACGTTGTTGACTTTATGTCAATTAATTACTTTGAACAACTGGTGGTGAATACGTGATGCGACGTATCAAACCTGCAACGTACGTTCCGAAATACAAAGCCACCCTTTATCTGAATAATTTTTATACATATGGTATATTGTTCATAAATAAGTTGAGGACAATCTATGAGAATCGACACATCATCAGAATGAAAATTAATTTCTTTCGGACGCTACGATTCATTAATTTCGATTATATTCAAAGTTAGGCGACTCCCAGAAAAAAATAATCAATTTAGAATGCTCAATATTAACAATTGGAAAAATAAAAAAAAACTCGACTCCCTTTGATGACTGATCTATTCATTTTGATTTTTTGTAAGTTAGCCAACTCCCATAAAAAGTTATTAGCAGAAATCGAGTCACTGCAATCTTTATTCAACACTAGAACAAAGAAATCTTCACTTTCTTCAATGACTGATGAAATTGATCAATTTTTCGACCGAAATGTATGAAATTGTACCTGGACAGCAAAAACGAAAAGAAGAATATACCGCTTAAAATGTTCATATCAAAATGATAAATTTTTCGACTTAAAATTTGTACTCGAAGCTCAAAAACGAAAAAAGAAAATAAATTTAACAAAACGAAATATAGCCCGAATATTTGAATATTCAACCTGTTCATAACTCTGCAAAGCAAAATTAAGTCTTTCTAAGACTATAAACTAATAACTTATTGAAACAACTACTTCCCTGGCTACTGCCACGCCGGATATTGAATGATACAAGAGAAATTTGCATGAAAGTGTAAAATACGGTTGTAATAAAAAAATATTAATATTTCGACCGAAAATTTGTGAATTTGTACCAGGACAGCAAAAACGAAAGAAACGCTTAAAATTTTTATATCAAAAATAATCAATTTTTCGACTGAACATTTTTGAATTTGTACCAGAACAGGAAATTATGGAACTATATTTTTCGCATGGAAGTTGCGCCAATAAAGGTGCAAAATTATTCAATTCGCATTATGTGGCTAAAAATTCAAATCATTCCCTTCATTGTAGAACTAGTTGCAAGTGAAGATAATGATCAGGAAATCCAGCTAATTTTTCAACAGGACGGAGCACCTTCATATTTCGCTTTCGCTGAACGACAAGACTTTTCCTGGACGATGGATTGGTAGGCGAGGTACCATTGAATCGCTTCTGCGGTCGCCTGATTTGACACCCCCTAGATTTTTCTTATGGGGACACCTGGATACCTGAAGAGCAAGGTGTACAATACGCCACCAGAACCGCTAGATGATTTGCACGGTAGAATATTGAATGAATGCCGTTTGATAACACCAGAATTGTTGTGTAATGTTCTGACGTTTCGAACAAAATCTTTATTTCTCTATGGAAACCAACGGACGCAATTTTGAACATTTTTTTCTGTAGGAGTATTCATGTTTTGAGTTTATTGTTATTATTTTTTCGTTCTGTTTTGTTTTTTATGTTAATAAATCATTACATTCCTTACTGGATTGTTAATTTTTTTTGTGGCATTAAACAGGTGAAATTGCAATTTTGAAGTGTTGCCGTTCCCTCAGGAATCAATGAAAGCAAAAACAAATGATACCGTTTTATTCATAATCAAATGATATCACTCGAACCATTTTCCCTATTATTACCAACACACATAAAAGAAAAGACGCCAAATACACTAACATATAAACGTTTATTTAATACAATTAGAACTTGATAGAACAAGATGGATATTAAATGCAATGCAATAAAACCAGAAAAATACTTATACGCATCGGGCATGATTTGTGTTATTTGTAGCATTGCTGACCTACGCTTGCAACGTCTCACGACACTAGGCCGAAATACGAAATGTAATACATATTGTCACCGGCGTTAATCTGAAATGTACGTAACTAAATGTAGGTAAAAGGACAATATTTACCTAACTGGCATAATGATCGGAATGATAATCGTGAAAAATGTTCCATGCGGAAGCGTGTCCGAAATGGATTTAAATTATATTTCACCGCAGAGGTATTCAGAACTGACACGAACTGCCACTGTTCAACTGAAGTTAGCTGTTTACTAAAATTGTTAATATAAAGATCGCTGTCATGGTGAAAGTAGATAATTTTTTATCCATTTGCAATTTTTTTGACCGCCTTTTTAAATGCACCTTTTTATACACGAGTTGAATTATCGCAGAATATTTTATTTCGGTTTTACTTTATTTATTCCATATTTTAGGCACGCATAATAAAAGATAATATTAATGATTAGAAAAGAAAGTTTCCAATAACTGGGCCGTTTTTCCAAGTTAACTTTTTCATTATACAAATTTTTCAACAATGTTTAAAAAAACACCCACATTATTCAAATATGAAAAATATAATCAGCTTCAAAGAAGAAATAAAAATATTGCTATCGAATATGGAGCAGTATAGAGGATATTAGAGGAATATTTCTCAAATTTTTGTCACTAATATCACATACCTTATGGTTCAGTTATCATTTCATCATTTTTTCATTCTTTCTTTAACTAATTTCTTAATTATACAGGGTGAGTTTTTTTCATTATCACTATGGGGATCTCGGGAACAGTAAGAGATACAGATTAGGTTAAATGGGGAAAGATTTGCAGTTTTAGAAGCTTACTCAAAATCCGTTTTTGTTTTTTTAGAAAAAAATGCATGGTTTACTTGATAAACGCAAAAAACTAAATTTTGGCAGTTTCTGTAATACGAAATATATCGTATACCGATATAGTTACAAAAAGAAGTCAAAGGAAAAACTTTGTTAACTGTCAATGAATACTTCATATATAATTTATTTTTTCGTCAACCGCCGTGAAAGTGACGGCTTTCCGACTTGACACCATGAATCAAAAATTGATAATTCCAGTACACCGAGAGGTTGCTAGGCTACGATGAAATAACAGTCCGGGAAAATTTTTGTCGGACAGTAGATGTAGCGATTGACGAAAAAATAGTATGTGCGTCACGTAGGAAAAATGTATTCCCGGACTACTGTGATTGTTGGACTCGGCTTGCGCCTCGCCCAACAAACTTCACTGTCGTCCGGGAATACTTCATTTTTCCCACTAGACACACAATCTACTATTGATGACATACATTTTTTTAATGGGAACCATATTCCGACATGACATTTTTGAAAAGTATATTTTTTTCTGGTTACAATGATATAAGGGTTGATATACTTATTTTCATGAATAAAGCTACCACAAATTATCGTATTCTTACAATTATGTAAGTTGTCAAAATCAAATGTAGTAATGGAAAATAAAACTTTTTTTTATTGAAACATAAAAACAAATAACGAATATAAGGAACGAAGTTTTTGAACACATTAGCAATTCAAAAATGTAAAATTTGTAAGTATTAAGTACTTAAAGTAAATTTTCAAAATGTCCACCATTAGAAATAAACCGTATCTTATGACCAATGGTAAGAAAAGGCAATACAATAATAAACTTAACAGGACATGGAGAGATGAGGCACACACCAGTTTACAAGGAAAGTGACAGCAACAATCGAAAAAAAAAAACAGATTGTAAAATTGGAAATCTGCGACCAGGAATGCGGGCGGTGTGTAGAGAGAAGAGAGAGAGAGAGAGAGAGAGAGAGAGAGAGAGAGAGAACTTCATTGACTTACGGATGAAGTTGATGATATTAGAGCTTAGAGTGAATACGATACTTCTTGGAATAGTGTGTAGTGGAAGACTCTTTGCTGATGGCGATTAACAACGAGAAATAATAGAAGTAAGGAGTAAGAGCAAACCAATAATAGATTAACAAAAGAAATTAGAAACCTTTACTTATTGAAGATACATCGAATAAATTTAATGAACACCAAATTAATCCTATCTTCAGGCTATATATCGTGTTGATTAAATTCAATAATAGCTTAGACAATTTTCTTTCATCACATAAATTAGATTTATTTCCGTGACCTTTCATTCTCTCGACAAAAAGTTAAATTATGTCAATCAACTTTAAGGACAATTTTATAAAATTTATATATAAATGTATTAAACTAGTATACCTCTAAATATTCAGCTATATGTTCACAGGCATCCTCTAATTGGTTCTCATCTAGGATAACATCGAACATCTCTGGAGGACATTGCGCCAGCTTCTCAGAAGCCACCATTTGGACGTTGAGGTGTCTCGCTTGACTTTTCCCTCTTGATTTTATTAACCTTTGTAACACCTGTAAAACCAAATACAATTAACGCTGCAACTACAATACATTTTTTTGCATTTAATTATCATACTGTATAAAGAAAAGTACTTGACATTAACTGTTACATTGAAAACTAGTTTTAAAAACACACTCGTCATTTTTAAACTAATAGATTTTTATTAGTGTATGCCTAAAAATTATTGAAATACTTAATACTCGTTTTTTTTTATTGGCCAAGAAGATTTGTGATTTATTTTTCCCGTTTTTTTTTTATTGGCCAAGAAGATTTGGGATTTATTTTTCTTAAGTTCTTTGATTATTTGGGTGTCCCTACTGTTTGTTATGTAATGACGTTATGTATGAATGCCATGTTGCAACTGATTCATTATTTGACAGAAAAGTAATAAATTGCCGAAAGTAATATCAAATACTGTAATAGTAATTTACGATACAAGTAATATTACGAAGGTCTTTACATTACAAGAGAAAAGTTTTAAATTCTCGAGTCATGTAAAAGCAAATAATGTTACGTGTGTCGTAACACTATTTATTTTATTCTATTTCCATTTTTTTAAATTTAAATATTTTTTAATGAAAACCGCCAAAAAGCGAAATCATGTTTGTTTGCCAATATCTCCATAGCAGCGAGTTGTGTTAAGATATATATAACAACACTAGTGTTATTAAAGGTACCTTAACGTTACTCGTTGCTAAGGAGTTATTGGCATGTTAACATTATGGAATAAAATAAAGAAATATATTGAACAAACGTTAAAAAATGGCAATAGCAAATACAATAAATTGTTGATGATCGCTGAAAAAGTATGCTTTCTATCTCTTTTACACAACTTACTTTAGTTATTGTTTCGAAATTAAATACGTGATGAACCTAATTTCCTTATATTAAAGATATACAGGGTGTTTCAGACCACCCGTTCACCCCAAATATCTCCTGAAATACGGATTGCGATAAAAAAAAATATGTCCAAAAATTTTTTTGAGCCCTATCATGTGGTGTAAAATGTGAACCGCCCCCTCTCCCCCCTGGGTCGGGGGGGGGGTAGAGGGTTAACTTTGAAATCTTAAATGGGAACCCCCATTTTCTATTCCAGATTTGGATTCTATGCTAAAAAATATTAGGTTTTTATCCGAAAAAAAAATTCGATGAGGGACAGATGGCGCTATATTCAGCAAAACATTTATTGAATTACATTCTCGCATCAAATGATAGATTACGACATTTTTTACGTAGTCATTTCTTAAATAAGGCGTTGATAGAAGACTTTCCTAATTTTATGTCAGAAATAAGCAAAAAAAAAAATTCTTTGTAGAAAAAAAATCGAAGAAACGAATAAAAATCAATTTGATTATCAAATTCCATTCTATTCTTTTCTATTGTGGTAATGTATGAGTGTTTGTAACGACAAACAGGATTTTTTTAATAAAAAAAAATGAAAAAAAAATTGTTTTTTGCTAATCGAAAAAAATGTTTCGAATAAAAACCTAATATATTTTAGAGTAGAAGCCAAATCTGCTATAAAAAATAGGGGTACCAATTTAAGATTTCAAAGTTACTTCCCACCCAGCCTCAGGGGGGAGGGGTGGTGGTTTAAATTTCTGGTGAAACACCCAGTATAATAAGTATAATATTTTTGAAATATTTTGGTTGTGTTTTTTCGCAATTTTCTATACGACTCCACCATAAATGAAACCTGTTTCGTCACTTAATTAATCTTTATGACAGGATAATTAAGCACATGGCAACCATGTGAAAACATAACCTCAAATTTATTTTGAAGTCAAAAGTCAGAATTACCAACAGAGTATCCAATATTATAAAAAAAAATCACCAGATCTGGTTGGCCGATAAAAAAAACCTGTTTAGGTATTGTGCCCTTAGATAGTGACTATTAATTTTAGGAAACTGACAGCAATAATAAATAGTGCTTAATTTCAAAACACAATCCAGTAATTTATAACAGGGTGAAGATTTTTTTTTCTTTTCCACAAATCATTCCCTCATATACATGGTGTCCCGAAAGTTGACGTGATCTCTTGGATGACTGACAGGTCAGCTCATAACTGATCCGAATTTTAAATCATGACCTAAGTAAAAAGTTTTCGAAAAATTGGCTCTCTTATGAATTTCGAGAAATTGAACAAAATCACGGGCTGAAAGACCTTGGGTCGATGGCCAACGAAGAATAAGAAAGAAGAGTCGTAAATTATAAAAATATGTATTCTTCATTCAATAAAGATGTGTTAATTGAAAAATTGAACAAAATATGGAGACCTTAAAGGCGAAACATTGTTGTGGATAAGCTGGGTTTAAACAATTTCTTACTACTCATGTGAAATATGTTGGACCGCCATCATTTTGAAGCACCATTGCCCTGACAATCATGACAGGGAATTTTATCACGATTTTTTGGAAAATAAACTGACAAATGTTTCGGAAGATATCGCTTTGGCTACACGATGGCAATTTGTCTTGAAACTGATAGCTGTCCAACTAATTGAGAATGAGGAGTAAGAAATTATTTGGGCCAATCTTTTTCACAGAGAGGAATCTGCTACCTAGATCCCATTTTCTGGCCTCGAAGTCTCCGGATTTAAACTCTATAGATTTTTTCTAGTGAGGTTGCATATCATATTTTGATTTCTAGTCAATCAAGATCACGTCGACTTTCAGACCACCCTGTGTGTTTGTTCCTGTTCTCACTCATTACCTTAGGACTGGTGATTTTAAGGTAGACAATCGTCGGTGCCAGTGAGGTTTTGGCAAGCTGCGAAGGGTGGTTTATCGTATCACAATCCAGGACGACGAGCTGTAACGTCCTCGCCAGCTCGAATATCCTCTCAATCTCGTTCTGAACTTCAGCCAAGCACGTGGACCTCGTGTTGGACCTCTCCATGATAGCCCTCTTCGAAGGGTTGTTCAGGAGTGAGCGTTTCGCTAATGATATATCCGCCATTACTCTCGTTATAATTATTCTAAAAAGAAGAAATTGTGCAGTATTCAAGTAATGTACTGGGCATAACATGTTATTATTCTTAAGGATCGAAATAAGTAAAATAAATACTTAAATTCACACCAATCATTTTTTATTGCGTTCGCATTAAATTAAATGTTCTTCCGTTCGTAACAATAAGAATGATTATTATGTATTTGTGAGTTATGTGAAGTTGCGTAATTAAATAATTAAACACAGTTATATTCCTTACTTCACTCTTGTGTTATAAATAAACGAGTGAAGTAAGGAATATAACTGTGTTTAATTATTTATAAGAATGATTCTAAAAAAAAAAAGTGCAGTATTTAAGCAATTATACTGGGTATATCATGTCATTCTTCTTATGGACCGAAATAAATCAAATAAATATTGTTCAAATTCACATCAAAATATTTTCTCTTTTGCAAAGTTATTTTTAATAATGAATTAACGACTCCTTTAAATGTTCTTCTCTTCAAAACTCCATCAGAAAAATATCCTTCAGAAATCAAATGTACTTAACTGTAGATAAATGTTGTAAACTCTTTTATCATACAAATTTTCTTGGTAAATAAAACTTACTTGGCACCAAATAATGTTTTTTTTCTGATTTTGGTAAATAAAATTGTTAACGTAATAACCAATATTAATAGTGGATCTGGTTTGTAAAAATATTCTTATAATTACCAAATAAACTTGTGATGAGATAATGGGATGATTGTAATAATCGGAATAGTGCGATTCGATGACGGTAACAATCGGATGATAATCGAAATCGTTATAGTACAATCTCGCAGAGGTGACAGTGACTCATCGCTCCATGTTGCCTGAATTAAGTTTCTAGTAAACGTATGTCAATAAAATAATTCGATTCAGAGTAGGTGGAAAATTTAAAAATTCTCGAGAGTGCAAATATTTTCCTGACGAAACTTTGCGAGTGCATTTTTCGGCAATGGGTAAAGACAACTGGAAATTTGTCATTAAATTTAACCTTTTTATAAATGAAATGGATACAATCAATTCTGCTCTTAACTAAATCGAAATTGGAGACCAGATACAAGCACGTGAATTTTAAGGTTAGAATAGATAGAATGAGAAAAGACATACGTTGCACTTAGCCCTTGAATTTACATATCGACATACGTTTCGTATTTCATTTCGTTTTTCTTAAGCATGCGAACGAGTATAGATATTTATCCAAACGCGATTATTAGATCGAAAAAGCACGAGTCACTGTCACCTCTGCGCGATTGTACGCGAATATACCGGGTGACCCAGCGATCTGTAAAAGCCCCGTAACTTATTTGCTATTTAAGGTATCGACTCATATTTTTCATAAACTGGTACCCACACCTATTCTACATATTTTAAAAATATGTATGTTTTTGTACAGGGTGTCCCAGTGTAAATAACAGATCAAAGTTATGTTTTTTTTAATGGAACACTCCATATTTTATACTTTATTTTTAATTTCCTTAAGAGGCTGATAAAAATAGTATAAGATACTATGGGTCTATTATGGACGGTTGGTTAGTTATGGGCAAATTTGTGGCAAAAACATGTACACATTGAAAACATTGAAAAAGCGTTCCTAGCAAAGATAGCATCATTTTTTATACACTAGAAAATTTTCTACGTCATGAAGAATAATACACATCGACTTTGGTCCTTCTTGGTTCATACTGCTATACAGGGTGTCAACGTAGGCAAAACAATGGATAACTATTTTTTTTTCAAATATATACCCTATATATCTTGCAACCAATCTATGGCATTTTTAATAAGCTTTCTAATGATATAGAGTTTGTATAACAATATATTAAGGATTCTTGAGATTTATCAATAAAAACATATTTCTTTTGTCACCTTCTGCTGATGTTTGGATTTTCAGCCAAAACTATGCATTTTCTGAAAAAATTATAAGAAACCAAAGCTGTAGAGAGAAAAATTTACGATCGATATAGATCTTTGAACTTTTCAGATAATGCGTGCATTGCCCGTCAGAGCGCGCAAAATCGTGACCATATATGCATTTTAGCGTTTTCTTTTCAAATGTTTTATTAATTAATTGCACTATACTCTATTTTCCGCATCCTCTAGCGGAAAAATGAGAAATTATAGTAAAATTCAAATGACCAATATCGATTGAAAATGTTCCGGTCTACAACTCTTAATAGAAGCAATTTTTGCCCAAAATGCATAGTTTTCGCTAAAAATGCAAACTGAAAATGTTTGTAACAATTTTCGCGTTTTTGAATGATTTTTTTTAATTTTCAGGGAAAACTATGCATTTAGAGCAAAACTTGCTTCTATTAAGAACTGTAGAGCGAAACATTTTCAATCGATGTAAGTCATTTGAATTATTCTACAATTACCCGTTTTTCCGCTAGAGGGCGTGGAAAATAAAGTATGGTGCAATTAATTCATTAACAATTTGAAAAAAAAAACGCTAAAATGCATACACGGTCACGATTTTGCGCACTCTGGCAGGCAATGCACGCATTATTGGAAAAGTCGAAAGACCGACATCGATCGAAAATTTTCTGCTCTATAACTTTGGAATCCTATTATTTTTTCAGAAAATTGATAGTTTTGGCTGAAAGTCCAAAAATGAGCAGGAGGTGACAAGAGAAAAATGTTTTTATGGTGAAATCTCAAGAATCCTTAATATTTCATTATACAAATTGTACATCATGGAAAGATTATCAAAAATGCCATGCATTGGTGGCAATATATATAGGGTGTTCCATTTGAAAAAAAAAATAGTTATCCATTGTTTTGCGTATGTTGACATCCTGTAAAGCAGTATGAACAAAAAAGAACCAAAACCAATTTGTATTATTCTTCATGATGTGGAAAATTCTTTAGTGTATAAGAAATGACGCTAGCTTTGCTAGGAGCGCTTCTGAAATTTTTTCAATGTGTCCTTGTTTTTGCCACAAATTTACCCATAACTAACCAACCGTCCATAATCCATACCCATGGTATCTTATAACATTTTTAACAGCTTCTCAAGAGGGTTGAAGATAAAGTATAAAATATAGGGTGTTCCATTTAAAAAAACATAACTTTGTTCTGTTATATATACTGGGACATCCTGTACAAAAGCATATATATTTTTAAAATATGAAGAATAAGTGTGGGTACCAGTTCAAGAAAACTAGAAGTCGATATCTCAAATAGCAAATAAGTTATTGGGCTTCTACAGACCGCTGGGTCACCCGGTATGTATAGATCATTGGAAAAAAAAATCGTAATCGAGGAAAAATGTTCGGAATTTGAAATATTATAAATCGGCATATCGGAATAGTAATCGGATGATTTTTAATATTGGAATTATTCAGAAATAATCGATTACTTTAATAACCGGGTTCAACGATTATTTTAATAATCCGATTCGCCCAATTTTTCATTCGAATCGGCCCATACCTTAAATAAACCCGGATTCTTGGTAGTGTAATGGAAAAAAAAACTTTAGCTTTTAGGTTTTTGGTTTCTTTCCCTACGACCGCTCCCGAAAACATATATATCGTCGCAATACCTTTGCATTTAAAGTTGTCAATTGTATATCTGTCACTTTTGACAAGTAATGTCATGCTTGAAAATTGAATTTTCAAAACAAGTTTTGAAAGTGAAATACTCAAACTTCAAAAAACGTGTCAAAATCATTAAAATAAAATAGGTTGTGACAATGAATTATTTATTAATCGATTTTAAAATATACTGAAGGAAAAAAAATGAAACACTTGAAATTCGTGAAATTTCGACCGTTTTTAAAAATATAATAACCGTCAGACGTCACCAGAATAGTGGAAAGACCGTCAGTTAGGCCTCCGAAGTGAAGAGCAACAGTGAAGATGCCGACTGACGATTATTGTCATGTCGAATAAACTACAAACTTGATTATTTTCATGTTATGTAAACCACAAACCGTCACCGAATGAATTTCAACCTGCATACTATGACTACATTTTCACAGATTACCGCGTAACTGACGGATATTCCACCCCCAGACAAGGGTCTGACGAGTTTTTTTTTTATGAATAGTAAATATTTACCTCAACAATTGTCAGCGTGCATAAAGTAACTAATCGAAAAACTTTTCTTAACAAGTTCTGCAGCCCACCACAACTCTACCCACCGCTAGTGGAGGGTCGGACAGTCAGATACCTTATGAACAAAATTGGAACTACCAGTGGTATAAAATCCAGCGTACATAAAAGCACTTGATTAAAAGTGACACTACCTCCCGGACTACGAGGGAGCGTATTCCTATTTATTGAAAACGGTATACAGGGTGTTTCAAAATTCATGCACCAAAAATTTTCTGCGTACTCCTCGTAGATAGAAAGAAAAAAAACCTTATGACAAATCTCGATTTTCTACAAAATAAAATGGATTTAACCCCTTCGCTGAAATATTAATGAGACGCCACAGTTTCCAACAATGAATACGTTAGTTCGCTTGTATAAAAACAAACGGTGCCGATTTTAAGTGTTGACGCATGAATTTTATCTAAACATAAATAGTCCCGTGCGGGTTGATAAAACCGACGCACAAATTTCAAGTTCACCTTATTTATTATACTTTTTTTTATTTTTCCTGGCGGCTTCCTACACTTGTGCACTTTTATTGCTGTGCAATTGTATCCCCTACAGTCCTATTACTTAAAATCGCGGGGGGTAGGTGCTGTAAAATGATACCCCTGTGTTACTCAAGGCCAAGACCTAATTTGGAATAACACATTTTTAGAAAGTCCGTAAAAACATCTGTGTTTCTAGGAAGACACAAATCGGTTTTAACAATTCCAATTCCATACTCGATGGTATATTAACCTTTGTGTGCTGCGTCAATGTAATTGGCACCCTTTGTTTATCTAATACAAGCTCGAGAGACCAGGCGAGCGCGAACATGTACGTGGTGTTCTCGCCTGTTTCTACACGCGAACGTAGTATTCATTGATAGGGAGCAGTGGCGTCTCTTTAATATTTCTGCGAAGGGGTTTAATCCATGTTATTTTGTGGAAAATCAAGATTTATCATAAGGGTTTTTTTCTTTTTTTTATCTATGAGGAGTACGCAGAAAACTTTTGGTGCATGAATTTTGAAACACCCAGTATATATTGTTTTTGTAAGATTCATAGTCAAAAGCTTGCTACCAAAAATCATTTTTATAGCGTCTAGGTCAGTTTCAACTTGTGTTTTTAATTATTCCCAGGTATCTTCATCATCGAAGATTACTGTGTCGTCTGTGAAAGCCTTTATTTTCTTCCCATTGATATTTAATTTAAAAATACAGTTTATGTACAATATGAATAGCAGAGGCCCCAAAACTGTCCCTTGGGGAATAACTTTGTTTACACTCCTGAATTGACTTGTGTGTGTTCCGATTCAAACAGCCTGTGTTCTTGTTGACGGGTAGCTTTGAAGAAGATCTTGAGCTTTACCTCGCATTCCCATCATCTCCAAAACATCGAGAAGATATTTGTGTTTAACTGTATCGAACGCTTTCTCCAAATCTATGAATACACAAAAGGGTTTCTTGCCTGCGTCAAGTAAACTATAGATTTTTGCTTTGCGGGGCGGTGGGACATATACTTCCCACCTACATTCCCTCGCTCAGATGCCATTATTTTGTACCCTAGGCCATGTCTCAGGTGGACAATAGATGTTGGGGGTTTTATAAGTTCCCTCAACTACCCAAACTAAAAATTTGGCATTATTGTTCTTTGGGAATTTGTTATTAACAAATAAAGATGAAAAAATCGAATTAAAAAAAAATCGGTCACGTGAAATTTTTGCAATTAACAATATGATTTTATTACCTAGATATATATTTATGGGGTCGCTGATTACGAATCCGGCATCAAAAATGACTTTTGACAGCTGTCAACTGTCAAAACAACTGTCAAGATTCACAAAATATTTGAGATTCAAGAAAAACGCGCTGATTTCATTTTCTGGTGTGCTCTAGTCCTGACTTACGATAAGCTGATATATATTTTGGCAAGTGGCAGCTGTCAATAGACTGTCAAAAGACGAGAATGAAAACTAAAATCTAATCTGACTAGCATTCGGGGCATTATTGAGGAGCCTGATTTGAGATGGGGACTTCGGAGTGTATCGCTCATTCTACAACTTGCGGATTGTTCGATATGGCAATAGTACTTGACAGTTGTCTTGACTGCCAAGATGGTGCAAGGGTCACAGAAATGGAAGCTGCCACTCATTTTATGAGTTTTCGCGGTCACTATTCGCGATTTCAATACCTAAAATATTGGTTGACAGTTGTTAACGGTGCAAGATGGTGCAAGTGTCACAGAAATAGAAGCTGCCACTCATTTTATAGGTTTTCGCGGTAACTGTTCGCGATTTCAGTTCCTAAAATATAATTTGACAGCTGTCAATTGCCAAAAGAGCTGTCAAGTTAGATCATCTTCCGTTATTCCGTAAGAATAGTTTCTATCTGGAAAAATTTTGTATTTTGAAATGACGATTCAAGATTTTGAAGAGGATCCCAAGTGATAGCGAATCATTAAATGACGATTTCGAGGAAACCGAAGACGAGGAGTCTCTCTGTCAGGATTATTTATCAGAAGAGTCATTTATCGGGCTCAGTGCTCTAGAGAGAGAGTCAGACGAGGCTAGTGACTCATATGACGATACTCCTCTAAGCATTCGGCTATCTGGGATGGACAGAATCTGGGAGAGAAAGCGTAGGGGTGCTACCAATAAACCTTGTGTCGAACATACTGGCCCTAAAAATCTACCAGAGGATGTCAAGAGCCCGGGAGATTTTTTTATGTTTATTTTCTGAAACCAATATCAACTCCATTGCGGATCAATCTAATCTCTATTGCTGTCACAGAAAAGAGAATTCACGGATATCACCCCCCAAGAAATCAAACTTTTTCTCCCCCAATGATGGGAGTTAAACGGTTACCATTCTACCGCGATTATTGGTCTTCCAACGTCCAGCTCAATGATCGTTATGTTAGTTCTACGATGAGCGTGAAGAGATTTTTGTTTTTACTATCCAGTTTACATCTGAATGACAGTTCCAAAGAACCAAAGAAGAATGAAGTTGAGTACGATAAATTGTACAAAGTAAGACCCTTTCTTGACAACCTCTCAGACACATATTTGCGATTTTATGACCCAACTAAAAATCAAGCGGTGGATGAGAGCATGATCAAGTTCAAGGGCAGAAGCTCCATGAAGCAGTACGTACCCATGAAACCGGTCCCGAGAGGCTTAAAATCTAGAGCTGATCATTATGGCTATGTTTGTGAGTTCCAAATGTATACCGGAAAGGTCCAGGAAGACCTGAACTTTTCTTAGGCGAAAGGGTAGTAAGAGATCTGACTCAAACCTTGGTCAACAAAAACTATTGTATTTATTTTGATAATTTTTTTACCACCGTAGACTTGATGTCGAGTTTGCTAGTTGACGGAATTTTGGCATGTGGAACGGTGCGGAAAAATAGGAAAGATTTACCCAAACTACAAACGAGAGATAAAGAAGGGTCGCGCGGGGATAGCGAATTCTAGACTTCTTATAAAGGCATACAATGGTGGATCGATAAGAAGCCGGTACATTTTCTAACCAATTTTCACGACGCTTCTATCATCTCAGAAACCAGAAAAAAGCAGAAAGATGGAACTCTGCAGGTAGTTTCTTGTCCGATTGTAGCCAAGAATTATAATGCCCATATGGGCTGCGTTGACAAAGCGGATGCTATGAAAAATTGTTACCAAATATCTCGTAAGAGTAAGAAATGGTGGCATCGAAATGTTTGGCACTTTGTAGACGTGACTTTGGTGAATTCTTTTATTTTATATAAACTGTCCTTTCCACAGAAAACTTTATCACTCAAGGACTTCCGGCTATCAGTAGTTGATCACCTATTAGGGTTTCCTGATCGTCCAAAAAGAGGAAGACTTTCGTCCGAGCTCCCTTCTAGAAATGTTGTGCTGCAAGTGCCTGACAGTGTGAGAACAACTCAGAGACCTCATTTCGAAGGTACTCGAGAAACTCGACACCGATGTGCATATTGCAGTTCAAAGGCAAATGAAAAACGGACAAAATTTTATTGCAAAACCTGCAATGTTTCCCTGTGCATAGATGACAAGAGCAATTGTTATGAGAAATTCCATCTAGCTAAAACATCATGAAATCGTAACAAACGCCCGAAAAAATTCAAAACAATACGTGGTTGGTACAAACATTTTTTTTTTTAATTAGAAATAAACAAAAGAAAGATAAAAAACTTACAATGATTGTGAAAAAAAAATAAAAAAAAACAAAATAAATACAAAAAAAAAACAAAAAATTATACAAAAAAAATGGAACTAGCATCTCCTCACGTCCACGTCGTTATTTCTGGGTCACGCAAAGCGGGAGAATATGTCTTTAGCAGGCTTCGACAAAAAAAAAATTGTGATTATCTGGCTTGTCACAATTTGAAAGTTTGAGTGAGTGTAAAGCTGCCAAAACTCACTCTAGATGTGTCGTAGATGACGTCCAATTCGTGTTTTTATGTCTACTGCTCCATCCTGGCAGGTCTGTGTCGGCTGTCAACAGCCAAGATCTGCATTTGACAGCAAGCTTGGTCCTCAAATCTCCCAAAATATTCAATAAATGCTGATTTTTGTATGATCTTTGCTGATTACATTATTTTGCAGTTGGTTTGGCAGTTCCCAGCTGCCAATGCCCATCTCGGATATCGATATTCTGTCCGGTAAAACCATGCCAACCTTGTATTTTGATTTTGATCTCTTCACTGGGACAGTTATTTGACAGCCGTCAACTGCCAACATATTCTTCCTACTTCATTGTTAGTCATCAATTATATTCCCAGAGAGCCAATGAACGT
The DNA here is from genome assembly GCA_910593695.2 of Ocypus olens. Taxonomy (NCBI): domain Eukaryota; kingdom Metazoa; phylum Arthropoda; class Insecta; order Coleoptera; family Staphylinidae; genus Ocypus; species Ocypus olens. The sequence goes on from OU343056.1 coordinate 19,219,405, forward strand.
CTGGCTACTGGGTTTGATTTTATAATACATGACTTGACAGTCGGTTTGACAGTTGACAAGCTGTCAAAACTCTTTTCCGATGTTGCAATCTTGTTCAGGGACCTTGGGAAGCGAGAAACGACGCCCGACTTGTTTTTCACTACATTCTGTCCATTTTAACAGTTTTTGACAGCTGTCAACTATCGTAAAATTCTTCCCACATCATTATTGATCTGTAACCTTCCTGTATCAGCCAATGAACGCTTATTTCCCGATTTTCATTATATTTTCCAACACTTGACTGCCAATTTGACAGTTGACAGCTGTCAAAAATCATTTCTGACACCGAAATCGCAATCAGCGACCCCGAAAACCTTACGTGCCAAAGTGCCATTAGTTTCCCCGTTTCATCTCCTTCCCAAAAATGTGCCCCTCATAGAGTTTCAGCAATAGTATGCTGCCTCGAAATACCGTGCTGGAATCCAAATTGAAATTGAGTTATGAGCTTGTTATTCTTTGTAAAATTTAACACACGATTTTTTATTATTTTTTCAAACACTTTATTTATATTACTCATCAAACTAATTGGCCTATAATTGGTAACGAGTTCTTTGTCTCCGCTTTTGTAAATTTTTGTTATAATAGCCTTCTTCACTAGTAGTTCCTACGGCGATTTGGCACAAAGTTAAGGATGTTTAAAAAAAGTGGTCTTTTTATTTTTTTGTTTGGAGTTTTTTTATTGGACGAATGGAAAAATGGACGAATGTTGGTGAGTTAGGCCGACATTTTTTCCGGCCTTACAGAGATCGTTAAAGTGACCCTTTTTGACCTAAAATAAAGTTTTCATGTCAGTGCGCGCTGTAACTCAAAAACTAATAGAATAATTAACATGAAACTTTGAACATAAGCTATATTTGACAATTAGAAGAACTGAAAAGCTTTTGGTAAAATTCTGTATGCCGGAAGTGGGTGTTTACCTTAACCGTTTTTTGTTTTTTTCCAATATTTTTTTTAAATATGGAAAATTTTACGAAAACATTCAAATAAATTTGAAGACAACAAAAAAATGAATATGTTTTGTTTGAAATTATTTTTCATAAAATCATTTTTATTGGAGAAAAAAATTTATTAATTTTTTTTTAATTTTTGCTTTATAATTATGAAACGATAATAGTTAGAGCAAATTAACATGATTACTGTAAAGAATGCCAATTCGAACATCTTATATAGAATAAGTTTTTTCGAAATCTCTTTGGTTTCTGAGTAAACTGACTATTTAACTGAACTTATGTGCCACAATTTTAGGTTATGTCGCAGACGATCGATATAACTTAAAATGCGCAAAAACTACTACTTCAATTAACATCAAATTTTGAACATGAGCCTTATTTGATAATCCAAAGAACTGAAAAGCTTTTGGTAAAATTTCGTACACCGGAAGTGGATATTTACCTCAACCGTTTTTTGTTTTTCTCCGATATTTCTTTAAATATGAAAAATACTATAAAATCACTTGAACAAAACTTGAAGACAACAAAGAAATTAACATCTTCTGTTTGAAAATATTTTTCGTAAAATGTCTGATTTTTGAAAAATAATAGTTATTAATTTTGATGTTGTCATTTTTGGTTTATAATTATGAAACGATAATAGTTACAGCAAATTTATTTTATTTTTAACTGCGGAGAATGCCAAAATGAACAACTTATAAAGAATAAGTATTTTTCGAAATCTCTTTAGTTTTTAAGTAAACTGACTATTAGAATTTAAAGTATAATTTGTCAATTCTAGCTTTCATAAATTTGACGTTTTAAACGTCAGTTTCTTCCGATTCTACAAAACGCTGTATGAACATTTAAAACATGATTTAAATTAAAAATAAACAATGAACGCGTAAATATAAATGATACTACCAAATCGGAGAAAGTAACATGATGGCCACATCACCATTTTTTGTTAATAGAGTTCTAAGTTACAAAATGCTATTTTCACGATTTCGCGCAAACAATGAATTTTCGAGCATACCTCAGAGAAAGAAAATTTCATTGCAACGAAAATTTCATTCGTGAAATCGAAAACAATTTGGTAGAAGAACTTCGGACTTATGAGTCAAAAAACCACAAAATTCGTTTTTGTCAAACATCCTTAACTTTGTGCCAAATCGTCGTAGGAACTTCGTTATTTGAGTCCTGTGCATGTAATTGAACACATTTCAATGTCCTTTTAGTGGATCGAGTCGATACATTTTTTCCAACTCGGTACACTTTGAAAAATTTGGACGTTTTTTGCCCAAAAACTTGTTTTTTTTTGTTCGGGGGTTGAAGAGATCGAAAAGGGATCATTCCAATCTGTGTTAACCCCCTTAAAGTAGAGCAAAAATGGGATTTTTTCCCGAAAGAATCATCAAATTTGGTTGAAAAGTCAATGAGTTATGTGGGAAAAACCTCAAAATGCACTTTTTTTCAAACGTAGGAACTTCGTTCTTTGAATCCTGTGCAGGGAATTGATCAAATTTTAATGAATTTATAGTGGATCGAGTCGACAAAATTTTTCCAATTTCGTAGACATCGTCAAAGTTGGACATGGTTTCCAGAAAAAAACTTTTTTTTTCATAGAGGCGCTAGAGGGGGCAGAAGGGGTTACGCTTAAGTTCGCGTGCATGACTTTAAAGAAGACACTTCAAAGTTTTTCGCCCTCAAAGATTTATCAAAATCGATTGAAAATACGCCGAGTTATAGCGGTTTGAAAATGATCGAAACACGAATTGCAAGTGTTTCATTTTTTTTCCACCAGAAAATTTAGATTAGACTTTAAGAATGCCTTGACACTAATAATACGCACATATTTAATTGAGATAGACGCGGGTAAATTCCAGAAAAATTATGATTGAAACATCCTTAAGAAAATGTTTGGTCGTAGGAAAAGCGAGTGTTCAACACGTTTTGAAAGATACATTGCGTGCTCGTACCTTGCATTTACTAGCCCGTAGGGCGAGTTAGTACTCGCAAAACGAGGCTTTCAAAACTTGTCAAACAATCTAGTATTGTCTATACACAACTATCAAAATAGTGTGGTGTTTATTAATTAAGTACTTGCAATACTCTTCTTTATATTAAAACGCTATTTATGAAGAAAATAATTGTTTTCAAGAGAGTACGTCCACTTATATACAGCCTGTGTTATTTTTTCTAATTATAAATGAGTTCGCATTTAACATAAAATAATTAAAAAACGCCTTATGTAGCATCACACTCTTCTTTATATTTAAACGCTATTTATGAAGAAAATAATTATTTTCAAGAGAGTACGTCCTTTTTTATACAGTCTGTGTTTTAATTAGAAATGAGTTCACATTTAACATAATAGTATATTGTACAACGAGCATATAATAATTATTTAATTCTCTGGGCAGCATTAATGGGGTACATTTAACACTCAATTTATTAAACACGTACTTGCGTGTTTAATACGCTTATTAAACACGCACACGCATTTGCGTGTTTAATAAGGTTATTAAACACGCGAATTCGCGCTTCAATTCACAGAACGCGATTTATGATAATATTTTGTTTACCCTGTTTAATACTGATTTAATTTTTTTTTTCAATTAATCACGAGAACGATGTTTGCGGAACGAGCCGTAGGCGAGTGGAGCAACTCGTTTGAGTGATTAATAGCCATTATATGTGAGTTGTACACTATACTTTGTTCACGAAAATTAAAACGAAAATTAAAAACAAAATCAAAATTAAAAAAAAACAAAAACGAAATCAAAATCAAAATTAAAATCGAAATTAAAGTTATAATTACAATTACAATTGAAAAAAAAAATTAAATCAGTATTAAACAGGGTAAACAAAATATTATCATAAATCGCGTTCTGTGAATTGAAGCGCGAATTCGCGTGTTTAATAACCTTATTAAACACGCAAATGCGTGTGCGTGTTTAATAAGCGTATTAAACACGCAAGTACGTGTTTAATAAATTGAGTGTTAAATGTACCCCATTAATGCTGCCCAGAGAATTAAATAATGTGCACATTATAACATTTTCGTGAACAAAATGAATTTAAAAACGCCTTATGTAGCATCACTTACTTTCCTTCAAATCTATGTTTTAAAAAATCGAATAAGGCCTTCTGCATCATGTCCGTGACTTCGTAGCCCTTGAGGGAGGGCCCCACCAGGACCACCGGCCTCATCGAGGGTACTACGTCGTAAGGTGCGGTGGCTTCTTGTTTCTTGAAGAAGGGCTTCTTCTTCTCTTTGGCCGGCGGCGTCGTGATGGATTTTCCTGATCTGGGATTGCCCACAGAATCGGACTCATCACCTAAAGCATTCGCAGACATTCAGGTCTAGAGGTCGGTAAGGTTTCAGCATGCAACAAGTACTATACAACATACTACACCTACATTCTAGAGGTACCATAAATGATCATTTTTATTAGTTTCATTTTAGTATCTATTGTTGAATTTTTAAGAGTTTTGTTGTTATCATAGAAGAAAACATATTTAAAAAATTTAAGTTTGAAAACTATTTAAAAAAATGATTATTAATTTAAACTTTTTTTTGGCGTTACGCCTGGCCTTGGTTCTGTGACCATTAGCCATCATCAATGTTATAGATATATAAATTATGAATTAAATGAATAAATGAATAATGAAAGACGTATACAACAACAACGGACCCGACCGAATACATCTCGATCCCCGAAAAACCTTTCGGCCGGGCTGGGCATCGAACCCACAGGGCCGCGATGCAACCGGCACAAGCGCTCGCCTGTAACCACTACACCAACGGACCGCCCCTAAGTTAAATTATGTTAACAATTACAGAGTGTTCTATGTAAGCGTAACATGTCAAGGTTAAGTTTTTTAAATAAACAGGGTGTTTCAAATTCGAGCCTTGCCATGGGATCCCGCTTATTATAGGAAATAAAGGGTGGGTTTAAATTCGGCACTTTTACAGTTTTATTTTAATTAATAATCCGTTGAAAAAAATGACTCCAATTCTCTTGTTTTCGAGTTATGTCCATAAAACTGATTTTATTTTTTTCGTTATTTACGGCAACAGTAAATACCTTCTTACAGCACTTTATTACCGTTTAAAAGATGGCATTATTTATTTTCTTACAACATGTTTCGTTTCTTTGAAACCATCATTAACTATTTTATGAATTAAAATTGAAAAATCATTTGCAGAAGCATTAAATAAATGCAATAAAGACGAAAAGTGATGAAGTTTCAACTATACAAATTAAGTCTTACTAAATTGTTTCAATAAGTTATTTGTTTGTGGTCTTAAAAAGACTTCACTTTGCATAGTTACGAACAGGTTGAATATTTATATGTAAGTTATATGTTAGTGTTTTTCATCTTTATCTAATTTCTTATGGACACCATATTTATAGTTCCTCTAAAATTATTGTTTTGCACAAAAATTGTTCGTTGCGGTTGCCTTCGTTCTGGATGCATTTGTGAATATTATTGACTAGCCAGAACTGTATTTCTTTTTGCTGATTAGAAACTTATCTAGATTTTCTGAATTACCGAACGACATTTTAATTGATGAACAGTAGTAATATTTGAGTTATTCAGATTTTTTATTGTTTGATTTTCAGTTATCGCCATGGAAAACTTATTTTAAACGGTTGTATATTAATTTATGAAATAAACTGTATGCTGTGTTATATTGACATCAGAAAAAAAATGTAAAAAAAATAAAAGTCTTAGATGTGATAAAAATAAAAATGGTGTCTATAAGAGACAAGAAAGTTTATTTATTTATTTATTTATTTATTTATTAAATAAACGGTACAACACCTTTTTACAAAATAATCAATTGTTGTAATAATTCAAGTAACATTAAATTCATATATAAAACCATGTCTTAATAACTAACTAAAGTAACTGCGAAAATATGTATAATTATTGAAATATTTACATTTGAGTAGCGAATATGCCGGTTAGTTTGCGCCTTAGCTGGTTTAGGTTAACATTAAACATATCTATTTTTCCGTTAGAGCAATATTCGTTCCAGAGGGACATTAGACGTGACAACGAGTTTTGGAAACAAAGGGACGTTTTATGTGTATCTAAGTAAAATAGCTGATTTTGGCGAGTTCTTCTACTAGGTACGGAAAATGATAAATCTCCAAGTAGTAAGGGTGAATTCAAGGACGCATTTATAATTCCATGGAGAGTGCATAAATCAGCTATTTTTCGACGATTCTCCAGAGATATTATATTAAGATCCTGCATAATTGTGTCATAATTTCCCTTATCGTGTCGCACACCTTGTTTAAATTCCATGCATCGAAGAAATTTTTTCTGAACTGATTCAATTGAATTTATATTAGTTGCTGTTGATGGTGTCCAAATACAAGAACCAAATTCAAGGTGGCAACGCACTAACGAACAGTACAATGTTTTCAAGCATTCAATGTCCAAATCTTTGCCACTACGCCATACAAAACCCCACATTTTTAACGCCTTATTAGTTATTGTAGTAATATGAGAGGTAAAAGATAGTTTGGTATCAAAAGTGATCCCTAAATCTTTCATTGTGTCAACACGATTGATTGAAGAGTTACCAATTCTGTAGTCGAAATCTACTTTCGATCGACGTGTAGTGGTGGACATCGAATAACATTTTTGAACATTTAGATATAAATTGTTTTTTGAACACCATTCATTGAGCCGGTTCAAATCTTCCTGAATCAATTGGCAGTCACTGGCACTATTAACAATTTTAAATAATTTCAAATCATCAGCGTACATTAGAAAATTACAATGCTTGAGAGTGTCATGTATATCATTAATAAACAGAATGAATAGTATGGGTCCACAGTGGGACCCTTGTGGAACACCAGAAGTAACATTTATTGCTTTTGATTTGAAATTATTTATTCGAACATATTGCACCCTGTCTGACAAAAAAGAAGACAGCCATTTTATAGTGCCATGATTAAAGCCAATAACCTTCAATTTGTCCAACAGAAGATTACAGTCAACTCGATCAAAGGCCTTGGAAAAATCAGTGTAAATTGTATCCACTTGCGATTGTAATTCCAAGGCACTCGATATAAACTGTTTGTATTCAAGAAGATTTGAAGTAATGGAACGGTTAGCCATAAACCCATGTTGTTTATTAATTATGATTTGACGGGAATGCCATTGTAATTGACACGCCACCAATTCGTCAAGAAGTTTAGGTATTACGGACTGGATGGCCACCCCTCTGTAATTATCAATGGCATTCTTTGGACCTTTTTTGTGGATAGGTACAACATAGCTAGATTTCCAGTTTAGTGGTATAATGCCAGACTTAAGTGATTTAACGAATAATGAGTGAATAGGGCGACATAATGAATATATGCAATTTTGAAGGAAATAGCTAGATATACCGTCAGGACCATGGCTGTGTGATGGCTTAAGTTTTAAAATAGAGTTGAAAACTTCCTCGATGCTAACTGTTAATATATCGTCTTCAACTGGATATTCAAAAGTGCATGCCTCATTCGAGTAGGAATTGTAATCTAAGTTGGTGTAAACTGACGAAAAATAATCCGAAAATAAGTCAACAATATCGGCACCTGTATTCGCACTAATATTATTATACAACATTTCGGCAGGATAACCGTCTTCTTTTTTAAGATCTTTTATATATCTCCAGAAAAACTTCGGATTCAATTTAAGGGAACAATTAACCTGTGATACGTAATTACTATAATTCAAACTAGATAAGCTTTTGCATTGTTTACGAATATTAGAAAAATGATAATAATCAGTCTGCAAACCACTAGATTTAAAATTCGCGTGAGCTAATTTCTTCTCCTTTATCAAAGATTTCAGTTCATTCGTCATCCAACGGGGATACGTGTTATTATTATTGGTACATACAAATTTAAAAGGAATAAACTCTTCCATAACAGTGTGGATGATCGAATAAAATGAGTCCACATCGTGATTAATATCATCATTTGATAAAACAAGATCCCAGTTAACAGCGTTCAGGTATGAGTTGATAATATCATAATTAGCTAAATGAAACATATATTTTTTTTCAAAAGTAGAAATGGTTTTTAAGCAAGTTGATGATGGTTCAAAAAGTGTAACCATGTAAATAAGGTTTGCCCCATTTTAGATAATAAAACAATATGCTTTACCGTCTTTAAATATTGCTTCAAATTGCAAAGACAACGAGAAAATTGTTTTTTTAATTATCTCAACAAGATAATTGACATCAGAAAAAAAATGTAAAAAAAAATAAAAGTCTTAGATGTGATAAAAAATAAAAATGGTGTCTATAAGAGACAAGAAAGTTGATGATGGTTCAAAAATGTAACCATGTAAATAAGGTATGCCCCATTTTAGATAATAAAACAATATGCTTTACCGTCTTTAAATATTGCTTCAAATTGCAAAGACAACGAGAAAATTGTTTTTTTAATTATCTCAACAATAGAATTTGCTGCCATTTTTAAGAGGATTATTATTCGAAATAAAATTTTACAAAAGTGCCCTCTATCTCCTAAAATAAACGAGCTCTCCATGGTGAGGCTCCAATTTGAAACAACTTGTATACATACATCTGTATTAAAGATTTGTTACATAACAGTCATGATTATCTAATTACTTTTTTCTTCTTCCTTCTATATCAGCTATTGACCAATATTTCTTATACTTTCTTATGCTCATAAAAAGGTACCAAACAAAAACATGAAGTAGATAATATCATTCTGAACAGAAAAGTTTAAATAAACATATGTCCGACTTCTTACCGTTATGGAGATAAATAATCTTAAAGTTTTTCGATCGTAAAAAAATCTTACAAATTTTCAGTATAAAACGTCCCCCCGAATGAGATAGGTGAAATGCCCCCAGATTCGGAATTCCTAATTAACCAAATAATGTTGTATCTTGAGGTAATAATTATCGGCGGACATGCTTTATATGGTCCCCACCCCTCCCCTCACTACCCTTGGGTCAAAGAGGGTTATTTTTTGTATTAATTTTTTTATCTGGCAATGTGTTTAATGCAAAATTCTGAAAAAAATCATCAAGGTAGGTTATCAAGAGACCTATCAATAGATTTTCAGTCATCCAAGTTCATTTGGTTTCTCAAAAAAATTAAAAAAACAAATTTTTCATTTTTTGAGGCAGAAATCATTGAAGTGCACGCCGTTTTTTTACTATTTTATAAAAGTCGATTAATTTTACGTCTGACAGGAACTTTTAACACATTTCGAGTGGTGCGTCATCTCTAAAAATCTAATTTTCCTCTTTTTTTCGATTTTCTCAATTTTACAGGGTTGAGGTTTAGCCAAAAAACAAATTAAAACTTTTTTGTAGCATTTTGTAAGACAAAAATTTTGGTTTTTTATTTTTTTTTTCTATCTCTAATAGTAAAAAAGTTATAACTAATTAAATTTTTTTTCCTACTTGATTTTTCAATTTTTGTCGATATTAACCAACTATAAGCGCACAGGTAGATATTTAGCAGAAAAACTTATAAGACATGTTTTGTAGCATTTTTCAAGACGAAAATTTTAGTTTTATATTTTTAGTCTTAATACAAAAAAAAATATATGTGTAAATCTATTTAAAAGTTTCTAAAAATTACTAATGTAGAAAAATGTTTTTCTTCATTTGTAATTATAGTAAAGTGAATTATAATAATATATAATATATAGGTAATCTACATTTTTAATGAACAAAAATTGAAAAATCAAGTAGGAAAAAAAATTTAAATTGGTTATAACTTTTTACTATTAAAGATAGAAAAAAAAATTTAAAAAAAAATTTTGTATTGCAAAATGCTACAAACAGGTATTTGTTAGTGTATCGGCTAAACCTCAACCATTGCCTGTAAAATTGAAAAAATCGAAAAAAATAGCGGAAAATTGAATTTGAAGGGATGACGCACCACTCGAAATGTATTAAAAGTTCCTGTCAGAGGTAACATTGATCAACTTTTATGAAATAGTGAAAAAAATGGCGTGCACCTCAACGATTTCTACCTCAAAAAACGAGAAATTTGTTTTTTTCATTTTTTTTAAACACCAAATGACCTTGGATGACTTTGAAACAAATTCTATTGATAGGTCTCTTGATAACCTACCTTGATGATTTTTTTCAGAATTTTGCATTAAACACATTGTCAGATAAAAAAATAACACAAAAAATAACGCTTTTTGAGCCCAGAGGGGTGAGGGGAAGAGTGGGGACCATACAAAGTATGTCCGCGTTTAATTCTCATCTCAAGATACAATATTATTTGGTTAATTAGGAATTCCGAATCTGGAGGCATTTTGCTTATCTTAATCGGGGGGACCCTTTATTAGATTTAAACAAAAATATGACAGTTGTTTATATGAAAGTAACAGAGCAACATGTCAGTTGCTGTCAGTTACACCAAGTAAAATTACTGTAATTTTTACCATTTTTCAAACAACATTTTTAATAATATTTGCATGCATAATTTCAAATCAAATCGAATAAATTTACTGGTATCAGTAAGTTTATTTATTAAAGTGAGACCAACAAAGTTATTCGTTTTTATTTGAATTATTCAAAATGTATCACGAAGTGAAAGCCTCCACAATTACTTATTTATGAATGCAATAATCAATAATCAATTAAATTTTATTAGGTCATGAACAAACATAATTCAAAGAGAAAGAAAAAACTGCATTAAAATAAATTTTCAAATTGCGCCCCATGTGCACTAATGCAACAATTACATCACCGGCTAAAGGAACGATACGTTCTTGCAATTATGTCAGGATTATTTCTAGTTTCCTCAGCAGCGTTTATTATATGCTCTTGTAATTGTTTCTTTGTATTTATTGGAACGCTATCTTTTTGTTTCATATATCCACAGGTGTAAGATATGGAGATCGTGGTGACCAGGGAAACGATCCTGCTCGTCCAATCCATCTTTCAGGAAATGGAATGCAGTCAATTTCCCATATTTCTTGCATAAAGGGTAGGTGCTCCATCGTGTTGGAACCATATCCTAAGCCGCTATGCAAGCGGCAAATCATCTAAAATTCTTCAAATTATTTTGAAGAAAATTAAGGTAGTCATTCGCATTAATTATTTTTACTACCGAAAAATCTTTAAGATAATTTGTCTCGATAACGATAAGAAATCTGACATATGTTTATTTGAATTTTTCTGATTAGAATAATATTATCTACTACCTGTTTTCGTTTGGCACACTCGAAACGATACACCCTGTATGTCTGGTCGTAATTTTTATACAATTCTATTTGCAATTGTATCCCACGAATAAAACAAGAAATATTAATGGTTGTTAAAATGATAATATGATAAATGAGAACCAAATTCAACAAATAACGAGAAATATTTATTTATTTCTACTGTTTTGGATTTACTTAGATTTTTATACGTTGCATTTTTAACTGTAATGTATTGACACCAAATAAATCAATTATTATTACAGCACATGAAATGGTGTTTAAATAGCTTATTGATATTGCGATACTGTAACGGCTTTGGTGCAATTTATTTTTAAAAGTTGGAAGCATTGAAATTAACATTGACATTAACAGATTAAAATAAACTTTTTGGTTGCTTAAGATAAGCTAAACTAAACGGTTTCCAATTATCATAAAATTACCTAAATATTGAGTTTTTACCTTAACATATTTCAATAGTATAATATACTCGTTTTATAAATCGTTTTATCACACACGTCCTTTATAACAGTGGCGGTTCGTGAATAATGGTAGAGAAGAATAAGAGAGAGATATTGCCGCGTCTTTATGCCAACCGCCTAAGATGTACTACTTACCAGTGGCGTAGCGTATTGGGGCCAGGGAAGCGGCGAGCCCTTTGGCCGACATAATTTTATTAGTTTTTGTTTTGACATTTAACACCAACATTGAAATACTTTTTTCAGCAAAGGCGGGCACCCTAGAAAAGGCTACCTCACTGCTACTTATACTTATAAAAAAAGAAATACTGACCAATTGTTTTCATCCGCAGCCTCACGGGCCACCGCTGCTTTATAACTTACTAAACTTGGACTCGTACGATAAAATATTCCTTATGAAACTTGTACTTTCATATACTACGACATAGATTTCGTGTAAAAAAATGTAATTTGGTTCCTGCAGAATTCGATTATATCTATTTATAGAAACCACATAATCTTTCTGCAGATAAATTAAGTGTTTAACTTAAATTTCTAATTTTTAATCAGTATAATCATTTATGGTTATCCTTTACAACTACTTAGGTGAATTTCGGGTTAAAGGGCCACAGGAAGGATGCGTTAGAGGATTAGTAGATTTTTGGGTGTTGTAAGCGGAGTCATCACGAAATTAAAGTTTGTTAAGAAAATTATAAGGGAACAAAAAGAAACAACCAACACTTATGCGTGCAGCATTTTAATAAAGAAAAAAACAAAAAAATTTAAATAGATTTACCGTAATATCTACAAAAGTTACTTCTTAAGACATAACGCATTTATTTTTTCGAGTTTAAATAATAAGAATCGTATTAATATCCCATTATTTGTAAAAGAAGAGTTGCAAAAAGAAAGCTATTCAATTATTTACACAATAAATAACTCCAAAAAATTAAATTATTTTGCAAGTTGTGCCCCGCATATCGGCGCTTGGCCCGGAAGGACGTCATTTGAATGATGTTCTTTTATCATTTGTTGTTCTGACAAGACTCTTGAGAATATTTGTAAAATTTATTCAAAATATATTATTGAAAAATAATTATAAAAACGATGGTAGAATTGTTCTTCATCATCTAGTGACAAACACTTATGGCAGAGATTAAATTAAATCATTTCTGGCCAAGAACATCTGCCATAAATAGCGGACTTTATTTTTATAAATCTTTAATAAGAATAGCATACATTATTGTCCCTTCAATAACAACTATAGACCGTTGTCTGGTTACTTGTGGTCATCTGTACAAGACGTTCATTCATTAGAAGTCTTAAACTGACTTGGAGCTATTAAAATATTAGAATGTTTTTTTAGCACCATCTAATCCTCCTAATGCCAGAACCTAGCTTAATTTAGAGAATGAACATTTTGCAAAAAAAAATCATCAAAAAATATTGCATAGAAAACGGATGGTGGCAACCGTTACTATGTGGTTCATTTTTAGGGATAAATTATACTTGATAATGACTCGAAAGATATGCAGTATACAAAATTGTGTGTCACCTATCCCTAAAAGTCTAATAGATTTCTCAATATGTTTCTATCGATGTTTCGATTGTGTTACATTTTACTTATGCATTAATTTTACATTTATACATGTAACATAATTTCACGAGCGCATAATTGCGTTACAACTCACGTTATGTATTATACTGCCCTCCTAAGCCAAAAAGGCGTATCTCAAATTTCACTGAATTTCTTATTTCTTTATATAAGGACACTTTGAGTTGTATTTAATCCATTTCCTTAGCCAAATAGACGTATCTCGTCCGTATTGTGCAGCTAAAGTGCTAGAAATACAAGATAGACATCGTATATTATTGTTTTAAATCTAATCATGGACAAATCTAATGGATTTCGGGGACGTAAATTAGTTATGTTGGCTTTAAATAAGAAAACAAAACAAGGATTCTCCAAGAAACGTTTAAGCAACAAATATAAACTGTTCAGAGCAATTTTTCTACAAGTGATAGTGTGCCATATGCAGTAATAAAGGGGAAATCTAATACAGAGAACACTCATATAACAAAACCTAATTTTATTACGGTGAATGAAAACGTGGTTGTGAATAGTAATAATGTGTCGGAAATGGAGTCTTCAACTAATAACACTAGTGATACAGCACCCACAGAATCTTTTTCGGGTGCATTTGGTGACGGTGGTGTTCGCAACAGCAATATTAATATTTCGAAGATAATTTCCTTCTCTAAGGAGCCGATAACACAGGGAACTTTAACAGGCGAAGGTTCATCTTCTCAGGTTGAAAGAACATGTGATTCTAATAATATAGATGATCAGATTTATGTCACTCGGAGCCATGTTTTACCAAATATATTGGAAACTGATAAATCACTACTACTGGGTGAATCTGAGCCTACAGAGAACATTCAAATAACAATATCTGATGAAGTTAACGAGAACGATGTTGCCGACAGTGACAATGGGCAGAACATTAATTCTCTTACTAATAATTCTAGTGACGAATCAAATATTCAGTATACTAAAAAGGGGACTGTACGAAAAAAGGCAAAAGTATGAAATATCAGTGAGTAAAAGAAAAAAGAGGAAATATCATACATTTATGGAAAAAACATGGTATGAAGAACGGTTGTGGGGAGCAATGTCCAAATAAGTGTACCCAAAATATATCTAAGGCCAGAAGAGAATTTCTTAATTCTGAGTTTTGGAAAATGATGAAAAAAGAAAGAAAGTCTTTCATATTGCATCACATATCATCAACTGCATGCTCAAAAATGAAAATGGCACTTCACATAGTGTATGTAAAATATTTTTTTTAACAACCCTTGGTTTTAATGGAAATAATGACAAGATTGTTCGTACAGCATTATTGAACGCAAAAAATTATGTAGTGCCTGTGGCAGACATGCGATGTAAAAAAGAGCCCCATAATAAAATAGACGATGAAGTCATTTCAACATCCAATCCAACCATTTCGCATTACCGCAGGGAACATGCACCACGCCGCCTTTATCTGACAAGTCATCTCTAATTCACCGTAATGCATGAAGACTTTCTTAACACAAATCCCAACTTTAAATGTTCGTATGAAAAATACCGGGTGATGGCAAAGAAAATTAATGTGTCACTTGCTAACCTTGGGCATGAAGAATGCGAGAGTTGCGAGGTGTTTAACTCGAAGGAGAATTTTGTTACAGCAATATGGTGCAACTACCCACATCTTGCTAATGTCGATGGACAAGTTAAGAACATTATTCCCTAGGAAGTTGATTTCGCTCTGAGGTGACGTGGCTCGTACGTTGTCTTCACTTCTTACTTTGCGAGTTTTTCTTTTGGGAGCACCTCATGGAGAAAGTTTATCTTAACAAGCTGAAATTTGGAAGAACTTACTAAGAATATACACTCAGGAATGCGTACGATCCCAAGAGTAAAAAGGGCAATGAAACGACCTACTTCAATCACCATTTTTACTCGATGCAAAGTAATCGGAGATCATTATTTGAGTGATGATATTTTTGAATTTTTTTTCTTTTTACTCATTGAAAACTTCATAATAAAACAAGAATGTTTCACATTTACATCGTGTGAGCTATAAAACTTTGTTTCAGAGTCGGCTGTGAGATAAATGAGGTATGTCATATATTATTACATCATGAGACTAGATTAGTTCAATTGAATTAGATTTAAAAAAATGAATTAATCTCAGACATGACTGCTTTGTTTCTCTCTCCCAGACATGGCAACCAAATTCTGAGGCTCACACCTTAGTTATATTTATAAATTAGAAACTTTAACATTATTATTGTGTAATGTTTATAAAGTTTATAATTTCAACTGTGTGGCCTAAAACTAATGCCAGAAAAAAATCATTCATTATAATTGATACCTCAGAGGCTGAAAATGTCACCAGAGAGTGACTAAATTTATTAAGACACTTTTACAAATGACCTCAGCAGGCAATTGGCCAGAGGTCCTTCAGTCTCAGATGTCATGTAAATAAGATTTTATGCACATTAATAAACTAAATATCGTATGTATTCAAAAAAACCTCAAGTGTGCCATGATTTTTTATTTAAAAAAATTAAATTGGCACACATGTTAGGAATTTACATACAAAACGTCAGATCGTTCTAAAAGTCACAATTATTCCCTGGTCACAATGGTTTACAGTAACCAGCAAAAACGTTTCTAGTTGAAAGTTATTTCCGAAATGGGACTAAAGTGGACGGAAATTGGGTGTATTCATTTGACGCACCTATGGCACAGTTTCAGGAAGAATTTTCTAACGTTCTCATTATTTATGACGAATTTGAAAATACCTTATCACGATCTATTGTATTATTTCATGAAACGGGTAGTATTCTCCGTAAACCAGGAAGTGGTAGACCAGTCAAACGTACTTAGGATGCTGTTAACACAGCCCAAGGAATTTTGGAAGGTGAACCTACGTCTTCTCTGCGTCGTTTATCATAGCAAATTAATTTATCGGTAGGAACAATCCGCAAGTAACATAACCTCTATAAGTATTACCAACTTAAATTTTTAAAAATAAAAAATCATGGCACACTTGAGTTTTTTTTTTAATGAACATTATCAAATATACACTGTGTACATAAAGTAAGGAATCAATTCGATTAAAATTTAGGGCATTTTCTTTCAGAAAAATGCTAGGACACGTGTATTATTTTTTTTTAACGCGCAATTTTTGAGATAAAATTCAAATGTACAGGGTGTCCCAAAATTGAGATACGACCCCTAAGTTAAAATTTTCAAATGTGAACCCCCATTTTTTGTTGCATTTATGGTTTCTACGTAAAATTCTGAGTATTTTTTATATAGCATCCCTATGTTGATATTCAGCTGTTTTCGAAGAAATGGCGCTTAAAAAAGTACTGCTACTATTTTATTTCTGGTAAAAGATAACATGGTTTCATCGAAACATTGTAATTAATAAAGAAAAATCATTATTTACTTAATGAAATGATTTTTCCTGGTAGTTCTGGTTATCGTGAACACAAACCACGGCGCCTAGTCATAATCTGTATTACATTTCCAAATTAAACGGTAGCACGTGGTATGTTAAAAATGGTGCGTGCTAAAGGGTAAACTTCGCAATCTGATTAAAAGAGAAAAATCAAATATTAGGTAGCAAATTACTTTCTAATAAACAAATAATACGTGCTATATTATAATATGAGATGGCTGAAAATAAGTCTTAATAAAAGTGCTCGTTGCATTTTTTTTAGCAAAAAGCATGAATACCATTTAGAGAACCTCAACATTGTTAAACTGGAAGCCCTAGATAATGAATTCTTCAAAAACATTCTAAGAGAAAGAGCAAAAAGAATAAAGTTTTAAGGAAAGGAAAGAAATGGCCTATTTGATATTGCTGACTCTAATGCCTTAGAAATTATTACAATAGAAGAAGACAGACAATTTCTCATCTCCCAAAGGCAAAAAGAAATAATTTGTGTTTTAGGGGGCGTCGATAAAAGAGGCGATGAAAAGGAAAAAAGGAGTTCTACAACGTCTTAAATAAGCTTGGGCTTAATAATATAGATATTTCTAAACATACTGTTGGAATTGGTGATCAATCTGTTGTGAAAAGTATTGGTAAAGGCATAGATATTGTGCTTCATTTTGCTCAAGATCAAGTTATTATTCAACAGCCAAGAGATGACTGCAAAGAGCTGCTGCAGTTATATTTTTAGGTGGACAAGAACCAAATGAGATAACGAGTACATTTAGATTATCTGGTTCTGTTCACGATGCCAAATGGAAAGCGAAAGCTATTTATTGCTAGAAAATGTTTATTTTTCGAAATGAATTTCATTTGACTTAGACGGATTTGCAAGGTATGAGGGATATTTATATCAGCAAATCCATGAATTATGCGCCGATAGAGCAACCGGATTTTTATTTAAAAAAAAGAGGAGCACATCGTTCTAAGTCGATTCTCCCCTTAGTTTGGACCCTTAAGAGATACTTCAAGCCAATGAACCATAGAAAACGCACTGCTAGTATAGTTTTTTCACCCTTTTTTTGTCCAAACCGTAAATGGATCTTTTAATTTTTCGTTCTTTTCTTCAGCTTAAATTGAATGAAAAGTGGATCAAATGTGAATCCACAAACTAAATTCAGTTGCACTTGCATGGTAGGTCGTTATTCTTGTTATTATTTTTACATGGGTTAAATCATTTGTTTAAACTGGAATACATTGTTGGTATTTGGTTTTTATCCCTAAGTCATGGACTGAGAGAAGGGAAGTTACCTCTCATAACGAAAAGTAAGTATTCAGCCATTAATAGTTCTGCGGCCTGGCACGTGCCCTTAGCCTTCTGTGTTTGTAATACACCGTCTAAATCTCGAGTACAGGATCACAACAATCCAGAAGTAAGCCATTACAGTTACCATTCCTGGCCACGCTTATAGCCTCGGATATGGATTACGACATTTGGGGGTAGAGAATTCACCCTGCTCTACCCTGTACACTCTTCAAAAAAGGCATAAACCACATTCACTGGCCCGGAATTCACATAGTGGGTTTTTGGTAGTGAATAACCATTTTTGAAGGGCTGCATCGTTTTCTGTCGTTTTCAAAGATCTGCGAGTTCTCAACCTGAGTTGATCCCTCATTTCCCACTCCTCAGTGCTTGTAAACCCCTAATCATCAGCTACAAAAGTGTATCAGTCCCCTGCTGGTCATAGAGACTGAATTTTGGCCATTTAGCCGCCTCTAGATTTGGTCCATGATATTTTGGGCTGTATAATTGTTCTCTTCTTTATTTTAAACCTCTTCACTCGCATTCGCTAGGCCAAAAAACCCAACCTAGCCTCGGCATCACAAATAGCCATTTTCGGTCAAATCTATAAATTCTTTCAGTCGGCCCCACATGGTTCGAGCCATTCAAATTGGGCACTCCTGACACTCCCTGCTTCGCAGCACTTCCGAAGATTTAAAAAACCCCTAAACACTACAGAGAGGACAATATGGTCCAAGATTGCCATTTTCGGACATGTATGCGTCTTTTGAGTTTGGCCAAATACGAGGGGGCAATATTTCGACATTTTCTGGCTCCTTAAGCCATTATGGATCTATATAGCTAGCTATCAATGCGAAAAATCAATGATCAGTCGTTGGTCGAAAATGGCGATTTTCTGCCAGGTGGCCAAATTTTGGTTCCGTTCACACTCGAAAATAACTTCTGCTCTGCTCTGGAGGCTACCCCATAATAAAAAAGTCCGTTAAATACACGTGGAAACATTGAATAACCCGAAAAATGTCGGTTTTTGGACAAAAAAGGCTGAAAAAACTATTCTAGCCGTGCGTTTTCTTTGGTTCATTGGTTTGGCGTGTCTCCTAAGGTTCTAAACTAAGGAAAAAATCGACTTGGAAGGGTGTGCTCCTTGTTTTTTTTAATCAAAATCCGGTCTCTCTATCGGCACATAATTCATGGATTTGCTGATATATTTATTGTAAAATATATACAATAGCTTGGTACCCTTAGCCTGCAAAGCACTATCCAAGGATTGGATGTTTTAAAAGAATCATTGTTTTTACATTGAAATAAATGAAAAAAATTCCCGAAAAACAACAAAAAAAATGGACATTTATAGTATCTTGCTGAAGAAATAGTGGCTTGGGCATTTTTTGATGATACAGGTAAAGCTGGCCAAACCATTTAAAGAAAAATAATTAACCAGTTGTGACACCAAGCGTATTAATAAATAACTACATAACTTTGTGTCAAAAAGCATATCCCATTTTTTAGGCGGTTTAAAATATTGTGCAATTTTATTGCGCATGATCCTGGTAGTCAGAAACCTTATAGTTGTCAATGATATAGCAGAAAGAGCTGCAAAGCTTACGAAAGAAGTATTTTATAACACACGATGAGGAGCAAAAGCAATACCTAATGCAAATCGTAAAAGATTTTCCATCTTGCTCAAATTATTCATTATCAAAAAATTATTGAACCCTTTACTATTATAATTTTATGCTAAAAAAAAATGTTTTTGTGGCTAAGCGGTTTTAGGCATTATTTTACTTGTTTTTAGCCCTAAATATTTATTTTAAACTTGAAACAGATTTAATAAAAGTGTTATTTCGAAAAGGACCCCGCAGTATTTCAATGTAAAATGGGTTTCATCGAAATTGTCTCATTTTTTGCAGGGAACTAGCTTTTTGCATCCTGAACAAAAGTCCTTATGGGCGGAACAAAATCCTATGTAAGGATTTTGAGTTATCCGCCAAAGAAGGTCTCATTTCACCGATACTCGAAAATCGTAGAAACGGAGGGAAGAACACATACAACGATGTTAACACCTTCATGTTTGGATTGTGTTGGAACAAGAAGTTCTTGTACAATGCTCAGCAGTCATTGCTGGAGATACTGGGCATGTGTGCCCACCATTAGGCAACTCGTAGGCCGGCCATGAACATTTTCAAGAAAAAAACTAACCTTCAATTGAAATTCATTCTTTGTAGAGACTGATTTATTGCGCCGGGCGCGTCCGTAAATAAATGCTCATAACTTTCAAAGTTTTCATTTTTTTAATCTGAAACTTGTCCAAAATAGTCTCCATACAATACTGAGCAACTTTGTCGCTAGGAATTTGAACTTCCGTCACACACTTTTTAAGTAAAACAAAAAAAAACCGTGGATTAAAACACTTTTAACTCACATTCAATTTGTATTAACAAATTAGTCATTGCTATCAAGTTTGCGCAGATATTTCGCATCGCTAAAGTGTCCTGTGTAAGTTTGTCGAAGAATAAATGGATTCTGTTAATATTTGTAGGAGATATTGCGAGGTTAGTTTATAAAAACACGGGATTTCTATCGAAAAAACGATAATCTTGTAATATTCTAAAGTTTGTACCAATTATTGTAGAATAAAAAGAAAATTATCCGGTGCAAAGTTTTGTAACTTTTTTGAGAGTGCCCATGATGAACCATTGAGAGAATAGATGGCCCATCGATGTTAAGACCTTTTCAGAGCCTTTCCGCCCATGAAATTGATCTTCCGGTCCAAAATACGAGTTTCAATTGAAGTTTTGGTATATTTTTTAAATTGCCCATCATGGACCATCGATGGATGACCATGCCCATCATTGGGCAAGGGCTGTTCCGAGTTTGAGCGGGCAACAATAAATCATTCTCTACAAAGAATGAATCTCAATGAAGGATTGTTTTTTTTCCTGAAAATGTTCATGGCTGCCCTACGAGTTGCCTAATGATGGGCACGCTTGCCCAGCGTCCCCAGCAATGACTGCTGAGCATTGAAGAACTTCTAGGTCCAAAGACGTCCAAACATGATGATATTAACATCGTTGTATGAGTTCTTCGCCCCGTTTTTACGATTTTCGATTATCGGTGAAATGAGACCTTTTGATAACTCAAAATCCTTACATAGGATTTTGTTCCGCTCATAAGGACTTTTGTTCAGGATGTCAAAAGCTAGCTCGCTACAAAAAATGGGACAATTTTGATGAAACCCATTTTACATTGAAATACTGCGGGGTCCTTTATGAATTGAACTAATTTATTTCAATTAAGTTCATAATAGAGTTTTACCAAATAACAGCCTTATCAACTAAATATTTACTTTAGTCGTTGCTTGGCGATAGCACTTGACGTCAAGATTGCCTCCTACTCCCTCCCATAGCAATAATCGCAAACGCCCGGCTACCTCTTGAGGAGCTATTTGAACAATAGTAACCTCCATTTCGGGAAAGATGAACAGCGGGGCTGTATTCCCCAAGGCTCGTTTCTAGGGCTGCTCCTGTGGAATATCACCCATGACGGTATAGCTGCCGGAAGCAGCCGAGATAGTGGGTTTAGTCGATTACATACTGATTACTATGTTACCACTCTAGAAAGAGCAGCTCGGCAGGACACACAACAACTGGTCGAGTGGATAGCGTGGGTGGGGCTGCAAGTCGCTAAGGATTAGACCGGAGCGGTATTCTTGTTAAGGCAAGAACCAGGATGAGACTATACGGGCACAAAGTCAAGGTGAAAGAGAGTCGAAATGCGCCTGGACAGCACCCGCCTCATGACCAGCGTTGGGGATCCGAGGAAGTCTAAGCGCAGCGGCGCGCCCGTTGCCAAAGCAAAACTGCTTTACGCTGCCCCTACGTGGGTCAACAGAGTTAAAAGCCAAAGGAATGCGGTGCGACTGCAATGAGTGATTCGCCCTGGGCCCATCGGGATCCATCGCACCATATCAACCGAGGGGTCGGGATCATGGCCCCGTCTGCCCCGCGTGACATCATCGTCGAAGGGCGCACGAGAGCACATAACGAGATCGAACCCGGCACGGAAAGGCCGAAGGCCAAGCGAGAGTCCTTAGCCTAGCAGCAGAGGTGGACCGCGTGGACCAGGTGGGACAGCAGTAGGCGCGGGGAAACCGACATCTTCAAAACGCAGATCCTAACATGGCATGGTTGCTTCCAGACGTACCTGTTCAGGATCGGCAAGGCAACTTACCCCTCCTCCCCTTTCTGTTAGGCGCTACTTGAGTGCCCTAAATGGACAACGGAGAGGACAAGGCTGGAGGATGCCACCAATAAGAAGCTTGAGACAGACAATGTCGTAGTTGCGATGCTGGGCGCAGCAGTTGGAAAGCCGTAGCAGAGTTCAGCAAGGTTGTGCTGAGTGAGAAACTAGCAGGAGAACCCCGACGGAACATGCCTCACGGGTTATTACGCAGGTGTTCAGTTTTCTAACGCCTCCCATCAAGTGTAACAAAATCATTGGATGTGCTCTTAGCCAAAAGAGAGTGGGGGTGAATAAACCCAGTGGAAATACTGAGATCGTGCACCTTTCAGTACAGGTAATTGTAATTGTAAATTACCAATTTTGGTCTTTAAAATTTAAAAAGAAATTCATATCTCAAAACTTAATTGAGTAATCATTTTTCTAAAACCATCATGTTTCACTGCAGAGCCCAGTATAAATAATAAAAGAAGAAGAGTGTTTCAAATATTCAAATTTTAGAAAAAAACATTCCGCAAATTAAAAACTCTGAACCCTAATTATAATTAAGAAATAATTTTTCCGCCTGTTCTAAATGCTCATTTTTCAGTCCCAAAATGCGAAAAGAAAACGATTTTTAAGATTCCAAGGGAGTCACAAACGTTTCATACATTTTCCAATAGAGGGCGGCATTCTTGTTACAATAAATGTCATTATACTCATCATACTTACCTATTAGAATATAACGCTTATGAATTAGTAAAGAAACGTGTGTCCGCTTTCTTAGCGGTAGCGTCAATTCCGAGCAACGGCCAATAATAAGATTACGTTCGTACATTGAACTGCAGTGCAACATTAAAATTCGCCGACCAGTGTTTTACTTATTGGAAATGTAATTTCTCTGCGCCGATATCAGAACTTATCTTCTTATACACGTTGGACGAACATGTATCTCGATGTGAGTCGATACCGAAAACGAAAATAAAGACAAACGTAGTCCGCCCGTTTATTGCAATACAATACATAGTTATTAAATAATAATAATTGATTTTTCACATTTTATTTTTTCACAAAATTGTTGGTAGGTGGAAGAACCGCTTTGGCCACCCTTCGTTATTGCTCGTGCGCCAAACACCGCGGGCTGCTAAAGCATAGTTTCTTCCCTTGGTGAACAATATAACGGGTGTCCGAAAAGGTTTTTACTATTTCAAGGTCATATTTCACGAGAACTGTTAGGAATGGGAGGAACTGACCAGTTGTAATCGTGAGCGTGTCTCTCGCAATTTTAGTAACAATGGAGGGATACACGGGGCCCCAGCGCGCTTTTTGTGTAAAAGCAACAATTCTTACTTCCAAGTTCGTCGCCTTTATCGTGCACATTTTAATTTACACGACATAAATCAAGCTCCGACGCGTCCGATATTGGAGTGATAACAACCCAAGGGAAAAACATTAGCAACCCCTACATAGTCCCAAAGTGACAGTGTGGGCAGCAATGTCTGCACATGGAATCATTGGTCCCTTTTTTTTAAGATGGAAATCAACGCAGTGTCGCCGATAACTCTAATCGTTATAGGGCAATGCTGGAAAATTTTCTTGAACCAGAATTGCAAAATTTTGATGGCTTCAACCAAGACACTTGGCTTCAGCAGGATGGGGCGACTGCTCACACTACGAATCTTACCATGCAGGTCGCTCGAAGGATGTTTCCAGGAAAGGTCAAATCAAAAAATGGCGATATCAATTATCCTCCCAGAAGTCCCGATTTAACTGTCATGGATTTTTTTGTGGGGGTTCCTTGAATCAAAGGTTTACACTGACATTCCTGCAAATCTGAATCAGTTGAAGCAAAGAATTCGCGATGAAATTCGAGCAATTGCACAAGAAGTCTGTGTCGGCGTGTTCGATAATTTCAGAGAGCGTTTGGAGGAGACGGTGCACGTGGGGGACACCATCTCGACGGCATATTTTTTTACAAATCAATTTCCATATTTTGTAGTAAATTTTATAAATAAAAAATCTTAATGCAATTTAAAACTGAATGAGTTGTAACTTTTTTTAAATAGTAAAAACCTTTTCGGACACCCGTTACTAATGTATTTCCTCTAAATACTTAAAAATCTAGCATGAGCAAATCAATACGTTCCGAAACTGCAAGGAC
The DNA here is from genome assembly GCA_910593695.2 of Ocypus olens. NCBI lineage: Eukaryota > Metazoa > Arthropoda > Insecta > Coleoptera > Staphylinidae > Ocypus > Ocypus olens. The sequence goes on from OU343056.1 coordinate 19,243,718, forward strand.
TATTGAGAATGGCAAATAATATAATGACTACAAATAAATGCGTTAGCAAGAAGTTCGTCTTATAGTGGATACAACGATAAATCCGCTCTCCGTATTGTTAAAAAATATGTACATTGATAAAAAAAAGGCGGGAAGTGTTTGATTTAAAAAGAAACAAAAGGTAAAACGAAAATTACGGGTCGTAATCAATTTATGGTCACATTAGTTTGACTGATGTTAAAAACAATGAGTAGACAGAGATAATTAGATGTTCGTGTTTTGTTGAATGAATTTCAGTGATGCGATTTTTGTTTTTGTTTATACTTACATAAAGCCTAATTCATTTTGTAATTCATATGACCATAAACGACAGAACATTAAAGAGTATACTGTATATTTATACACAATTTATACAAAATGTTTCTACCATGCTACATACTAAATAAAGAAAAATGTGGAAATAGCCTTTAACCCATTTTTTTTATGGAGAGGATAAGAATTTTTGCAAAAAAAATAGTGACTGTAAAGAGCTCTAAAAAGTAGCTAAAAAAAGATTTAAAAAATTGCTAATGACGTCTTACGTTAAACACTGGTGACATAATATTTTTACCCCTATATGATTTACATGAATTTAGAATTTTTACATTAGTGAAGTCTGGGCAGTGACTGTTCGCGGGTTTTTTTTTCTGGTACGGCCGAGGAACAAGAGGTGGTAATACAGACAGAAGCGGTCACGCAGCCAGCCGTCTCTGCAATTGACCCTGCCTATCTGTGTTACCACCTCTTGTTCCTCGGCCGTACCAGAAAAAAACCCGTAAACCGTCACTGAGTCTGGGTTATGATCTTAAAAGTTACAGTGTATTGATAGTGCACATGGTTTTCTTGTAGTCGCTCCTGTGTTGGGTCATGCGTGATTCGAGCCACTGAGAAGTATGATCCACATAGGAGAGATCACAGTCCCGGCAAGGAATATTGTAAATGACATTTGACAAAGTTTTTGAGAGATTCTTGTCTTTTAACCTCGTGAAAATCCATCTAATATTGGATTGCGCGATTCTGACTTTGTCGAAGCCCAGAACGTTGATGAGTTTGGGGGTTGAGGCCGTGGACTGGAATTGGGATTGTCTCCGTTATGTTTGTTGAAACTCTTCAAGAAAGTATTTGCATTTTTACCCTTATAAAATTCAATTGACGTAACAATTACAGGAAAATTACCATTAACGACGGCGAGAATGGAGCGCTGGGATTTTACAGCTCGGTATAGACGACCAACATTTTTGCAAAAATCATCATGATTTCGACTTGGTTCGCTTTGTTAATAAACAGAATAGCCACTATTGGGGCACTGAAAATCCTCAATTGACCATTACACCTTCGTACAGTGTGCCATTTGGGTCAGCGGCATCATAGCAACGTATATCTTTGAGGGTGCTAGAGGCAATACTATAACAGTTAATGGTGATCGCTACCCTGACATCTTGAAAAAGTGTTTTGGTCCCAATGGAATAATTAGGGACTACAGCATATGTGGTTCTAACAGGACGGTACCACATTACACACAACTCATGCAACGATACAAATTTTGCGAGAAACTTTTCTCAGTGATATCAGCTATCGCCTACGATCCCCTGATTTGACCGCTCCCGATTTTTTTCAATGGGAAAAGTGTACACCAACCACAATCTTGATGCTTATGGATAATATTCGAGACGAAATTGTCAAAAATAACACCAGTAGTCTGTGAGAATGTTATGAAAAATATGCAAGAAGGAGCTTGCATTTGCGCCGCGGCCAGAGGCGGCACATTAACCGGCATCATATTTCATAAATATTTTTAAAGCCCATATATTCAGTTAATATAATATGTTTTATAAAATTGTGTTGCATTAAAAGTTGTTAAAGGAAAACTTCGGTCTGGAACATAAAACACACCCAGAACTAATATCACTATTGACAGGGGTAGACTATGCCAAGAATTTGATTGTGGAATCATCCACTGGCCTATTTTGCATTTGCCATAGCTGCCAGATAATTCTCGACTGACTATTGATTTAACATTAATCAATGTCAGTGTCTGTGCATCAACTAATAATCGCAATTATTCCTTTCATGGCGTCATGTTATAGTTTGAGCCAATAGTACAGTTAGTTGCAAAATTCTGTGACATTTTTTTACTGCAAAATTGTAAAGGGTGAATTTTAATTCCTAACCTGATCCAAGGTCAACTTTGCAAAAACATGATCACTCATTTTTTTATTCCATTAAGGGCCGCTTTTACAATCGTCGGATAAATGATGGTTAACTTATACCCTCTTTAACTAATCCCATCGTGTATCTCTCAGTTAACGCACGTTGCCTTTTACAAACGCTTAGATAGATTTTCTCCCGAAACGCCAACGTTGGCAGCATTGAGGATACATGCGGTTGCGTAGTTTATAGAATTGGCATTTTTCGTTTTGCTTGCGGAAAGGTTAGAAAGTTGTGTTTGTAATCATTGATGCGACCCTTGACCCCCTCGAGCTTCTTTTCAATATTCCACCTAGAAATATGCCAGAATGCATGTTTTTTAGAAACTAGTTTATCGCCCTCTAACGGCCCCTGTATGTAATACCGATTGCAGATCGCTATAATGCCGGTATGGTGCGTGTGCTTGCTGTGCGCATTGCCCGAGATTTATCTGTTCCGACGATTGTAAAAGCGGCCCTTAATGTCATTAGTGTAATTGGCATCGGTTTGCGATTTTTTAAGTGCGTTTTTGAACAAAATAAATATGCAATAAAGGTAGAAACGCCAAAGTGGCGGAATCTATTGCCTGAATGCTGTACTGAACCAAATCCGGGTGGCTTTAGCACCGACAAGATATGGACATTACCAGCGGCGGCAAATATAACAATATTGATGTGAACATTAAATATTGTTCCCCCATCAGAACAACTACAGACCGGTTTCGACATTTCAGGTCTCATCAGTGTAGTAAGTTGCTGATGGGGAAACGGAGATTACTATTGGAATATATGTATTCCAAACACCATTAAAGGTAGAAACGCCGAAGTGGCGGAATCTAGTCCTAAATACGCAATACATCGCTAAAAACATTTTTTGACTATAAATTACCTACTATTTTACTATCTTATTACACTTCATAATATAATTTGTGATATACATAAACTGAATATAAATTAGATTAACTTTATTTACCGTATTTTGAGTTAGGCAACTTATTGTTCACACATAACCACTTGGACGCTGTCTATGAAACGGCACATACCCATACGTGGGTCACCTAGTCAAAATCACCCTGCATATAAAAAAATTTACTTGTGTAAAACTAGCTATTTTTTTACATTTAAATGATTTGCTATGGCTCGTAAAATCAAATCAAATTTAGCACCATGGGCATTTCAAAGAAAAAATTTAATTAACCAAAAGTATTTTGACATTTGGTTGACACTTATTTTAAAGTCAAATCTACGCAGTACAAGAAATGTCCTACAGATTTTTGCAACCAGCTGTCCTCCATTCCAAAATAAGCCACTAATTAATAATAATGATTACGTTTTTAGGGATTATTTATCGCAATAAACATTTATTCTTGAATTCATTGCCAACGATGATATCCCTTCGTAAATGACATTTGTTGCCACAGGCTGACAACAAATTTTATTTATGTCGGGCTGTCCCCGGCAATCGAAAAAATTTCCGAATTTATTAAATAATACTTTAATTAATTTAACGACCAAATAGTTATCTATTTCTCTGTTCATTAAAGTGCTCTCTATCATCGAATTGAATAAAGGTATTAAAATAATGTCACACATTTTTGTATCCTCTGGTTTTGAATCATAAACGGTCTCGGCTAATGAATTAAATTTCAAAATTTCCACAGTTTACTGAAATAAGTACAGTATTGCACTTTGTAGAAACGATTCTGTATGTATACAAATCAAAAAATCCACGAGACGAAAAAACACCAAAAAACCACGAAAAGTGTGGCGTGGATGGGACATACCGGGCGTAGGAGGGGTGCTACCTCTGGAAACATCGTTACCAGTGGCCCCAATGTTCGAGCTCGAACTCGTCGGTTTACTAGTGTACAGTTTCGTCCTCGTCGTCTGGGAGGTCTGCTGGAGTCTCAGGTTCTCCAGCTTAACGGGGGAGGGAATGAAACCTACATCACAGCCTTCCTTCACTAGCCGACCTATCCACCAATTATTATCATATTTTTCCTGTAAATAATTGAATCATGCGTTACGTCCGGATGGAGGAGATGTTACCTTCACAACCTTGATGTGGAGGAAATCCCGGATGTCGAAGGATATCGCGTAGCCGTGCACCGGGGAGTCGTCGTCTACAGATCCATCGTACGCGACGTTGGTTCGGACGGCAAATGCTACCGGCTTTGTCTGGAACAAAAAAGAAACATTTTTTCATTCAAATAAATTTCAAGGTACTAAAGGGTGTGCCATTAAGAACTTTGTTTTATTTACAATTTCTGAATGAAACGAAAGAGTTCATGTTAATATACTCAAACTCGCATCTAAAAAGCTGATGAGGACTTTTGTAGTCTCTATAGTTAATTTAATAACCATTGCGGACAAAATCAAATTATAGATGGTAAATACGTTATAACGATTTTAATTATGTTTGTTTGGTTTTTGCCTGTACCTAACTTCACATCTATTGATATTTTGACAAGGAAACAAAATGGAAAAAATTAAAAATATAATGAGAAATTAGTTTATCGCAAAATTTATTGATTTTATAATGTTAATGAGCTCATATTACCTTCAATTTATTGCAATACATTAATGATACATACTTTCGTAAACCGAAATCATATTTTAAACTTATCCTTATCGAACGGACAGGTTCTATCACGAAATAATCTAGGTGACCTTGAAAATTCTTTATATAATTTCGATGTATCAGGAGATGATGTCACACACAGATGATAAAGATCTTTGACTATATAAATGTAGACTTCCAACACCAACTTCATGTGTGTCTCCAAGCAACGGTGACGCGGCGAGACTGTAAGTGGTTGAAGTATGTTATTAAATTGGTATCCATTTTGTGTCTATGACAAATGACTCGATGAGCTCGCGACTTGGCAGTGTAGTTTGTTGTGTTTTAATTGCTACAATAATGTGATGCTGTGAAATTTATTAACAACATGGCGATATATTGCTTTGTTGAAGGCGATTATGTATGCCACAGACGCGATAATAATACTCGTTGGCCAATGTATGGGTAAGTTAAAATTTAACCAAACATGCTGCCAACCTAACGAAAACAAAATTGTTTAATGGGCATTAAATAAAACTATTTTTGTATTACCCGATTTCTTAACACCCCGATGTATAACCTTAAAATATTTTCACTGTATTTTCTGGATTATAAGATCAATTCCTTTATAAATGGTAAGGATTCTGCTTTCCAGTTTTTAATTTTTTTTTTTAATTTTTTGACATTTTGGAACAATCCACGCGTAAAGGAGGGCTAAGGATCTGAAAACACACTGGGTACACATAGATACACACTTTTCGAGCGTTATTACTGTCGGTCTACGTATTATATTCATCAGAGCTCATAACCTTAAAATGTTTTAAGATTTAATTGACTTCTATAGTCAATTAAGGGGCTATACCTAGCCAGGAAGCCGAAGAGATGCTTTTTGTTTCTTTTTTGAAAAAACACAAGACCCGTTTAAAATTGAGTGGTAGAATATATTTTCTTAAATATAATGTAAATTTTATAAGAAAAAGTATTAATAATAAAAAAAAGGATACAGCTATCCTCCTGAAGGCCGTTGAAAAAAACAGGTTTCGCGGCGACCACTGCTACTCGGTTTTGGATTATCAGACATCGAAAACAAATAATGATTTCGTTATTTTCGTGATTGAAGCAATATTTTGCCGAAATATTGATCTGAGACAAAATGGCAGGCGTTCAAAGTTTCTACAACAACCGTCAGTCTCTACAAATCGATTTGCCGGACCCTGTTAGACTACGGCTTAATCCAAGTAGCAGAAAGATCCGCACTCCGAAAACAATCATAAAATTGGTCTACCCAATTACCTATTTAACCATTTTTTCAGGCATCAAAACAATGAACAAATTTTGTTAACAAACTAAAAATAAAAGAATTTAAAAGATATTCAGAATATTTTCTTTTTTTGTACTGTTATAAATTTCAGTAAATGACATTTATTTATTTTTTTTTCTAAAAATTTGAAAAAAAAAGTTACGTAGTTCTATTTGATAAGAATTAGTGAAAAGTACAATCCTAAAAACATGATTATCTAAGCAGCCTGAAACGAAATGCTCCGAAAATTTCAAAATGTGATATCTCAACGAATATTTAAGCTACAAAGATGAAATAAACACCATAATGCTAGTTTTTTTTAAGTTTCCGCCTATTGCCAGAAAATGTTGATAAATATATTTCACGAAAAAATGTTTGTAGATTTTTTCAGGGTAAAAATGTTGCAAATATCAAAAACCGGGCACAAGGGGCCCTGTATGTTAAAAATCGATTAAAAAAACTTTTGTAATTTTTTTAGGGTCTAATTGACCTTGAATGACTTTGGACAAAAAGGTCCAATATGTAATTGGGCAGACTATTTTCATGAAATTTTTCAGAATTTTTCATTCACTCGTTCGTCAGTAAAAAAATCGTGTTTAAAAACCCATATTTTTTACTCCCAGAGATGGCGGAAGGGGTTCTCGTCCCACTGACCATGGGGATCCTATTTTTACATCGCCATATACCCTCTTATCGGGTAAATTCCAAAATCTAAAGGGGCATTTTAACTATCTTAACCATTGGTACTCATTAGCAGCACAATTTTCGTCCTTCTCTTTCAACCACTCCCCCGCATTCACGACTCCCCTCATCCTTTCATTCACTTCCACCTCCGACAGCCCTATTCTCTCATATCCTTTCCTTCGTTCCCTTCTCCATTTACTTTCTTCCACACTGGTACATGTCAGCCATACCGCTTTTACCAACCTCTCATCCCCTAGTTCCCATAACTTCATCTCATATCTAGCTATTCTCATCCATGCCTCACTCTCCATGCTCTCCCCATTTGTTTCCTGAAGCACTATATACCTGGATGTTGATTTTTCCACACCTAACATATGCTTCAAGAACCATAGTTGCTCCCTCTCCACACACTCATTCGCCCTTCTCCCCCATATCTCCACCCTATACATTAACACTGATCTCATACCTTCCCTGCATCAATTTTAAACTGGTTCGAGAAAATATATTTTTCTTTGTTTGACTTTTCGTAATCTTTGAAGTGTCTAGACTCTTGAATATGCCACTAAAATAATTTTTCGATATTCCTATCAGTTGTGTGTTAAATGTGGTATCAATCTGGAGCTGCATCATGTCGCGAAGATGAAAATAGTTGGCAAGCAGACCAGGATGGAAGAAACAGAGGCAAAAAAGAAACTAAATCAACCATTTGAAGTAGAGGAGGGTTTATTATTTAGTATTTGAATAGCTGATTAGCTATTATAAGTAAGTATTGAAAACATCATTTGACAGTTAAATTAAGGCTAATTTTTAACTGCGTTTGTATGCTATGTTTTTCAAACTGGCGGGATGCATATCGGTTGCAATAAATAACATACAGTCTTGGCATTTAAATCCCTTAAAGACAGCGCTTTTTATCGGATATTGAACTACAAAAATCAACAAAAACTTTAATTTGAGTAAATTTTACAGCATTGTAAATATTAAAAAGAAGGTGTAAAAGTGCAAATAAGTGATTTTAAGTAGCATTGAAATTCACTTATTAGTAAGAGTAACTACCTGTGATTTTTCAATACCAGTGAAAATCTCAGGTACCTTGTACTTATATTGGGTTGTTTCATAGCTGCGGCCACAACGTTTGTTTCATTTGCTGAGTTCACGTACTACTTCATTGAAAATATTTTCCTCGAGGAGAACATGGTTAGAAAACAGATCCGTATAAATTTTGATTCTTGCCTACTTTTTGTTTACTCCTAAGACAAGGCACTTGTTTCTCCGGACATAATTACTCTTTTTTTAATGGAATTCACGGACACTACTACCATCATAATAGAGCATTAAAAACCAGTGGCGGCTCGTGAACTTTTTGAGTGGAAGAGCCTCTTATACAATATATATTTATAAATTCAAAGTATAATTGAAAAACAGTGTGTCCTACATTTGTTGAGAAAGCTAAACAATTTATAGTTACATTTGAATTTAAATCATATTTTAAATGTATTGGAGCGTTTTCCTTGGACCGAATGATACTGACGTTTAAATTATGAAAGATGAAAATTACAAATTACACTTCAAATTCTAATAGTTAATTAACTCAAAAACCAAAGAGATTTCGAAAAAAACTTATTCTTTATAAGTGGTCCATTTCGGCATTCTCTACAATTATTATAAATTTCATATAACTATTATAGTTTCATAATTATAAACCAAAAATGAAAAAAAAAGTAATGAACATTGTTAAAATGGCATCCAGGGACGTCAAAACGGATATTTCCGTAAAAACAAATTTTAAAAAATTTTCACGATCACAATACTTTCTTGTACTTACGGAGAAAGTAAAAAATATCCAGATCCACTAGAAAATTGTCTACTGATGTTTGTCTATTTGAATTTACAAAACTTAAAATTATTGCAAATAAATGTTATATGTCGCCACAAAATACGTTGCGTCATCACCGCGCGCCCGGGATGTGCCAGACCTTGTTCAGCACAAAATGCATGTTCAGAACGCGACCTCTCCTGAACCCAAGTTATACATGCGTTAACATTTAAACTGGCGAAAAAATGTTTTAAAAATTAATTATAAATTCCGGCTGAGCTTGAAACTACAGGTAGTGCCGTGGCTCCTTGTCTCCACATAACGAGCCGCCCCTGTTAAAAACTATTCTTTTTTAACACGCATTGATTAAATATAAATTTACACAATTTAATTGTTCACTACGCCATGGCTACGACTATTATAACACTGTTTGATTTTCACATTTTTTCCTATCCGGTAGTATATCGGTAGTATAAATATAAATGGAATTAGTATATTTTTAAATTCTGAACATAGTTTTACTCTTTTAATCAAGGAACCAGCAAACTGCATACATGTTGAATTCCTATATTCACCCCTTATCTCAAACACACGGTATACAAATATAAAGTATAAATTTAAATGAATATATTTTACCTATGTGTATGTATCGGTAGTACGATATTGTTACCAATTCTCAAAGTTTGAGACATGCTTTAACACTTGATGAAGATTCAGGTTATGCATATATTTATAAGACATACTGATGTGGATGTAGATAGGGTAGAATATTGTCTAAATATAGAATTACGTGGTAGTGAGAAAATTGATTAGTGAAGCGCGACAAATAATTATAGACGGCATGAATAATGCCCTTCCCATCAACAAATAGGTCACTTGTGAAATTGTCTTCTCAGTGTGCTTTCGCTTTACGAGTATAATGGAAAAAAGGGAAATAAATAAACAGCATAATGAAACTATTGAATGTATCGGTATATAAGTTAATAAATCTGCTTAAGATTTAAATCTATTTTATTTTATAAGACAGGAGGACAAAGATATAGTAAATAATAATAATAAGTAATAGCATTGCAGGAGTATATATAGTAATGCTAACAAGAGCTGGATATAACTGAACTTGTTTGAGAATAGTTATTTATTATACGAATGTGGAATGTACGTTAATTAGTCCCGCAAGAAAAAGTTATTTTCTTAAAGAAAATTTTATCAAAAATCGTCTGTAATTGCATTAAACATTGAAATTTTGACTTGGTTTACATGAAACATGATTTAGTATTAAAAAAACGACAAATTTAAGAAAAATCACTTGATATGTTTCACTTATTAAATTATTTATTCCGACTAGTTTCGGCTGCAAGCCGTCTTCAAGGAATGTACAACATAATTTTTTTACAGGGTTTATAAAGATTTGAATTTTTTATGTATGTGGTGTCAATTTGAATTATTTCAAAAATCTTATGAAGAATCTATGTATTCCGCGAGTCCGAGTTATTCTTTCACTCAGTGGGGAATGAACAACATTACATCCCTTAAATGACCACAGTAATTCGTTTATTACACCCGATTTTGGATAAAAAACTCTTTACTTCTCTGTCCGTATTATATTTGTTTATTATAACTCCCGTTTCTCCAAATCGAAAACTGGAGTTAATTACACAGGCCTGCGATGTATTTTTTGTCGGAAGCTTTATATACCGGGTGACCCAGCGATCTGTAAAAGCCCCATAACTTATTTGCTATTTGAGATATCGACTTCTAGTTTTCCTGAACTGGTACCGACACTTATTCTACATATTTTAAAAATATGTATGTTTTTGTACAGGGTGTCCCAATATACATAACAGACCAAAGTTATGTTTTTTTAAATGGAACACCCTATATTTTATACTTTATTTTCAACCTTCTTGAGAAGCTGATAAAAATAGTGTCAGATACTATGGGTCTATTATGGACGGTTGGTTAGTTATGGGCAAATTTGTAGCAAAAACAAGGACAAATTAAAAAGTTGCAGAAGCGCTCCTAGCAATGCTAGAGTCGTTTTCTATACACTAAAGACTTTTCCACATCATAAAGAATAATACAAATCGGCTTTGGTTTTTTTTTGTTCATATTGCTATACAGGGTGTCAACATACGCAAAATAATGGATAACTATTTTTTTTCAAATGGAACACCCTATATATCTTGCCACCAATGCTTATAATTTTTATTAAGCTTTCCAATGATGTACAATTTGTATAATGAAATATTAAGGATTCTTAAGATTTATCCATAAAAACAATTTTCTTTTGTCACCTCCTACTCATTTTTGGATTTTCAGCCAAAACTATGCATTTTCTGAAAAAATAATAAGAGACCAAAGTTGTAGAGCGAAAAATTTTCGATCGATATACGTCTTTCGACTTTTCTAATAATGCGTGAATTGCCCGCCAGAGTGCGCAAAATCGTGACCGTATATGCATTTTAGCGTTTTTCTCACATTTTTTGTTAATTAATTGCACTATACTTTATTTTCCACGTCCTCTAGCAGGAAGACAGGTAATTATAGAATTATTTAAACGACCTACATTGATTAAAAATATTCCGCTCTACAACTCTTAAAAGAGGCAATTTTTGCCCAAAATGCATAGTTTTCACCAAAAATGCAAAAAACCATTGAGAAACGCAAAAATTGGTATATACATTTTCAATTTGCATTTTTAGAGAAAACTATGCATTTTTCGCAAAAATTGCTTCTATTAAGAGTTGTAGAGCGGAACATTTTCAATCGAAATGGGCCATTTTAATTTTCCTATAATTTCCCGTTTTTCCGCTAGAGGGTGCGGAAAATAAAGTATAGTGCAATTTATTAATAAAAAATTTGAAAAGAAAACGCTAAAATGCATATACGGTCACGATTTTGCGCGCTCTGGCAGGCAAGCAAGCATTATCTTAAAAGTTGAAAGACCTGTATCGATCGGAAATTTTTCGCTCTACAATTTTGGTCTCATAATTTTTCCTGAAATGCATACTTTTGGCTGAAAATCCAAAAATCAGCAGAAGGTGGCTAAATAAATATGTTTTTATTGATAAATCTCAAGAATCCTTAATATTTTGTCATACAAACTGTATATCATTGGAAAGCTTATTAAAAATGCCATAGATTGGTGGCAATTTATATAGGGTGTTCCATTTGAAAAAAAATAGTTATCCATTGTTTTATGTATGTTGACACCCTGTATAGCACTATGAATAAAAGAGAACCAAAACCGATGTGTATTATTCTTTATGATGTGGGAAATTTTCTAGTATATAAATAATGATGCTATCTTTGCTAGGAACGCTTCTGCAATGTCTTCAATGTGTACATGTTTTTGTCACAAATTTGCCCATAATTAACCAACCGTCCATAATAGACCCATAGTATCTTATACTATTTTTATCAGATTCTCAAGGGGATTAAAAATAAAGTATAAAAAATGGGGTGTTCTATTTAAAAAAACATAACTTTGTTCTGTTATGTATATTGGGACACCCTGTACAAAAACATACATATTTTTAAAATGTGTAGAATAAGTGTCGGTACCAGTTCAAGAAAACTAGAAGTCGATATCTCAAATAGCAAATAAGTTATGGGGCTTTGACAGATCCCTGGGTCACCCGGTATATATTTTTTAATTACGTGTTATATGCTGTTTTCAAAAGTAAGTTGCATTTGCGTTTATCACGTCTAGTTTTTTTTTTAAATGTATATTTCAATTTCAGTTTTAGGCGTGAGACACGAAAATTGTTGTATAATTATAATTATATTTAAAACTGTATACATTTGAAGAATCTTCTATCAGCATATAGCCGGGAGATTCCTATTCCAATACATAAAGCAGGGATTCCCCGATTATTGTTTTGTACCCCGTTTATAACCTGATAAGCAGGGTAGTACTACGGAAGCTATCGTACGGGTAATACTGTTTATCTTACTTTGCTCTGTTCTGTGCTATATCCTTCACAATGGCATCTAGAGGTTGTAAAAATAAACCAAACTGCTTTTGTTACATCTGTGGAATGTTCGTTGTAACAAAACAAAGAAAAAACTTAACAGAATTCGTTAAATCAATGTATTTTGCATACTTCAAAATAAAACTTGGTGACCAAGACAAATCGTGGGCTCCGCGTGTAATTCTTGTGTTGAACAGCTAAGACTATGGGATAAAAGGAAGCTGAAATCCTTACGTTTTGGTATACCCATGATTTGGCGAGAACCCAAGGACCATGGAAACGACTGCTACTTTTGTTCCTGTAATATGCAAGGAACACCAAAAATCAAAAAGATATCCTGTATCCGAATCTCCCTGCTATAAGACCAGTTCCCCACGGTCCGGACGTACCAGTTCCTATTCCACCTAGCACGCTCAAAAACATATCAAGTAGTTCTGCATCTGACACCACAACAGAGGAAGAAATTGATAGTTTCCAACCAACCACATCAAATGAGCCACAGTTGTTTACACAATCTGAACTTAATGATTTAGCTAAGGATTTGGGCCTTCCAAAAGACCTTTCAGAAATTCTAGGATCGAGGCTTCGTTATAAAAATTTACTTTCACCAGGAACTTCATTTTATTGGTATCGGGATCGGCAGTCAGTTGGGATATACGAAGTTTCTATGCTTTCTGTGTGAATGGGAAAGTAGAGCCAAAAATAAGTGGGATGTAAAGGACTGGGCTCCAAGAAAGCAGTTAACTCCAGGTGTTAAGAATGTCATGCATGAAAGCTTTGTAGATCCTCTTAAGGTTTTATTACCTCCACTTCACATTAAATTGGGTTTGATGAAACAATTCGTGAAAGCGTTAGACAAAGCAGGAGAGTGTTTCAAGTACCTGTGCGACAAATTTTCAGGGCTCTCAAAAGCAAAACTGAAAGAAGGAGTTTTTGTAGGGCCTCAAATAAGAAAGCTGATGAAAGATGCCAGATTTGAATTAACAATGAAAGCTGTTGAAAAGGAAACATGGATAAGCTTGAAAGATGTTATCAATAAGTTTTTGGGAAATTACAAAGACCCAAATTATTAAGATATCGTCAACAACATGCTTGAAAAATTTAAGCAGCTAGGTTGTAACATGAGTTTAAAAGTTCATTTTCTCAATTCACATCTAGACTACTTTCCTGAAAATCTTGGAGCAGTAAGTAAAGAACAGGGTGAAAGATTTCACCAAGATATTAAAGAAATGGAAAGGAGATACCACGGTAGACGGGACGTGAAAATGATAGCAGACTACTGTTGGATATTGAAAAGGGATATTACTAATGCGACGCCTAAGAGAAATACAACTAAACGAAGTTTTGAGTGCAAAAGACAAAGATTCCATAAGGACACTAAAAAGTAGTGTTCATTTTATGTTAAACTTGTTTAATTTTTATCTTTATTGTTAATATGTTTGTTAAGATTTGTTGAGAATCTAAATAAATAAAAAAATTCCCAAAAATTGTGCTATAATTTACTGGGTATCTTTATTCCTTTCTAGCCGAAAAACCTTACGTGATGGAGAGAAACTGAAATTATCTTTGGAATTAGCATCACTTTTTCATACAAAATCAGTTAATAGAACGTAAACAAATTTAAAACGTAGGCATGTGTTACCACGGCATACATTTTTCTAACAAATGCCTAAATAAATTCGAGATGAACCTTTGAATGCCTTTTCTAATTATCAATGCCTTTTATTATGTAGGAATAATATCTAAGTTTTAACTTCACCAGTGTCAATTTTCGATTAGGTATTTTTATTGCTGTCTATTATTTATGCCATGTTAATATGCTATTCTCACTGCTAATGTTTTTTTTTTATTTTATGTTATAAAAAAATAACCGGAATAAAATACATTTTTGTCTCCGCCAAAGAAATTACCTGCTGTGTGACAGCAACAAGAGGGTAACATTAATTTATTCCTATAGGTGATAATCAAATCTCAAATCAGATGTTATACCACATTAACATCTAATGAATTTAACGAGCACAAAACTTCAAATCTTCGCTTACAAACATGAACAATATTGCATGCATTTACGAAGATCAGTGGTGGCTGGGCATAATCAAAGACAAGAGCGATCAAAATAATCTATTAGTACAGTGGTTCCCAAACCTTTTCAGTTAGCGGCGCACTTACTGGTTTAGTATTTACACTATGTGTGCAGTCGTGTACAACAAAGTGTTGCATATGTACAGTATGTGCTTTACAACCTGCCTACTACATAATAGCAAAGCACAAACGTTGTACAACACTTCATTGAACACAATTGAAGCAAGCTACATGGCGCCGAGTAAAGAGGTAAAAACCTGACCTTTCGTAGATGTCACAAGGTCAAACCGAGGTCACTATGTCACTACATTATGTTCCCCTTCAAACCGTTCAACATTTATCTGAAACATTTTTTTGTATCATTGATAGTTTCAGAGAAAATCGATATAGTCCATCCTGAATTTTTGATCTTTGATAGAACCTCAAAAGTTTTGCCCAGACTTTTCCGCAGTCTAACCTATGTTTTCATCATCCATAGGCGTTACGGATACATATTAAATAGGTTTTTCCCATTGCGGCGTTGGGTAAGAAAAACGGGGTTTCTAACATTCTCCTTTAATAAAAATATGTGCAACAATATTGGTTGAACCTCTGTGTGATATTATTAATAAATATATAGAGAGTGGTTGCTTTCCAGATCTACTAAAAATGTCTTAAGTGAAACCACTTTTTAAAAAAGGTAATCCCAATCATGTAGAAAGTTACAGACCAATCAGTCTGTTGACTATATTCTCGAAAATATTTGAGATAGTCGTTATAATAGGCTCTTTGCGGTTATAAAAAAAATTCACAGAAGATTATAAGTTTAATAAATAAAATATAATATCAAATTAGTTATTTATGCAACAAGTGAGTAAAGTACTACTTTTTTCACGAGTAGCCTTCGGCTCGTGTGGCAATTCCTACAAATTTTTCTACGTCCGTAACTTTAAATAAATTCGATAAAACTTTAATCAATTTTTATAAGTAACAATACTTTTTTTTTAAATGAACTCGCGGCGTGTTGCGAAGCGTTCATGACACACTTTGCGCAAACATTTTTATAGTAGCGTTAAAAAATGAACCGCTATGGCACTTTTTTTCACGCAAAAAAGTGAAAAAATGAACCGTTATGGCACTTTTTTTCACGCGGTTTGTAGGGTTCAGGAATCACATATTTTATGAACCCAAATTAATGAAAAAAACTGTACATTTTATAACGGGCGTAGAAAAATAGCTATTATTACAACTAGGGAAATATGAATAGTATATTTCCAGAGGTTGGCTCCGCCCTCGGGATGTATAGACAACCAAGGGAAATGTATTCATATTTCCCGTGTTGTAATCAATAGTTTTTTTCTGATTGAAGAATATTGTTCTGTAAATGGGAAAATATTGGATTGTAAGTTTTTGAATTTATCGGATTGGTAACGTTGCTAAGGGCCTTGTTTGTAAATATCATGGTTGACTTGTTTTAGTATTTGCGTTGTTTCATAAATTGGTGAAATGTCAAACTATGTGTTAACGCAAGCGACGAAAGACCGTGAATGTTTGGTTCCCGTAAAATCCAAAGCTGTAAAATCCATGAAGGATACCTTCCTAAGAAATCGGAGGTGTTGTCCCGAGAGCAATTAAAACAATTCTTGCGAGAAGCTCCTAATGACAATTGTTTGATGTCTATATTTCCCTAGGGAAGTATGAGCACTTCATACTTCCCTAGGGAAATATAAGTGTGTTATGACATATCGTAACTAAGGTAATATCACTCAATATTGTTTCAATCAGAAAAAAAATATTTATCAAACTTATAAACTTTTGTAAATTCTTTTATAAACGCAGAAATTGTAAATGTTTTCCACTCGTTATACACCCTCTAACTTCCCCCTCCCTAACACTATAGCATTAAATCACAATTATAGCCTTGTCTTACCATTAATCATCTGCCTGACGACGCCACTGTGCGGCGAAACATATGTCGCAGTGTTTCGACATTAAAAATTGTGAAAATTCTCAACACACGTGTTTTATTTACCACATATTTAATCATTATATTCGATGATAATTTTGTTTGCGGCTGAACGGCTACACACCCATCCACAAAAAAAATATACCGGGTGACCCAGGGATCTGTAAAAGCCCCATAACTTATTTGCTGTTTGAGATATCGACTTCCAGTTTTCTTGAACTGGTACCCACACTTATTCTACATATTTTAAAAATATGTGTGTTTTTGTACAGGGTGTCCCAGTATACATAACAGAATAAAGTTATGTTTTTTTAAATGGAACACCCTATATTTTATACTTTATTTTCAACCCTCTTGAGAAGCTGATAAAAATAGTATAAGATACTATGGGTCTATCATGGACGGTTGGTTAGTTATGGGCAAATTTGTGGCAAAAACATGTACACATTGAAAACATTGCAGAAGCGTTCCTAGCCAAGATAGCATCATTATTTATACACTAGAAAATTTCCCACATCATAAAGAATATTGCACATCGGCTTTGGTTATCTTTTATTCATAGTGCTATACAGGGTGTCAACATACGCAAAACAATGGATAACTATTTTTTTTCAAATAGAACACCCTATATAAGTTGCCACCAGTCTATGGCATTATTAATAAGCTTTCCAATGATATACAGTTTGTATAACAAAATATTAAGGATTCTTGAGATTTATCAATAAAAACATATTTCTTTTACCACCTTCTGATGGTTTTTGGATTTTCAGCCAAAACTATGCGTTTTCAGGAAAAATTATAAGAGACCAAAGTTGTGGAGCGAAAAATTTCCGATCTATGTAGATCTTTCAACGTTTAAGATAATGCGTGTATTGCCCGCCAGAGCGCGCAAAATCGTGACCGTATATGCATTTTAGCGTTTTTTCAAATTTTTTATTAATAAATTGCTCTATACTTTATTTTTCGCACCCTCTAGCGAAAAAACGGGAAATTATAGGGAAATTAAAATGGCCCATATCGATTGAAAATGTTCCGCTCTACAACTCTTAATAGAAGTAATTTTTGCCAAAAATGCATAGTTTTCCCTAAAAATGCAAATTGAAAATGCATGTATCAATTTTTGCGTTTTCAATGGTTTTTTGCATTTTCAGCGAAAACTATGCATTTTGGGCAAAAATTGCTTATTTTCAACAGTAGCAGAGCGGAATATTTTCAATCGATGTAGGTAATTTGAATGACATAGAAAATAAAGTATAGTGCAATTAATTAACAAAAAAATTGAGAAAAACGCTAAAATGCATATACGGTCACTATTTTGCGCACTCTGGCGGGCAATGCACGCATTATTGAAAAAGTTGAAAGAATCGAAAATTTTCCGCTCTACAACTTTGGTCTCTTATTATTTTTTCAGAAAACGCATAGTTTTGGCTGAAAATCCATAAATGAGCAGGAGGTGACAAAAGAAAAATGTTTTTATGGATAAATCTCAAGAATCCTTAATATTTCATTATACAAATTGTACATCATTGGAAAGCTTATTAAAAATTCCATGCATTGGTGGCAAGATATATAGGGTGTTCCATTTGAAAAAAAATAGTTATCCATTATTTTGCGTATGTTGACACCCTGTATAGCAGTATGAACAAAAAAGAACCAAAGCCGATTTGTATTATTCTTCATGATGTGGAAAATTATTTAGTGTATAAAAAATGACGCTACCTTTGCTAGGAGCGCTTCTGCAATTTTTTCAATGTGTCCTTGTTTTTGCCTCAAATTTGCCCATAACTAACCAACCGTCCATAATAGATCCATACTATCTTATATTATTTTTATCAGCTTCTCAAGAGGGTTGAAAGTAAAGTATAAAATATAGGGTGTTCCATTTAAAAAAACATAACTTTGTTCTGTTATGTATATTGGGACACCCTGTATAAAAACATATATATATTTAAAATATGTAGAATAAATGTGGGTACCAGTTCAAGAAAACTGGAAGTCGATATCTCAAATAGCAAATAAGTTATGGGGCTTTTACAGATCCCTGGGTCACCCGGTATATTCATTGAGTATGTGTGTTTAAGGTTAAATAAAATTCTCACCCGGGCCTTTTCAAGCTGACTAAGGGCTTGTCGCTCCTTCTCCCTGCGAAGGGTCTCCTTTTCCTCGTCCAGCGACAGATCCGAAGAGGGCTGCGAGTAGTTAGAGTCAGCTGAGCCCTGCAACCATATTAAAAAAACATTAGAAAAAATCCAGTTAACAGCAATTTTGAACATTAATTTTATAAACTTTTCTAATCTAACAGCCTAATCCAAATATTTATGTATGAATCCTAAAGTAAAACATGTAATGAAATGTAGAAATTTTGACGCCTTCAACAACTATAAGTTCTAACCATACAAAAAACATCACTTAATGAAAATTAGTCTTAATGACATTTACGTATTATACTAATTCACTTTAATAATAACAATATTAAAAAAACAGTACTAAAAAAATCTTGGATTAGTTCTCATTTACCACTTGCATATGTAATAATAGTAAAGCACTTGCTTAGTTTCGCAAATTTCTTTTTTTTTTGCTAAACATACCGAATGCCTTTTATTATTATAATGATTACAAATACAAACTGTTTAAAATCTAAATGTCTAAAATTCGTATCTTGCTTCGCTAATCATGCCATTTCTGATTAAAGTAAAAATATGTCAATATTGTTAACAGAAAATATAATAAATGAAATACAAAAATATAATCCATTTAGTGATGCTTATTTATTATTTAATTTCTTGCATAAAAATAATGATTAACAATTAAACACACAGGAAATATGATTATTAATTAAGATCAACTTACACAGTACACACTAACCGTAATATATACAATATTTACACATTCACAATATGATTTGTAATAAATCTAGCATGCATTTTACTAAATTGATGATTATGATGTAGCAAACTTTCTATATTTGTGAATAAGGCGAACATTTATTGAAGCTGAAGCTTTAAAGACATGCAGCCAGCCCATTCATAGAAGTGGCGTGTTAGGGTTCGAATTACGATAGTTATGAAAATGATTCGGTGTCTATTTTCTAGTGATTTTTCTAATAATAATTTGGATTCAGTTTCTTACCAGAGAAGTGTACTTGGACATAGATTAGTAGCGATGCCACTGGCAAGCATGCGACAATATATAAAGTGTCAGCTGACCAGTGACATACAGAAAGAAAAATAGTCTAATAATTATTATTTAAAACTTTCTTAGATTTGTTTTACTTAGGCATATTCCCTTTCAGTTGCAACAAAAATTGTAATTAAAACAAAAGAACAATGGACTATTCTAATAGATTTACAAATTAGAAAAAGTTAAATTTCATTTTTAAATTTTGCGCAAAAACATGAATCAAAGATATATCTTAATTAGATCTATGTTTTTCGATTACAATGCGATAAAAATGAATTTTGTACATGAACAAAAATAGATTAATTCTGTAATGTAATTTATGTAACCCTTTCGCCGTGGGAACCGGATTATTACACAAAAAATATCACACAATTATATGCGGGACCCGGATATATACGCAAGCAGTCTGTACGCAAGTTCTAATCCTACAACATACTAGTTAAGCTGTTGCAGCAGAGAAAGTGTAAAGAACAAATACGATAAATATTTGTGATTTTGATGCAAATCATTATTCGTAACAATAAAATTTGTGGTTTAAATACTATTTTTTGTATCAGAAAATGATCCAAATAATATTGTTGCACTTTTGGGCAATTCCAAATTTGTTTTAAGTCATAAATTTTGTATTTTGAGTATATTTTCCTAAATTTTCGATTATTAATCCTGAACTTCAGATTTCGGCCCCTAAATGTTGGATTTTGAGTCTTACATTCTAGGTTTTGACAACTAATTTTGGTTTTTGGTCCTGGGTTTTGAATGACTGGCCCTAAGATATGGAGTTTGGTCTTTAAATTTGGATTATAGCAGCAAATTTCGTGTTTTTGGCCCTAAATTTTGTTATTGTTGTTGTTGTTTATTTTTTGCCAAATTTGCTGTGACAAAGTTACAAATAATATTTTCAAAAACACACAAATCATTTGATTTGCTTGCTGTCGGGCGAAGTTCCCCGTGTGTTCTTTCAGAAAAAAACTATTCCTCTCCACTGTACAATGGTTCACAAATTTATTATTCATTATTTTTATTTATTATTTAAAATATAAAAGAAAAGATGTTTGTCGGAATTTATTATTTATTGTTTATTAATTATTACTTATCATTTATTATTTATTCTTACAGCAGGCATGAAGTATAAGAAAGAATTATGAGGAAGCAATAGGACATGCGAAGAAAACATGAGAAATAGCAAACGGAAAAGATTGCTGGACTCTGTACAAGAAAAAATTTGATAATAACAAACACGAGTTTGAAACAAAAGAACAATCATAAATACACGAGAGAAGTAAAGATGACACGAGAAATTAATTATTGACTACATAATAGTAGAAGTCAACAACAAATGAGAAATACTAGACACAGCTGTAAGAAGAGGGCCGAAAATAGGAAATGACCGCCTTTACGTAGTGTCGGCTCGTGTAATATGTTAATGGTAGAACTACTTATACAATACAAACTTTGTTAAATGATCCAAGTGTGAGGCGCGACTCTCATGATTCACGTTTCGGGGAAGTACAAACGTATGCCGTAATCTGCTTTCACGTTATCTGTTCTCAACGGTTAAAAATTCTTGCTTAGCTTGAAACTACAGGTAGCGCCATTCAGTGGTGTATTGGTAAAATAAGAAGTAAGGGAACGCATGGTGAGAGCAAAGAAGTAAGGGGACGCATGGTGAGAGCAAAAAAATAGTCCCCGACTTTCCACAAGAAGCTGGCTAAAAGTTTTTCGGAGATCATCTTATTTTAAGCAAACTATTGTTTTACTTGTAAGCTTTTTTATTTTTTTTAATTCTTACTATACAAAATATTAACAAACACAAACACGTTCCGTTTCTAAAAAAAAGGTGCCGGAACGTCGTTCCCCCACGTTTCCCCTCTAATACACCACTGGTGACATGGCTCCTTGATTCATACCGAGCCGCCCCTGCGTTGTGGTAAGCAAAGGAAGAGAGAACGCAGAAAGGATAGAAAGAAAACAAAGCAAGAAGAAAAGCATAAACATAAAGGTATCCTAAAAGTTGCCCGAAAACAATTAAAAACGAAGGGTGTGATACCAAATATTTGACGCCAACTTTAGAATTTCCGAGTTTAAATTTCGGAATTTTAGGTTTTATCAACGAATTATAGATTTTTGGTCGAAAATTTGAGATTATTATTGGCCACGAATTTTAGAGTTGGATTTCTAAATTTAAAGTTTTGACAACGAATTTTGGGCTTTCGGTCCTAAATTTTGAATTATTGTTTCCGAATTTCGTTTTTTTTTGTTCCTAAATATTGAATTTTGGGTATTGGATTTGGTGTTTTGGAAACGAATGTTGGGTTTTTTGGTCCTAAATTTTAGATTATTGTTTCCGAATTTCGTTGTTTGTTCCTAAATATTGAATTTTGGGTCCGAGATTTTGTGTTTTGGAAACGAATTTTGGGTTTTTTGGTCCTAAATTTTAGATTATTGTTTCCGAATTTCATTTTTTGTTCCTAAATATTGAATTTTCGGTCTTAGACTTTGTGTTTTGGAAATGAATTTTGGGCTTTTTGGTCCTAAATTTTGGATTATTGTTTCCGAATTTCGTTTTTCGCTCCTAAATATTAAATTTTAGGTCTTAGATTTTGGGTTTTGGAAACAATTATGGGCTTTTGGTCCTAAATATTTGAATATAAGTTAAAATTTTGAATATTGGATCTTAGGGCTTTTACAAATAAATTTGGATTTTTGGTCAAGAATTTTAGATTATTGTCCACGAATTTAAGAGTTAAGCTTCTTAATTTTGGATTATGAATCGTAAATGTACGTTTTAAGTATTCAATTTAAAGTGTTATTAACGAATTTAGGATATTTTTGGTGCAAAATTTGATATTATTGGCTTCGAATTTTATACGAGTCGTAAATTTTAGGTTTTGCCAAGGAATTTTGGGTTTTGTGGTTGTAAATTTTGGTTTATTAGTGCCGACTTTCAGGTTTTGGCTCCTAAAATTAGGATTTGAGTTGTTAAATTTAGACGTTTGCCAACGAATGTAGAATTTCTGTTTAGAATTTCAGATTATTGACTCCGAATTTTAATAGATTTATTTGCAATATGACATAACGATCATGTGTTACAAATGTCAGAACTGAAATTACGACAAATTAAGAATATAGTTTTTCGCATCATATTAAATAATATAAACGTTGTTAAATCGTTTTTGATTGAGAAAGTTGTCCATTATTCGGCCGAATCATTTTCTCCACAGGTGACGTCCAATCAAATGATAGCGGTTTCATTGCCCAACAGGTTTCAGCCAATGGCATGATGACGATTTTACTTTCTCGACAGTTTAGTTGTTACTATGGTTACGATTTGTTTTTTGTCAGCAAACTGCCACAATTTCCAAATAGAAAAATTATCCGTTATAATCTAATATAAACAGAAAAATCTTTAGGTAATTATTTAATATGATGTGAAAAAGTATAGTATTAAACTCGTGAGCAAGTTGGTCATTGCCACTCGGGCCTATGGCTCGTGTTGCAAACTTCACCCTCGTGGCAATGGTCAACTTTATCACTCATTTAATAATATACTATTATAACTTCTAAATTTTAGAATATGAATCTTAGATTTTGGGTTTTGATAACGAATTTATATTTCAGATTATTGGCCCCTGAATTTCAAAGTTTGGGAACATATTTTTAATTTTTGATTCTGAATTTTCATTTATTAGCTCTGAATTTCGGATGTTATTTATTGGATTTTATATTTTAGGTATTAAAAATTTAAACATTTAATATTTCCAATTAGTTGCATCACAGATGATAGATTGTATGCGGTTGGAAATGGATCAAATTAAACCAATTGTTAATGCTCTTGCGTTTAAAATTTCGGATAACACTGCTAACGATAATATTTCAATTAATGAATTACACAAGAGAAAATTAGGAGAAAGGAATTTAATTATGTATAGGGTTTTTCAAAAGTAAATCGTATTTTAAACTACTCGTATTGTATCTGATTTGTATGCATTTTTTAAATGAGGACAGTGTCAGGTCACAGGGAAAACGGATTTTTTTTATTTTCACCTTTTTGTCGTCATAGCAACAAAGTTGTTTAAAACCAGCTGCATGAAAAACAACAGTGGGGTCCAGGACAAAGTGCCGAATGCCCGAAGTGCCGAATCGGTATTTGGCCCAAAGTGTCGACTTTCATACTACCGACCATGTCCAAAGTGCCGAACGACGCCAAGCGACGTCGCATTGTTCGTCAACAAGGCGTCGGACCCGAATGCGAATCGGCAGTTTGGACATTCGGCACTTTGTTCTCGCATCGACTTATTAGTAAGGCCTAAACTGTCGAATTCACGCCGATTCGGCACAATGTCCTCGCACGCACCAACCAGTAAAGCCCAAAATGTCAAATATTTCTGTTATAATACTTTAAAAAACGTTTAAAACAAAAATACAATTTATTTTATTTTGAATTAAAAAAAAAACATTCTCTATGCCTGAAACCATCTACCCTCTATTGACTGACTTGTATTATCAAAAATTATTTTCGGACATTACGATCATGCATTTGGCATTTTGGGAATTACTCGAAGGTACGTGCGAAGACGGACGATTTGCATTCGGATCCGACGCCTTGTTGACGAACGATGCGACGCCGTTTTGCGTCGTTCGGCACTTTAGGCATGGTGGGTGGTATAAAATTCGGCACTTTGAGCAAAATACCGATTTGGCACTTTGGGCAGGCCCCCAACAGTACATGCAACTGTCATCACAAGTTTTTCACATTTCTTTTGTGAGAAGATATGGTTTAGCCTTTGCAAACTTAGATTGGTTTGGTCCAATGTTATTACAAATGTGGACGAAGTTTCTCGGCAGGCTTTCGACTGTTTCGTACCCGTAACGGTCCAAGAGCTGGCCCGTGCACTTTAAGAGCTGTACAAAAGCTGGTAGCAAAATTTGAAGAAAGTGGTTCTGTTATGGATAAAAAGAAATCAAGCAAACCCCCTGTGGTGACACATGTTTTAGCTGGTTTTACTAGAAACGCAAAATTTAGCAAATGAAAATGAGTATGGAACATCTAGTGACAAAAAAATAGCAGGGTGTCTGGAGATGGGCAATATGACACATTAATCGAAGGCAACTTAAAATATATCCATATAAAATGCAAGTTCTGTTCGAATTGAAGGAAGTTTATAAAGCTATGCAAACTGATTTTGCCCTGCAAACAATAGCGGAATCCGCAGTGGCTTGATAATGTTTTTATGTCATACTTGTTTATTATTGAAATCATAATGGCATGGAAACAACGTATATTAAATGACAAATAACGCTCTAGGGCGTTATTTCTATAACGCCCGCTTATAGTAATTATCAACAAATCGACTGTCAACAATTCGCCAAACACAAATCAAGCATGCGAACGCCCTAGACATTTGCGCGGTGCGACTTTCGACGCGACAATCTGTCAGAAATAGTATAAGAAAATCTTCGATAAATTTAAACAACAAGTATGACATGAAACGTTGAAGGCACCACGGGCGTTATGAGCAAAATGCCTACGATCGATGTAACATCCCTCAGGCCGGAGGCCCTCGGGCTGTACATTGTCGACCTGGGGCATTATTGCACTCATAACGCACTAGATACCTTAATTGCTATTTTGACTGAGGAGGCACACTTTTAACTTAATGGTAGTGTGAACACACATAATTGTCAAATTTGGTCATTTAATAATCCGCATTCCGTCGTACAGCCCAGTAAAACAGTTTTTAATGAACACTTTTGGAGACCGTATTGTTAATACAGCGGGCAATTTCCTGTAATTTGGCCTGCAAGATCGCCAGATCCCAAACCTCCTTATTTTTGGTTATGGGGATATCTAAATGAAAAGGTATTTTTAACCAAACCTAATTTAATTGATCAATTGGAGGAATTCATTACACAAAACATAGCAGCTATTCCAGCAGACCTACTCAAAGATGCGGTTCGTAGCATTGAAGAAAAGTTACTTTTTTGTCAGGAAGGAAATGGCGGCCACATATAACTTTTACGATAAATGTAATATTTTTAATATGCACATCCAGGCATTTTTAATTTTTAAATTGCTCAATAATTGATAAAAATATCAGTATTTCACAATATAACTTACTTTTGAAAAACCATATATGTATAATCTATCGGAAATAGATGGTGATACCAGTACACATTGTAGTGATTTCACTAAAATTGAGAATATTCTACAAACAATTGAAAGCTCCATTTTAACGAAAAAATATTTTTAGATTGGGAAAAATTTAATTATTTTTTTCAAATGTTGATATGGTTAGTTTGATAATGAAAAATTGAAATAATTTGGTGAAGATTCACGCATTAGATCGAATTGAACTGCTATGAAACCCGATGAACTGAACTCGGTAGTACAACAGTTAAAATAACGACAAGCTAAGGGTGAACATATTATAATTAAATATTTTGATGATATTCCAAAAATTGTTAAGTTTCCTGATCAAAGAAAAAACTGACTTCTACCCAATAGCAAATGTCTCTTTTTGTCAGCAGTCGCAATGTACGAGGATTGAATAGCAAATTTAGGTGAATAGGTGAATTTTATAATAGTATATTGTGTAATGACTATGATGTCTATTTTTTACTGACAAAGGGAGGATCAGATTTGTGACTCGCCGATATGATCGATTTTAGCACACGTGTAGGTCATGACTGGGAGTATAATAGGCGTAAGTAATAGGGCGCACTATTCAGCCGTTTTCAAGAAAAAATGTTTTTTTAATTTGTTAATTATTGGTATGTTTATATACCTTTTGCGATAACGAAAATATACGGAGCTTTTGGCGCATTGTTGAAGTTGGGTTCATTCATTTTCTTTTTTATAGTTTTTATAAATCCATTTGTATTCAAATATCTTTCTCGCCTGCCTCTACCGAAACCATATATTTCGGCCATAAAAATCGGGCCGAAACTACGATTTAGCGTATCTAGGGCCGAAAAAATAATATGCATAATCTAGACAACCTTCCGCGGAATAAAAGTAGGCTATGCAAAAATCTGACAGTGACAGTTCACTTTGAATTCAATGGTGCGCGATATAAAATTTCCTGAAACACTGTTTTTACGAAAAATTATCGAGTGTAACTTGCCAAAATGCTTCAGCAATCCTTCGTTTTTTTAGCAACCCTCGCTCGCTTCGCTCGCTCGTGTTGCTAAAGCCTATTTTCGGCCCTCATTTTTAGAGGTAAATGGATTCTCAAACGAATTAAACAGGATTGAAATAGTATATTACATAACTAGAGTTATAAGTAGCAAATTACGCGCAAGTGAAAGATATTGCGTACGAGTCTCGTAGCGGCGAGTAACGTAATTTCACGAGCGCGTAATTGCGTTACAACTCGCGTTATGTACTATACTTTACCTTCGACCTAACATTTATTCGCTTAAACTAAAAACATATTGAAATCGAATCTTGTCAGGGTGACGTTTAAATTTGTATTAAATTAGCCGGTAATGGCAATGTAGGACGACTACCAACTAAACAAACGAATTATCGTTCGAACAATTTTACGTCAAATAATATATTGTCCAATCCATTGATTGAACAAATTTAAGGATACGGATCGTTGTACTCACTCTGAAGTGCTAATCTACTCAGATACCATTGCGATGGAAGTACCAATAAGGCATTGCGTGAAGTTTATTGTGTCGGTTACTGTGTTAACCAATAAATTGTAATCTGACATTTAAATATCACTGTCACTTTTGATATTTAAAGACGAACAGACGAATGCAGAGGGACTCGGCGGACGTTAATTGTAATTGGCTAATAAGTATATAATATAGCAAGGTACATAAGTGGTAATAGTAATGTTGCACATTTATGTACAACATTTAACATTTATATATGCTCTATATATTCGTAATGGGTCGCTTACGATTGGTGGAAACAGTTCGGTAATTCGTCAATTACAAAGTGGGAGTAGGTAAAATCAATAATTGTATTTCCAGACTATTTTCTTATGAATCCTTGTTCGATATTATTTTCTATATGCTATTGTGCCTTTCGTGCGATGAAGGAAAATATTGATTTTTCAATCTCCTGTTTAATTTGTTTAACAATCCTTCTCCCAAAAATCCTCTTCTGAAATAAACATTTTTAAATACTTTATACTTTACTTTACTTTATAAAAATTATAAAAAAGAAAACTATTAAGAACTTGGCCAAAAAGATTCGAACCATCGACCTTGCGATTGCGAACCGGAGATCTTACTAATACGCCACGAGGTCCGTATTGTGTCATTAACGTAAATGCTGTATAAACACACAGCAAATAAAAAAAATCCTTTATTTCTCGAAAACGGCCGATCGGTAAGTAGCACATCTGATCCTTCCCTTGTGAGACGTGGTTAGATAGTGAAGTTCAAAATTTTTAATTATTTCCTTCTAATTACATTGTCTACAGATCCGACATATTATATGGTGTCTTGATAGCAGTGCGTGAAAATGTTGTATCATATCAGAGATTTGATACGAACGGATTACATAACTGAGAACTTAAAGTCATCCAATTATGCATAAATTCTGTCTCTGTAGCACTTATGTGTTTATATTAAATCATCAAAATCGTACACAGTATTGCTAGAACGTATAGAGCTTCAATTTGCCAACAAAAATGTTATTATTGTATATCGGGTGTGTATAAATTGGCGGATAATCTGCACGTGGCGATGTTCTTCCTAAAATTCTGAATAGAAAATGTCGATGAAAAAATGTTCTACCATGTTTCATAGGCAATCAGGAGCCATTTAAAAGAAATGTACATTTGGCAATATAGCATTCACGAGGTGTCCTGTTTATCAATAATCTCATCGTTTAGAATAGAAGGTAATAGATAGATAGAGTGGGGTTTATTTACCGATGCAAGCTAAAACATATTACTAGTAGTAAATAGTAAAATCCATTGTAATTGTACAAAACAAAACGAAAATAACACAGAAACACAAATACACTGAAACGAGAGCACGAATACAAACTGATGATCATATTGAGAAAAGCAGAATTTGCACAAACCTGGAACTAGCAAGTTTGAATGAATTATTTGTGTCAAAGTGACATAAGCGGGTGTCACGTTGCCAAACGTATTTTTTATTAAAATAAACTAATTAAGAAGTGTTAAAAATACAAGTTTGAGATAGAAAGACAGCACACGCTGACAAATAATTTTAAAACTAGTCATACTATCAAAATTGCAGGGTTTTCTGTAAGTTAATAACGAATAATAACGCATATTTAACGACTGGATGTTCAAACTTTGAGGACCTCGTGAAGACCCAGGAAGCATGGTACGACATTTTAGAATTAAGATAAACTGCTTAGAATTTTTGAAAAAACATCGTCACGTGTAGATTATCCGCCAATTTATACACACCCGATATGATGCAAATTAATATTCCTAATTACAATAACGGACTAAGCTCACCTATAATTGAACTATTGATTGCTCTCTTGAAATAAAACAATTACACTCAATATAACAATATTGCAAATGCGGGTAATCGTATTCTAGACTTAATTATTGTCACCTGATTGTATTCAAGATCTTGACAAAAGTAATGTATTGTTAGTTGCCAAAGATAGCCATCATCCCACGCTCGCATTTTTCATTAAACTGGAAAATGATAAATCGCGTTATAACACAAAGTAGTTAAAATACAAATACAATTTTAGAAAAGCCAAATTTCCAGCTTTGCATTCTGTCTTATTTGAAAATGATTGGTCTGATGTGTGCAATGATGTTGATGTGCCGTTTGAAGCATTTTACAATATACTCGTATACTCACTTTCATATGAACTGCACCACCCAGAAAGAATAATACGATTGATGCAAAACTTGGTGAAAACAATTCTTTATTCGTTGGTACAAAATGATTAAACTCTCAATAAAAAAAGTTGAGCAGTTGAGGTACTTCCGTCACGGTTATCTTAAAATTCCTCAATTTTCTATATGGGCATTGAAGAATATTTACTTAGAATTTATCAGCTGTTTTCTCATGAAGCTGTCACATTAACAGTTCACAATGCCCAGAGTAAGACATTGCGAAACTTCAGAGTTTGATAGGGGTCGAATTATCGGCATGAAAGAAGAAGGTTTATCGTTCCGCAAAATTGGCAGAAGAATGAATTAAGACCACACAACTGTGGCGAGAATATGGCTTCCTGGTCAGAAGAAGGCATTCAGCGACATCGTCCAGCTGGAAAACCTCCCTGAAGTAGTAACACCCGTGAAGATTGGCTTCTGAGATGAATGGCCACACAGAACCGATTTCAAACCACAAGGTCTGTTGCCCTAAATTGAGTAAGAGCTGTAAACCGCCAGATTTCAATGGCGACCATTTATCAACGAATTGCGTCCTTTGGCCCATATTCTTACCGTCCGTTTAGACGTCTTCCACTAACCCCACCTCAGAAAGCTGCTCGTTTGGCTTGGTGTAAAGAGCGGCAGGATTGGGTTGAAGAATGGAACAACATCGTGTTTAGCGATGAATCCAGGTTTTGTTTATGGAAGAATTATGGACGTAGAAGGGTGCGTCGTTATCGAGGAGAACGAAGAAATTTAGAGTTTGTTGAAAGACGCCATATAGCTTTAACGCCGGGTGTCATGGTGTGGGGTGCAATCAGTTTGGGATGAAAATCACCTTTGGTGTTCATTTCAGGTACATTAAACGTTCGTCGATACATTGATAATGTCTTGGATCCCGTCACGGTGCCATTTATGCAGACGCTACCTAATGGGATTTTTCAGCAAGATAACGCTAGAACCCACATAGTAAACATTACAAGGGTGTTCTTGGAAGAAGCGGAGTTGCAAATGTTGCTTTGGCCAGCAAGGTCTCCAGATTTAAGCCCCATCGAGCATGTCTGGGACATAATGGGTAAAACTTAGAAGATCCGAGACTTCAGTTAGAAGTTGCTTGGAATAAAATGCCTCAAGAAGATATGGACCATTTGATTCTAAGTACGCCAAGAAGGGTAAATTCTTGCATTGCTGTGCGATCATTTTGAACCGACGAATAAACAATTGTTTTTACCAAGTTTCGCATAAATCGTATTATTTTTACTGGGTGGCGCATTTCAAATGAAAGTGAGTGTATAATATACTTTTGACAACCATATCCCATTCTACAAAAAGAAACCATGTTTCGAAAGTGCAAGTGGATTAATCAATCAGCTAGTTGTAAATTAAAATCGAAATATAAAGCTCGCATGCGTTTGTTTTTTTTAAGTCTTCAATCTGATCTGGATAACTTTACTGAGTAGTGCGAAACTAATAAACTCATCTTAAATCTCAAGGAGTGCTCTGTTATCACCAAAACCAACTTAATTATAATTCCATAGGCTTTAAATAATATCTACCTAGGCTTACAGAAACTAAAGATCTTGGAATTATTTTTTATTGTAAGTTTAACAACCATGTTGTACAAATATCTCGTGAGTATTACAGTTTATTCGATATTATGATGCGAAATTGTAGGTCATTTAATGATGTTGTTAAAAAATTTTGTATTGAGTAAACTGTCGTATGATGCTGTAATGGTATATTCTGTAACAAGGTTAGAATGAAAATTCGATGTGAGTAGAATCAATCATCATAATTTCAATTCTTACCGACTAGCAGACTATACTTTCTCTACGACCAGACAAAATAAAGAAATAAAATAATAAACACAAAGAACAAGCGTTTTATTATTACATATTTGTGGTTATGTTTATGGTATTTTGATAATTGTGACATTCAAGGCTAATTGTTTTATTTGGAACGGTGTGAGAATATTCATTCCATAACTAGTTATGGAATGAATTACAAGCAAAATGCATAAACGCATAGTGTCTTGTTTCATAACAAGAGTGAGAATGTGTACGGTTTATGATCAAAATTAATTTCAGAATACTTCAATTGTATAGTGGTCGTGGAGAAAGTATATTAATATGCTAGAAAATATACAGAAAAAATTTCTTCGGTATTTATATTTTATCAAACATCGAATATATAGTTTTTACATTCCTCACTTTCGTCATTTTATTTTTGTTTTTTTTTTAATAAACATATATCAAACAAAGTTTGAAAGTGCAATCATCAAAAAATACGTCAAAAATATTAAAATAAAATGGGTAGTGGCAAAGAACCATTAATTATTTATTAATCGATTTTAAAATAGCAATGAAACATGTAGATTAGAAGTTAAGGATGTTTTGACACTAATAATATGCACATATTTAATTGAGATAGTCGCAGTATCTTATCAATCTATAAAGATTCAAAACTATGTATGTAACTTAAGCCAAAATTACTGAATAATATTATAATGATTAACGACGAATTATATCTTACAATGCTTTTACAATTCCAGATTTAAATTTAAAACTATTTTCTTCAAGTTATTTTCTATATACAGGGTATCTCGTTTCAAGTGTGCCAAACGAAAACTGGAAGTGGATAAAGTTCAAATAACCATATGGCCGATTTGTTATCGTTTTCGAATGTTAAAGATTTTTCAATCCAAATACACTCTTTAAAAATTTATGAAATTTCCTTGAATTTGAAGCAATTTTAGATGATTTTCCACTTGCTCACAGGCTTATCCATCAGGAAATTGAATGTTTAGCCAATTTCCGAAATTTCTTGCATAATTGGTGGTGCTCCATTGTGTTGGAACCTCATCCTAAGCCGCTGTGCAAATGACAAATCATGTAAAATTGCTTTAAATTCACTGAAATCTAAAATTTTTTTTTTTTTAATTATCGATCGAAAAATCTTTAACATTATACAGTGTGATTTTTTGACCGCGCAACATAGGAAATATGCATGGGGAACCGATTCTTCCAATCGTATAATAGACACCTAAGTAAACTTCAAATAAATAAACGAGATTGTACTTCTGTATACAATCAATCAAAAAGCAAAAGTAACACGATTATTTTAAATAAATGTAATTATGTTTGGGGACCCTCAGCCGTTTTCCATTAAAAAACGTGATTCTTAGGTACACTTTTCGAGAAAACTACTGGACCGATTTCTCTGAAATTTTGTTCTTACCTCCAAAATAAGCATTTAAGGCTGAGGAATTAAAAAAATATAATTTGGATTCAGAGTTATGACATGATACAAAACATGAACATTTTTCGAGTTATTTTTATTAAAAAAAAAAACCGCATCATATGGAAATAATCTCAGCCATACTGGTGGGTATCGATACCACCGATATCGGTGTTGATAGCTGTTATAGTTTTGAAGAGAAATGTACCTAAACTGTTTTTTTTAAAGGAACGATGATTGACGGAAATTTGGGTTGGGGAATTATGGATGATATGGGACATTGGCCTAGACATCGTAGGTCATTCAGCCACAACCGATTTTTTATAATATTTGATTGATATTAAATGAAAATAGACATCCACAAACATCCATGCCCTCGCCGGGATTCGAACCCAGGACCCTCCGCATTAGTTCTGGCGCGCTAACGCAAGCGGCTAGTGGGCCGTCGTACCTAAACTTAAAAAAGTAATTTTTTTAGGATAGTCAAAAAACTTAAAAATAGTCCCTCACTTCTATTAATCGGAAAAACGTCAAATATTTTATGTTCGACTATACGAAAATAGTAACTTTGGTGGCTTATTTTTAGACCAAAATGGCGTACATTTCGTACTAGTCCCGTAATTGTTACAGTAAATTGGATTTTTTATGTCACTGTCAGAATTGACAGATTTTAATTTTGGTTAGAACACCTAATAAATACAATGCAAATTACTCATGCAAAAGAGAGATCAACTATGATTGTGGTTTATAGCGATAGTACTTACTATTGTTCATTATATTTACTCCTAAAAAGGTTTGCAAGGTTTGGACGTTTATTGTGCGAGTTAGATTGTTTAACCTAATCATTTTAATCAAATAATTCTATGAAATTTACAATGAATGACTTTAGTGTGGCAGCAAATGCATACTGTGATTAAAACATATATAAATTGCTTCAACTTGTATTTAAAAAGTATTCCAATAATTCTAAGCAGTCGAACATAAAGCTTTGTATGTAACTCGTCCACAATAGCACTTCATGGACTCGCCTCCATTATTAGCCTTTCTCGCTTCGCTCGCTCGGTCATAAAACGTCTCGTCCAAGAAAGTGCTGTATTGTGGACTTGTTACATAAATAGCTATTTTTTATACGCAGAATTGAGTGTCGAATCAGAATAAAAAAAACGATAATTTTGTTCATTTTTGAAGAAGTGACCTCCTTGAGAGGAAAATTGGATCTTTTTTAAATTCATTTTTTGAAACTAGACTTATGAACAAATTGATATTATTCGCACATTTTATTCGCACTGGGGGTCGAGAATCATCTCCAAAGTGAGCTATGGCCGGGCGGAACTGCCGCGGCCCGCTCTCGCTTTTCGCTCCCCTGAAAAGTACTTTTTTCAATAGCACATGTTAAAGTAAGCTTTTATCAACTCGAAATAGTAGATCAAGTGTCATTTTACACGTAGGAGTAGATAAAGTAATACTTTAACAGCAAGGGTAGATAAATGATAATTTAATTAATTTGATTTTTTTAAATTTTTTTAAATTAATATATTAATTTATCCAACGGTGGTACTTTCTTATTTTCAGGTTAAACAAGGAATCAGCAATTAAAAATAAACCGTTTTCCCGTGTTAACTCCCTATGTTCCGTGGTAAATCAATGACACGGTATATTTCGATAACAGTAAGAAATCGGACAGATGTTTATCCATTTCCTGTTTACGTTTGGCACACTCGAAACGAGACATCCTGTATACACTGACGAGAAAAGAAAACCGACTTAAGTCATGCAATAGTATTTATCCAAAATCGGGTAAAATAAGCGAATTACTGCAGTCATTTAAGTGAAGTAATGTTGTTCATTACCCACTACTAAGAGAATAACTCGGACTCACGATATTATTAGGTACTACCTAAGATTTTTGAAATATTTTAAATTGTCAAAATTTCTTGTCAAAATTGTATAAAGATCATTTCAATATTTAATGCAATTACTGACGATTTTGGATGACATGTTATATTATACTCATGTAGACTTACTCATTAGTCCGTTAAGAAAATTACCCGAAACTTTTCTTACGGGACTAAAATTAAATTCGTATAATAAATAACTATTCATTTTGGTACTAACCCAAATTAAATTATACATCGATTTTAACACCAAAATTTGCAAAAATTCAACATGTCATGTTTTGAGTGACGCGAAGGTAGTAGTTTGTGTTTCTATGTAAATAACAACGGTGAAATGTTAGTTGGTACACATGAGAAATAAACATTAGGATTAAGTGGTTTTCAATTTGTGTTTATGATTTTTGAACGCGTACACTGTTGCCTGTAATTATTTTAGGCATTTTATATGTTTTTGCCCGACAAGAAAAACTTGATATTGGAACCCTGTGAGTAACCATATGGAATCACCAGACAACTTGTCAAAATTGTCACGCAGCAAAAAAATACTACCCCAGAAATTGCCACCGTCGTGAATGTTGATTATTGTTTCTTAGCAACATTTTATAGGCCTAATACCCATAAATGCCACATTATTTCCGCTGTTGAGAGCTAACAAATAAGAACATAGTTGCAAAATTAAATAAATACTTTTGATTAAAATATTGGTCAGATATTGATTTTTTTTTTGTATTATTCTACAGCTGAAATTCTGAGCTTCTAAACTTCTTACTCCCAAAATCATTCTAAAATACCCACTTTTGTACTCGGTGACCTCGGGGCTAGTTGAATGTCAGTGATATCACTTCCAAAAATATTTTCTATATAAAGGAAAATCAATGAGCATTTAAATTCAAAATATATTTTATCTAGAACTGGAATGCGAGTGACAGAGAGGTCAAATGGGACAGAGTAAAAGAAACTCCGCCCGTCAGCTTCTGATTAAAATTAGTGTTTTAATGGTATTTATACTTTATGTTAGAAAGTATTAATTATTGATAGATAATGTAATATTTTACGTTATGCACGTCATAGATAGCTGAACCAAGTTCCGACAACATTTTCAAGCGTTAACTCTTTCTACGATAAATTAAAAGAGGCGCAATAATGTGTGTACGTATGTCGTCCAAGGCGAGAAAACTCAGTCTTCGGTAATGACGCACACGCAAAGATCCATTGATCAAACTCTATTACTAATTATTATTTGGATGAGTCTAAATAAAAATACGTGCGTCTTACACGGGATACGTTTATTCACTGACCTCAACAATTAGATAGAAAGTTAAAATACAATAAGAACATGTAGAGTATTTTGGTCTGCTCGTTGATAGAGCATACGTGCACATTTTATAATTAAATAAGTCATATCATGACAGATAATAGTGAATGATAAATGATAGTAATAATTAAAATTGAAACAAGTGAGGATTTTAAATTTGAAATTAAATTCATACCATCAGATGATTTTCCAAACAAAAACAAGATATGTACAATCTGTATTCATCACTAATAACATACCACTCAAGTATAAGGGTCAAATATTTTATTATTCTCGTTAGTTGTGTACGAATTGTTGAACAAGTTCATGTAAGTGTATTTTAGAAAAAACTTTCACACAGAAATTTCGAATAAATAACCGTCAAAAATGACATTTCTGCACGTTTGCCACCGTAAACGGCACGATTCAATGGTAAGTAAAGAAATTTGCAGCCAGAAATTGTCAAAAATCGCACTACTATCACAAATGGCACGTTAGCAGTAAAATTGAAATTTTCAATTGCTGAAAATAACTATTCTGTACTGTCAGAAATTGCTCATTGGTGAAATCGGCAAGTTTCAACAATAAAAAGAAAATATCTAAATGCCAAAAATGTATAACATTCAAAATTTGAGCCTTTCTACAATCACTATCGGCATTTTTCAATATTAAAAAAGGGAAATTTCGGCCAAAGTAACAATTCTAAATTGTCAAAAATTGTGCAATTCTACTGTCAGAAACGGCATTTTTCAATGGTAAATAGATAAATTTTTAACCGATAAAAATGACAATTTCGAATGTCAAAAATTCTGCATTTCTGCCATCACAAACGGCATGATTTAGCGGTAAATAAGAAAATTAGCAGCTGTCAAAAATTGGGGAATTTTATCATCAAAAACGGTATTTTTTGATATTTAACAAAAAGAAAATTTGAACTCCTGAAAATGACAATTTCGAACTGTCAAAAATCGCACATATCTACCGTCACAAATGGTACGCTGGCAGAAAAAAGCAAAATTTCAATTGCCAAAAATAACTATTCAGGACTGTCAAAAATTTCTCATTACTGAAAACGGTTTCATTTCAACAATAAAAAGAAAAATTCCAAATGCCAAAATTTTTTAACTGTCAAAATTTGAGCATTTCTACTATCACTACCGGCGTTTTTCAATATTAAAAAGGGAAATTTCCAATGGTCAAAAGTAACAATTGCAAATTGTTAAAAATTCTGCATTTCTGCCAACACAAACGGTACTATTCAATAGTAAATAAAGATAAAGTATCATCCAAGAATTGTGGATTTTTACAATCAAAAATGGCATTTTTTTATATTAAAAGAAGAAAGAAAATATCAACTGCTAAAAATGACCACTGTCAAAAATCGCACATTTCTATTATCTCAAACGGCACGTTGGCAATAGAAAAGAAATTTTCAACTGCCAAAAATAACAATTTGCAACTGTCAAAAATTGTTAATTTATACTAAAATGTACAGTAATAATACAGCGAGATCGAATAAAAAATTAGACAAGGCTGGTCATGAACAAAAAGCCGCATGTATTTTCTTAGTTCATAAATTTGAAAATATCAATATACACCAGCTTGACACTTGCCAATAAGTTTAGGAATTTTGGCTCATGGTCAACTTTGACTAACTTTTATTCGATCGCAGTGTATTATACGCGTCGGGTGGAACCGTGCCCGCTTGTCGTACGTCAAATGAAAAAAATGATAAATTCTAAAATAATAAAGACACTGATTTAAAATTTTCAGAGACAGTTCTAAATAACTATTCAAGATATCCTTTAAATTTACAACAAAATCTAATGACAAAAAAAAATCTAATTTCGATAAAAGCGCCGTACAAAACAGTAATTGGTGATTCTTTAGAGAAAAACAAAAGTTTTTAATTGTTTTGATGCCTGAAACGAAATGCTCAGAAAATTTCAAAATGTGATATCTCAGCGAATATTTAAGTTACAAAGATGAAATAAAAACGAAAATGTCCGTTTTTTTTAATCTTTTGCCTGTTGCCAGAAAATGTTGACATACTACCGTGGACAAAAAAAATGACACCCCTAATTTTATTAATGTAAATATGACTTTTCATTTGACAAACTGGCAAATGTCAATCTTGTCAGATATGTGTTAATCATATAGATATATGAACATAAATTGAATATGCCATACTTTAAGTAACACACAGAAAGCACAAATTGCTATGCAGGTCAAATGTGGCAAATATATCAATGATGTAGCAGCTGAATTGAATGTAAGTAGACGTACAGTGAAAAAAAAAATTAAAAAATGTGGAGGAATGAAAGGCGATTAGAGCAGATTGAAGGTTTGGGCCGCCAAAAAGTATCAAATAATGAAGAAAATGATGCTGTTATAAACTATTTAATAGAAAATCTGTTTGAAAATGCTACAAATGACGCATTCATTACAAATTTTCCTGGAAGTTCCCGAACAGCTTGCAGACGTCTAAAGTTAAGTGCGTTATCTTGTCATGCCACAGCCAGAAAACCTCTATTGACTCAAATTAATAAGGACAGCAGAATTGGTTTTGCACTGGAATATCTTCCGAGGCAGGAAGACTTTTGGAGTAAAGTGATATTTTCAGATAAAAAACGTTTCAAACATCCTATAATGGAAGAACGAAAGTATATCGGCCACGAAATGCACGATTCAAAGAATCCTATCTCCACAAACTTATTAAGCTAATTATTACTGTCACTGTCAAATATTAAGGTTACATAAGTCAAATTCACAACACTAAAAAATAAGAAATAATAGACACATGACAAATTAGGGGTGACATTTTTTTTGTCCACGGTAGTATATGGGCAATTAAACGAAAATGGTAAAAACCCTTAAAAAAATGGTGATGTGGCCATCATGTTACTTTCTCCGACTTTATATTTACGTTTTCATGGGTTTATTTTCAATTGAAATCATATTTTAAATGTACATCGAGCGTTGCGTAAACTCGGATGAAACTGACGTTTAAAACGTCAAAATCATGAAAGATGGAAAAAATATACATCAAATTCAAAAACTCGGTTTACTCAAAAACTAACGAGACTTAGAAAAAAACTTATTCTTTTAAAGTTGTTAATTTTGGCAATGTCTACAATTATTATTCACATAAATTTGCTGTAACTATTATCGTTTCATAATTATAAACCAAAAATTAAAAAATAATAATAAATTTTTTTCTCGAATAGCAATGATTTTATGAAAAATATTTTCAAGCAAAAGATGTTCATTTCTTTGTTGTCTTCGATGTTTGTTAAAATGTTTTTGTGATATTTTTTAGATTTAAGAAAATATTGGCAAAAAACAAAAAACAGTTAAGGTAAACACCCACTTCCGGTGTACGAAATTTTACCAAAAGCTTTTCAGTTCTTCAGATTATCAAATAAGACGTATGTGCAATGTTTCATATTAATTGCTCTATTAGTTTTTGAGATACAGCGCACACAGACAGACACACACACACACACACACACACAGACACAGACACAGACACACACACACACAGACACAATTTTTTTTTTTCCAGAAATTGTTGAAATGGCGTCTAGGGACTCCAAAACGGATATTTCCGTAAAAAAAATTTTTGAAAAAAAAATCACGATCACAATACTTTCTCGTACTTCGTAACGGAGAAAGTAAAAGTTGAAAAATGGATTTTTCAAGATGCCGTGGCTTGATATAAATATGTCTTGATACATATTTCAGTATATTTTTACGGGGTAAAAATGATGCAAATATCAAAAACCGGGTACAAGAGGGCGCTGTAGGTTAAAAATTGATTTAAAAACTTTTGTAATTTTTCTAAATGACCTATGGGAAAAAAAGGTACTTGGGTAAACTACTTTCATGGTTTTTTTCAGAAGTCAGTAAAAAAATTATGTTTAGAAAAACCCATTTTTTAATCCCCTGAGGGGGTTCTCGGCCTACTGACAATGGGAACCTTATTTTTACACCCCAATACACCCTCTTATCGCGTAAATTAAAAAATCTAGAGATAGGGGCATTTTGACTATCTTAACCGAAGATACCCTTTGTCATCTGCAGGCATTAGAAATGTTTTATAATTTCCTGACGAATGATGACATTAATGTTTTCAAGTTTTTAAATGTGAATTTAATTATTTTTTTCAGGTTAGCCGTTGTACAATTGTGGCAAAAAACAGGACATCCTTGTAATATAATGCCTATTTTTGTATTAATTGATGTAAATTGTACTTCAATGCCTGGTCATTACTATTAATTGTCAATATCAATATCTGTATAAAGTAAAAAGAGAAACAGACATTAATGAGTTTAATAAGGCTAACTTGATTCCTAAAGGATGGCCGATACGGCGAATTGCTGGACTTTACCTGTTAATAAAATTCTGTTTTGCACATTTGTAAAAGGTGGAGAGAAGAGGGCACAGCTGTCTACTATTGATTCACACTAGTCAAGAAATTTTTTTCTGCTTTGTATATGAAAAAAGTTGTCTTAACCCAATGGTATGTGAATATTTATCAATTATGACAATCCAGACTTTAAATCTACATCTGTAAATAAACCCGCTCTACCATTATTACTCTTCTACTCTACTCCGACATAATAATCATGAGATTAATGATAAACAGGGCTGTCCGTGAATGCGATGTTGCCAAATGTACATTTCCTTGAAATGGCTCCTAATGGCCTATGAGGCATGATAGAACATTTTTGTGTTGATATTTTCTATTCAGAATTGTATGTAGAATGTCGCCACGTGCAGATTATCCGCCAATTTATACACACCCGATATAGTATTACCCAGGAAGTAGTTATTTCAAGAAGATATTTGATATTAGTCTTAATTTTGTAGAATTACGAACCGGTAATTATTCTTGCAATATTTAGTTAGTATTTAACGATAATAGAAAATGATATAGGTAATTTAAATGATATGATAATATATCTGAAAATCATTCCATAACCGTGATACAGTGGATAAAAAAGATTATAGATTAATCTATTTTTGCTTTTGTCATGCTCACTGCCAATTTTTTTTTGCTCTGTGAAATCACGTTTTATTTATATTTGTTTCGACAATTGTATTGTTTTAAGAGGTACATTTTAAGGTTTTTATCAGTATACGGGGTGTAACTCAATTCTGGTAGACCCCAAATATCATTTGCATTTTTACATACATCTTTATGAAATTTACTATGGTGTTTCCTTGGAATTAGGTGTGTCGACATGTGGTCTTTTAATAAAAATACCACTTCCGGTTTGACCAGAAATTACCTTATCTTTACTATTTCAAATGGAACACCCTACTTACATATTTTAATTCGTCTCTCAATTTAGTTTAGAGATGTATCATAAGTGCTTTCTTTTGTTAGTTTTTTTGTTTCAGTTTAAATTAAATTTAAACAAAAAACTAACATCCAAAGGATCACCAATGATACATCTATGAACTCAGAATTTAGAGATTGTAATTTTATAGACCCTCTATACTTTTACATAATTTAATTCGTTTAATTCGTCTCTAAATTCTGAGTTTTTAGATGTATTACTCATGAGTTACCCTTCTCTAGTCCTGACATAACATGCCCTTTAAAACGTCGAGGAAAGAAACCCTTAAAACAAACCTGAGAAAGTCCCAAAAAACTGACTTGAAACCCAAAAAGAAAAAAAGTCCTGAAAAAAGGGCCTTTGATTAGACCGGAAAAAGAGGTCTTCGTAAAGACCTAAAAAAGGTTCAAAAATCCTGAAAAAAGCCTAAAAATGGCCTGAAAAATAATCCTGAAAGTATAATAAATAAAAAAATCATGAAAAAAATCCCAAATAACTGCTTCTGAACAAAAGTCCAATAAGAGTATTGAAATACAGAACTGAAAAAGAATCTTGAAAAAAGTACTACAACAGTTCTTAAAAAAAGTTTAGAAGCAAAAGAAGTCCTGGAAAAAAGTCCTGAATAAAAGTCCCGAAGAAAATGTCCTGAAAAAATCCTGAAGAAACGACCAAAATGGTCCCAAAAAAATCCTGAGAAAAAGTACTGACAAAATTCCTTTAAATTAGTCCGAAAAAAGTCCAGAAAAGGGTCTTGAAAATTGTCCTCAAAAAAAACCGGAAAAATGTCCCGAAAAAGAAAGAAAATTCTTGAAAAAACGTTCTGACAAAAAATTCTGAAGAGTCCTCAAAATAAAGTTTTGAAAAAATTCTTTAAGAAAGATCCTTTAAAAATACTTGAAAAACTACTGAAAAAAATCTGCAAAAATTGTCCTTGAAGAGAAAGTCCAGCAAAAAATTATTGAAAAAGCCCCGAAAAAAGATCTGAAAAAAAAATCCTGAAGAAGTCCTGGAAAAGTTTTAAAGAATGTCACGAGAAAGTAGGCAAAACAAAATCAAAAATTTGCACATGAAAATCAATCACACACGTTAAAAATCTAAAGTATAGACCAATAAAAAATACGCTCATAATTAAAGTAAAAAACTAAAATATACGCCCAAAAGATCGAAAATTTAGACAAATTTCGAAAAATCGTGGTTAAAAAAATGCAGAAAATTTCAACAAAAAAATTTTTAAAAAAATTGGAACGAAGAAATGAAAAATACAGGCCAAAGATCTAAAATATAGGCCAAAAAAATCAAAAACGCTGTTTTTTTTTACTTAGGCATGAGCCATTCAGTCACATCTAATATTTGATTTTTGTATTTAATAAATGAATAAATGAATAATGTCAGAGGTATACACAACAACTATGGACCCAACCGAATACTTCTCGATCCCCGAAAAATCTTTCGGCCGGGCTGGGATTCGAACCCACACGGCACGCGGTGCAACCGGTACAAGCGCTCGCCTATACCCACTACACCAACGGGCCGCCCAAAAATGCTGGTCTAAAAATAAAAAATTCAAGCCAAAAAATTGAAAAATCAAGGAAAACGAAATAAGTCGCCATTTTCAGCCCCCAAAATAACTCTTTAGCTCAAAATAAGTTGCCGACCAGAAACTCGAAAACCTCAGTTCCTGGAAGTCCCACAACAAAATTTTATGGACAAATAGTGTTCAGAATGGTCTGTCTTGAAATGTTTTTTTTTTAATTAAATTTAATCGATTTTGTCAAAAAGTAACCGAAAAGTAAAAAAAATCGCCCATAAAAAATAATAATTCAAGTTAAAAAATCTAAAATCAAGGGCAAGAAATCAAAAATCATCAAAAAAAACTTGAAAATATCGGCAAAAAAATAAAACAAACCGAAAATTTAGAAAACAAAATAAGGCTAAAAGATTAAAAATTTAGACCAAAATTTCAAAATCCGGGCTTAACGATCAAAAATGAAAACAAGAAGATTGAAAATTCATGTACGAAAATTGCCATTTTCAGCACTCGAGTGATTAGGCCCAGAAAACACAGGAAAAAAAAACTCAAAATTTGCTCTGTAGCAAAGGAAATTTGCACTTGACGATTTGAAAATTTTTAAAAATTAATTACTTGAAGGTTTCGCTTCAAATAAACTTCAATTATTCAAAAATAGTCTACATTTAATTTCCTGAAAACAACGACATGCACCTGCAGAAAACAAGGGAATAAACTCAAAATTTGCTCTGCAGTGAAGGAAATTTGCACTCAATGTTTTGAAAAATTGTAAAAAATTAATCACTTGTAGAATTAGCTCCAAAATTACTAAAACTATGCAGAAAGAGTGTACTTTTCATTACTTGTAAAAATATTTGCAATATTGCTACTAAAAACAACAGGAATTGACTTAAAACTGCACTGGAGGGAACGGAAATTGCACTCAATGTTATGAAAAATCGTAAAAAAAATAATCACTTGCAGAATTAGCTCTTAATTAAGGTAAAGAACTAAAATATAAGCACAAAAAAATTAGACAAATATCAAAAATTCGCGGTTAAAAAAATGCAGACCAATAATCTGAAAATTTCAACAAAAAAAAATCAAAATAAAGAATATTTCAGGCAAAAACTCTAAAATTTGGAACGAAGAATTTAAAAATACAGGTCAAATATCTACAATAAAGGCCAAAAAAATCGAAAATGCTGGTCTAAAAATAAAAAATGTAAACCAAAAAAATTGAAAAATCAAGGAAAACAAAATTAATTTGCAATTTTCAGCTCCTAAAATAACTCTTTAGCTCAAAATTAGTTGCCGACTAGAAACTCGAAAACGGTAGTCAAAAAGTAACCAAATAACTAAAAAAATTTGCCCATAAAAAATAATAATTCAAGTTGGAAAATCTAAAATCAGAAATCGTACTTGAAAATATCGGCAAAAAATAAAAAAGTTGCGTATGAAAAGCAATCATTTAGGTTAAAGAAATCTAAAATATAGGATAAAAAATTAAAAACAAAA
The DNA here is from genome assembly GCA_910593695.2 of Ocypus olens. Lineage (NCBI taxonomy): Eukaryota > Metazoa > Arthropoda > Insecta > Coleoptera > Staphylinidae > Ocypus > Ocypus olens. The sequence goes on from OU343056.1 coordinate 19,288,095, forward strand.
AAATCGAAAATTTAGTTGAACATTATTTTCTTTGGAAATTTATGAAGACACATTATTCAAAATTAGTCTGTCAAAATTTTAACCATCTGTTGTAATAAATGTAGAATTCCTATGCAAATTTCTGAAAAATGCGCCTTATTGGTCATCAAAATTTGCTTTTTAGTGCAACCATTTTTGTTGTGGTAAACTTGTGATTATTTTTTGAAGAAATTTATAAAGGGGCATTATTCAAAATTGGTCTGTCAAAATTTCAGCCATTTGTCGAAAGAAATGTGGAATTCTCAAGTGAATTTCTGAAAAATTTGCCTTTTTGGTGATCAAAATTTGCCTTTTAGTGAAAGCATTTTTGTTGTGGTAAGTAAACTTGCGATGATTTTCTTTGAAAATTTGTAAAGACCCATTATTCAGAATTAGTTAGTCAAAGTTTAAACCATCTGTTGAAATAAATGTGCAATCCCTACTTATATTTTGAAAAATGCGCCTTTTTGGTCATCAAAATTTTTATTTTTAGTGCAACCATTTTTGCTGTGGTAAACTTGCTATTGCTTTGTTTGGAAATTTGTAAAAACACATTATTCAGTCTCTCAAAATTTTAACCATCTGTTGAAATTGATGTGGAACTTCCACGCGGTTTTACAGGTGTTGTTTAACATTTAAATAGTTATTTATGCAACAATTGAGTAAAGTAGTACTTTTTTTCACGAGTATGAAAGATTGCCACACGAGCCAAAGGCGAGTGCGGCAATTCCTACAAGTGAAAAAAAGTTGCTTTACTCTCGAGTTTCATACAATTTTTTTTTACGTCGGTAACTTTAAATAAATTCGATAAAATCTTAATCAATTTTTATAAGTAATAATACTTTTTTTTAATGAAGAAAATAATAATCATCAAGTTTTCTTGATCGGAAACGAATGTTTAACATTTATCGGCGGAACTCGCAGCGTGTTGCGAAGCGTTCATGACACACTTTACCCAAACAATTTTATAGTAGCGTTAAAAAACGAACCGCTACGGCACTTTTTTCACGTTGTTTGTAGGGTTCAGGAATCACATATTTTATAAACCCAAATTAATGGAAAAAAAACTGTACATTTTATACGTAGAAAAAAGTTTTTTAAGAACCAATTAAAAATTCTTGCTGAGCTTGAATCTACAGGTAGTGCCATAGCTCCGTGGCTCTATACAACGAGTCGCCCCTGGTACCACCTATTACGAAGTCACGCAAAAAACGTATCCGCAGTGAACGTGTTAAAAGTACACTTGTTCATTTTGTATTTACTTATCTTAACTGTGGATGTTCAACTCCTAAATATTTCATTAATGAATCAAAATAAGTGATAAACTTATGTATGTTATATCTCGCCTATAGTTTAGTTTGGGGAACACACCTTTACTACACCTTAAAAATGCGGACACAGCATGCAAAGCAATAAAGCAGATAATATAATTTTCATATTTTATCAAACGTAAAACTGGATTTTTAATTTCTTAAATTACTTTAAGCCCATCTCTTTAAAATTGGAATTTTACCTAGCAACAACCAACGTAAATGAAATGTTTTATTTAAATTCGTTCTTGTATATAGAAAACATGGTCGTAGACCAATGTAACATACAATAGTACTATTTATAAGAGGCATATGTCTTTTGTATAATTTAATTTTTGAGTAATTTTTAGTCAGGCAACTTCTTTTTGGCCACCATAAGATTTATTTCTGTAGTAAACATTCATATATTCAGACAGTATTTCGATTTTATTAAATAAAAGTGAATGTGTTGCTAGTAGTCGAGATTTGAACCACATTATGTTTTCATGCAATATGCATATGATTCAAAGAACAGAATTGGTGAAAAACTTCCAGATTTTAATGTCTCATTATTGTATAATCCTTAATCATGGATGGTGTATTTTTTGGGTAACAATAAATTGCTTATCTTCGGCACACGATGTTATGGATGCTTTTTACAGTGAAATGCGCACCAATTTTAAACGCTAAGATAAATGCACTACAGATGGCATGCCCATTTTCAACCTTAAAAGCTAGGTACCACTATATTTCTTCTTAAATGTAAAAAGACACACTAACACGTCAACAGCTCCTGGAATTTGTACGTAACATGCCTTTTTGGTCATTCTTGTTTTTGTTACTATGGCCATATAGTGTTTTGTATTTAAAAGTCGTTATGACAGACCCCAACGGGAAGAAATGTTTTACATTTTCTGTTTCAATTTTTTTCAAAGAAAACTCAATTTATCATCTTGACAATAATTATTGATAACATTTTGTACATACGAAGTGGTGTTTCTTTTTTCGATATTTATGGCAATTATTCCTAAAACTTTTGAATAGGTATTGATAATAACGAAAAAATGAACACTTTTCCTTAAGGCATGCACTAGGGATGGACGATATTTCACGTACCTGTGATTTTTCACTAGTATTGAAAAAAAAAATCACTTAAAATTACCGATACTTAAAATCACTGCTACTTAAAATCACAGCTACTTAAAATCACTGCTACTTAAAATCACTGCTACTTAAAAACACCGCTACTTAAAATCAATTTTTTATGGCATTTTGCCTGCATGTTTTATATTTTCTTCTGTGATGTTTTTATTAAAGTGCCCAAAAAATTAAAACGAAAATTTTCAAAAATCCATATCTCTATTGAAAATTGTTGAATTTACAAAAAAAACAAATTGATTTTGAATAAGCGATACTTGGGCCATTGAGGAAGATTTTTTATGGAATTTAACCTGCACTTTTTATATTTTTTTCTGCGATGTTTTTGTTCAGGTGCTCAAAAAATTAAAACAAAAATTTTCAAAAATCGATATCTCTATTGAAAATTGTTGAATTTACAAAAAAAACAAATTAATTTTAAATAAGCGATACTTCGGACATTAAGGATGATTTTTATGGAATTTTTCCTGCATTTTTTATATTTTCTTCTGCGATGTTTTTGTTAGTGCTCAAAAAATTGAAACGAAAATTTTCAAAAATCAATATCTCTATTGAAAATTGTTTAATTTACGAAAAAAACAAATTAATTTTGAATAAGCGATACTTCGGATATTGAGAATGATTTTTTATGGAATTTTTCCTGCGTTTTGTATATTTTTTTTCGGGGATGTTTTTGTTAGTGCTCAAAAAATTGAAACGAAAATTTTCAAAAATCAATATCTCTATTAAAAATTGTTGAATTTACAAAAACCTAATTGATTTCGAATAAGCGATACTTCGGCCATTGAGGATAATTTCTTATAGAATTTTGTTCACATGTTTTTTTATTTTATTCTGCTATGTTTTTGTTAAAGTGCCCAAAAAATTAAAACGAAAATTTTCAAAAATCAATATCTCTATTGAAAATGTTGAAATTACAAAGACGAAAGTGATTTTGAATAAGCGATACTTCGGACATTAAGGATGATTATTATGGAATTTTTTCTGCGTTTTTTTTATATTTTCTTCTGTGATGTTTTTCTTAAAGTGCTCAAAAAATTAAAACAACAATTTTCAAAAATCCATATCTCTATTGAAAATTGTTGAATTTACAAAAACCAAATTGATTTTAAATAAGTGATACTTCTGCCACTGAATATAATTTTTTATAGAATTTTGCCTGCATGTTTTATATTTTCTTCTGCGATGTTTTTGTTAAAATGCCCAAATAATTAAAACGAAAATTTTCAAAAATCCATATGTCTATTGAAAATTGTTGAATTTACAAAAACCAAATTGATTTTGAATAAGCGATACTTCGGCCATTGAGGACAATATTTTATAGAATTTTGTTCACATGTTTTTTTTTATTTTCTGCTGCGATGTTTTTGTTAAAGTGCCCAAAAAATTAAAACGAAAATTTTCAAAAATCCATATCTCTGTTGAAAATTGTTGAATTTACAAAAACCAAATTTGTTTTGAATAAGCGATACTTCGGCCATTGAGGATGATTTTTTTATAGAATTTTGCCTGCATGTTTTATATTTTCTTCTGCGATATTTTTGTTAAAGTGCTCAAAAAATTCAAATTAAAATATTCAAAAATTCATATCTCTATTGAAAATTGTTGAATTTACAAAAAACAAATTGATTTTGAATAAGCGATACTTCGGCCATTGAGGATATTTTTTTATAGAATTTTGCCTGCATGTTTTATATTTTCTTCTGCTTTGTTTTCGTTAACGTGCCCAAAACATTAAAACGAAAATTTTCAAAAATTCATATCTCTATTGAAAATTGTTGAATTTAAAAAAAACAAATTTATTTTAAATAAGCGATACTTCGGCCATTGAGGATAATTTTTATAGAATTTTGTTCACATGTTTTATATTTTCTTCTGCGATGTTTTTGTTAAAGTGATCAAAAAATTCAAATTAAAAATTTTCAAAAGTCCATATCTTTATTGAAAATTGTTGAATTTGCAAAAAACAAATTGATTTTGAACAAGTGATACTTCGGACACTAAGGATGATTTTTATAGAATTTCTCCTGCGTTTTTTATATTTTTTTCTGTGATGTTTTTGAGATCACAGTCACAGTTTAAAATCACTGATATTAGAAAGTAGCAATCACAGGTAGCAACGTGATTCAAAAGTAGCAGTTTTGCCCATCTCTAGCATGCACTAACTTATTAATTATTTTTTTATTAATATATCTTTCAAAACTCATTATACAGGGTGTTACGAATTCGATACATTAGCATTGCAATCTCGGTACCTCTAATAGATAGAGAGTTGATTAAATGGTGGCATTTAATGTTGAATAATTTGTTAGAAAAAAAGTTTAAATACTGCGACTACTTCCGAATAAATTCGAAAAAAAAATCAATTTTGAATTCTGTTTTTTTGAGGCTTTATTTCTGATTATTTTGAAAAACCAAGATTTTATTTTTCAAATACGACGTTTCGTTATTTATATACCTACATCAACTATTTTTTTTTTAATACGGACCTGGATTTGTATTCAATTTTCGAGTAGATTTTTCCTTTACAAAACTAATAATGTGCGGCTACTGTGGCGTAAATGGTAGCTCTCGAGTCTAGCAAACTGGAGGTTGCAGGTTATACTTTCAATTCAACTTATACGAATTGGTCTGAAATTATTAGCATTTGCATTTGCAAATTTATTAATTTATATTATGTTTACACATCGAAAAAAATGGGAGTCATCCATATTAAATATAAGCGAGACATGTGACATATTTCAACGAGTAATGATTCGAACAGATTAACGCCTAGCATCTCTTTCGACCGTTACTTACGATTATAATAATTATATTAAGAGTGTGCATGTGAACAGTATGGTTTCTTTCAAATAGCAGCACCTTAGTCTAGCAAACTAGAGCTTGCAGGTTCGATCCCTGTCGGAAACATGTTATAGTTTTAAATGATTTACATTTGCAAATTATTTCAATTATATAATATTTTGTTTGCATGATTTCGTGGTAAACAAATCAACACAGGTTCCCATATGGCCCGTGGGCTGTAGTATGTGCATCCCTGCTCTAATTTGAAATTGATTGCATCAGATTCTGCATAACTGTATGAATGTAAAATAAAAAAAAATGTCTCTGTATCATCAATAAATACAGGTTGGAATTTTTAACAAAATTCCCCAAATGATCCGCTCTTTATAAGCAATGCTGCAATTTCATAGTAAATTTACATGATTCATACGTTCCTATAACTTACATACATTTCAAAGAAGTTAAGCAATACAAATAATCATTGTATAACTAGATATAAAGCAATATAAATAGACTTTGGTGCGTATTTTCATCCAGCACGCCGCTATTGACACGACACGACATGTCATGGGACAACGTGACGTCACCCTGACACAATAATAAAACAAAAGAAAAACAGGAAATGAAAAACACTTAAAGAAGAACACATTTTCCTCTCACCTGGGTAAATAGCTTATTATATCCCTGATTGTTGTAATTATTGTAGGATATCATATTGCGACATATCCTCGTCGGTGAGCTTCGAAAGCGACCATCCAATGAAAATCTAACCCCCTCACCGTTAGATTTAACTCTTTAAATTTGATCCCTTAATTACGAATAACTTACAGGCAGAGTAAAGTAACCGTATAAAAAATTGTAGAAGCTGCAATAAATTTGTGTATGTGTGTATATATATATCAGGCACGTATTTATTATTATTATTTTTTAAATTCGGGTGAGGGAAGTTTTTTTTATTATTTAGATTTATCTAAGGATGTACTAAAAGGTTCACTACAAGTTTATCATCACTAGTACACTACAACAACATGCTGATCTCGTTGTGTGTTTGGTTTGTGATTATTCATTTCTGGACATTTCTTTATTGGAATTTTTGGGTGGTGGATTGTTGTGTTCTTCTCTCTAATTTTCCGCCACGGTTTCGGAATAATATAAATGTTTTGAGGCCTCGCAGGACTCGCAGGCCTGCATTTCTCGACTGTAGGGTGTACAGTACTGTACTGAGGTGGGGTTGTCTTTTGCTGCGCGTGCGCCAGTATTGATTTAAACTACTCCGAAGTGTACACGTATATACGCTCGGTGCTTGCTTTTGACGCCACGTCAACTCTTTTCGTCTGTCCTCTGTTTGTTGTTCGGATACTTTTATTGTTCTAAACATTTGTTTGTTAAGTCTCCCCTTACTGGGAAAAGGGCTTGGTTAATTAACCGGCTCATTTGGTCTACTTGGGGCCGGCGTCCTCTTAAAAGTTATGTCTGAATTAAAGATGCTTTCAAGATGTTAACATGTATATCCGATCAATGTTTTTATTTTAATTCTACTTTATTATTTTTTACATACTTCAAGACCAGTCGAAGAGCACTTTTTATATTCAATTCAACCCCACAATCTAAAAAATCCTAATTGTGCTGCAAATAATAACATAATACATTTAATTATATAATTTAAATATTTACAAATGCGAAAAAATAGTGAGCAGGGGCGGCTCGTTATGTAGAGCTAAGGAGCCAAGGCACTACCTCTAATTTTATGCTCGGCAAGAATTTTGTATTTCTCAAAACAACAACTCTAAACAATGCCCGTGAAATTTTAATGAGTAGAGAAAAACCGCAATGCATTAGTTCTTCAACGCAAACGGAGCCAACTTACTTCTGGTACGGCATTTCATTAGAATGTTCGCAGCGGCGGTGAGGTGCGCGGTTCGGGGAGGGGCGCGTTCTGAACCTGCATTTGGAGTCAAATCATTTCTGGCTCAACGTGCACTTGTTAGTCCTATTACCGCACCGCACACGATTAATAAATTTATTTCTTCTCGCCGAATAAGCCTTTTTGCTCATGTACTATTGATAAAATTTACAGGCAAGTCATGTACTTATTAAATGCATGTCAATTGAGAAAAATGGTAATGTGGCCATCATGTTACTTTCTCCGACTTGATGGTATCATTTATATTTACGCTTTCATGGTTTATTTTAAATTTAAATCATATTTTAAATGTACATAGAGCGTTTTGTAGACTCGGATGAAAGTGACGTTTAAAACGTCAAAATTATGAAAGATGGAAAAACTATACATACCTCAAATTTAAAAACTCAGTTTACTCAAAACTAGAGAGATTTAGAAAAAAAACTTATTCTTTATAAGTTGTCCATTATGGCATTCTCTACAATTATTATTAACATACATTTGCTATAACTATTATAGTTTTATAATTATAAACCAGAAATGAAAAAAAAAACAATAATTTTTTTTCTCGAATAAAAATGATGTTATGAAAAATATTTTCAAACGAACGATGTTAATTTTTTTTGTTGCTTTCAATATTTGTTTGAATGTTTTTGTGATATTTTTCATATTTAAGAAAATATTGGCAAAAAACAAAAAACGGTTAAGGTAAACACCCACTTCCGATGTACGAAATTTTACCAAAAGCTTTTCAGTTCTTCGGATTGTCAAATAAGACTTATGTTCGAAGTTTCATATTTTTTGATTTTTCAAGGATAACTCTTGAACACATTTTTATCAAGCCCCATAGACACCCCCCCCCCCCCCCTGCGTGCTCGCCTGAACGAAAGGACATATTTTGAAAATTCTTTCGGCACAGTGTCGTACCCATTGGACAGATGTAGATGAGATTAAAAAATAAATTTTAAAAATTATTTTTTAATATTGTTAAACGAAAAGACAAAGTTCAAATTATTTTAGCAAAGAAATATTAAATTTGTCGTTAAATTAATTTCTGGTGTTTTAAAGATTTTTGAACTGACGACCAGATTTGTAAGATTCATCCGAAAGATACGGATAGAACCAAAAAATTAAATTTGTTTTTCGGGTTTCAGAGGATAACTTGAATGGATGATCAAATTTGGCAAATTCTTCCGAAAATATCAAAAAAATAAATTTGCTGTTTAATTGGTTTTTGGTCTTTGAGGATAACTCTTGAACGGATAAACAGATATTGAAAATTCTTCCAGGAAAGTATTGCACTCGCCATGTGGACGTATGAAATATAAAAAAAATCAATTAACCGCTCAATCGTTTCGTGGTTTTGAAAAGTTAACTCTTGAACAAAATGGCCGATTTTAAAAATTCCTCCAGAAAAGTATTGTACTCATCGATTACAGGACCAAAAAATCATTTGTCTTCAATGAACTTGTGAACGGATGACCAATTTTGGCAAAAAGTGTTGTTCTCGCCGAATAGATAAGACAGAAAAAAATTAATTTGCAGTTTAATTGTTTTTTTTTAGGATAACTCTTGAGCGAAAGAACAGATTTTGTAAATTCTTTCGGTACTCATTAGTGATGAGATAAACGGTTATTATCCAGACACGGTTACAACAGTTACTATTACTACAAATAACTAGTTATTTAAACAGTTATTTAAAGTAAGTTACTGCTACCACAAAATAACTAGTTATTTAAATAGTTATTTAGTTACCGTTATTTAAAATAACTTTACTCAGTAACAGTTTGTAACAAAGTGAATCTTGAGGGTCAATTAACACAAAATGTAAAAATCGAATATTTTAAAATCGCGATTTTGATTTTGAAAATTGCACAACTGCTGATCGCGTTGTCCGATTTTGACGATTCTAACGTAACCATCTCGAGAATTTAATGCAACAGTTTAATAACTTGTTTTTGTGAAACACGCAAACCGTAAAAATTCCACGAATTAAAAGTCGGAAGATTAAAATTACGATTTTGATTTTTTAAATTGCACAAACACGTTGTCCGATTTTGGTGATTCTAAGGTCAAAATTGTGGCAAATTTTATGCAATTTACAATCCGAATTAGTTTTGCTTTTTCATGAAATCAATTTAAACTTCGAAAATAGAAAAAGGAATATTTATTTTTAAAAACAAAACTGCCGAATGCATTGTTAGATTTTGACGATTCAAAATACGGAAAATTTAGTGTACTTTTACAACGGATTACGAAATTTTTTCGCGAAATTAACACAAAATGCAAAAATCTCACATTTTTAGTTCGGACATTGTAAAATCGTGATTTCAATTTTTGAAATTGCACGAATTTTTTAATTTTGATGATCAAACGTCAAAATATAGTAAATTTTGTACAATTTTAAAACGAAAATTTTCTCTTGAAATTAACACAAAATGCAAAAATTGCAATTGAAAATTTTAAAATCGCGACTTCGATTTTTTAAATTGTACAACTACCGAATGATGTGTCCGATTTTGATGATTTAAATGTCAATGTATGGCGAATTTAGTATTCATATTAGTATTCAAAACGGTTCATTACTGGCAGATCCTAGGGAGGGGCAAATAATCTCTTCCTTGAGTCTAGGTTTCTTGTCGGTCGTCGTGAACTTTTCGAAAATGTCAAAAATTAACGCAAAACGCCAAAATTACCAAGAAGACCAAATATTTTAATGCAATTTTGATTTTTAAATTGCTCAACGCGTTGACCGATTTTGATGATACAAATGTCAAAATATGGTGAATCTTGAAATTAATGCAAAAATAGCAGTTTTTAAATTTCCAAGATTTTCACGACTTGGATTTTTGAAATTGTACAACTGCCGAATGCGTTGTTCGATTTTGATGATTTATAATAACAATAATAATTGTTTATTCGTGCCAATACCAGAAAATGGCTTTTATGGATTTAAATGTCAAAATTTGAAGAATTTCTTGTAATTTTAAAACGGATTACATTTTCTCGTGAAATCACTGGCCTATTTTGTGTCAAATTTTTTTTCAATATTTGTTCGAGTTGTTTTTAGACTCGTTTCGTTATTGAATCGATTCCTGTTACTAAGAACTGATTCGGTATTGAATCGGTTACAAGAGTTACTATTACTAAGAAGTGATTCGTTATTTAATCGAGTTTCTTTTATAAAATAACTTTTGAGAAAATCACCGTTAGTGGGATTTTCCAATAACGGTTTACGTTATTATTTCTTAGTAACAGTTGCAGAGCTGTAAGTGAAAATAACGCTCATCACTAATTAAAGAGATGTAAATAAGATCAACGAATAATTTTCCGTTTTTTAACCAAAAATAAGTTCTTAAAGTATTGTACTTATTAAGGAGATGTGGATAAGGTTACAAAATACAATTCATCGTTTAATTGATTTCCGCGGACGAAGAACGGGCTATTTTTTGTGTTTATTTAATTTTTCAATGCTTTTGCAACAAGTAAAGGTTTTTAATGATCGATTTTTCTTTCTTCAAAAAGGAGGCGGTGAGATATATTGTGTATGCTAAGTGGCTCTACCATCAAAATTTTCCAGGAGCCGCCACTGCAAGTGAGTAAAGTAATACTTTTTCACGGGTAGGAAAGATTGCGGCAATTCCTACAAGTGAAAAAAAAAAGTTGCTTTACTCTCGACTTTTATACTATTTTTTTTTCTACGTCCGTAACTTTAAACAAATTCGATAAAACCTTAATTAATCGTTATCCATCGTTGATTCGATATATTTAACTTGAACTTTACGTATATACAGAGTATGTAAAAAGTCCCGGATCAGTCAATTGTTTCGGAAATTGTGCACAATACAAAAAAGCTTCGAATATAAAAGTTGTAGGACTTGAAGCAATCTATCAAGCTAGAACTCTTGCAATTATACAGGGTGTCCCAAAAGTCGTGGTAAACAAAACATCCGTTTTTTTAAATAGAATGACTCTTTTTAAATAGCATTTCCTGATTCCGCTAAACATTATAAACAACAATTATTTAACATGTCATATGGCTAAACCGATCAGTTTCAGAAATAATTTGAATTGAAAGACATAAAGCAATGTGTTTAGTGCCGATTGGCGATAAACGATATTATTTACATTTTGCATTTTGACAAGCTGGTACCAGAATGTTTTGCGTCACTGTCAAATTAGAAAAGTCTGAAAATGTCTCTTAGCGAAAGGGAACGTATAACTTTATTAATGATGAGAGGTTTTGGAGACCGACAAAGAACAGTTAGCGAAACAAAGGAATTATTTAATACTACTTTTCCAAACCGACGGCCCATATCAAAATCTACAGTTGTGAGGACGGTTCAAAGATTTCAGGAAACTGGGTCTTGCAGTGATTAAGTTCGTTCAGGAAGACCAAAGTCGGCAACAACTGATGAAAAAAAATTGGATACATTACTACATTTTGTTCAGGATCCACATTTATCACTGAGGAAAGCTGCTACCCAAGTTGATGTTTGCTTTAAATCAATTGAAAATATTTTGAAAACCAGTAATTTTCACCCATATAAAATAAATCTTGTCCAGGAATTAACAGAAGATGATTTCGATCGTAGATTGGAGTTTTGCGAAGTAATGACGCAAAAACATGAAGAAAACAACAATTTTTTAAATCAAATAGTTTTTTCGGATGAGGCAACTTTTATGTTGAACGGGACTTTGAATAGACATAATTGTCGTTACTGGGCTGATCAGAATCCACATTGGATGAGTGAAACACATACTCAACACCCCCAGAAAATAAATGTCTGAGCTGGCATTATTGGCAACAGATTAGTGGGACCTTTCTTCATAGAGGGGAATTTGAATGCCGAAATGTATCTTCACATGCTGCAAAATGAAATTGTACCAGCAATAACGAATGCTGCAGGACCACTATTACGCCATACGTGGTTTCAGCAGGATGGAGCTCTTCTTCATTTTGGGCAAGTTGTTAGAGTTTATTTAAACAACACTTTTCCTAACCGGTGGATAGGGCGAAGAGGCCCCATAGAATGGCCCGCTAGGTCGCCAGACTTAACGTCCCTTGTTTATTTTCTTTGGGGTCACCTGAAAAATAAAGTGTTTTCGACAAAACCTGCAGATCTGAACGAATTGAGGAGAAGAATTATTGACGAATGTGCATCTATCAACCAGGAAATGTTACAAAACGTCATCGACAAATTTTATTATAACCTAGCCCATTGTCAAACTGTAGGAGGAGGACATTTTCATCATTTAATTAAATAACCTCATACACTCAATTTTTTATTATCGGTTATTCTTATTAATTTTTACTGCTGTTTTAAAGTTATCGTTAATTTTAATGTAAATATTTAATAATTTAGTTGAATAATTCTTGAGTGAGGTGCATTTAACACAGATTCAATGTTTTTTTAAGGTATAATATGGAACATTTTGATTCGACTGAAAACAATGCAAAATGTTGGTAATATAATTCCTATAGCATTCGTGCTATTAAATATTTTTTTATTTCTGAAACTAATGAGTTTAGCCATATATGTTAAATAATTATTGTTTATAATGTTTAGCGGAATCAGGAAATGCGATTTAAAAAGGGTCATTCTATTTAAAAAAACGGAAGTTTTGTTTACCACGACTTTTTGGGACACCCTGTATAATTGCAAGAGTTCTAGCTTGATAGATTGCTTCAAGTCCTACAACTTTTATATTGGAAGCTTTTTTGTATTGTGCACAATTTCCGAAATAATTGACTGATCCGGGACTTTTTACACACTCTGTATTGGTTTAAAATGCATTTAATTTGAGGTTATATATTATAAAGCCCAACTTTGAATAAATTTTAACTGGAAAAAAATCGATGGTTAAAATATGTCGATTTAATCAATGTTTTAATGCTTTATTTGACGTTAGTGAACTGCCAGTTTTAACTGCCGGTTTTACCAACAGTCCTAACATGACCAACGCGTTCTAGGCACATTTTGCGCAAACAATTTAATAGTTCGGTTAAAAAACTGAACCGCTACGGCACTTTTTTCACGCGAAACCGTGAAGAAATGAACCATGACGGCACTTTTTTACGCCATTCGAAGGCGTCAGTAATCACATATTGTATGAACTCAAATTATGTAAAAAACGTACATTTTATAACGGACGTGGAATAAAATTATTATCGACAGGTTGGCGATCAGTGTCCTAGACTATGTAGGCATGTTAGAAAAATCGAATCGAATTGGGTTTGTCAGGATAAATAAATAAATCTCGCATTTTAACATCGAACTGCATTTGAACAAACAAACTAATTTAATTAAGGTGGCATCGAGATAAAACAATAGTGATGTGGCCCTCATGTTACTTTCTCCGACTTGATGGTTTCATAGCCATTTATATTTACGTTTTCATGGTATATTTTCAATTAAAACCATATTTTAAATATATATCGAGCGTTGTGTAAACTCGGATGAAACTGACGTTTAAAACGTCAAAATTATGAAAGATGGAAACATTATACTTCCAATTCAAAAACTCAGTTTACTCAAAAACTAAAGGGATTTCGAAAAAAACTTATTCTTTATTATTAAGTTATTCATTTTAGCATTCTCTACTATTAACGTAAATTTGCTGTAACTATTAACGTTTTATAATTATAAACCAAAAATTAAAAAAAAATAATACATTTTTTTCTCGAATAAAAAATGATTTTATGAAAAATGTTTTCAAGCAAAAGATGTTCATTTCTTTGTTGTATTCAATGTTTGTTCAAATATTTTTGTGATATTTTTCATATTTAAGAAAATATTGGCAAAAAACAAAAAACAGTTAATTTTACCAAAAGCTCTTCAGTTCTTTAGATTATCGAATAAGACGTATGTTCAAAGTTTCATATTAATTGCTATATTAGTTTTTGAGATACAGCGCGCACAGACAGACATACACACAGGCACATACATAGACACACACAGACACACACAGAGACACACACAGTCACACACACACCTACACACACAGACATAAAAAAAAATTCCAGAAAGTAAAAATCAATAAATGAAGAATAGTGATGTATTAGAACAGTTAATGTTTACAACAAATATATAATTTTTAACAACAATAAAAGTTGCACTGATGGAAAAAGTAATCCGTTAAAAAAAACTTCAAAATGAATCAATTTTAAAAATTGAAAACTTGTTGCAGAAGCATTAAATAAATTAACTAAAGCCGAAAATTAGCCTGAATATATAAATATTTAGCCTGTTCGTAACTCTTCAAGATTAAGTCTGACTAAGATTATAAACAAAGGAGTAATTGTTACAATAAGCGATTTGTTTTTAAACTTAATTTTGGTGAATCAATTTCCCTTGTCATATTTTCTGCGCAGCCTTTGAGAACAAAACAAAAACTTTTTAGAACAAATAATTACACCATTCGACCGTGACACATATTTACACACATACAAAGCCCAGCATAAACACACAAAATAAATAGAACAACCAAGGAACAGCGCCAGCAGTGAAAAAAAAACGTAAAATACAAATACATTAACGACACGAAGCAATGTTCAAGTGCAATTAAACAACGAGATCGAACATTACAAAAATACCGGTGGCGCCGGAAATAAAAGCGTAGACAACCAAATCTACTAAAAGCATATTTTTAGCCTAGGTCGAATATCTCGCCGAGGAAAGCGCGCCAACCTTGTAAATATTTCAGGAAAAATGAATGCGTACCAAGAATAAGGTTAAACTTAATCAAAAATATCAATCGGCAATGGGGAATAGGAATAATATGAGTAAGCACGAATTGTAATTATTTTAATGAGAAATTGTTATTGCTCTGATTGTTATCTTTGTGCGCGTTGGTTTTCTGAAATAATTAGTTAATAACCAGCTAGCCCTGTACTGGTTTTCTCTTCATAACTTTGTAAGGGTGGGAGTGATGAAAAGAAATATCATTCATAATCTTGAAGAAAAGGAATTTTATTAAAAGATGTATACATTAGTAAGGCGGTGGCGCCTAAGCGATTTGAAATTATATCACTTGATAATGTCGTTTACACGTCGAAATTCGAGTCGTGAAAATTTGTTTAGATTTATACAGGGTCCTGCTACAATGCGTCGTGCTTTCCTAGCGCCTTTCCCGTGAAAAAAAATGTTTCATACAAAAAGTTATTGCTTTAAAAATCGTTATGTAGTAAAATTATTTTCAAACATAGAGGGTGTCCCAATTTTGCGGTATAATAAAAACAAACATTGGTTATAAATGGAACACTCTGAATTTATTTAAGTTTTCTGATGATATTTTTCAACCTCTACAGTGTTGTCCATTTAGTTTTGGATTATGTTACAGTGTTGCTGATTTACATATTTTTTCTCCAAACATCATGCATAAGCAAGCTCAACTTTAAAAAATCGTAGCGACCTCGTTTTTTGAAGGTAAGAATAAGTTTTAGCAAAAATCTCAGTGTGGTTAATAAGCAACGTTTTGGTAAGCAGCAATTTGAATTTAGTAATACGGTGTGTTCAGGAAAAAAATGCCAAACTTTGTAAATTTCAAAGCGGTATAACCAGTGATTTTGTATAAGTAGATACCAATATAGCCATATGTGTCCTAATACACCTATGGAGCAAACATTTACAACGTGCCGTTTTCTACCCTCGCCGTTCTATTGTATAGTGTATTCATCGCTCTTTTGCTGAGCAATAAAAATCTAACTTGAATACCCTCAATAAAGTTATAATCATTATACAACCTTGCGGCTACCGGCACTACGGGTGACCAGCGCAGGGGGGTAGTTGGACCAGGATGACAATGGGAAAACCCTATATACATTTCCAATCATTTTTGGGAATGTATTTCTGTGAATTAGTAATTAGCTTTTAATGTTCCTTTTATAAATGAAGAACAGGTCGTTTTGCTTGGTTTAAGATTCACCATTTTATCAGCAATTGTGTTGGTGCATATTTCGTCCTTGGTTTTCTCATTGTTTCTTACTGTGCCTACTTTACTTACGAGTTTATATTCTCACGGATCTTGTTTATTTTTTTGTTTGTGACGACTATCCATTTTTTGATAAAATATGTGGCGACCCTGGGATAATTGTTTCATCATGAACCAAAATCAATTTATTGAAGGCGCCGTTGAAGCAGATAATAGCAACACTAGAATTTCAGTAAAGAGCCAAGGTATGTATTTAAAAATATCATATACCGGGTGATTCAGTTTGGTGTTCCACCCCTTCTAACTTTTTTATTTTAAGAGTAAAGTATAACAAAATATATATGTTTTTAAACGGCAGGAAATTCTCTATTTATTGGTGTCATCGTTTTGAAAATACGAAGTAGCGAGCACTTTTATACATCCGAATTTCTATCACTACTATACTCCTTAAAAACAAAAAAAATTGAATAAAATTGGATAATTTAAATACCGATTTATTTAGATGAAATCATATGTAGCCATGGAATTTTAAAACAAATGCTTAAACCACATTTCATAAAGCTGCTGCAGGTTCATTCTTTCTGTTAACCGTTTATAGATTTCATTAATTAACGTGTTAACAAATATGTAATATTAGAATAAAAAGAAAAATTGACATAATTTTAACTTAAGGAGAGTGTAGTAAAGACAGTATAGCATCAAGACGTTAGTGCGGTGAGCATTATCCAGACACACGTATTCCTTCGATGAAAATGTTCCCCAAATTAATCCAAAATATTTTTAAAGGTAGGTCATTTAAGAATAACTATTTTTATTACACTCTCTTTAAGTTAAAATTATGTCTACTTTTTCTAAATTCTAATATGCCATGTATGTTAACACGTTAATTAATGAAAACCATAAACGGTTGATAGACAGAATGAACCTGTAACAGAGATATGAAATGGGATACATATGATTTTATTTAAATAAACCGGTATTAAAATCTTCCGATTTATTCAATTTTTTTTTGTTATTAAATATAGTATAGTTGTGATGGATATTTGGATGTAGGAAATTGTCCTCTATCGGAATTTAACAAAAAAATTGGTATGGTGTCATTTGAGAAAAAAAAGTAGACAATCGCCTCTTTGACAGTAGTCATCGTATTGTCAATATGCTGACATCATTGAAAAGAGAATTTCCTACTGTTTAAAAACATATATGGTTTATTATACTTTACTCTTAAAATACAAAAGTTATAAGGGGTGGAACACCAAACTGAATCACCCGGTATATACTAATATTTTTGAACATATTTAAAAAATATTTTTAAACCGGAACTGATCCAAATCGCTAAAGCCATGTTCAGAATACCAGTGTCCAGCGCATTAAAAATTGTAAGAATTCATTTATGTTATGGTATTCTTCTAAAACATAAGAATATACATTGAACATTTTTTTCTAAAACAAAAAAAAAAACTATTTCATACCAGGGTTGTTAAATAAAACGTTTTTTCATTTTAATTAGAACAATCATTTTTTTTTTACAAATCGTGTTTTTTTTCAATGAAACACCGTTTAAAACTTTAACAATTTAAAATGATGTTGCTTTTTCCCATATAAACTTATTCAAATCATTGAAATTTATAAAGTAATTTTTCTCGTTACATAAATAGGTATTTATGTAACGAGATATTTCAGTCTAGTTTTCAATTGTTTTAACAGAACTCGGACAGCTGGCACTGTTTTGAAGATATAGCTCGTTTGTTGTGATTTTTCGATAGTTCTTTTATTTTGACAGTTAAAGAAAAACTTTAAAATGATAAAGTGTGCGGGATTCAGTCTAGAAATATACAAATGGATATCGCTGAAGAAAAACAGAAGTACCATCAATTGTCCACGTGAATTGGGTTTGAGTGGAAGATCATTCTGTGAAGTGAACTCCGTCCGTGCTCCTTTCGTTTGAAATTTTGAATATGTTTTTTGATCTTTAGTCATACTGTGAATTTTATTTTGTAAGAAAGGAGAACAAAGACTTTGTAAATAAATAAAATAAATAAATAAATAAATAAAAATATCTCGCCAAGTGATGAAAGTTTTTAGGTTATATTTAATGTAGAGATGCGAGAAACTACCACTTTCAATTTTCACCAAAATATTTTTAGCTCCTACAAATATAATAAGTTGATGTCGATATCTCTAATGGTTTCCGCCAGCCGGGCGGACAGACATTTAAAAAAATGGTTTTAATCGATTATAGGGATGTCAAAACGGATATTGTCGTTAAAATTGTGATTATATTTACCCAAAATATTTGAATATTTTCATGAATACATTGTTTTCACTTGTACTACATAAAAAAGGGGGAAATGTAAATGTTGTAAATAATGAACTCTTGACGAGCTAACTCCGAACAAGGTTTTAGATTATCAATTATAGAATCTTTATCTCATAATGGTTTTTTTTCAGTTATAGAAATCCCAAGTTCCCGCCAACGAAATAACCAGGCGAAACATAATAATTTTTCACCCGACGCGAAACGAATTATAAAGGACGGATATCGATGTCTCAAAGATGTTCTTGGAGTAAAGAATTTTTTGGAAATAGCAGAACTTTTAACCAATGTTTCTGTAAGATCAATTGCCACATAATAAAAAATCCTACCAAATAACAAATCGGTGCGATAAAGGAGTTGTGAAAAAAATTACGCCTACAGTATTCAATAAAATTATAAAAATTACTTATGAAGTAATAAAAGCCAAAAAGGCACCTACACTAAAAATTATTAATAATATTTTGAAAGAAAGGGAAATTATATCGTGTAGTTCAACAACATTATGAAAATCCTTAAAGGACAATGGATTTAAATTCGCCGCTATAGATAAAAGTAAGCATCTAATGGAAAAGGAAAATATTAAAAAATGGCGATACGAATATTTACAGAAAATTAAAAAATATAGAGACGCTGGAAGAAATATTTGTTATTTAGATGAAACTTGGTTTGATACACATGATACTTCAAAAAAAATGTGGTCAGACAAGACAGCTAATGGTATCATGAAAGTGCCTTCATCTAGAGGAAAACTAATAACAATTTTACATTGCGGCAACGAAAATGGATGGATAAACGATTGTTTACTTCTATCGGGAAAGCAGATCTCTAAATGCCACCTCGATTTTAATGACGATATAACTGCGGTTTTATTTGAAAACTGGTTCGAAAATAAATTGATACCGAATTTGGCCAAAAACTCCGTAATAGTTATGGATAATGCATCATACCATAGTCGACAAATTGATAAGGCACCGACTACGTCCAGTAAAAAGTCAGAAATATCTGATTATTTATATAAAAATGATTTATTTTACGAGGACAACTATACAAAAGCGCAGCTTCTGGAATTGTTGAAAACACAAACAAATAAAAAACAATTTTATATTGACACATTGGCGAAAAAACATGGGTAATACAGTGATACGGCCACCCCCTTATCACTATATTTCTAATCCAATTGAATTAATTAAGAAACAATAACACTTCACCGAATTTAAACAAAACAGTCATAGATGGTATCAATAAGGAAATTTAAAAAAATAACCTCGCTACACTGGTCCAGATGTGTGAAACATACCATTAGAGTAGAAAAGGAATATAATACATACATAATTTATTATTAATATGGAAGATACCGACCACGAAATCGAAGTCTCCTCAGATTCAGAAATTTAACTTTAACTAATAGTTATGAATGTATATAAGAATTTTAGTAAAATGTTTAGTAAACAGTATTTTGTTTAAAATTTTACATTTATATATGCAAATATTGTTTTATTAAAAGACAATGTAATTCAATGCATTAAAATTTATTTCTAACCTTACACTTTATCCAAAGTGTTAAATAAATATGTTATTACAATTTTCAATAATACACATATACGTCTAATCAGGGCATGCTTTGCATCCGAAGACCTATGTTTATGCCAAAAGTATGAGGTTTCGCTGAAAAAGAAAACAAATATTGAAAGATACGTTTATTTCACTCACGACCTTTGAATATGGCGAAGGGTCGGGATCGCAGGTATATTTTGAGCCGGCAGAAGAAGAAACAGTAAACCAAACCATTTGGCGTCTTTGTCGTCCCGGTCCAACTACCCCCCGCGCTGGTCACCCGCAGTGCCGATAGCTGCAAGGTTGTATAATGATTATAATTTTATTGAGGGTATTTAAGTTCAATTTTTATTGCTCAGCAAAAGAGCGATGAATACACTATACATTAGTTCCTAGCACGATATCTCCCTCGCGATCGCGAAGCGAGCGAGCAAGCCTACGAAGTACGTTAGGCGGGAACCCACACGTAACCTTACATAACCTGTATCAGCTGTCATTTATTTACAGTTTATTCCGTCAGTGAGTTTTAAGTTGAATTATCTCTTTATACTAACAAAATGGGCCGGTAGTGCATTGTTTATGGTGCTTCCCAAGAAATTGAATTAGCGATGTCATTCCAGTACTTTCGTTTATTGGAACTTTCAAATTTAGGGGTATTCCGGTATTGCTATCAGTTCATGGAATTCGCGATCGCGAGAAAGACAAGTACATTATCTAAGTGAAATGGTGAATAAAAGTACCATGCATTTCATATGTTGTAATATTGGCACCCTAACTAATTCAATATTTGGTATCTACAAGATTTAAAATCACTGGGTATAACCCAATTTTTTAAATGGAATGCCCCCTATTTGATGCCATTATTCGATAGGTATTTTTCTTCAGTTCAATTTATCTTATGTCTAAACCCCATAGTTGTTGAGGTATTTATTATTTTTCATAAAAGTAACCACTTAATTATATTTCAATGCACTGAAGTAGGCCATGTTGAGACAAAATAACTGTCAAAATGTAAGTATCTAAATGTCAGTGTAACATTTGATTGAATTTTCCCGAAACTCGAAACGCTAATTTGTGATTTGCAATGTGATTCTCTCCGTTTAGTGGCAAATTATCATCATGAATTAGGAAAAAGACGAACTAGTCGATATGATTTTTGTATTAGGGGAGACTGCTAGAAATTGTTTATAGGTGGCTAGAATTTACACGACATGTTATCCCGATAGGGGGAAAAGTTTTAGGAACCTACTCAATAAATATATTGAAACGCAAAATGTGATTTAAAAAATACAAGAAAGAACAAAACGGATCACCAACGAGGAAACCCAATTTTCAGCTATAATGTCCCAAGGGCAACGAGGGCAATGATAATTTCGCGATAATTTTTACTAAACCCCGAAAGTGTGTTGCTTAGTAATTACTTAAAGCAACACACTTGAGGAAACTAGTCAAAATTATCGCGAATTTTTCATTGCCGAGGTACATTCGGTAAGATAAGTTCTTGAATTATGTACAAAACTTGAAAAGCTATTTATTAAAAGTACAATTTTCAATTTGTATTTTCTTACCTCACAAAAATGCTGGAACAGTTTCCGTACGTATTTTTTTACTTTTGACCGTGTTTTTTGGTGTTGTAATTAAATTATTCATTGCTTCATCGCATTCTGTCCCGAAGCGTGATTCGGACATGTTTATACGTTGAAAGATCGATTGTAATTTTTTATTCAAGGGTATCTATGAATATGATATAAATCTGAACATCGACACTGACAGCGGGGGTATTATCAGCCTAAGTTTAATAAATCGCCCTGACGAGCGGGGTGTTACCGTTTCTCAGTGACATTGACGTTCTAAGTTTCTGTAGTGTGTGGCGTTCGACAGAAATGGACTAATCCGATTGGTTGTTTATTTATGAAAGAACTTATCAGTGCAATTCACAGCAACTGAGCATCCCAACATGAGCCAAAAAGACTTCGGTGAAGCAACCGGCATAAATGAGAGGCCAGTACAACGCATTCTAAAGAAAAATCGATATCCTGCATATCATATTCAGTTACATCAAGAACAGAGTAATACTGATTTTCAATTTCGTTTCGAATTTTGTATCTGGGCAAAACTGAAAATACAGGAGGATCCTGCGTTTTTCCAGTATATTTTATTCACAGATGAGGCGAGATTCCATAACTGCAGATCTGTCAACAGGCACAATTTTCATTATTATTCAACTGAAAATCCGCATGTTATGAGACAAGTTGATGGATGGTCTTTGAATATCAGATCTCCGGATCTAACAAAACTTGATTTTTTCTTGTGGGGATACGCAAAAGAAATTGTTTAAAACGAACCACTAACAACACCTATGATATGTAGCAACGATTTGTGGACGCTTTTGTAAATATTTCACCTGAAATGTTAAGAAGAGTGGAAAGGTGTTTTCAGCGGCGAATTCATTTGTGCCTGAATGAAAATGGAAAACATTTTCAACATTTATTTCTCTTTCATATTGATAATTTTATATTTCATAGTTTTTTAATAAACTAATTAATCGTATTACAGAAGTATTATCTGTTTTTGTTCATCTCGAATTGACCCTAACTTACATTTTGACAGTTGTTTCGCCTGAACATGGCCTACTTCAGCGTATAGAAATGTAATTAAATGGTTACTTTTGTAAAAATAATATTGAATATCTCAACAACTATTGGATTCAGACATAAGATATACCCGATCACATTAAATAGAAGGAAAAGACCAATCGAATAATGACATGAAATAGGGGGCATTCCGTTAAAAAAATGGGTTGTACTTTGGAATTTGCAAAGTTTGGCATTTTTTTCTGAACACCCTGTATTACTAAGTTTAAATGGCTCATTACCAAAACGTTGCTTATTAACCACACTGAGATGTTTGCTAAGATTTATTATTACCTTCAGAAAACTAGGTACCTACGATTTTTTTTTTGTTAACGTTAAAATGTTGACCCCTACACAAAAAAGATTTGCTGTAACATCTACTTGTTAAATGTTGCTTGACGGACTGTATTTTTTATGTAAACAACTCATAACGAACGGACGTTATGACAGGAGCAGATCTAGTAGGTTTTAAGGAGGGGAGAACACTCGAAAAAAACATCCAAAAGAATTTATTGGAAAATTCAATAACACATTATAAACATTTATTTTTTAAATGGCGCCACGGACATTTTCGTAAAGTTCACGACAAATTAAAAAAAATGGTGATGTGACCTTCATGTTACTTTCTCCGTTTTGATAGAATCATAGTTATTTATATTTACACTTTCATGGTTTATTTTTAATTTGAAACATATTTTCAATGTATATCGAGCGGTTTGCAGAATCGGATGAAACTAACGTTTAAAACGTAAACATTGTGGAAGAAAATGATAAATTATACTTCGAATGTCAATAGTCAGTTTACTCAAAAACCAAAGGGATTTCGAAAAAACTTATTAATTATAAGTTGTTCATTTTAGCATTCTCTGCTATGATTATTAATATAAATTTGCTGTAACCATTATCGTTTCATAATTGAGGCATTCGGTCGTAAAACATGGTATCTGACATTTTTTAGTAAAATGAGTTATTTATAATAATAAATTCCTTTTAATCAACTTCATGCATCAGTGAAGAGTTTTGAAGGGATTTTTTTATGTTATATACAATAATGTTGATAACAAAATATGGTACGTAACAGCTGAATGCAAGTAAAACATGTGAACTAGCATAGATGGCGGCACGAAGAAAACTGTTTGTAGATGATCGTGACACAGAAAGAAGTTTATTGCAGCTAAGCAGTGACACCGATGACACATCGGCATTCTTTATGCGATGATATAGATCAGTGGTTTCCAAACTCTTTTGTCCTATCGCCACCATTCCAGAAAAAATATTACTTAGCGCCCCCTGAATTTTTTTTTTTTAATTTTAATAGCAATTAATAGGAAATATGTATGTATTCATGTTGCTACCTTTTTCGTAAAATATAGTAAAGAAAGATGTAAATTAGAAACATTGAACTTTGAAATTATGAAACCATTTATTGAACTCTAGGATTGATGTTATACAAAACAAATTAAAACATTCGAAATCATCTTAATGAGAAGGATGAACCTAGAGTGCAACTACCAATTTTGACTATTTGCAATTCGATTCTTTTTTTTGTTAATACATTGATTACCGCACTAAACCCACGTTCCTCTAAATCTTCTCTTCTTTCTTTTATACCATCACCACCCCCTTACAATTATTCATCGCCCCCAAATCCACCTGTAGCCATCAGCGCCCCCTGAATCGCAGCAGCGCCCACCAGGGGGCGGTGGCGCCCACTTTGGGAATCACTGATATGGATCAACATCCAGATTTTGATCCTGAATATGAGTGCAACCGATCAGAGATGAAACTGATTCTTAGAAAGGTAAGAAACTAATGCCTTATTTTTCTAATCTCTTTGGGTGTAAAATATTGTATGTATAGTACATAACATGTTCTTCACCTTGCCCCATCTCTGTAGCTCTCAATATGGCATGAGTTTTTTTATTATTTCTCTTAATGCAGTACAAGATATTTTACCTAATTTAATTTAGGTACTTTCAAGCAACTATTTCTTTTAAAAAACATACAGATGTAAAACATGGTATCTACTGCAGTTACCATGTTTTACATCCAAGTAGCTAGAAGCTCCACAAGTCAGTTGAATATGGCTTACAGATGTTATCATATTTTGTATTGCTGTACCGTATTACTTTATTTATTTTCCAAATTTTAAATCATAAATATCATAATTTAATAAGAAAATCAAAACAAAATAAATATAATATATTAATCGGTAGGCTACTATAACTGAGTTCCAAATTACTGATTATTACTTCAGAAATCAAATGCACTTGAAACTACCAGAAACATCACCTTCTGTTGTGCAACCAGCCTGCGTCAGTGATCCTACTTTCACAGCTAAACATTCATTGGATGATTTGGTAAAACAGAAAGTGTCAAGAAAAATTGGGAGAAAAAGAGGAGCGTTGTCAGGTCAAAAAAAAACTGCCAGGAATCTGGGCCAGTTACTTGTCATATCGGGGTAAGGGATACCTAAATCTCCACGAAAAATCGGACATGACTATGGTTGTAAAAAACAATGTTTTGATAAAATTGATGAAGAAACCCGTAATTCCATCTTTGAAGAGTTTAATGCTATTGGTAATTATAATACACAGAATGCTTACTTGTTTGGTGTGATAGATGTCCAAAAAACTGCCCGAAAAACTAAAAGGAGCGGGAGTCCTTCCCGAAGAACTTTTACTGCAGTTTACAATATTGTGGTGGATGTAGAGAAAGTAGAAGTTTGTAAAAAGGCCTTCTTAAGTGTCCATGGTTTACAAAAAACCGGGTAAGAATTGAAACTTTACTTTCCAAAAAAAAAACCAAGCCATTTACTCCTCCTTTGGATAAAATGGATAGCCATGGTAAACACAAGAAGAAATACTCTGAAACTGATATAACTAATGTTCGTATCTTCATAAATAGGCTCCCAAAATACGTCATTATACCCGTCACAAGAATGCTTATAAAATTTGTATGTCCATGGAGTACACTGTCGAACGATGTTTTAAAGAATACACCACTTTCTGTTCCGAAACTGGTTACATTTCTGTATCTTAGAAGAATATTTACCGAAGAATTGAATATCCGATTCAAGAAATCAAAGACAGATACATGTAAGGATTGTGACTCTATGAGAATCGATCTTGAAAAAGCGAGAAAAGGCGAAGACGAAACAAAAATAAAAGAAATCAGTGTAAGCATACAGAAACACCACTTGAAGGCTGCTGCTGCTGGGTTTAAGTACAATCAAGATGCACCAAACGAAAAAGATGCTCTCGTACTTACGTTTGATTTACAGCAAGCTCTTCCACTTCCAAAACTATCCACTGGTCCTTCATTTTATAAAAGGAAGTATTTCTACTATAACTTTAGCATTCACGACTGCTCATCCAACACAGGATATTTCTATTGCTGGAATGAAACTACGGCTAGTAGAGGAAGTGATGATATCTC
This sequence comes from Ocypus olens, assembly GCA_910593695.2. Lineage (NCBI taxonomy): Eukaryota > Metazoa > Arthropoda > Insecta > Coleoptera > Staphylinidae > Ocypus > Ocypus olens. The sequence continues at coordinate 19,314,123 of OU343056.1, forward strand.
CAGCTACATTTTGAAACACTTCGATCATACATTGTGACAAACTAGTAGTAATATCTGACAATTGCTGCGGCCAAAACAAGAATTGTCGCTCTTTGCCTTAAATTATTAGCAAGTGGAAGAGTGTTCAACATGTCTTCCCCACTATTAGGCATACTATGTTACCATCAGACAGGGACTTTGGAAGAGTGGAGCAATATGTAAGGGACCACATACAATTTGTATACTCTCCGGAGGAATGGGGAGAGATACTGAAGAATGCCCAAAAGTATCATCCCTTTCTTGTTAATCGTATGCAGAGAAAGGACTTCTTCACTTAAGCAATTTTTCAGGCCACCTAAAAGTGTCGTAGCTTCAGCTACTAAACTGTACATTTCCTACGACGAACCAAATTCCATTAAAGTCAGCAATACATACTTTGGTCTGGGAGAGAACATTTCAATAAAGACGAAAGGTCGTCCTCTTGATCAACAAGAATTCTTACAACAATTTAATTGTGAACTGCTACCTCTTTACAACAGGCCTCAACCAGTTAACAAAGCACACAAATCTCAAACTGTGCAGTGACTATGCAGACTACGGTTCGCCACACTGGCACGTCGCTAGTTGTAACCTGAGTTTTTGAGGTTAGCGCGGGCCGCACAAAATCGTGCAAAGAGCCGAATTTGGCCCGCAAATCTTATACTAACAATTAACCATGCTTATAGATTTCATCGTATCATCATATATTATGTTTATTTTATACTAAACATTTACCGATAATTATTAGGATCATACAGTACTATTGGGCAAGAAAGTAATTTCGGTTTTCGCACATAGTGAGCGTAAACAAACTAAACAAACTTTGTTATACATTCAGGATCCTAAAACCATATTTACATGACACTCAACTAATTGATTATTACCACGCCATGATACAATCTAGACTTAAATATGGGATATGTTTCTGGGGAGCCTCATATTCCTGGTCAAATGTCTTTATAGCCCAAAAAAAAATTATTAGGTGCATTGCTAAAATTGATCGAATGACGTCTTGCAAACCTTACTTTATAAAATTTGGCTTACTAACACTGCCGTGTTTATTGATCTATGAACTAGGTCAATACATATACACTAACAAGTCGAAATTCGCCATCTCCCAACAGATCCATAAGCAGGACACAAGAAATAACTCAAATATTTACATCAACCAGTATAGGTTGAACGTCACTAAGACCTCTCCCCCAGTACTAGGAGCAAATATTTTCAACCACCTGCCGGATGAAATAAAATGCGCAGTTAATTTAAATTTATTTAAAAAAAACTTTACGTGCATTCCTTATTAAAAATGCTTTTTATAGCCTCAATGAATTTTTCAGTTAATTTATAATCAACTTTCATTTCATATAATTTAAGTCTTGCTCTAGTGTATAGTTAATGTAAATTTAGACGTGCCTGTATGTGTCACTGTATACATTAATAGGAAATAAATATATTATTATTATTATTATTATTATTAATTTTAATTTTTTGAATTGAATTCTGTGAGTGATGTTCTCCTTTTGACATCAGTCATATTGAAGTTAGGTAAGTTTTTTTTAGTTGCTAGTTTACTTAGTTAATTGTAGCTGTGTTGATGATCAATTTTAACATGGAGTGCAAAAACAAACATTTATGGCATATTTTAGTTTTTTCTTTATTTCCTCAAAGGAAAGAAAGCTGCAGAGGCTCAAAAAGAGATATTTTAAGGTTATGGTGTTGATTGCATAACAGAGCGCACGTGCCAGAATTGGTTTAAAAAAATTCCGTTCTGGAGATTTTTCACTCAAAGATGATCAACGTTCTGGTCGACCTACTAAAGTTGATGATGACAAAATCATGGACATTATTTAAGAGGATTGTCTATTCGAGAGATTGCAGAGAGGCTGCACACAACCATTGAACATCACCTAAAACGTCTTGGACTCGTAAAGAAGTTCGATATTTGGGTTCCGCATGAATTGAAAGATATTCACCTAACGCAACGAATCAATATTTGTGATATGCATCTTAAACGCAATGAAAACTATCCTTTCTTGAAAAGAATCATCACTGGTGATGAAAAATGGATCACCTACAGTATCATTCGGAAACAATGGTGGTCCAAGCATGATGAACAGTGACGGTTCGCGGGGTTTTTTTCTGGTACGGCCGAGGAACAAGAGGTGGTAATACAGATAGGTGCGGTCATGCAGGCAGCCGTCTCTGCAACTGACTACCTTTCTGTGTTACCACCTCTTGTTCCTCGGCCGTACCAGAAAAAACCTCGTGAACGATCACTGATGATGAACCAGCACAAACCACATCGAAAACTGAATTGCATCAAAAACAGATCACGCTGTCGATTAGTGTATTTTGAGCAATTAATTCAGATATTTACTGTCGACAACTAATGAAACTGGATGAAGCAATCAAAGAAAAACGGACAGAATTGGCAAATCGTAAAGGTGATAATGCAAGGCCTCATACACCTTATAATAATAATAATAATAATAATAATAATAAATTTATTTATCCATAAAAATCAACCGATATTGGACAAGTCAAAATAAGGGTTCCTTACCACTAAATTACAAAAATAATCATCTATATTATAACATTACAAAAAATAATCATCTATACTATAATATACATTGCTATATAGATATATTTTTAGTTTTTTCTTAAACTCATTATATATTCTAATATCCTTAAGAACAATAGGTAATTTTTTATAAATTTTCACACAATTGTGATTTGGGCCTCTTTGAAACTGGGCCGTGTCATGACCGACTACTGCAAGACTATGACGATGCCGCGTATTGTACTCATGATAGTCCGAGTTTCTTTCAAAATAATGTATATGTTTCTTAACAAATAAACTGCACCTTAAAATGTAAATAGACGGAAAAGTAAGTACATTGTTTTTTGCGAATATTTCCTTACAGGAATCCCTGGGTGGTATATTATATATTAATCGCAATATCCTTTTTTGAAGTATAAAAATCCTGCTGTTTAGTGCAGGTTTTCCCCAAATAATGATGTTATATGATAGGTAGCAATATGCAAGTGCGTAATAAATTTCTAATAAATTGGATGTAGCCACCGTCCCCTTTAATTTTAAGATAGCATAATACGCTTTATTTAGTTTATTACAAACAAAATCTATATGTTGTACCCATGAGAGTTGTGAGTCAATAAAAATTCCCAAGAATTTTGTTGATTTTTTATGATTTTGGGGAATGTACTCCGGAATCTTAGTATTGTAAAAATAAAGACATTCGGTTTTATTTTGGTTTAAAATCAGGGAGTTTTTATCACACCAACATCTTACTTCATTTACAGTTTGCTGTATTATTTGTCCTAATAAATCTGGATCGGACGATGATACTATAACAGACGTATCATCAGCGAAATTAATTAATTTTCCGGAACTAATATGGTTGTTTATATCGTTAATATACAATAAAAATATCAGCGGACCCAGGACTGACCCTTGCGCCACTCCTGTATTTATGTTATGTACATTTGATACCGCATTATTACATTTTACGTAAAATGTTCTGTTTGTCAAAAATGATATCACAAATTCTAAAATATTTCCACGTATTCCTATTTTGTCTAATTTATATTTTACAAATTCTGGATTAACCGTATCAAATGCGCGAGACAGATCAAAAAGTAACACTGCTACGGAATGTTTTGCATCTAACTCTTTGCTGACATGATCCATCATTTGGTAGGAAGCCGTCTCCGTTGAAAAAGATTGTCTAAATCCATGTTGAGTAGTTGATAATAGATCAAATTTATTTAGGAAGCACCATAAGCGGCCACTCACTACACTTTCTATTATTTTCGATATTATACCTTAGGTAACTCGTGGGAAATTATTGGAGCTTGGTTCGAAAGTGATGTCACCTCTCCCATACAGCACTGACTTAACACCATCTGATTATCATTTATTTCAAAGTTTGCAGAACTCTTTGAATGGTAAAAATTTCACAAATGACGATGACCTTCTATCGCATTTGTTTCAGTTTTTTCGATGGACCAGAAACTCTATGGGCGTGGAATCATGAAGCTGCAAGAAATATGGCGAAAGGTCTTTTTACAAAATGGAAAATATGTAATTGATGTATTAAAAAAATGTGTTTGCATACCACAAAACCGAAATTACTTTCTTGCCAACCCAGTATTATTTTAGTGCGTCATAATATGTTAGTTACGAATTGACAAACTATAATTTCGGTGGACCTTAGTTACTCATAATTCATTAGTTACGAATCAACAAACGTAAATAAGAACGTGCAAATTTTGGGGTTATTATTTTTAAGTCTGACATAATTTATTGATTTGATTTACATTGCATAATCGATGATACGATAAAGCTTTGAATATAGGTAACTAATAACGTCCTAGATTTTTACGAATCGCATAATATTCTCATTATATTAATAGCTATATTTAGAGATTTTAGCAGAGTTGTGATTACAAATTGTTAGCAAGTCAGGGTTTTCGTCACTCTAGATACAAGTTTAAGACCTTTATCCTTACGATTTTGAGCTACAGGCCAATTACTGCAACTACTATAAATAGTAGATGAAGACAATTTTAGTAAAGATAGTCATAACATAATTTGGTCCTTTTTTTTTGTTTATTGCGAAGTTGGAATCTTCTAAAGACATACCCTGAAAAGGAGGTAGTGTCAGATTCACCTTGAACTAAACTCACGATTTTAAGTCTCTGTGGTGTTAATTTGAGCGGACCAATAATATTGCGTTTATATGGAGAGAATGTTTTGCTTTCTTTTAGCTGAATTGAAAGAATGTCTTGAAGACCCTCCACTTGCGGGAGAAAACTTTAGATATAATCACCAGCATAATATCCATTATTATGAACATGTACACTCTCGTGAGGCTTTTAAATATCAGTATCAACATGTGTTAACTCAAGGGTAGGCATTCTCAGAGACCATTTGTTTGGAACAATCTTATTGAGTCAAAGTTTAAAAGGAGACAGTTTTGTTAAAATTAAAAAAAAAATACTTGTGGCAGAAGCATTAAATAAGACTTGTTAAGTCTTACAAGGGCTTTGTGAGACTGAATTTTCCATTGACTTAAAATTAAGTCTTTCAAAGACTTTGTGAGAATCAATTTTGCTTTGACTAAAAATTAAGTTTTAAAAAGACTTTGTAAGACCTAATTTTTCTTTGATTTAAAATGAAGACTTACGAAGACTTTCAAGTTACGAACAGGTTATATATACATCAGTTTACTGTAAAGTTATGAGCTGACATTTTTGGAAACAATTTGATCACATCAATAATATGTCGTTTAAATAGAGAAAATGTTATAAATATTTTGAGAATTTAATGGTGGTTAGTAAACGCAGTTTCTTCTCTATTAACTAAATTAAAAAATATGTGTCCACCGTTTATGTAAAAATCAGTTTACAGCATTTGTATCGTAATAACAATTAGCTATTATTATTATATGTATATATTTAGTAAGTTAATATTAATAATATTATTATTATTATCTTTGATTTTGTACTGTAGATACTATATTTGGGACTGTCTGTATCTCTTCTTTTGTGAATAAATAAATAAATAAATAAATAAAAGCAAAATATAAAAAGATACTAAAATAATTATTATTTTTAATTATTGCACTGTTGAGAATGATAGTATGATCAAAACTAGTTGATGAATGCAACAAATCCAAGTGATTAAAATTACCAATATGTTCGCAGTTATTGAATATTGAATAAATAATCTTAAATAATAAATGTTTTCCTCTATACTAAGTTCTTTTTAAACCAAGAAAAATATTTATCTTCTGAAACAAAGATTAATCTATATAATCTTATTATTTAGTGGTTGTAACAAATATAAAACATCGGTCACATTTAATAAATGTTTCACACAAACCCATCTCCGTTTTAAAATTAGATACCAGACATAACCTATCATAATATTTTCAAATACCTCGCACACTCACACACACACTGCACATAAAACACGAGGAAAACACAAGAAGCCACTTTTGAATTTACCCTCCTGTTCTTCCCGAAGGAAATGATGTTTCGCACGATTTTCTTCTGCGGGCCGCGGCGATGCATATTCGCGAGTTTTCACACCGAAACGGGCGAGTCTATTCAGTCGGAAACTTTAATGGAATTAACAAACGAATTTCGCGCACTAGATCACAGCCGCATGTTTATTTTGTTTTTGTGTGGTTTTCTTTGAAAATTTTTGATGTTCGAGAGCGCGCGGATTGATTGTGTGTGTGAGTGAGGAATGGGAATCAGTTTGGCTGGCTTAAAACAGAATGAATTTAGATTGCCAAGCAAGCTCATGTTCCTCCCAGAAGTGCTTCTAAAAATAAGCGACTTTAACACGCCGTGTATTCGTAGGTAATGATGGTAACGCCTGTTGTGTATGCTTACGTATTTTTCTAAAAACTAAAAAAAAAGTTGATATATTATATAAAGTGTATCTTTATTAATAAACGAATGACATTACAATAGTTTATAATTAAAGCAATGTTAATAATGGATATCGACGTTGATATATTATTTTTCAGAAAAGGTGGGTTCACTTGCCTCCCACGAGCAAACGTATACTACAAATATTCATTGAAGGTGTGGTAAGTACTATGGATTGCGTGTGCATATCTCAACAAATTATCCACCCTACGACAATGCGAATGAATTCCTGTTTTTACTTCGCGGGTAAACTTTGTTACAGATTGCCTACATTATGATTTTAAAGTAACATGCAGGTTAATATACAAAGTTAAATATGTATACAATTAAATAATTACAATCTTTACAGTTTAAAATTGCAGTAAAATATAGTACTCCTTTTAAATATTGTCCGCAAGTCCACGTGGGTTCGATGTGGTTCGCGAGCCGTAATTTGCCCATGCCTGCTTTAGGGTATCGCAGCTGGTTATACAGGGTCTTTTTTTTAACTCAGAATATATTATTGCTAATGTCTATGCTCTATGTTATAATAATCACACCAACGCATTGCAATGTATTGACGATGCAAGCAACCATACTTACACTCAGTTTTATTTAATTGTCAAAATTGTGTTATTAATAAAAATGTATTACACCACCGAAGAAATAATACAGATAATTAATTGGTACAAGAGTGGGAACAGCATTCGACGTGTTAGAGATTTGTTTTCGGTTGAGTGTCCGAGCAGACAAGTTCCATCCATCTCAACAAATTGTAATATTGTCCATCATTTTGACAATACTGGCTCAGTGAGTAATTTTCACATTAAAAGGGCTAAAGGAAATCACATTTTACCGGAAGAGATGAAACTCACCATTTTATGTTACGTAGAGCAGAACCCCATATCATCGTTAAGATTTATCGCAGCACAGTTTCAAATAAGTTCAGCTTCCGTTTACAAGACATTAAAAGAATTTAAAAACAATGCTTACAAGTTTTCAAATCATCAGCAACTATCAAATGAGGACAAAGGTAAAAGAACGTATTCAATTTAATTAATAATGATCAAGAAATTTTACACAGAATAATATTTACTGATGAGGCATCATTTTCCTTAAATGGTGAAGTTAATCCACAAAATTATAGGTTAGTATTCTTCATTCCTTATCGATACCCATTCCTTACACCCATTCCTTCACCTTTTAGATTTTGGTCGTACAATAATCCTCGCTTACAAAATTTGACGCACACACAATACAATGTGAGAGTTAATGTGTGGGCTGGACTAATTAATGATACCCTTATTGGTCCTTTTTTATGAATGGAAATCTAAACAGTAATGTTTACTTAGATCTTCTGCGAACTCGTATGATGCCAGAAATTCATACACTAAACATTGCTGCTCCTTATTATCAGTTGAATGGAGCGCCTCCACATTCTACAGCTTCCATTAATAATTATTTAAGTGAATTACTTCCTGATCGCTGGATAGGTAGATTTGGTCCAATACCTTGGCCACCCCGGTGGCCTGATTTGTCTCCGAATGACTTTTTTGTGGGGGTAAAAAGCAATGTTTATAATAACATTATTATAAACAATACTTCAGTGTTAAAAGATCGTATAATTACTGTTTGGGATGAATTAAGAAGAAATCCGTAACACATTAGAAATGCTATTCAAGGATTTTATAATCGACTTGGCTACTGCTTAGAACAGTGATGGGGAAACTACGGCCCGCGGGCCAAGTCCGGCCCGCGGAAAGGTTTAATCCGACCCGTTTACGAGTGCCGTCGTGAGAATGTTTGAACGCGTTCTTACTTCGTAATGTGACGACCTGCATAAAAACTACCTGCGGCGATATTCAAAACACAATAGTATTATGGACAAATTCATCCGATCTAAACAGGCGACTCATCTTCGCTCGAAACTTCCAGACACTCTCGCAGGTAGGTATAAATACAAGCGAGGCCGCCCGAAGATCAGTTAGTTAGCGACTCATCTGCAACGACCCGCTGTGACTCGAGTAATTGTTTGTGTAATCCCCCAAACTCCCAGTGCCTCAACAAACTCCCGCGTAAGAGCATTACTTAGCAGTAAGCTTTCGTCAATTGCGTTTCTGTGTGTTGTTCTCCGTGGTAGATAACGTCTAAAATAGATGTTAAAAAAAGAAAAGTGGATTCAGAATGTCGAGTTTTTAAAGAAGAATGGACGTGGAAATATTTCTTTACTTTATTTAAAGAAAAACCTGTCTGCTTACTTTGCAATACAACTGTTGCAGTTTTAAAAGAATATAACATTCAACGCCATTTCAAGAGCAAACATGAAAACCACTCCTACTCATCGTTAAGTGAAGAGGTGAAAAAAATTAAATCGAAAGATTTAATAAAAAATTTATCAAGTCAACAACAATTATTTCAGAGAGCTAATCATTCTCAAAGATGCGCTACGAAAGCCAGTTATGTGTTGGCTTATAATATTGCTAAATCTAATAAAGCATTTTCAGATGGTGAATTTATAAATTCACCATCTGAAAATGCTTTATTAAAGCAGTGCATGATAGATGTGTGCGATATTATGTGCCCTGACAAGAAAAAGGATTTTCAGTCACTGTCTGTCTCTCTCAAGAAGAACAATCACCGAGAGAATTGAAAATATTGATAAAAATCTAATTTCACAACTGACTACAAAAACTCAAAAATTTATTTTTTATTCAATTACCATGGATGAAAGTACAGATATCAGCGATACTGCGCAGTTACTCATATTTGTAAGAGGAATCAACGCCCACTTTGAAATTACAGAAGAACTTGCAGGGCTGCAGTCAATGAAAGGAACAACGACTGGTGCCGATATATTTTGTGAATTTGAAAATTGCATCGATAAACTTCATTTACCTATTTACCTAATATGGTTGGAATCAATCAAGGATTTGTTGGGAAATTTAATTCTAAGTATCCGGAAAATGATGTTGTTTTTTTGCATTGCCTTATACATCAGGATGCTCTCTGTAAATCGGCTTTAGATATTGACCATATACTTAATATTGTTGTAAAACTAGTAAAGATGATTCGTTCCAGAGGATTATTACATCGCCAGTTTCAACAGTTTTTGGACTCCGTACATGCTGAGCATTCCGATATACTGTATTATTCAAAAGTTCGTTGGTTAAGTGCTGGAAAAGTATTTGAAAGAATTTGGGATTTAAAAGACGATATTGTGAATTTTCTTCTTGATAAAGACATTTATAATCAATTTGACGTCTTAGAAAACGAAACGTGGCTTTCTGATTTCGCTTTTTTCACAGACCTCCTCGTACACATGAATAAACTTAATCTCAAATTGCAAGGAAAAATTCAGTTTCTTCACGATATTTGGCAATACCTGAAAAGTTTCAAATTACAGTTATTATTATTTGCTAATCAGATCTCTAAATCTGATTTTTCTCATTTTCCAAGAATACAATCTTTAAAATTCACTATATCAAACAATAAGATTAAAAAATACGAAATTAATTTGAGAAAACTATCTACAGAATTTGAAAGGAGATTTCAGGACTTTAGAAAAATGGAACCAGAGTTTAGTATTTTTGCAACCCCATTCAATGTTAATTACGAAGAAGTTGATGCAAAATTTCAACTTGAGTTAATAGAACTGAACTGTAATACTCTCCTGAAACAAACTTTTCATACAGTACTATTACTAGAATTTTATAAAAATTTAAGTCCAGATAATTTCCCAAATCTAATTACTCATGCAATGAAGATAATGACAATGTTCGGCTCATCTTATATATGCGAACAAATCTTTTCAACAATGAAGCTTAGGAAAACTTCTTTAAGAAACAGAATTACAGATGAGCACCTTTCATCAGTTTTAAGAATTTCTGCTTCGCAAATGGAACCGGACTATGATGAAATTTTGATGAAACAGTCTCAATTGCATTTTTCTCATGCACCATCAACCAGTAATGATACCAGAAAATAAAGTGATAATACTTCACATCAAGAACTACACTAAATTCATTTTATATTTTGTGCTTATAGTTTTGTTACCTTTTGTTTTTTTACTATTAAAATAATAAGTGTATGTAATAATATATGTATATGTTTATAGAACCCATAAATTAGTAAACGATTAAGCATTATTCTTTGGCCCGCTACGATTGTCTAGTTATTACAAATGGCCCGTCTTAAAAAAAGTTTCCCCACCACTGGCTTAGAACGTGAAGGTGGTCATTTTGAATATTTATTATAATTACTTACGATTTATCATAGTTTCTTTTATTAACCTCACTTTATTTGTAATAATTTTAAGCTTTTACTGTACTGCGACAGAAGAAGAAGAAGAAGCATTCACTGGCACTTTTGTGTACTTGGTTGCCCACATTGTCAATACATTGCAATGTGTTGCTGTGATTATTATAACATAGAACATTGACATTAACAATCATATGTTCTTAATTAAATAAAAGACCCTGTATATATAATTCTATAATTGAGAATCGATATATCCTACTTGTGCACAGAATCTATAAAAGTGTCAGGGTTGGGGAGGTTACTATAAATTCAAGATCGCTCGAAAGAGCGATTATTCGATTCACCGTCGAACAATCAAGATGTCTTCTTCTACGATTTAATTTCTAGAAAAGGATATCCGAAACTACGATATGGCAGTCAATAAGGAGAGGACTCTTCTGGGGCAATCAACATATCCTCTCAATAAGTCTAGATCAAAGAACGTGAGCATTGGAATCAGCCTAGCAGCAAACTTCAAACTATTACGAGTAGCAGACTATACTTTCTCATCGACCAGATAAAATAGATTAATAAACACAATGAACTTACGTTCTGTTATCACGTTTGTGGTTATGTTTATAATATTTTGACAATTGTGATATCCAATGCTAATTGTTTTATTCGAAACTGTGTGAGAATATTAATTAGATTGCAAAACTCGCAAGCGCATGGTGTTTTTTCCATAACAAGAGTGAGAATGTGTACGTTCTATGATCAAAATTGATTTCAGAATGCTTAAATTCTACAGTGGTCGTGGAGAATATAATATTCTTTTAACACCAGTCATGTCCCCGGAGACAGGTCTGTTATTCGGAATCAGGTCTGTTATTCCAAATCAGATCTGTTATTTGGACTAACAAACCTGATTTGGAATAACAGATCTGATTTGTAATAACAGACCGGAAATCTCCAATGCTATGCAGTGTATGTTTTGTTAATTTTGACATCTTATTGTTTTAAAGGTTACTTGTTTAAAAAACAGTTTTGTTGTTTTTATCTGTCGATTTTGCCTATTTTAAACATTAGCAGTATTTTCCAGAACCGATCATTACTGTTAATAATATATTTAGGATTCATAATCTAGCTATTTTATTTAAATTTCAGGATTTTCCATGCTAAAATTCCTATTCTTAGTGACACCACTGAACTTCTGTTAATTAGGTTATGTTTCAAGGGCTGCCTTTTTGATCTCACGGTATATCTTTTGAGCCAACTTGAACATTGTTTGATCCGTACTGCGTATTTGTCTCCATGCGAATTATAATCTACAGGCACTCCACCATAACACAACGGTTATTTCGATTACAGCGCAGTAAGAGTTGTAGAAGAATATTGCAGAGCAGAATTTATTTGTCTTAGTATTCTAACTGTTCCCTTTATTGTTTGCGTTAGAGTATGTTGTACAGTGAGTGCCTAAAGTATGGAATATATTCAGTAAAACCGAAATAAAATATTTTTGTAGCAATGTAGCAATTTCTCCAAATAACAATGATCTTGAGATTCCATATAATACAATACGGTTTCAGCAAAACAGCGCATTCCCTCACTGGGCTCGGTTTTTTCCAAGATTTTTCAAGATTCTTCTTGAATATTTTGAATATTTTCCTGGCTAATTGTGCGCATTCATCTCTCTCGCGGGTTATTTGGGTCCTCGCCTGCCAATCCACCTATTCGTAAAGCAATTGTCAAAAAACGTGCATAGTCTTGCTGAAACCATATTGTATTATATGGGAGATCAAGATCATTTTTGTTTGGAAAAAAATTGCGGGAACAAGGTCATTTTTCAAAAACTCTAAATACCAAGTTCTCACCTTCAATTGTCATTTACTCGAAAAATTTCTTATGTAAGATGGCTACATTTTTATACTGCCAGTTGAACAATGCAAAAGATCTCTCAAAATCAAAAATAAAAATTGGGAGTTGCCATTTAAAAAAAATGCATGACGTCATTACTCAAAAACAAATGAGGGTCGAAAATCGACTTTCATGTAAAAATGTGTACTTTTATAAACGAACACCGACCTGTTCGAGGATTTTGTCCAAAAACATTTAATTTCGGTTTTACTGAATATATTCCATACTTTAGGCGCGCACTGTACAGGGTGTTTCAGAGCTCTGGGAACGGTCAAAAAATTATACAGGGTGATGAAAAAAATGCGGTAGAAAAACCGAACTTATAAAGTTAAATAACTTCGTTTTTTCAAATCGCACACCCTGTATTTAGTAACGTATTCTCAAGTAGAATCCAATTATCTTTCAGATTATAATAATTATTCCTGATATGATAATCGCCGAATACAAGAAAACTATTGAGATTAGGAACAGGGAACCCTTATATAATCTGAAAGAGAATTGGATTCTACTTAAGAATACGTTACTAAATACAGGGTGTGCCATTTGAAAAAACGAAGTTATTTAACTTTATAAGTTGGGTTTTTCTACCGCATTTTTTTATCACCCTGTATAATTTTTTGCATGAACTCATGGTTGGCTCTATAGTTCGAACCTTCAACCAAATAATAGAAATGATTTTAATCGTTCAACGTCAATCACTGGGGCAAAAATAAAATTTCATCCAGACCATGCATTTCAACAAATCTTCAAATATTTCGAAAACGGCAAACAATAGATATAGGGAGTATTGAAGTAACTCACCTTTATTTGCTCCATATAATTCAAAAATAACAAAAAATATAGGGTGTTCCATTTAAAAAAACATATCTTTGATCTGTAACTTTGTTATGAGACACCCTGTATAAATTTAAATATTTTTAGGGCGTGCAGCTCACTATTATACACAACTTTTGTATAAAACATTTTTCGAAATTTTGAAAAATAAGCACGTGATTGACCGTTCCCAGAGCTCTGAAATACTCTGTATATATCCGTAAAAACAGTAGTTCTTGCCGTCTACGTAGCGACATTCATGACTACTCAAAGAAGCATTTACCCGCAATGCTTACGCCTTTCTAAATCATCAATTATTAGGGTCCTAAGGCAACAATTTTTAGGGTCTCAAATATTTTAACAAGTTGCTCTAATCGAGTAACAAACAATTTAAGTTTGGAATCCTATTTTTGCCTAAAAGCATTTTATCGTAATTTTTTGACTGATAGTTACATATCTATTATACAGGGTGATCCATCTCATAGGTAACAAGCGAGTTTGTTGAGTTACGCGGCATTTTTGAAAAAATCGCCGAGACAAGTCGATTTTTGTTTGGAGGGGGACAACTTTTGATGACATTTCCACCTTCATAACCTTCACCCCCTATCTACCCCTAACTTCACTTCCCGATTTTAAATAGGAAATGTGGGTCATATATCATTGAAAAGCTCTTTTGATTCTGAATAATGATATCATTTGTTTTCGTTTTCTTTGATTCTTGGGGGAACGTCAACACCTCGAAATTGCATTCGAGGTGTTGAATGCTTTTTGCATGTATCTCAGCTACATCCTATTATACATGATTTTTAAATGTGTTTTGGCATTTGTCTCTTGCCAAAAATCATGTTCACGCTCGAAGAAAAAAGGCAGCAAAACCGAAAAGAGTAATATACGGCTTAAAAAATTTTAATAAAAAATTATTCATTTATCAACCGGAAATTTGTGAATTTGTACCAGGACTACAAAAACGAAAGATAAATATTCCGCTTAAAATTTTCATATCAAAAGTGGTCAATTTTTCGACCGAAAATTTGTAAATTTGTACCAGGACAGGAAATTATGGAACTATGTTTTTCGAATGGAAGTTTCGCCAACAGAGGCGCAAAAGTATTCATTTAACATTATGTGGCTACGAATTCAAGTCATTCCCTTCATAGTAGAACTAGTTACAAGTGAAGATAGTGATAAAAAAAACAGCTAATTTTTCAACAGGATGGTGCACCTACACATTTCGCTTAGACTGAACGATAGTAACTTGACGAAACTTTTCCTGGGCGATGAATTGGTCGGCGAGGTACCATGGAATGGCCTCCGCGGTCGCCTGATTCGACACCCGTAGATTTTTCTTATGGAGACACCTGGACACTTTAAGAGCAAGATATACAATACGCCACCAGAACCGGAAGAATATTGAATGAATATCGTTTGATACCTCCAGACATGTTGTCGACGTTTCGAACAGAATCTTTATTTCTGTATCTAAACCAACGGACGTAATTTTGAACATTTTCTTCTGTAGGTAGTTATTCATGTTATGAGTTTATTGTTATTATTTTTTTGTTCTGTTTTGTGCTTTTATGTTAATAAATCATTACATTCCTTACTGGATTGTTAACTTTTTTCTCAGGAATCAGGAAAACAAAAACAAATAATATCCTTGTATTCACAAGCAAAAGAGCTTTTCAATGGTATATCACTCGACCCACTTTCCCTATTTAAAATCGGGGGTGAAGTGAGGGGTGGCTAGGGGGTTAAAGTTATAAAGGTAAAAATGTTATCAAAAGTTGTCCACCTCGGAATAAAAATCGAGGTGTCACGGCGATTTTTTAAAAATGCCGCATAACTCAACAAACTCGCTGGTTACCTCTGAGATGGACCACCCTGTATAAAAAGGCGTGCATTGAAGTTTTCTTAAATACAAAGTTTTTCTTTTATTGTCATTAACTTTTAATTTGTGAAGTAAGGTTGTTTCTATTTTATTTATTTTTTAATTTGTGGTTTATGCATAAAGAATTAAGTTTGTAGCTTTTGAAACATTTGAATTTAATGTATTTTAATTATTAATATATTGTTAAGTTAGACATCTTCTATCATGCTTTTAATCGTTTGTTATTATCTCTAGATTAAGTAAAATTTTTGTAATTACATTTTTTCTGACGTGTAAACATTTTTTTTTTGTAAAACCTCTAATAAACATGATATATTCTTTCATGTTTATATTTTTAGTTATTTCGTCTAGTTATAATGCTACTCGCAAAGGAATTTATAATCAATTTTAATATTAGTTGCAGGGAACTATAATACGTATGTGGCTTTGTCGCGCCACCATGCGAAGAACATTTGAAATGAAACAAAAATCTGTAAGGAAAATAGCTTCACGACATTAATGTACCATCAACTTTTGAAATTGACCGATAGATGTCCACTGAACGGCTTTCCTGCTATTTTCACAATTTGAAGATAGGGTTGCCTATGTTAAAACGCTTAAAATTTAAATTGTAGTTACATTGTTTGAAGACCATTAGTTACTACATTACGATCAATAATTATATGAAATTAAAAAAAAATGAACCACGTTTTAACCATAAATAATGTAATTATTCAAGATTTTGTTCATACTGAGGCTTCTACTTCCTTATAATGTTTATTATTATTTTATTATTAAGGATGGTAATATGAAATTTATATTAATTCTACCAAATAAAAATTTAGTTTATATTCTGTATGTTGTAATTCTCGACTAATTTCGTCTTATTAGAACATTTTCAAGAGAAAAGTTTTATAGGCTTAGTAAGATACGTTTTATTGATTTTCCGTTGAACACTTGGTAAAACATTTTGAGTAACGAAATGATGATAATGATAACACTTGGTTGTTTTACAATAAATTAAAATTATTATTTATTTATAATAACCGACATGTTTGGGTATCTCGACCATTTTCAATGTATAGAAGTGACGTTATTTCTGTAAATTCATTGAAAATGGTCGAGAGACGAAACATGTCGGTTATTATAAATATATTGCAAAAAAATTAAGTCTTTTGCTTAAACTGTTTATTTAACTCATCTAAACTAACCCAAAATAATGTAAATGTGGGTCTTTGTTAGCAATAAATAACTAGAAGTAATATTTAATAAATTAATTAAAATTGAAAACCATTACTTGTTGCAGAAGAATTAAATACATTAATTAAAGACAAAAATTAGTATGAATATATGAAGATAAATGTAGTCAACTACTTTTTATTTTTGCTAATTTATTTAATATTCTTTAAAATAGCAATAATAATCGTAATAATATCTTTTAATTGTCTAACGGAAGACCAATACTGGGCTAGACAAATAAATTAAATGTACACATAAAAACAGATAATAAAGTTAATAATTAACAGAAAAATAAAGCTTACAAATAATAAATATTTATTAAATTATACTGACATTTTTTTTGTCGTCGACTACTAAGTGATCTGCCACTACCATAGTAGGTTATTTCTTATTTCTATATAATTTTAATTTATCTGCACATAGTAGAAGGAATCAGGACTTCGCCAGTGAGGGCCGTCGCGACTTTATGGAATTTAGACTTATTCTGACATTATCAGTCGATTTTCTGATATTCACTTTATTGTGAATTTATTTAGAGTCAGGAATGAATTTTGCTCATCGGCAAACATTGGCATTCGTGCCATTTTAGATTATTATTATTGTATCGTGTGAGCCACAAAATTTTGATTCAAAGTTGGCAGTGAGATAAATGAGGTATGTCGCATATTAGTACACCATGAGACTAGATTAGTTCAATTGGATTAGATTTAAAAAAATGAATTAATCTCAGACATTACTGCTATGTTTATCTCTCTCTCTTTCTCAGGCATGGCCAACTCAGAAACAAAATTTAGTGGCTCACACCTTATAATAAGGCAAAACTAGTCGAGAACTATAAACATTCAGAATTTAAACTGAGTTTTTATTTGATAAAATTAACATCTATTTCATATTACTATCCTTGATAATATTAAGTACCAATACGTAAATATTATAATAATTATATTTCATTTTAAATTATATTTAACTGAAGTTTTTCTTACAATACTTTTATTGAAATAAAGTTTTTTCTTCGAAACGGATCTTTAAGAGCGTGTGCTCTCTTGATGAAAAATGGAGTCATCATTCGTGCGCAGATATCTTGAATAATAGGTCACTTTGCATAACGACTCGATGATATATCGTCAGTTTGATCCTTCCCGAACCTCGAAAATAAACTGCAACGGTTTTTGTCCGACTTTAAATGATGACACTATTATACGCTACATTGATTTTAAATCACTCAAAACAGATCACCACTTATACTCAGAACTCATTTCTTTAATAACACTGTCTTGAAGACTTTATAATTAACTCCATATTAAATAAAAGTAAATCATCCCAATCGCAGTGACATTATTAAATGAAGTAAATAGAAATTATGGTCAATTTCATGCAATGTATACATTTTACAATAAAATACGTATGTACATAAAATTTGCAACTATATACTTGTTTATTGGCCTTCTCTAGCGGACATAAATTGCCATTTATTGCCCTTTTGCGAAGCAATAATAATCAACATTCACCACGGTGGCGATTTCTGGGGTAATATTTTTTTGTTAGGTTAGAGGCACTGTGTTAATTTTGTTGTCAGTTAATTCCATATAATAAGTTATAGTGTTGCAATATCCAGGGCCGATCCTACCGGAGGGCTAAAGCGTGCGTATCACGTGGGCGGCGAAACCGGCGGAGCCCGCGAAACGTAAGACAAAGCTGCGGATTTTGTTTCCTATGTAAATTATTTGGAAAATTAAATATTAAAATTATAACTACGGGTTTTAAAGACTTACGCCATTGTGCTGACCAATTTGTAAAACATGACAACAGTGCAAAGTATATTAAGTGTCTCCAAAAATGGTGGGAGTTAGAAATCCGTTTAAATAAATAGAAATCATAGACAAAGAGCAACAACAACAATTTGAATTCGAAAAAAACGATGGAGGGCTATTGCAGAAAGAATGATTGCTATTGTGCACTTTTTAACAAGTCAATGTCTTGCTTTTAGACAAAGTAGTTCCAATCTCTATAAGAGAAATAACGATTTTTTTAAAGGCAGCAGAAATGCTAACTAAATTTGACCCCTTATTGTCAGATCATTTAAATAAAATTGAAAAATCTAAAGAGAACACAAAACATGAGTTTATTCAAATTTCATATTTTGCATTAAAAACAAAAAGTTTTGTTTTTCAACTGGGAAATCCATGTTTTTAGTTTGGCTAGGTCGATTTTTGGATACGGTGGGTGCTATCCTATCCTTCATACAGTTTAAGATTAAACAGGGTTTTTATAACTAAATTTGCACGACTTTTCTATCTTCATACCCGAGAAAATTTTATTTTTGGCCACCTCTCGCTCATCAAAATTTTATCAAAATGAAAAATCCATCTCTGGTGTTACATATAATGCTAGTTTATATTGATGTGGTGTTAAACAAAAAAAGGTTGAGAAATCCTACACTGTGTGCAGGGGAGGCTCCTCATATAGAGCCAAGGAGCCATGGCACTACCTGCGTATAAATATTTCTTTATATTATTTTTAAATACACCATTAATCAATTTAAAATACATCAAATTTTCCGAATTTTTGGCCTCTTACAAACCAGTCAAGTAACCGTCAGGATAGAAAAAGAATTAGAGCGACATCTATCGTCGATATATTATAATTTCAGAAAGTTGTAACATTTTCGGCGATAGATGTCGCCCTCATTGTTTTTCTATCCTAACTGTTATTTGACTGGTTTATAAGGGCATAGTCGAATTCCGTTTCTTCATCAACGACGACCGTAGTGTGCTAATGTGAGACTAATGTAGGTCCAAATCGGTCTTTTTAATATCAGTGATTTTAAACAGTGATCACGGTTAGTAAACATCGTTACACCTTTTGAAATTGTGATTATTTCAAAATTAGTGAAGAAGCATTTCTAGACTGTTGCGGAAACGTAAAGTGGAATGTATTTTGATTAAAGTATGTTGCAAATGTTGAAAAAGCTTATCTTCAAAATAACAAATTGTTCTGTTCTCGGGGAGTTGTTTTAAAATCTAGATAAGAAGCATATAAAGATTTTTGCAGAATCGTAAAATGGAATGAATTTTTAGTCATTTTGTAAAGTTTCAATTCAAGTACTTGATAATCGTTTTTTTTTAATTTGTGTTTTGCCTCTGAAAAAGCGCATATTTAAAATGATGATATTTTTAAATGAAATAATTAACGTCGAATGGTCCAGTATATTTTGAGAAGAGAATTGTTATATTTTTTTAGTTCGTGAAATTTGTAATTTGAAAATTGTTATAGTGCTGGTTTCGTGGTATTATTGTAAAAATTATAATATAGGAATGTTTACATATGGGAAGTTCAGTATGTTTTTTTATTTTTATTTTTTCAGTTTATGAAAATAGTAATTTGAACATGAGAGCAGAGAAAAATGGAGTATAAAGCAATTAATAAAGCGTTTTAGATTTACAAAATACGTTTCATATTATTTTGAAACTTTTATTTCTTCAAATTTCTTCAATCATACAGAATTTTGGGTTAGAATAAAGTTGGTAGAGTGGATGGTGGGTGGGTGCTATTTTAGGTGGTGAGTGGACCATATCTTGTTGCCCACGCACCTAGTTTTCCACCAATGAATAAATTAATCAAAAGATTGATTTTGATAATTCGATATTAAGTCGAAATAAAAGAAAAATTAGAAATTTTTAATAAACTACCCATAAAATCTTGATTATGATCATTCATAAGCAGAATAGTGCCAAATTTACGATTTTCAAAAAAATTTCTTCAAATAGAAAAGATCAAGATTTTCAAGTGTAGTCGTTATACGTTTTAAAAATCGAATCCTCAATGTTTGGTTTTTTAAAACGTATAGCGACCAAACGTGTTAAACACTGCAAATCTTGTTTTTTAACCTTTTTCATTGAAACGTCAAAATCGAGACAATTGTGTGTTAAAGGTGCAAAAGGTGTTGTCGATTTTTTAAAATAGCACTTTCAAATTTGTTGGACAATTTTTTAGTAATGCAAGCTTTAAAATGTGAAAAAAATAATTCAAGAACAATATAAATGATTTTTACATTTTTGTTATTAGATAGTTTTTGCCGGTGATTTTTTCGAGGTTTATAACGCGTTGGATGATCTCCATTGATTGAAAACTAAAATATCCTCAAAAAATTGTTAAGAAAATTGTTTGTAAAATGTGTAAAAAAAATGTCCAATAACAAGGTTTCTAAGTCCAGAAGTTAAGAAACGTATATTAAGTAACTTTTTAAAGGTTTATAATACCCAAACGTGTCAGGTAATCTCGATTATTTCAAAACCAAAATGTGCCAAAATTTACGGTCTTCGAAAAATGGTTAAAAAAATTCTATAAAATTGGTGAAAAATGTAAAAAAATTAGGATTTTCGCTAACAATCACAGTTTGGGTATCAATTACAAGTTTACGTAGCAATCACGTTTGAAGTAGCAAACACTGTTTAATTAGCAGTCACAGTTTGGCCAACTGTCGCAATCACAGTCACGGTGAAATACAGTAACAACCTGCAATTTTTTACCATCAGCGAAAAAGGTACGTGAAATATCACCCATCCTTAAATATAATGAATTTATCAACAATTATCAGCCACAAAACTATTCAATTATCAAGCAGGGTGCCTTGAAACAACAAATCAGTTTGTCAGATTTAACGATTCAAGAGACGTATTATTTCGTAAATAAGTGTACATTTTAAGGTAATTTAAAATATCAATATTCACTTTTAGAGAAATAGTTGACTAGCATCGAATAATGCGCGGTTTTCTTTTCGTGTCCGTACCCTTGAAAGTAAGCCACGGGTATGTTTTCAGCATGTTTGTATTCTTAACATTAATTAATTTTAATTTTTGCATTGATATTTAAAAATGGGTTAAAACGTTTAAAGGACTTACGTGGTGAGACATATATGTCACAATGTATATATTTGTTTAGTGCTATGACCACAAACCTCAAAAAGCTTTAAAAACATTACGCTATTGCCAGTTTTAAAATGACGATTGGTACGTCTTACTATTCGATGATTATGCTATTATTACTAGGATAAAAGGTACGTTATGTAGTACATAATACCCTAGGGCCGTAAAACTTCGAAAGGGCCCGCTTCTTACGTTCCAACCGTAAACTCTCATTTAAAAAAAAAACATTAATCACGTTGATGCAAGCTTGAAATGTAAAATATGACAGATATAACCTTTCGTGGTTGCATAGAAAAACCAGACATAAATGGGCATTACTTGATGTTATCAGGGTTCCTTACATACTCTTCTGGCTTGTCGCCCTGGTTTGCACATAAACTACTTCCTAATGCTCTTGGTACATAAATAACTGTAATTTACCTGTATCATCACTCAACAAATATTCTATTGACGCTTTTGAAGAAGTCTGCATTAGTGAAATTTGGCCTGTCTCTGCTAGATTTTACTAAGCATTTTTGAATGCCAACTTTCTTCTAAAAAAAATAATAAAATAAAAAATAATCGTGAATATACTGTGGTAATCCATATTTATTAATTCTGTTACTTCTAAAGTAAACCTAATTTCCCTGAAGAATTTGTAATTAAAAAAAAGGGGAATAATTGACGATTTTCTCTTTAGTACACAAATAGTTAACATTCCTTTCGATAATAGATATTAACGAGTTTCAGCATTTCGTGAATCTAATATCCACTGTATGACATCTGTTTGGAGTTCAAATGTTGGGATTTAAAAAAAATGCAATGTGGTATACTCCTGTGGCACAAATCGACGGTGACTATAAAAAGCTCCACGTGCCGGACCACGTTGTTATTTTCGTCTTGCGTAATAAGTGCGTATGCAGTGCACCGCAATAACAAGAACGCACTGGTTTCACGCACTTTTCCCCGAGTCTTATTTATAAAAGCCCCCCACCCCCCTCTTGCCTACACACCAACATAACCGACCATTATCCGTATAAATTATTGTTCACCGAAATAAACCATTAACCATCAGCATTAGCATTAACATCGCCATCAACATTGCGAGACTCGATAAATTATTGTTCAATGAAATAAATTATCCTAAGGTCATGCGTACGGCTATTCTTAATTCTAGTACGCCGCTCTTTTGCTCTTAACATATTCCCAAATCTCTCTTATACACATACACACTAACACAAGAATCTAAACGCCATTTATTCCATTTAAACCTGTTTTCCTTAGAATTTGTTTAATATTACAATAACCTTTCGATATCCTTGACGTTTAAAATGTAAAAATATCATATGTGTATTAATGAATGCTTACGAATTGCTTTGTATGCCTAATTAGACTGGGAATTGGAGTAAATACATCCGTTCGTTTAGGGGACAAACGAAACAATAAGCAAATACTGAGAGCGCAGTTTCTTAATAATAATAATTAATTGTGACAAAAAGGACACATTTTCAACTTTTCAATATAAATGTGGATGAAAAGCGTTTGACTGAGTTGTTCATTTATTTTGTTTGACATCGCGAAAATCAATATTTTAAACTCATTACGTACAATGTTTAACGGCGGAGGAGAAATATCTTGATTGTAATTTTAAATAAAACACTTTTAACTGTGCTATCTCGGTAACTAGAAGAGATAGCGAGTTGGTTAAATGAAGACATAATTGGGTATTTCAATGCTGAATAATCTGTTGAAAAGAAACTTAAAATTTTCCGACTACTTCTGGAGATTTTCGATGAAAACCAAAAATGTCAATTCTTTTTTTTAATTTTACGGCTTTATTACTGGTTATTTTGAAAAAACCGAGAGATACTTTTGTAAGCTCTTCCACAAAATAATAACCATTAGTTTTGGAAGGTGAAAAGCTGCTCAAAAGTTGATGTGAGTAGTTAAATAACGAAACGTCCTATTTGAAAAATAAAATTATTAAATTAACTAACAAGCTCACTTATTTCAGATTTATTAAATACAAATAATAAAGACGAAAAATAGCCTGAATATGTGAATATTTAGCCTGTTCGTGACTCTGCAACATTAAGTCTTACTAAGACTACAAACTAAAAACTTATATAATAATAAATAAATAATAATAATAAAATTCTTTTCTAGAATGCCTTATAAAAGTGTCTCAAGAAAGTGCTCTTGGTTTTTCAAAGTAACCAGTAATAAAGTTGCAAGAAAATAAAAACCAAAATTTACTTTTTCGGTTTTTATCGAATATCTCCGAAGTAGTCAACCAACTCTGTATCTCTTAGAGTTACCGAGATAGCAATGCTAATGCATCGAATTTATAACACCCTGTATAGGCGTGTCCAGGTGGACCATTTTTTAGGGAGAAATGAAGAACCACATAATAACGGTCGTCACCATGCGATATTTTTAATAGATTTATTTATTATTATTATTTCTATTTGGACACTCATAGTAAAAAAAAAACACAAATTAAGAGTTAAAGAAACAGTCAAACAAAAGTGTATACGTATAGTAAAAAAAGGGTGGTGTGTCCATCATGTTACGTTCTCTGATTTGGTGGTATAATTATTATTTATGAAAGAGTTACTCTGTTGTAAAAATATTAACTTTTTTTAATAATCATCTTAGACCAATAAAAGTGCACGATTCTGCATTAAGAGGACGAGAGAAATCGATTGCTGTTTTAAAATTTCAACAAGCTAAAATAGTAACAAAGTTAGCAAAGGCAGTAGGAAAATTTTAGAAAAAAAAAATCGTTTTTTCAGTCTCTAAACGGCCGTAGCGGGTAAATGAAAAATAAATCGAACACGATTGGCAAATATGTGCGATTTGATAATTTTGACCATAAATATGAAAAATTAACCGAGAGTCTCCCTCGTCTTATTTTTATTCAAAACTTGCATTTAAAACGATCATGGAGAAACCACTCTACTCGTATGGTTCGGATGTTGTACATGTCACTATAAAGATCTCATTAAGACCCATCAGAAAATGCACTTGCACAAGAACCAATTTTAATTAGAAGCTAGTCAATTTTTTATAATAATCATCCCAGAAAAATTAAAGTACATATTTTTTAAATACATAAATACAAATACAATTCGGAGAATGAGAGAAATAGATTGGCTTAAAAATTTTAGCTAGTAAAAGTAATAACAAAGTTGGCGCCGGCACACTTCGATATAATACCGTAACGGGCGCTGTGGGTCTAATAGACCCGGACAACTTTGAAGCTGTGTATCTCGGTCAATATTGAAATTGAAGGTTAGAAAAAATTACACAACTGCTTAGGACATATTTAAACGCAGGTTAAGATATGGTAGAAACTAAACATTTTTTTAGTGTCCAAAAACAATATTGAACAATTTTGAGAGAAAATGTTGAAAAATTTGCGTTTTTTTACTAAACATTTAATTTAAAAAAAACCTTTAGATATATTTGACTAAAAATTTCAGGTCATCTTGCTGAAACATGGCACTTTTAAGTAAAAAAATATCTAAGGTCTTCGCTGAAACAACTATATTAATTTTTAAGTTTGAAATGAGGCAAGCTTAGAAATTTTTCTTTTATTTTTTAGATGGAATGATATGTAGCAATAATTTATTTTTACAAAAGAATATGGAAATATGGTCTTCGATTGCACCATCCGAATCATCACTTGAATCAGATTCTCGATAGCGGGGAATATCGCCCTGAAGAAGTTGTCAATCGATATTTTGACTAAACCGCAAATTATAGGTCATCGTTCAAAAAATTTAGCTCTGAAAATTATATATAGTAAAAAAAATAATTAGAAAACATAATTTACGTATTGTAAAAAAAATTGCTAGATAAATTTATTGATGGTTGAAGTGTTAAGTTCGTGATACATTTTTGGAACTACAAAATAAAGTGTGATATTAACAAAGAAACTGTTTCATTTAGAGTGCTAGATAAATGTTTTACTCACGTATTTATTCACCAATTTTATTTTTTGATTTTTTTAAATTACGTATCAGGCACTCTTGGGTCTATTAGACCCACAAAATAAGACGTCCGTTTATTTTGATTATCAAGAGAAAACTAAAGAGCCGGTAGACTTGAGGTATACACAGCTAATAGAGAAATAGGTTTGAAAAATATATAGGACGAAGAAAAGAAATAAAAAATTCTTCGCGCTAAAAATTTGAGGTAAAGTGTGCGTCCGGGTCTATTGGACCCACAGTGCCCGTTAAGGGTTAAAAAAATATATCCTTTATAAGTTGTTCTACAATTATTATTCATATAAATTTTTCGTAACGATAATCATTTCATAATTATAGACCAAAAATGGCAATAATTTTCAATTCTTTTTCTTTTTTTTAAACAATCATGTTTTTAAATAAAAGTCGTTCATTTCTTTATTACCTTCAATACTTGGGAAAGTATTAAAGCCACTTCTGGTTTACGAAGTTTTACCAAAAGCTTTTCAGTTCTTCCGATTGTCCATTAGGGCGCATGTTCAAAGTTTAACGTTAATTCCTGTAAGTTTCTAAGGTACAGCCGGGATTGCCAACCATATTATAGAAACGTATCCTACTTTATTTTTGGTGAATACACTTTATTCTTTTGCATAGAAATAAAGTATGAGAAAATACTTTATTTAGAGTTTTCACAACACAAGAAACAAAACGCTCTTATTCGTAATTTCGGTACGATTTGTTAATGCCTAAGACCAGACGGAACGGAATACACACCCACACCCGCATTAGTTGTTATTATTGAATGAAACGTAAGGTATTAGGCCCGTCGACCTCAAATATCCGTTTATTTTCAATCTCAATATTTAGGTTATTTTAACGTTCGTTTCAGTGAGGTTTGTGGATTTTGAAGTACAAACTTCTGTATTGTTTCAAATGCCTAGGGAGCCCTAAACGTTAAAAAAAGGTTTGTAAAAATTTTAGCGATCAAAATACGTAGAAAGTTCTGCAAGTACAATGTTATTTATAAATAAAATTTCAACTTCTAAAATAGTTAAGTTTTCAGGTTATTTGGAATAATTTGTGAACTACTCGGAATATTGAAAAATTTTCAATTTAATTTAAACCAGCATACAAAACTGCAAAGCATTGCCTATTCAACCAGAAGCATAAAGAAGATACCTATACAATTCTACTGTATCTGGAATATATAGCGAAAGACCGATAGCACTGGTCTGCAAAAAATGAAAAAAATCGAGCCCTGAATCCGCTGGTGCTCTCAATCGCTGGCATGCACAGGTTAGCACAAGAACTTTCATGCTTTGAAAAGTTTAAACTTGCATTGCTCTCGTCACTATAGTCCTGTACTATAACCCTTATCTTCCCTCAGCAGATCTCTAGCCATCGTACAGTCAATTTGGTGCTCTAGGCAGTAATTTTGTTTCCAATTTGTTTAAATTGCGTAAAATTGCGTAACATTTTTTTACTGTTACTGAGTGATATCGAGTATTTATTATCTGTTCAATTATGCAATAGGAGTGAAACAATCATTATGATAGCTTCTGCTATGTTTGCATGGAATTGACTTTAAACGCGTAAATAAAATCCCCTTCTCCGCTCCTTAAAACTGCTTATAAATTTAACTTTGATTGCCAAGTTCGTGATGAGGACAAGAATTGGGTTGCTGCCCTATTTTTTCCAATAGCTTGGCCAAATGGCTCAAATGTACCAGTAAATCAAAAGATTACAAAAAAAAACGGAAAATAGATAATTTTTAATCATATCTTTTACAATCAAGAAGGAAAATCCTCCCAAATCTACCTCCTTGCGACACATGTCCATGTCTTAGAATTTTTTCCCATTTTAGTTCCTCAGAAGAAATGTGAAGGTTAAAATAATCTTCTTGATCCCTCCAAATTATCGAGAAGTGATCAAAATGCATTGGGGGGCGTCCCCCGAAAATAGTGGGTGGTGGGAGAAAACGGGGCTCATATTCGGATTCGGGAGGTCATTCTACATACGAATCAGCAGAAATTATGTCAGGGCCGATTTTCATGTAGACCTGTGTAGTTGGAATATGAGACATGGAAGACAACCTACAGTAGACATCAAGGGATACCTTTTTCAGGTTCCAGACCTCCGGGATTTATTTTACTCTAATAATCTAATTTGACTCCGTGAACTTTCTATATAAGTTTACTTCGCTGAAAAATTTTTGGTCCAAACGAAGCCCCTATCATTTCTACCAAAAATTATCTTCAATTTCTTTTTAATTTTGGCACAGTTTGTGCAGCACAGTCCTCTCTTTGGAAATCATTTTCAATATTTCCTAGAGTTGCTCAATCGTAAATTGATCCATTTCTTGCAGCGGAGCTTTAACACTACACGTCTGTCAATGTTAAGAGCTTCAGTGCTGAAAGTGTTGAAATAAAACAAAAGAGAAAAAAATTACACCCTCAATTTTTTAACGCTTCTAAAAAAGTGCAACTTCAAAATCAGTAAGAAGTTTTCATGTGAATATATCAAATCTAGATAAAGGGTGTTTTCATACAGGGCGAGTCTCTAACTTGGAATAAATTCAGTAAATCAAAGAAAGTTTATTTTTTGGAAATATGCTCCGACACATCGATTAGTATTTTAATTTGCACTCTTTTTGATGTAATAAAATTTTATACAGCGTGTCCCAAATTTGAGATATGTCATCGTCTATTTTTTTAATGGCAACCTTAATTTTTTATCACTATTCTTAAAGAGTATATCAGGTTATACATGTGTGCCAAAATTTAAATGTTTATTTCCTGTCATTTAGATGATATTTAACAAACATCTAATTTGAAGAATGAAGAAATCTAAGTCAACTTAATTCAATTTTTATGCATTTTAAAAGTGGAATGCCAAGGTGCTGGTTTATCATTTTTTGTCGAACTGGCGTTTATCATTTTGACGTTTAGTTATAAAAACAAGTAAGAAGAGCATCGCATTCGACGTGTATTTGAGCGAGGAGAGTATTAGTCGTTAAGGTTGCCGTTAAAAAAAACTAGTCGATGACGTCATATCTCAAATTTGGGAGACGCTGTATAATTTTTTTACTACATCGAAAAGAGCGCAATTTAAAATACTAATCGACCTATCCGAGCATATTTTCGAAAAATAAACTTTCTTTGATTTACTGAATTTATTCGAAGTTAGAGATTCGCCATGTATATTGATTAAATTGTGAATGAAGGAGAATTTACTTTTCATAAATTTAAAATTTTAAAATATACATTTATCGTTTTACAAGTTTATTTCATGACCACATCCTGTATAGAGGCAAATGGTTTCAAGAATTCTTATTTTCTTGTACAAACTTTGGCTAAATATAAGTTTAGAAACCCACCTCAAATACGCAGGCGGGAAATTTACGGTTCCGGTGGCTCTCGACCATCTCGAATCTTTTGTCCTATGTTCTCGTCAATTTGAACACTTCGCTATCGATCATAGTGAGGCTGCAAAGCTATTGTGAAATGTTAAAATTCACGGGTGCATGTGTTGAACATTTGAACACTGGTTGAGGACCACTGAAACTGCGAAATTCACGCGTTCAAGACGGGGATGTAAACAAAACTTTCCTCAATTTTTTATAGATTTATCTTGTTGGTAATTATCTTAAATTTTTAAATTAAAAAAAAATCCATAAATCCAGTTATTAACAAAATCGCGCTACGTGTTGGGGCGTAAGAACCGATCAAGTTTCGCTCGGTGAAATTAATACCGGGGAGTTCATAAATTGACATTTTCTGGAAATTGATGAATATTTACTAAATCGGCAAAGCGAGCAAAGAGAAAATGTATCCGGCTGACCGGTTTAACACATGCCGCAAAAGGACCGGAAGCCGAATGTGTTTCTAATATAAAATGCGCACCATCTGTTGCTTGCAAAAACACAGGGTACCTTCTAGGAAAGACGACCTCCGATTAGTTACACACCCTGAATACCCGCAATTAACAATCTTCAACATCTTCACAAACAATCGCACAATTCAATATCCAACATGATACCATTATACACACAGTGGAACAGATAAATATGATTTGCTTTAAAAATAGCTATATGTATAAATAATATAAACTAAACGATTTATGTGTACATTCACACAATTATATGTACAGAGTATTTTTATAGAAAAAATAAGTTAAACTCTGTTCCATTTTTATTTTTAACTAAGTTGGCTCTGTTTTGTTGACCAATGTAAACAGTCACTATACTTGAACACAGTGTTATATTAAAAAAAAAAGTTATATTTTATGACAGTGGGCAATGTTGCCATCAAATTGAGTATCTTCACTGTAGAGATCATCTTATTATTGTGAAAATTCATGCAATTTTATGACATGCAGAACATTCTTTGGGTTTTTATTAATTAAAATAGAACAAACTAGGTGTTTCACAGTGTGATTCGTTTCAGATATAATACGTACACTCAGTATTTTGTTTTTATAGCTGACAGAAATATTAATTAAATTGTTTTACAAAATACAGAATTTATTTGCTATTTTTATTTTACAAAAGCAAATCAATCAAATTATAATAATATTAAACATCTAAACGAAAGTTTTAATAAGAAGTTTTCCACGTCTAAAAGCAACAAAATCGTGTTTTCAATTTCCAAAATTTCGCGTCGTTGAAAGCGCATTTGAATTTTAATGATTTATATGTTGAAATTTAATAAATCTAGAATGTTTTAAAAGATATATTCAAGACGAGTCAAGTACATTTGTCAAAATCGGAATTTTCAAAGGCAACAAAATTTCGTTTCTGATTTTTAATAATTGCTGAGGTTTTGATCGCGTTTTTTAACTATGATGATTTTATGCTAAATTGTAGAGAATATAGTATGTTTTAAAAAATATTAAATTGATAGACACTTGATCGATCATTTGATCTAAGAACGATATCGAACCTCCAGCCACTGAAATCCACGGCCCTTTTCAGGGTCAATGATGTGCAAAATCATATCTGCAACCTCCACGTGGTTTACACCGGGTGACGCTAATGCCTAGGGTAAATTATGAATCACAGCCTGGATTCATCTGAGATTTTAAACATGACGGACAAAATTCGTGAAAAAACGCTTAAAAAAATGGTGATGTGGCCATCATGTTACTTTCTCCGACTTCATGGTATCATTTATATTTACGCTTTCCTGGTTTATTTTCAATTTAAATCATATTTTAAATGTACATCGAGCGTTTTGTAGACTCGGATGAAACTGACGTTTAAAACGTCAAAATTATATAAGACGGAAAAATTATACTTCAAATCCAAAAACTCAGTTTACTCCAAAACTAAAGAGATTTCGAAAAAAACTTATTCTTTATAAGTTATTCATTTTCGCATTCTCTACAATTATTATTGACATACATTTGCTGTAACTATTTTCGTTTCATAATTATAAACTAAAAATATAAGAAACAAACTAAATTTTTTTCTCGAATAAAAATGATTTTATGAAAAATATTTTTTAATAAAAGATGTTCATTTATTTGTTGTCTTCAATAATTGTTTAAATGTTTTTGCGTTATTTTTCATATTGTAGAAAATATTGGCAAAAAACAAAAAACAGTTAAGGTAAACACCCACTTCCGGTGTTCTAAATTTTACTAAAAGCATTTCAGTTCTTCGGATTATCAAATAAGACGTATGTTCAAAGTTTCATATCAATTGCTCTGTTAGTTTTTGAGATACAGGCCCACAGTCCCACAATTTTTTTTTTCCAGAAATTGTTGAAATGGCATCTAGGGACCCCAACACGGATATTTCCTTAAAAAAAAAATTTGAAAAAAAAATCGCGATCACAATACTTTTTCGTACATCGTAACGGAGAAAGTAAAAAGCATAAAACAAAAACGTTTCTTCCAAAAAGTTTGTCTTTTTTCCCGTAGAATACGATCTCTCAATAAAAAAATAGAGGGTTCCATTTGAAAAATCCAGGTTGACCTTCGTTTGACCTTGAAAATTACCGTTGTCATTTTCAAGGTCACCAGCACATATCCCCCTCCGAACCCCTACAACTTTTATCTGAAAAATTGTCATGTTGCTCAGGTATCGATATATTTGTAGTGGCAATTTAAAACAGGACACCCTGTATACGCAAAAAGGTAGGGAATTTAGTGTGTTTTAAGAAAGTACAAAAAAAAATATTCATGACCAACATCAAATCGTGTTTTTGTTTTTGAAAAATTGCTTAACTTCCGAACGCGTTATTTGATTTTGAAGATTTAAATGCGAAAATGTAGCGAATGTACAGCAAACACGTTTTAACCGGGCCCGGCGCCGCGCATACGGGTAGGGGGAAACGGCAGGTACATAGGCGTGCGAAAATTATTTAAATTTAAGAAATAATTACTTTTTTTAAATTAATTTATTATGATATTATATACAAACAATACAGACAATATAGAAGCTACTAGTCACTATCAAATCCCAAAAAATCACTCTCATCGTCACTGTCATCGTTGTTAATATTAATAATCAGAGTTTCTGTGTGCATATCTGTAACAACTTCATTCTCCAAATATTGATTCTCCAGTTTAACAACATGCTGGCACCTTTTCACCCATTCTTCCTTAACGATGGAATTGAATTCCTTTACCGCTAGTGCTTTTACGTCCTCCAATTTAAAGCTGATATTTCTTTTAGCGACGTTATTTTTGACAGTAGCCCATATTAATTCGATTGGATTTAGATCCGGATGGTAAGGAGGTAACCTCAATACACTGTGACCTTTTTCGTGTAATAATGTATCGAATTTGAAAACTCTATGTCTTGATTTATTATTTTTTATTATCTCATATAATTGAGGTTTCAACATATAGGGGTCAAAAGAAATATTTTTCTCCACTAACCAATTAACCATGTCTGCTTTTTTGGTGTCTGAGTTTGGTGCAGGATTAGATTGTACATTGTGATAAGGGGCATTATCTGTTACAATGACCGCATTAGGGGGTAAATTGGGGATTAACATTTCTCGTAACCATTTGCCGTAATTTTCCGAATTCATTTCGTTATGGTAATCGCCACTTTTACTACCCGACTTAAATATTAACAAACAATTGGGAACAAAACCCATTTCGCCCCCCGCGTGTACTATAATTAGCCTTGGGCCCTTTGAAATGTTTTTAAATAAGCCTTTCGTGCTTTCGTCGCTCCAATTCTTGGAAGACGTGTGACCACTATGTAAATAAGTTTCGTCTAGATACACAATTGGCCTCTGCTGATCTCTGTAATATTTAATTTTCTGCAAATAAGATATTCTCAATGCCCTAATATCCATTCTTTCAATTAACAATTTCCTGTTATTTTGAGTGTTTCGCCATTTAAAGCCCATCCTCTTTAAAATTACACCTAGAGATGTATTACAGCCATCCCAATCTATATCCATTTTCAATTTTTCGCGTAAATTATTTATCGTTAGCCGCATACCTTCAGTCCGATGAAACGAATAAATTGTGTTTCTGACGTCCACCATTTTATATTCCGGCAAACTTGTAACTGAACTCGTACGTACGCGTTTTTTTGGACTTCTAAACTTACGCTCTCCTTCTTGTACGTCTGCAGAACCTTCTTGAATAATTCTACTAATTGTTCTTATGGATACACCTGTAGCTTCTGATGTACGGGTTTTAATGTCCGTTGCAGAGTCACCCACACTTTTCAAATTTAATATGTAATTGTAAACATTGAACACAATTTCACGCGCTTGGCTATGCAGAGCTTTGCCACCACCGATTGTCGACATTTTGCAAAAAAAAATCACTACGCTCGTTTCAATTTTACAGTGTTCGCGGTGCGCCACTGCAACTTGTTTTGAGGCGAAGGCGCGACCATTTTGCACGAGATTACGCTTACTGCGCACCCTCCCCCGGGCCAGGTTAAAACGTGTTTGCAGTAATGTGTTTGAAAAAAGTGTTAGGAAATATTCATGTCTAATGAACGAAAATTGCTAAAATCCTGTCTTTCCAAGTTGAAAGAAAAGAGAAAGAAAGAAAGTTTTGGATTTTTAAAAATTACCGAGGTGTTAAACGTATGTTTTGATTATGATATGTTATATGTTAAAAATTAGAAAATTTAGAGTGTTTTAAGTGGTACTTAATATATTCATGTAGAGGCGATAAAAATTGATAATATCCGAAATTTTCCACGCTCATCAACAAAAGCAATTCCTAGATAATGATGAAAATCGAAACTAGTCGGAATAAATTGTAAAAAATTGTGAAACCAACCAAGTTCCTATCTTCAACAACCTTTAATATTAAAAAAATATTTCACCACGTGATAAACGAGAACCAAATTCAACAAAAAAAAATTTGATGATTTAGATGCCAAAATGTAGAATTTAGTGTTTAAAAAAAGTATTAACACGTCGAGTCAATGAAAATTGCAAAAATGCGAAATTTCAAAGTCAACACTCGTTATTAATTTCTAAAAATTGCTGAGGTGTTGAGGCATTTTTTATTAAAGGGAGGATGCTTTATGGAACTGCGGGACTGAAATTGGCGTAAGCAATAATTCTGCCACAACCGATTATTTATAATTTTTAAATTCATTTATAATGGATGGGACAAACACCATGGACCCGAACGCTAAACTTTTCGTTAATAAAAGCCACCCCCGAGCGTGGTTTGTGATTTTGATCATTTATTTAACTTAAGAACGCGTTGTTTGATTTTGATAGTTTAATTTCCAAAATTTAGCGAATTTTGTGTTTTTTTTTAATATTAAAAAAATTTCATGTAAACTCAACGCAACTTTGCTTTTTTGATCTTAGTAAAGTTTAATGACATTTGGTTCTAATTTCGAGAAACATAATCTTAAGTAGCATGAATCAATTTTTTAGGCGATTTGAGCCATTTCTGCAGGCGGGTATTCAAAATGCATTTGATCCCACAAAAAGACCATCGCCCTCCAAATACGGATTGTCAGATAACCGCCCAATTTAGACGTCGATCGCCCACCACAGGGCGATATCGCCCACTATGAGAAACACTAATCTAGATCATGCGTTTTGTTAGAAGAAGCTACGAAAAGATGTGCTTTATTACCCTTGTCGTCACCACATTAATGAATTGCTTCTGAGAGGCGTTATGAAGCTAAAATACCTCAAATCCAGATATTCCGTTGCTTAAAAATTTTAGAAAAAACTGGTGCAGTCTTGGCAATGGTCCATTTGAAAGAGGAATGGAAAATCATCGATGTGGTATTGGTTTAGAGTATGTAAGAAATTAGGTTCTTAACTTTATATTTAGCAAATTGGAACAAACGCAAATTAGACATGTTTGTCAAAAGCGAATCATTATTTTTCTTAATGGCGATGGCCAGAAGAAAAGAAAAGTTCATCCTCTCGGAACCAAACATGAAGCTGGTGCTTGCGCGATTTATTGTTAAAAAAATGTATATACCGTCATCAGCATCGCAATTACTGTTTGGATGAAACTTCACTGCGATATCTGCGGTTTTATTATTAGATTTTATGTAAAAACGTGCTTCGATTATCCTGTGGCGAGTAAAGCTCTCCATCACGATCTCAATTTTATAAGAGCTTAAAATTATATGAAGGCAAAGATCCGATCATTTCTGCAGCATACATTAAAAATGTGTGGCCACATGTGTGTGGTATTTAACGGAAGAGACGGCAGCTTTAGCTGTTTTCGACCATACGTTATTAATTCAAACAAAAAATACTGATGGTCACGTCCGACAAAACGGCTGTAGATCCAATAGAAATAGATCGATGACAATTTTATAGGTTTGATTGCCACTAAAATTATAAATTATCATATTTCAACTTGGTTCACGTGCTGGAGAGAATTTCAGAAAAAAATAATGAAATTAACCAGAATCCCTTAATGTTGGCGGGTGGGCATTTTCAACACTTACTTTGACTATTCCTTAAAATAAATTAAAATTTGGCTACCAATTCGACCAAATTAATATCTGACATGTCACCGTTTAACCGCAACCAGCATTTCACTCGTGTGATTTTAGAATTAGTGCGGACATGACTCGAGATTACCAAAGCCATCTTCGTCGTCGATCTTTGTTGTACGCTCGTTACTATTACCATATTGCTTGCAATAAAAATCTGTAAAGTTATTGGTATTGGTATAAATATTTTGTGGTTTTTTTGACGTCACTCATTTTGTTGTGTACATGCAAAGCATTAATAATTAGTTAATCATTGTCATTATATTTTTGTTCCGTTAATTTTAGTTAATTTTGTATTAAGAGGGATATCGTTAAATACTAAAATAAAGAAACAAAATTATTATATTATTCTTATTAAATTATTAAAATGATGCTGGAGTTTAATAAGACATCAACATGAAGATTATTTAGTTGTGTAAGAAACGGTAAATGTTTTAAGTAGTTCTCGCTTTTATTGCGCTTTATCATTTAATGCTTTTGACATTTGAAAAGTGGACTTCACATTTATTAGAAGAATTTTATTATTATTGAACGAGACCGGGACACATTCATATTATAATTTTTCGGGGGCCCGTTTACACTCGCTGATTTGGATTGCGACACGCCGACAACGACGACGACAATCTCGAACGAATTGGCCTTTTCTGTTTTCGGGGCCCCGTTATCTCTCCTCCGAAATGAATATTGTTAAATTCGTTCGTAAAAAATTGAAACATTCTTACGAAAATGTGCCGTTAACTCGATAGATGATGTGTGCGGTAAACTCGGTCATTTCTATGTAGATCTGTTGCGAATAAGTGGGACTTATTCCCAAGAAAAAATACACGTAACTTTGCCTTAATGTCCCATTAACGGATTATGAATTGTTTATTATTTTTACGGTGTCAATTTGGTCATTAAAGGCAATTGACCAGCACTGAACTTGTCACATTTGGGAAAACGTTTTATTTGAAATTATGCAGCGTTCACAAGAATATGTAATTGGATTGAACAGAAAAATATGTACAATTCAGTATTTATAATAGTCAAACCGGGCTGAATGGTCAAACCTATGCAAAAAAAACAAAACAAAAACCGGGCTAGCGTCCCGAAGTCTTTCGAAGTTTTTTTCTTAATCAAAAAGAAGCCAAGCAACTGTCCTGATGATTTAAACTAAATAATTGATGAAGTGCGATGTGTTTTGGCGGTAACTAGGTAAATAATTTCAATATTTGAAGAATGTTTGTTTAGCGTAGATCAGTATATACAGTAAGATCAGAAAGTTGAAAATAGTTGGCAGCACATTTTTTGAAAATCCCTAGAATAATTGAAGTAAAATTATATTGGCTGTCTGCAATTCTCCAATGCAGTGCAGTGTACATTTTGTTAATTTTAACTTCTTGTGATTTTTTAAGGTAACATGTTTTAAACACAGCTTTGTGTGTTTTTGTCTGCTGATTTTGCCCATTTTAAACATTAACTAGAACTGAAGAAGAACTTCTAGAACTGATCACTAATAACACATTTAGGATTCATAATCTAGTTGTTTTATTTGAATTTCAGGGTTTTCCATGTCAAAATTCCAATTCTTAGTAACGCCACTGAACTTCTGTTAGTTGGGTTATGTTTTAAGGGCTGACAACTATTTTTGACTTTTTGATCCGGTATATTCGACTATAGAAGACGCAAGTAGTGACATGCAAATTAATTTACAAATTAAAGTAATCATAACTGAATATTTAAAGATTACAAGCATATACAAAATTTATTCATCTTGGTTTTTAGATTATTTTTTTACTAAAGGCTATTTTACGTTGAAATATCGTTATATTCATTGGATCCACTCCATAATCTAAGTTTGGTTAGGGTTGTAGAATATGGTAAAGTTTGGCAGGACAAATTTTATAATACAGCTTAATCCAGGACATATGAATTTGTACATTTTTACAGCTACTTTTGTTGATACACCTTGTTTTTTATAAGAAAATGTCGAATTCTTGCGACAATTCTTGACTTGATCGATTGTTAATGAGGTTTAAATATTAGTTTGGAATTAAATACGATATTATTATTATCATAGGTATTTACATGAATAGGCAGAATGGATCAAGGAATTTTGGGTAGGATAGTTACGATTTTGCAAGAATCTTCGATTTCAAGAAATTTTGGGTTTTGACACTAGAACTAGGAGTGATTTTGTCGAAAGGCACAAATAGTTACGATTTTGCAGGAGTATGAATTCTTGGACAGTTCGTTAAAAGATTATGTAGAGTGCAATAATTTGGAGGAATCAAAACTTTCATGTTCATTTAACGCTTTAAAAATAATAAACTATATTTGTAGCACCCTACAAAATGTGAAATGTTAATAAATAAAAAAATCCTGAACCTTTATTACGATTTTAAAATTATATCTTTTTGCAATTTTAAGGCAAAATTGGTCAAAATTGTACAAGTAATTTGAAAGTCTCCCCCTTTAAAATCAAATTTGTACCTCTTAATCAAAATGTAAAATTGTACAAGTTCTTAAAATAACCAAGATAATTATTAATATATCTAATTTAAATTAATTTAACACGTAACGTTAGATTGCTCAAAATTGTTCGAGGGATTTAAGAAATCCCATATTTTCAAGCCTGTAGCAATTACACAAAGTTTGCAATTTTACTAATATAGAGATGGACAAAACTGCTACTTTTGAATCACGTTGCTACCTGTGATTGCTACTTTCTTATATCAGTGGTTTTAAACTGTGACTGTGTAACACTTTCTAACACCTTCTGAAATTATTTTGAAATAAAATCATTAACCAATAGAGATATGGATTTTTGAAAATTTTCGTTTTAATTTTTTGAGCACTTGAACAAAAACATCGCAGAAACAAAATATAAAACGTGAAGGCAAAATTCCATAAAAAAAATCCTCAACTGCCAAAGTACCTCTTATTCAAAATCAATTTGATTTTTGTAAATTCAACAATTTTCAATATAGATAAGAATTTTTGAAGATTTTAATTTTTCTTAACACTTGCACAAATACATTGCAAAAAAAAATATAAAATCTGCAAAGCAAAATTCCATAAGAATCTTCAATGGCCAAAGTATCGCTAATTCCAAATCAATTTGGTTTTTGTAAATTCAACAATTTTCAATGGATATGGATTTTTGAAAATTTTTGTTTTAATTTTTTGAGCACCTGAATGAAAACATCGCAAAAAAATAAAACGCGCAGACAAAATTCCATAAAAAATATCCTCAGCAGCCGAAGTAAAGCTTATTCAAAATCAATTTGGGACTTGACAATTCAACAATTTTCAATAGAAATATGGATTTTTGAAGATTTTCGTTTTAATTTATTTAACACTTGAACGAAAACATCGCAGAAAAAATATAAAACATGCAGGCAAAATTCCATAAGTAATCATCCTCAATGGTCGAAGTATCACTAATTCAAAATCAATTTGGTTTTTGTAAATTCAACAATTTTCAATGGATATGGATTTTTGAAAATTTTTGTTTTAATTTTTTGAGCACCTGAACAAAAACATCTAAAAAAAATATATATAAAACATGCAGGAAAAATTCCATAAAAAAACATCCTCAATCGCCGAAGTATCGCAAATTTAAAAACAGTGGTTTTTGTAAAGTCAATAATTTTCTATAGAGATATGGGTTTTTGAAGATTTTCGTTTAAATTTTTTGAGCACTTGAATGAAAACATCGCAGAAAAAATATAAAACGCATAGACAAAATTCCGTAAGAAAATATCCTCAATGGCCGACGTATCACTTATTCAAAATCAATTTGGTTTTTATAAATTCAACCATTTTTAATGGATATATGGATTTTTGAAAATTTTAGTTTGAATTTTTTTGAGCAACTGAATGAACATATCGCAGAAAAAAGATAACAGACATAAAATTCTATTAACAATTATCCTCAAATTATCAAAATTAGTTCACGCGTTTATATTTTAAACTTAAAAAAATCAATGTCAAAATGTAAATACAATAATGTGTAATTTAAACTTGTCTTGCAGATAATGATATTATCACATTGTTTAAAAATATGTAATTATAAATATTCCACAATCGTTTTGAATTAAGTTTTGATCATCTTCAAAATCTGAAAAATTTGTTGCTAGAACGATAAAAATTGTCTTAAGCGTAAATATTACACTTAAAAAAAAAAATTATTTTCGAAATAAGGGAGGAAATCCTTTTTGCCGAAGTATCGCTTATTCAAAATCAATTTGGGGCTTTAAAATTCAACAATTTTCAATAGAGATATGGATTTTTGAAGGTTTTTGTTTTATTTTTTTGAGCACCTGAACAAGGAGGAGCATTTGAAGATTTTCGCAGTTTGGTAAATTGTTTTTTATTTTATTTATTTTTTCAGTTCATGAAGTTTGCAATTTAAAAATTAGTTTCGTGGTATTATTTCAAAATGTTTGTATAGATATTCGCACTGAATCAAATTAAAATTAATTTTGAGTAATTTTGGGTTTATTAAGTCGTCGGACTCATCGTTTTCGATCACAGCGAGTTTGTGGTTCAATTCCATGCCGGGCAAGGTAATTTTTTCGTTCTTAAAGTCTCAATGAATTAATTGATAATGGTTTTTACATAAGTTATAATTTATTCAATTTTATATGGTATACTATGTCATTTTTATAATAAATAATTTAGTTTATTAAATAAAAGAATAAAATAACAATATTTTTCCGCTACCGACAACGTAACTAAGCATTGCATTCATGGTTACAGGTACCGTAAGTGGCTGATAACATTCGTGGTGTTTGTTGTCCTTGGCGACGGAACTTAATTTTTACTTACGGACCTAGGAAAATAATAAACAGAAACGTAACGCTCCAACCTGTAGGCAAGCAACAACACGCAATATTCGCAGCTTCGTTTGCATCCATGCCCACAAAAACTGTCACTGATTTGACACAAACAAACAAAATTCGACATTGTTTTCTCGGTTGCTGGGTTTCCATACGACGCATAGGTGACTATAAAAATTTGAATCCCAAATGTTACAAGCCGTTTTTTAGAATATTTTCTGATCTTTTTCAAGTATTATATTTCCAGTAGCGGAAAAAAATTAATAAGCAACACGGAACGTAATGAAAATTAACATTTTCGGAAGGCGACGAGCCTCGGCTCCGCCTCGGCTCGTATTCGCCTCCCTCAAATGTTAATACGTCCTTACGTTCCTTGTTGCTTAAATAACTATTAATGTTCACATTAGTATTGTTATATTTGCCGCCGTTGGCAATGTCCATATCTTGTCGGTGTTAAAGCCACCCGGATTTGGTTCAGTACAGCATTCAGGCAATAGATTCCGCCACTTTGGCGTTTCTACCTTTAACGGTGTTTGGAATATTTATATTCCAATAGTAATCTCCGTTTCCCCATCAGCAACTAACTACACTGATGAGACCTGAAAGGTCGAAACCGGTCTGTGGGTGTTCTGATGGGGGAACAATATTTAATTAATAAAATAATGAATATTAAATAACATTTAGAAATGTCACCTCGTACGGTCTTCTTACAATTATGTTTTAAGTAACAGTCACAGTTTAAATAGCATTGATTTTAATTAGCAGTGATTTTAAGTAGCAGTAATTTAAAGTAGCAGTGATTTTAAGTAAGAGTGATTTTAAGTAGCAGTGATTTTAAGTTGCAGTGATTTTAAGTAACAGTGATTTAAAGTAGCAGTGATTTTAAGTAGCAGTGACTTTAAGTAGCCATGAAATTTGCCTATTAGTAACAGTAATGACCCGTGATTTTTCAATACCAGTGAAAAATCACAGGTACGTGAAATATCGCCCATCCCTAATAAATATTATTGAAAATTGTTACACCAATTTAAATTTTGACCCAGTTTATTTGGTCAAATTTAAACAGAAGAATTGTTACTAGTTGAGAAAATATGAAAATATGAATTTTAATATGAATTGGCCCATTGAGTTCTGTTACTCTTCTTACCTGGGTAATTTAAGTGTGCAACCAAGATTACATCATTTTGAATTATAACTGACCTGAAGATTTGTTGTCAGTTGGTGCAGTATTTAAGATTCAAATCCTCAACAGAGAATAATATTTTGTGCATTTATTACCGCTTGCCATTAGAAATTTAAAAATTGTATTGAATTTTAAGTATAAAATTATACTGCTTATGATTAAAATTCCTGAAATAAATATTATAACTGCGAAACGACTTAACGATTAACTTCTCAACACCATTTTAGTAAAATAATATTGAGAAATTTAAGATTAAAATCATTGAAATTTGCTCGATTTATGTGTTTCTAATAATCTTGGCTTCTCTGGCAGATAACGTTTAAAAGACTGTTTTCTCTTATTATTTCCCTGTGTTCAAATCGTTATAAATGATTATTTAAATTACAAGTAGTTTTAAAATGATTAGCACTTGATAGAAACCAACGAAAATGTTTTAATTCATATTTCAAAATAGATCCTGATTATTATTAAAAATGGTGATGTGGGCATCATGTTACTTTCTCCGATGGTATCATCATTTATAGTTACACTCATGACTCGCATGAAACTGACGTAAAAAACGTCAAAATTATAAAAGATGGAAAAATTATACTTTAAATTCAAACTCAGTTTACTCAAAAACTAAAGAGATTTCGAAAAAACTTATTATAAGTTGTTCATTTTGACATTCTCTACAATTATTATTACATTAAATAAATTTGCTGTAACTATTATCGTTTCATAACTATAAACCAAAAATGAAAAAAAGAAATTTCTCGAATAACAATGATTTTATGAAAAATGTTTTCAAACAAAATAATCTCGTTTCTTTATTGTCTTTAATATTTGTTTAAATGTTTTTATGATGTTTTTCATATTTAAGAAAATATTGGCAAAAAACAAAAAACAGTTAAACCCACTTCCGGTGTACCAAAAGCTTTTCAGTTCTTCGGATTATCAAATAAGACGTATGGTCATAGTTTCATATCAATTGCTCTATTCGTTTTTGAGATACAGCGCCTACAGACACACACACACACAACACACACACACACACACACAGGCACATTTTTTTTTCCAGAAATTGTTAAAATGGCATCTGGGGACCACAAAACGGATATTTCCGTTAAAAAAAAAATTGAAAAAAAAAATCACGATTACAATACTTTCTCGTACTTCGTAACGGAGAAAGTAAAAATGGTGATGTGATTACTTTCTCCGATTTGATGGTATATTAGTAATTTATATTTATACTTCCATGGTTTATTTGCAATTTAAATCATATTTTAAATGTACACAGAGCCGTTTGTTGGATCGGATGATACCAACGTTTACGCAAAAACTAAAGAAAAAAAACGTATTCTTTATATACTTCATTTTTTCATTCCATTTGATGTAACTTTCATTGTTTTATAAGTATAAACTAAAAAATAAAGAAAATTACATTTCTTAATGATCTCCAATATTTATTTAAATGTTTTTGTAATATTTTACATATTTAAAAAATTATTGAAAAAAAAACAAAAACGGCTAAGGTAAACACTCTTCGGTAGAAAATTTTGTATCAAAAAAATCAATTAGTGTATTAGTTTTTGAGATACAGCGGACACTCACACAAAACATTTTCACGATCACAATACTTTCTCGTAGTTCGTAACGAAGAAACTAAAAACGGAAAATCCGGAAAGTGAATTTGCAACGACAATTGAGAAATTGATTCAAAAATTATTCAAGTCTCGGATTGTTGATTCAGATTTTTTTTAATTCTCAAAATTTTCAAATTTTGATCTCTAAATTGCAGTTTGCGCTTGTTTTATTATTTTCGATAGGTTCTTTAAGATGACTTTTACCATCAGGAAAAATAAATTGAAAAGAGGGTCTTGTAAAGAAATTAATTGTACAGAATTTCTTTCCGTTGATATTAATTCTTACTTTCATCGTTATGTGTATGAAAATTGGTAGATAGATTACCGGTGAATAAATTTAAATGCATAGATGAAGCAATTTACCACCCAGCTGGTATTTTATAAATAGAAATATACGATAAACCATCCAGAAGCTAATGAGGAGTTACTCATTTTATTGGCATTTAGAAAGTTAAGTTTAGTTACATGTTGTAACATATGGCTCATCCTAGCGAACCAAAATGCACCCCAGGCAACTAGATCCTGTTACGTTTACCCGGTACCACCCTCAAAAGTCAACCCTCGTCAGAACAAAAATCCATAACCATAATGACTCGCCAATCCATCCAAGAACGAAAAAGGCCTGCAAGTCAATAAAGCAACCGGCAACACCAATTAACATCTTAATGATTCACAAAAGAAATCCCCATCGCCGTTACTCTAATTATTATTTTGCATAAATTACTATCGGAATCCGGGGCCCCCAACTAATTGATCTCATTACCGAACTATATGAATCGCTTTGATGTCGATTTTAAAAGCATTTTCGAGTACTCGACGAGGAGAAAAGAAACGAGAAATTAATCACGACAGGAGATAATAAAAATGCTTGTAATTTCTAACGAGTACACTCTACATCCACATTCAACGGCATGCGAGAAGAAGAGGTTATTTTTAAATACGCGCGGCCTCCTATTATAATATTCGAAAAGAAAAATTCATCAGGTCTAATTAGGAATAGTCGGTTGCGAAATAGATGGAATGTATTTTTTAATTGGGTATCTTATAACCCGCTTAAAGTCTAGTATGTGTTAACAAATTTCTTATCACCTAAGTGATTTTTGAGAAAACGAGTCCGCTGTTACAAATATTATAGGGTTTAAATCGAGCTGTAATCGATATGCATGGATTTTATATGATTATTTCACTCGTATTATTTCCACTATACTTTCGTAGGCATTTATGCGAGTTAGAATGTGTAAACTTGGCTTACTGTGATTTATTCGCCTTCAATTTTCGTTTATTGACTTCCGGGACCAGGCTTTGATAACAAATGAAATTAAAATTCAAATCAAAATTTGAGAGACCTATTCCAGCTTAAGAAAAAGTACGTCGAGTTATGGCCAGCAAATAAAGAAGATGCGTTGGTATAATCATTCATCATAATTACTATATTACAAAAATAAATTGCTCAGAAAATCCTCGATAAAATCAAATAGTTAACCGGGAAAAAAGGCTGAAGCA
Source organism: Ocypus olens (assembly GCA_910593695.2). Classification (NCBI taxonomy): domain Eukaryota; kingdom Metazoa; phylum Arthropoda; class Insecta; order Coleoptera; family Staphylinidae; genus Ocypus; species Ocypus olens. The sequence goes on from OU343056.1 coordinate 19,358,624, forward strand.
TTACAAAAAAATTGGGTAAATCATTATCGTGTGATCCTAGGGATGTGTCAAATGCATTGATAAATTCCTTTGAATCCATTCCAAGAAAGATCAGAGACGGCTCTGTAGTAAACACATCTGATTTGCCAATCGAAAACACTATCAATAACAGCATTTTTCTTATGGACGACAGTCTAGATGAATTAGTGAGTGATCAATAAATTTAAAAAAATAAACCTTGCGTTGGTCCAGATGATATTTATTGTAGCAAAATTGGGAACTTTAGATGAACTGGTTACTACTCCTTTAACTTATTTAATTAACAAATATCACTAAATATCCAAGAAAAATGTGTACTTACTTCGCAAAGAAGTTTACAAACGGATATACCAAACATATTTAAGTACGATATTCAGATTTGGTTTGGATTTGGGTTCTCGGTTACTTTAACAAATCACTAAGAGAAAGACCAAAATTTTGAAGAAAAAACAATTAATAAATATGATACCTGGATCCTCGATGTTTTTTTTCTGAAGTTATAATGAAGATACAAAAAAACTTTTCTGTATAGCGACGTAATTTTGTTGATTTTTGTTCGCTATTTCTTTTAGGTATGAATCTTAACCCAAAATGAAGATTTTAGGACCCCAAGGTATTTAAAATAAAAAAAAATTTTTTTTAATTGTTTCACCCTACCGAGCAGCTCTATTGAGCTGAGAAAATGAGTCTGCGTTCTAGAGCCGTGTCAGCTTAAAAAAATATTAAGGACGTGACCACAAAATCCTCAACGCGTGCGGATAAGTACAGAGTTGCAGTGAAAAATGCATCGAAATCCGAGAAAACATGTCCACGATGTCACTCAGTCCCTCGCACTTGCAATGTAAATGTAGAATAAACGAAGGTACCGTATCAAAATATTCGAATGACTGTAAAATCTTACGTTAATAGCTATTTTTGTATTAAATGCCCAAAGTACCTGTTTTCCGATTAAAATAGACAGTTGCAGCGCTGTTGCAGTATTTTCCCGCACGTTGCTCTAGGTAACGTTCTGGAAAGTACAGCTGTCCGGAAAACGTCTACTGCATTGCTAAAAGAATTTTACTTACTACTTTATTTATCGGAAGTAGCAAACGTTATTATCCGGGCCATATAACTGTTTTTAAAACGTGCGAAGTCAAGTTGCAGTCGCTACTAAATAAAACCTTTTCCAGAATTTTGCAAATGCAGAATGCAGTTTTGAATCGGCCAGATACTGATACCTTCTAAAAACTTGTTGCTTGTTTAAAATGGGTGTTTGGCGGAAGTTCGGAACAAAAATAATATAAACAGACCGATTCCGGTGTTTGTTTCTTTCTTCGATGATGACAATAGATAATGACAGCGATGACATCAATAGTTCAGACGGCGATTAGTGTATTTTGTAGAAGAAATTAGAAAAAAGTACATTTTATTTTACTGCAATATCAATACTTTATCACCCATTTTTAATTTTAAAATCGAAAGCCCAAAATTTCAGAACTGCCGATTTTCAGCGAAAATAATAATAATAACTTTATTGACGGGATACCCCATTTACATAAAGTAACATAAATGAATCATTAATTAATAATAAAACATAGTAAATAATAACAAAATTAAAAAAAAGCAATCTTTAGAATAAACAAATTAAATAAAATTAAAATTAATTTTGCCAAGGATCAAGGATTAAAGTCCGTTTTAGACCACGTTATTTTCTTGGACAAGAATATTGTAGTAGGATATGTGACCAAAAAATATTAGCTAGTGCGAAATACGCATTTTTCATCATATATAATGGTACAAGAAAATAGTCCCGGATCATGCGCAGAATTTAAAAAAATTCAGTTGGTATAAAACATTTCGGTTTTAAACGTTGGAACTTATTGTGGTATTCTACAGGTTTTACAACATACAGCAATGGGTTCTCTTGTTATCCCTCAATAATGCTCACGACTTCATGTGTTGTCCAAGTAATCATCGCTGAAACGGCATAAACTCAACTCACGTGCCAGAATTTTAGGTTATGTCGCAGACGAGCGATATAAATTCAAAATGCGCATGCTCGCATACTAGATCTAGGATGGAAATAGAGTGTCCTATTTTCATTGTTTAAGATTTGATTTCTTGTATTACACGATATGAGAATTGATTGATTAAGACTCATTTCCGTTTTACATATTTTTACCAACATATTTTCAGTTATTTCGATTCTCAAATAAGGCTAATGTTCAAAGTTAATTTAATAAATAAAATTATTAATCACTGCGCGTAAAAATTCAAGATCGAATTCGTTTGTTATAACAAAAGTAATAATTGTTTTTAATTTAAATATTAAAACTAGTTTAATTTTTTCATACAACCACCCCCAGTTATCCCGAAAAATTGATATGACCCCAAAAAGAAAAGTCTGAATTTATTACTGCAGCGCACACAAATAAGACAGTCACACATTTCAAAAATGATCAGAATCTACTCCTGGGACCTCAAAACAGATATCTCCGTTCAAATTATGAATTCGACAAAAATCACGAAAACAATACTTGCTCGTTATTCGTGCGGAGAAAGTAAAAATTATTTGTTTCCGTTAATGGTAATTCACAGGTATCCAGCAGCGGCGGCTCGTGGATTTCCGTAGGGGAAGCAAAGACAAAGATGCCGCTCGTACTACACTACTTACTCTTATAGAATAAGAAAATATTGCGTTGCTTTTTCGGTCAAATTTTCTTTCGTTGCCTCACCGCCGAACATCCATGAGCCGCCGCTGCTATCCAGTGGCGTAATGTAGGGCTTGCAGGTCCCGACCCAAATAGGGGCCCGACCAAATGTTGAAAACAATACATTCCCGAATTCCTATAGGAGAAAGTAAACATAGAGGGGTCCTTTTTAATTTTCGCGGTGTGGCCCTACATTTGAAGCTACGCTACTGAAGCTATCGCCAATTCTGGATGCATATACATCGCTCTTGATGCAGTGGCGTAGCTTGGGGGTGCTCTGGCAGCGTGTCGCGTACCCCGCTAATATTTTTAAGTACGGGAAAGTATCGTGATATTGAAATTTGTTTCAATCTAAATTTTCAGTTTCTGGTCCCTAGAGGTGATTTCAACGATTTTTGGAGAAAAAAAAAATATGTGTATGCGTGTCTATCTACCGCGTGTCTGACTGTGCACGCTGTTTCTCAATATATAAAACAGGAATTATATGAAACTTTGAACATGAGCTTTATTTGACAATCCAAAGAGCTTTTGGTAAAATTTCCGAAAGTGGAGTTTTTATCTTAACCGCTTTTTTGTTTTTTCCGATAATTTTTTTAAATATGAAAAATGTTACAAAAATATTTAAACACACATTGAAGAGAACGGAGAAGTAAACATCTATTGTTTAAAAATATTTTTCTTAAAATCATCGTTTTAAGAATAAAAAAAAACATTGAAAATTTTTGTCATTTTTGAAATTACATTATGAAATGATAATAGTTACATCAAATTTGTATTAATAACAATTGTAGAATATGCCGAAATAAACAACTTATAAAGGATACTTTATTCGAATTTGAAGTATAATTTGTCATTTTCATCTTTCATAATTTTGACATTTCAAACGTAAAAAATATCGAAAATAAACCATGAAAGCATAAATATAAATAGGTCTACCATCAAATCGGAGAAAGTAACATGATGGCCATCAGTGGCGGCTCGTGGAACATTTTGATGGTAGAGCCACTTAGCATATAATATACTTTTTGAGAAAAAAAAACGATACTGTTGCAAAATTATTCAGTAAATTACAACTGACAACACATATGATTCTACATTTCCGTAAAAAATAGAAATGCATTGTTTCTAAATTTTAGGATATTTCAATCTGAATGGAGATGAAATTAAAAAAAATTGCAACAAATTCGTCGGCGCGAAAAAAATATAAAAACAATTGCCATCGACTTGAAACTTTCCAAAACAACTGACAACACATGTGATTCTACATTTCCATAAAAAAAAGAAATGCATAGTTTCTAAATTTTTGAATATTTCAATGTGAATGGAGATGAAATTTAAAAAAAAATTGCAACAAATTCGTCGACGCGAAAAAAATATAAAAACAATTGCCATCGACTTGAAACTTTCCAGAACAACTGACAACATATGTTATTCTACATTTCCGTAAAAATTAGAAATGCATTGTTTTTAAATTTTAGGATATTTCACTGTGAATGGAGATGAAATTTAAAAAAAGCAACAAATTCGTCGACGCGAAAAAAATATAAAAACAATTGCCATGGACCTGAAACTTTCCAAAACAACTGACAACATATGTTATTCTACATTTCCGTAAAAATTAGAAATGCATTGTTTTAAAATTTTAGGATATTTCAATGTGAATGGAGATGAAATTAAAAAAAAACAACAAATTCGTCGACGCGAAAAAAAAATATAAAAACAAATGCCATCGACTTGAAACTTTCTTTCCAAAACATCTGACAACACATGTGATTCTAAATTTCCGTAAAAATTAGAAATGCATTGTTTCTAAATTTTAGAATATTTCAATGTGAAAGCAGATAAAATTTACAAAAAAAATGCAACAAATTAGTTGACGCGAAAAAAATATAAAAACAATTGCCATCGACTTGAAACTTTCCAAAACAACTGAAAACACATGCGATTCTACATTTCCGTAAAAATTAGAAATGCATTGTTTCTAAATTTAAGAATATTTCAATGTGAACGAAGATGAAATAAAAAAAAATTGCAACAAATTCATCGACGCGAAAAAAAAATATAAAAACAATTGCCATCGACTTGAAACTTTCCAAAACAACTGACAACACATGTGATTCTATATTTCCGTAAAAATTAGAAATGCATTGTTTCTAAATTTTAGAATATTTCAATGTGAAAGCAGATAAAATTTAGAAAAAAAATGCAACAAATTCGTTGACGCGAAAAAAATATAAAAACAATTGCCATCGACTTGAAACTTTCCAAAACACCAGACAACATATGTTATTCTACATTTCCGTAAAAATTAGAAATGCATTGTTTCTAAATTTTAGAATATTTCAATGTGAACGAAGATGAAATAAAAAAAAATTGCAACAAATTCATCGACGCGAAAAAAAAAATATAAAAACAATTGCCATCGACTTGAAACTTTCCAAAACAACTGACAACACATGTGATTCTATATTTCCGTAAAAATTAGAAATGCACTGTTTCTAAATTTTAGAATATTTCAATATGAAAGCAGATAAAATTTAGAAAAAAATTGCAACAAATTCATCGACGCGAAAAAAAATATAAAAACAATTGCCATCGACTTGAAACTTTCCAAAACAACTGACAACATATGTTATTCTACATTTCCGTAAAAATTAGAAATGCATTGTTTCTAAATTTTAGAATATTTCAATGTGAACGAAGATGAAATAAAAAAAAATTGCAACAAATTCATCGACGCGAAAAAAAAAATATAAAAACAATTGCCATCGACTTGAAACTTTCCAAAACAACTGACAACACATGTGATTCTATATTTCCGTAAAAATTAGAAATGCACTGTTTCTAAATTTTAGAATATTTCAATATGAAAGCAGATAAAATTTAGAAAAAAATTGCAACAAATTCATCGACGCGAAAAAAAATATAAAAACAATTGCCATCGACTTGAAACTTTCCAAAACAACTGACAACATATGTGATTCTACATTTCCGTAAAAATTAGAAATATAGTGTTTCTAAATTTTAGTACATTTCAATGTGAAAGCAGAAAAAATTTAGAAAAATATTGCAACAAATTCGTCGACGCGAAAAAAATATAAAAACAGCTGTAAAATACTTGAACCTTTCTTAATTTACTTAAAATACAATAATCTTAACAATCCTCCAAAAAACTCAAAAAACCCCACCACTGGTTTTTAAGATTTTAAGTTTCACTTCTTCCGAGTGTAAAAAAATAAATAAAAACAAGCAAGCAAAACACACTTGAAACTTTCTAAATTTACTCAAAATACATTAATAATAATAAGCCTCTAAAAAACCCATTATACCCCATCACAAGTTTTCAAGATAACCGACTGAGAACAGCCCTTAGGATTTTTTAAGTTTCACTTCATCGGAGTGAAAAAAAATATACAAAAACAACAGTAACACACTTGAAACTTTTAAGATTTACTCAAAATACATTAATCGTAATAAACGTCAAAAAAACTCAAAATACCCCACTATTTTTTAAGATAACAACACAAAACACAGTTCTGGAAGAAATTTTCAAATCTGATAATTTGTTCAAGAGATATATTCTCAAATAAATACATTGCCATTTTTCTCGTCTCATGAAACTTTCGCAGGCATCGTTTTTAGAATTAATACTAATTTCATTTGAAATTAGAGGTAGTGCCATGGCTCCTTAGCTCTACATAACGAGCCGACCCTGATGGCCATTATTTGCCAAGAAAGCCTAAAAACATTTTGGCCCTGGGACCCTAATCCTACTGCTATGTTCATGTTGTACTTTTGTACTTTTCATAGAACAATATCTATTTAATCTTCACACGATGGGTTGCGCCTTTTAAAGATTTCCTTATAAATAACGTTCATGACTTTTATTCAACTGTTGCATCATGCTTCGGGCTGGCCCTGCATAAGAGTCCTTATTGCGCTCGCCCGACGGCAGCTTGGATGACTATTCAAAAATCAAAATCGCAGTTCTTAACTTACGGAAAGGTAGACAACATTTTTTTTTGTCGCATACAATTTTTGCTTCGAGCTCTCTTCATATCATGTATGATTTAAATATATTTATTAAAGCCTGGTTTAAAACTTAATAATTAAACTGTGCCAAAATCTGTTGTTTATTAACAGTTTTGTAAGACACGCGCTTTAAATTTAGATAAAAAGAAATATTTAAATAAGACAACCAGTGGCGGCTGGTGGGGCCAGAGAAAGTAGAGATTGGTCAGGACAGCGCATCTCTACCGCACTCATACAATTCGACTCACGGAGTGAATAAGTCAATCGATCCGCAACCATATTTATTGTAGCTCTCCCACCAGGTCCTACGTCACCAGCCGCCACTGAAGAAAACAATGTAAAAATATGAGAATCGGATTCTTATCATATCTTATTCTCTAAAATAATTTCCTGATATAGATAATAAAACTGTATCCATCCTTGGTCGATGACCACTTCATTTGCACTACCACAAAATTTGAATTATGATACAGAACGTAAATAATTAATGATTGTAGCAGGTATTTTTTTGATGTACCAATTAGCATGGCTAATTTTTTTCTGTGAATGTTAAAATATACAAAACTGAATATGTGGAAATAAATTCTTGCCGCAATTTAATTCCGGATCTGTTCAAAAGAGGAGGAACAATCCCACTCCTATGGTAACCTCCCACAGCTTCTACATTATTACTATTACACCTATGGAAACGTTCGCCACGAGGTAACCGCGCTTCTACTCTTGTTCAACATCAAATACAATAGTGCCGACATTTCCTACGTCAATTTGCAAACGCGAATCGAAACCCATCGAAAGTACACACACACACACACACACATGCACATGAAAGTAAAGCGAGACAGAGACAGCGTCATCGCACGTCCATCGGAATTGGGAAACATCGAAAACATTAGAAAGCGCAATTTAGATAATTCATAATGCAATAATGCAATGTAAATTTCCATGTAATACATTAAAGCAGTCTCACACACACTCACCGGAGAGTGAGAGAGAATAATGCGGCCATTAATTTAATTGGAGAAACCTCGGCTTATAGAGAAATTCTAAAATGTCAATGATAAATAAATAAATTCAGTTTAAAACGAAATTAGATATTTTTATGTTGAGTCATAAAGCGGGAGAACGCGTCTCCACGTGAAATGGAAATAAAACACTACTTTATAATCCTACGAGAAAAACAATTTTAATTAATCCTACAAATGCAGAGGCTTCTTATCGCATAAGAAATACCGTTATGTAAATCGTATGGAACCTTACTCACGGCAATTACGTCAATTCCTATTTGATTCAGGGAAGATTTTTGTATATTAGGCAGATAAAATTTTGAAAATTTAAGTTTACATAAAAATATTAGAACAAATGGCTATTTAATGACTAGGTGGTAAAAAATTGTCAAATTGAGTTGCATACTAAACAGCATATAAACTGTTTAATTTGGCGATTTTAGAAAGAAAAAGTCTAACTTTTTACTTTCTCCGTTACGAAGTACGAGAAAGTATTGTGATCGTGATTTTTTTTTCAAATTTATTTTTTACGGAAATATCCGTTTTGGGGTCCCTAGATGCCATTTCAACAATTTCTGGAAAATTTTGTGTGTGTGTGTGTGTGTATGTGTGTGTGTGTGTCTGTGCGCGCTGTATCTCAAAAACTAATAAAGCAATTGATATGAAACTTTAAACATAAGTCTTATTTGATAATCCGAAGAACTGAAAAACTTTTGGTAAAATTTCGTACACCGGAAGTGGGTGTTTACCTTAACCGTTTTTTGTTTTTTGCCAATATCTTCTTAAATGTGAAAAATATCACAAAAACATTTAAATAAATATTGAAGACAACAAATAAATAAACATCTTTTGTTTAAAAATATTTTTCATAAAATTATTGTTATTCAAGAAAAAAAAAATAATTTTGTTTTCATTTCTAGTTTATAATTTTGAAACGATAATAGTTACAGCAAATTTATGTTAATAATAATTGTAGAGAATGCCAAAATGAACAACTTATATAGAATACGTTTTTTTCTATATCTCTTTAGTTTTTGAGTAAACTGAGTTTTTGAATTTGAAGTATAATTTTTCCATCTTTCATAATTTTGACGTTTCAAACGTCAGTTTCATCCGAGTCTACACAACGCTCGATGTACATTTAAAATATGATTTAAATTGAAAATAAACCATGGAAGCGTAAATATAAATGATACCATCAAGTCGGAGAAAGTAACATGTTGGCCACATCACCATTTTTTTAATTACACTAGCAGAGTCTTTTTTTCACTTTCTCCGTTATATATCTCAAAAACTAATAAACTAATAGAGCAATTAATTTGAAACTTTGAACATAAGTCTTATTTGACAATCCGAAGAACTGAAAAGCTTTTGTTAAAATATCGTACACCCAAAGTGGGTGTTTACCTTAACTGTTTCTTGTTTTTGTCCAATAATTTTTTTTTTAATATTTCTGGGAACGTATAAAACATATTAAATACACTATTTATCGTTATTTCAAAATCACTTTTGAAAACACGAGTTTTTACAGAAGTTGATGAACCTGCAAGGAAAGGTTTTCCATATTTCAAGAACTGTTAATGTTTATGGCCACGAGCTTAGATTTTCTAAACTGCCGTGAACGTCAGTAGTGGTATTTGGAAAATAAATGTAAAACTCTTCTTTGGAGTTTCACGTTTGCTCTTGGGCTGGAATACCCATGTGGTGAAATCAACATTGGAACATTGAATTGCCAATTCTGTATATTTTCTTAGAAAAGGAAGGAGTTGCAGGAGTGAGTGAATAAGAAAATTGGCGTTTGCTGAAAGGTCATTCTGTCACCACCTATTGTTTGTTAATTAAATTTCAGACAACAACATAGCTCCCAAGGGTAAATGTTTGTTAATAAATGCTACCACCAAGCGTGGGGATCTCGAATCCACAATACCTCGCAGACAAAACAGGTTCCAAACCATTGCGCTTTCTGTTATTTTAATTTTGAAAACTTTAGTTGTTAATGATGTAAATTAATTTTCGATCAACTTTTTCTTCATTAAACAGCAATTAATTTAATCCATTCTCGTGACTAAAGAACTTCTAAGATTGTTGCTTTGAAGGTGATGCTAACACCTTTTAGCCTTTTCGAATTTTCTTTGAAAGACCACCACGGACTTAATTCAAGATCAGACTAAATCGCACACTTTTAGCCTTTTCAAATTTTCTTTGATTACCACCACGGACTTAATTCAAGATCAGACTAAATCGCACACTTTTTATTTATAAGCCTCTAAAACGAATTTTATGCTTAAAAAATCCATAACTGCTAAACATTTTACAAAATTTTGATTGTTCTACCATCAGATTTTTATAATTCAAAAATATATTTAATATATTGTCAAAATCGCAGTTTTTTTTAATTCGTATGTCTCTAAAATAGTAATTTTGCTTTTTGGTAATTGCGAATTTGCCGAATAAATTGTAAAATTTTAATAATTTAAACGCCGATATGTACAATTCGGACCAAAAAAATAATAGAACACCTTTTTTCGTCTAGTGTGAATCAATCTCTATTTGATTTTTAATAGTAGCTACACCCATAGCGTGTTTTTTTCTTGGTTATAACATGAAAGCATGCAAACCCGAATGGATGGCGAATCTTGTTTTTACCTTTTTTATTCCAGACAGATATTACATGAATACTTTAGAAAAAAGGCACGCACTAGATTACAAGTGTCCTTTTTTGGCCGCAATTGCACATAATTGCATATGGTACAAGAAGTATAATTTCCGATCTTAATGTTTGAATGGGTTGACTAATTTTGGTCATTAACTCCAAAATGTGAGAATACCGCACCTCTATTTCAGCATCTGCCACTTTTGAAACGGGTAGGTGTGCGATATGTTTTCACATTTTGAGTTATTTTTATATAATTCTTTATTGACGTCGGCAACTTGGTCATCTGCCACAACCATTTTATCACAACATTTTGGAGTTAATGACCTAAATGAGTTCATTCATACAGACATTACCGCGCTTTTCTGAATGTTTGCCCATTTTAGATGACGTTATTTCCTTGTACGAGAAAATAGTATACCATTTTCTCGCAATGCAAGGTATATGATCAAACTCAAATCTTGTACAATCAATTGGATAGAAATAGAATACGCTCTATTTCCTTCCTAGATATAGTATGCGCGTATGTGCAATTTGAATTCATTTTGGGCTATTGCTTGCCTGGGACATACCCTTCAATTTTTGCACGAGTGTTGTGTTCTATTCACTGGCTTGGACAACAGCACATATCACGAGCCTTATTAAGGCATATCATTACTGTGGACAGTAAAACCTGTTGATTACCACAATAAGCCAGTTGTAAAACTCCAAGGCCCTCTTCTCTCAGCAACAACCATGGTTCTGCCCATGTAGTATAAAAAGCGTACAGTTACAAGTTTACATTGTACATGTGGTGGGTCCGGGACAAAGTGCCGAATGCCCAAAGTGCCGATACGGTATTTGGCCCAAAGTGCCGAATTTCATACTACCGACCATGCCCAAAGTGCCGAAAGACGCCAAGCGACGTCGCATCGTTCGTAAACAAGGCGTCGGACCCGAATGCGAATCGGCAGTTTGGATATTCGGCACTTTGTCTTCACACCAACTTACCCAAATTGTCGAATGTCCACACAAAGTCCTCGCATGCACCTTCGAGTAAGGCCCAAAATGCCGAATATTTATGTTATAATACGTTTAGAAACGTTTAAAACAAAAATACAATTTGTTTTATTTTAAAGAAAAAAAAAACATTCTCCAAGCCTGAAACCATCTACCTTACATTGATAAACTTGTATTACCAAAAATTATTTTCGCACATCACAAACATACATGAGGGTGTGCATTCGGCATTTTGGGCCTTACTCTTAGGTGCGTGTAAAGACGTTCTGTTAAATGACCAAAGTGCCGATTCGCATTCGACTCCGACGCCTTTTTTACGAACGATGCGACGTCGGTTGGCGTCTTTCGACACTTTGGGCAAAATACCGATTCAAAACTTTGGGCAGGCCCCCATGTGGTTTATAATTCAAGTGGTTGCTTTGGTAAAAGCCTATTTGTCACTGTTAGCATTACAACAAAACAGCCAGAATCACATTAGCGAAATAGTGTCGAAATTGGGTTTTTTTTGTTTGTTTTATTATTTAAGCATAATCCGGCACTATTTTCTTTTACTAGAATGAAAAAATGCGGATTTCTCACAAGCAAATATTTTTTGGTCACATATTCTTGTACTGTTTTCTTGTACAAGAAAATAACGTCGTCAAAAATGGCCTTTATATCACTTAAGTCAGTTTCATAATATAGTTAAATTATCTTTAAAGTCTTAACTTTAAAAAGTGCCTCACTTTAGTGTTAAAATCTATTTTAAATTTAATGTCCTAATTATGACACTTTAAAGATAAAGCCGACGGTATACAACCTACAAATTCGTGGGCTTAAAAACTGAATATAACTGGTTCCAGTTCTTTATCTGATGATGAATTAGAAATAGTTATAAGAAGAAAGAATGTATATAGAATGTAAATATAATTTTGCCAAAGGTTTCAGGAATGCAGAGGTACTGAATCCCATGCTTGTTTCTTTAATTATTTTGTTTTAATATAAATTCATTAAATTATGGTAATCACCAACCGTTTCAGAACTGGACACTTTATTCAACATTGCAAAACTTTTTCTAAAGATACTGACGGCCATTCTATCAAAACTGTCATTGCCAAAAGAATGAAAAATTGATGTAGTACAGAATGGTCAAACCAAAACGGACGAATTTTTAAACCTTGTCAAATTTTCAATTTTGATCGTACAGGGTAGAACATACTCACAATGTGTAGAAAAACTCTGTAAATGTTATTGCTAAAAGGAAAAAATGTAAAACATTAAGAGTGAAAATTAATATCATTTGGTGGTCATTTACCACTCTCGAAACAAATATTCAAAAAATTTAATGAAAAATTTAATAACATAAAATTAATATTGTTTTTTAAATGCCATCACTTTGTAGTTCATGACAGATTTAAAAAAATAGTGATGTGGTTATCATGTTACTTTCTCCGATGGTATCATCATTTATATTTACACTTTCATGCTTTATTTTCAATTTAAACCATATTTTAAATTTACAACGAGTGTTTGTAAAGTCTAAAGATACTGACGTTTAAAATGTCAAAATTATAAAAGATGAAAATGGCAAATTACACTTCAAATTCTAATAGCTTACTCAGAAACTCAACATATTTCGAAAAAAACTTTTTCTTCTTTATAAGTTGTTAATTTTTGTATTCTCTACAATTATTATTATTATAAATTTGCTATAACTATTATCGTTTCATAATTATAAACAAAAAATGAAATTTTTTTTTCTCGAATAATAATTAAAATAATTTTATAAAAATATTTTCAAATAAAAGATGTTAATTTCTTTGTTGTTTTCAGTATTTGTTTGTATTTGTTTTTGTGATATTTTTCATATTTAATTGAACTTACCGCCTCTTCGAAACACGGTCCTATCCGCAATCTAGAAATTGTGAATCGAGGACATCTGTTAATACTTTATTTGCACGGCAAAATGCATGTGCATTATATTATCCTTGATGCATAAAATGAATTAATTTTAAAATTTTGAGTACTTGCAATAAAGGACTCAGATTAAACCTTTCAGAACATTAAGAAATTGATAAATCCAATAAACTTGTGGTGCTCTATTAAATGATCAAGTTGATAATAAAATTTACCGGCGCAAGGTCAATCAGCGGCGGCTCGTTGATTTTCGTAGAGAGGGCAAATACAAAGATGTCGCTAGTGCCGCACTACTTACTCTTATAGAGGTTGCTGTTTCGGACAAAATTTCTTCCGTTGCCCCACCGCCTAATATCCACAAGCCGCCACTGATTGAAACTACCGTAAGTAATTTTCGAATTGACTACATTTTGTATCTACACATACCGACAAAATTACGGGGACACAAGTTCCTGGTTTTTGCACCATTGCTGAATATGATATTGTTTTAAAATTTAGTTATGTTGTTACAAGATGATAACTGTCAACCGTTTATGAAAAAGTTACAACGTTATTTGAGCATGTGTTGGATTCTGTGAGCGCCATCAAATGTCAGTTTATCTGTCAACTACCCTTTGTATGTGCGAGCGCTGACGAAGCTTGTCCCATATTTTTTTACAGTCGACATTGCGCCCGCTGGATTAACGTAAGCTCAGCAGATTGCCTTCAACACATCTTGACATTGCACAACAATTCAAGTGTGGGAATTTCACCATCAAACGGGCAGCACGTGTATTTTCTGCCATAGCAATAGACCAAGCCCATGAACAAAACAACAAGATTATCAAGGATGATGGAGGAACTCTTGGCATATTAACAGACTCGAAGAAATTGGTACGATGGATGATGGTGGCTGGTCCTGAAATTGCTCGTGTGATTCAGGAATTTTTTCACTTCATCCACCGAATATTTGCGACATCACTAGTAAACGGCCAGCATACAACAGGCATTCATAAGTCACTAGTAGCTACAATTGAAGAAACTGGGAATCCCTTTGAAGAAAAAATTGCCGATTTACTAGTTTTGGATAGCAGAGCCATAGTTAATTCTCTGAGGCTCTGATAATCATGGAGAATGTTGTCAAAACACAGTTTAATAACTTTGTATAAAAGCGTCTAATTGAGAAATCTAAGAGTATTCACGACATTTCGCGCAATAAGCTGGCATTACTGAACACGAGAATACAGACTGGCTTTAGTAAACAAAAGCAGCAACTGGTTGTGACAGAGTGCAACGGCAAATTATTTTCAAGGCTCTTCATTTCCAGGTACTTGATGGAAACCTTTTCCCAACACAAAAATCTGCCATAAGCGAGGATATCTCTCTTAACACAAGGCAACCTATACCTGAAAACAAAATCTGGCATAACAGACTGTCTCCAGGCAATCAATGAACCTCAACGGAAAGCGCCTGTAGTTGATGCTATAATCCTTGATGTTCCAATCATTGTTCAACTGCTGAATCAAGGTTCTGTAAAAAAACATTTTGGGAGTATGCGTAAGTATTTCTTCCATACATCACGTCGCATCTTCAACGTGCGAGTCGTGTTGATGTGGTGTGGGATACATATCGGAAGAACAAACCCGACTATACAGAGGATTTGGTGTTCGCCGCAGAGTTGTAGCTGATGTGTCAATACCGAAAGACTGAAAGATTGGAAGTTGTTTCTTTCTAAGTTATGGAGACAAGATTAAGCTGTCTCATTCTCTAACCGACGCTGGAGCCAAATTAAATGAGCCAGTAAATACCAACGGTGAGTGCATCGTCTGCTCTTCCAATGAAATGCCTCTTCTCTCCATGCACTCGTGAAGAAGCTGATACCCGAACGATGCTGCAAGTTTGCGAAGCCTTACCGAATTAAAAAACGGAAAATACTACTCAGTGGGCTTATACAAGTACAATCACACGACGCGACACATATCGAGGAGGGACGTATTATATTAGGTTAGTGCATAATTATCAGGTGTTTTTGGAGATGACTTTTTTAATAACAATTGCTGTATTGTTTACTTATTTATATAAAAATATTATTTTATTTTTATGTAATTAAAATGCGTGTCGATAGTCATAGTCATATTCGTCATATTATGCTTCAAACCAGTTCGAAAAACGATGGAAAGCAGCGCAGTCATTTCGCGATCTCAACGAACTTTTTGGCGAACAATAAGTGAAAGTCGATGCAGGGAATGGTTTGCCCGTTTAAAATGGCAACACTAGCTTGGAAGGTAAGCCAGGAAGAGGTCGATCATCAGATTTTGACAACCAGGCACTTTTGGAAGCCGTGGAAGGGGACGGAAGTTTGAAAACTCGAATGCTGGCAGAAGACTTCAATGTGGACCATTCAACCATTGTTCGTCGTCCAAAAAAGGTTGGAGAGGTATGGAAAGTGGCTGAGTCCCTCACGAATAATCCGAAAACAATAAAGCCGAATGTGTCCGACTGATTTGCAGCAACGTAACGAACAAGCTCCGTTTCTGAAGAATCTTGTCACTGGGGATGAGTCATGGCTTCTCTCAAAAAACTTCAAAAGAACCAACCTAATAAATTTTGTATAACTACTGCTCCGACTTGCGTCAAATTAAAACTGTTTTTTCTTCGGCAATCGCAAGGTCTATAACTTTGCAATTCCATATTATTAGCAATGTCTTATGTGTGTCGAGATAAATTCGTATACGTGTCATATACGGTGTGTTCGTTCTCAAATGTGAACATAGGGTTTTAACATGGTATTAGACGTTCTGGTAGATTCCTCCTCGCCATCTTATTTTATAGAAGAGCTAATGGCATCAAAAGAAAGTTAAAATTATTGCGCATCCAACGACACTAATAACAAGATTTAAAAAAAAATGATTTTTTACCGTAAAATACTAATATAAAATTTGATAGTTTTTAAAATACGAGTTGCTTTGCCTTTACCTACTAAAGCCTTTAAAATGATATCGCATTTTGACGTTTAATATGTTACGGTTTATTTACGAAAAAATGAATAATTATACTATATGATAGTTTACGTGGAGTTCGAGATTTGTTTGCCGTTAAGTTTAATACGAGACCTACACCATCTGCAAGTACTATACAAAAATATGTACAAAAATTTGAATGACTCGCAAATATTTCGCTAGAATCAGAAAGTAGGGGTGGTGAGTATTATTATTATTATTTTGATTACTACTATTATTATTATTATTGAAAAGAGTTCTAAAATTACTATCATATCACAGGAAATCGGCAAACAGTTGACCGCATAGAAGAGCATGTTTTGTCGATGATAAATGCAGACCCAACATATAGCCTGAGACAAATTTCTCTTGAAAGTGGTTTATGTAAGTCGCGGGTATGGAAGATATTAAAGAAATATAAATATCATCCCTATAAACCGCCATGTCATCAAGAGATTTTTCATGTTGACGAAGAAAGCAGTACATTTTGTTATGAAATGCAAGAGCATACAATGATGGCCACTTTCTATCGTCGATTTGCTTCACAGACGAGTGTACTTTTACCCTTAATAATGAACCCAATGTTCAAAACACACGGAATTGGGCTCAGGGAAATCCTAGGTTAAATTTTTCAACCAGAACTCAGTATCCTCAAAAACTTATTATCTGGGCTGGCATTTTTAATCATAATATTATCGGTCCATTTGAAATTAAAGGAAACTTAAATCCAGAAACTTATTTAAATCTTTTAGTCACAAAGTTAGGACCTGCAATGGAAGAAGTTGCAAGAGAAAATCAGGAGATTTGGTTCCAACAAGACGGCTGCCCTACGCATTTTGGTTTAGATGTTGAATTATTTTAAAATAATTCATTTCCAAATCGTTGGATTGGTAGGGGTGGTACTATAAATTGGCCAGCCAGATCTTCAGATTTGTCACCTTGCGACTTATTCTTGTGGGGACACTTTAAAAGAAAAATTTACAAAAGACACCACCCAGATATTAATTCTCTGAGAGAAGCAATAGTTACTGAATGTGCGTTAATTACTAACAGGCAGTTAGCTAATATACGAAATAGTTTTTACAACAGACTAGGGTATTGCTTAGCTCAAAATGGGGGGTTATTTGAATATTTACTTTAATTAGGTTTTCCTTACTGCTGTTTTTAATAAAAATCATATGAAGCCCTTATTACTTAATATTTATATATTGTTAGCTTATAAATAATTGTCAAAAGCTTAAGAATTGAATACACATGTTAATTTCCTATGTTCGACTTTGAGAGTGGACACCCGGTACATGATTTTCTGAAATTAAAAGGGCTTAAGTTATATGACATAAAAAATTTGAACAACATTTGTAATCATTTTAAATGCAATCCCATCTTATTGGGACCAGCGCTTCAGAAGCTACGATACAAAATAGATTTTCCGCCATTTTTCAAAATGGCGGCCAAATGAATCGGAAATAATCGCCATGCTGTTGTATACATACTCTGAAAGTTTCAGTTTCATAAATGTTTGATAAAACCCAAAATATGGCTGCCTTCGATATTCCATTGTCCATGTGCAAAAATGCCGACCAAGTGTATTTGGATATATTTACTTAGTGATTATTATCTATTATGTATTTTCCTAGTTTAAGAATTTTTGTTAAATCCGTATTTACAGATCCTTAATATGCTAATTATTTGTAACTTTATTATAACTTATATATGTGTATTGTGCTGTAATTGGTGACTGTTGGGCAATAAATTATTATTGTTATAAGGAATTTAGCTACCACATGTCACTGGGGCTGCAGAATTGATTGAAAGTAGTCAAATTTATCGCGAATTGAAGCACCAAAATCGGCCATTTATCGAAACATTTTGTAATGTAGAGAAACATGTTTCCATGTTATAAGGCGAGGATAAGGTATAAGAGGGTCAGCCACAGCCAGGGATCATCGTTTCGTGGTATTGAGGAACATGTCAAACAGTAATGTGGACCAGAAATGCTTGAGGGAGGTCCGGGGCATATAAGTGAAGGAACTGTTAGAAGAAGACTCAAGTAAGTCGAACTGTACTCATACGTACCAACAGCTTCAAATATTGTGGTATGTCATCGAGTAGCACGATTGGGTTTTAGCCATGGACATGAGAATTTAAATATTGACCAATGGAACCGACGAAAGCTGTTTTGACTCAATCGACGGAAGGGAAGGAATATGGAGTCGTTGAAGATAACTTTATTCCCAATGCAATTTCACTCATCTTTGGTGGAGGCTTGATTATGGTTTAGTGAGGTTGTGTTTGGGAGCTCGCACAGGATTAGTTGATAGAAGAACTGTTAATGTTGATCGTTACACAACAAACATTTTACAAGACATTGCCCTTTTGCCCCTTATATTGGGAATAATTTCCGTTTTTATGCAAAACAATGCGTTGTGTAACGTTTTTTTTTTAATATGACAGCGATAACCAATCTAGATTGACTTGAATCCTATCTAATATATCTGGAATATCTTAGGTAGAAGGATAAAGGCCAGAATTTCAGAAACCCAAACGTCACAAGAACTGTAAACTATGCTATTGGAAGAATGGAACAATTTGACCCAAGTATTAATTGATAATACTATCAGAAGCTTGCGGGGCAGCGGCGGCTCGTGGATATTCGGCGAGGAGGCTATGGAAGAAAATTTGACTAAAATTCCTTCCTATAAGAATAAGTAGCGCAGTACGAGCGGCATCTCTGTCTTCTACGAAGCTCCACAAGCCGCCGCTGTTGGGGAGAAAAATGACTACATTCATTTGAGATCGTGGAGGGAGCACAAGTTATTAAAACAGAATTAAGTTGTTAATAATTACAAAAAGTAACAACGAACACCTGATTATTTTTATAAAACTCCTTTTTTTGTTTTCTGATACTAGATAACTAATTTCTTTCGCAATTTTGTTTGGATATTATGTTTAACATTAATTTTTTTTTATAATTTGTAACAGTATCAAATTATTAAATTTTTCTGCACGAAACCTAACATTTTTTGTATCCCGCTAGTTTGGCCGGTGTAAGATCTTCCGATCCTTAAATTTTCTAAGGTTACGTTAATTAATAAGTGTTCTAATGGCTACTTTCCCTCTGTACAGAACAATGCACTCCACACTGCTAAAATTACACGAAATTAAC
The DNA here is from genome assembly GCA_910593695.2 of Ocypus olens. Lineage (NCBI taxonomy): Eukaryota > Metazoa > Arthropoda > Insecta > Coleoptera > Staphylinidae > Ocypus > Ocypus olens. The sequence goes on from OU343056.1 coordinate 19,378,063, forward strand.
ATCTGTGTTAGTTAACAAAAACCCAACAATAAACAGTGGTAATTTATGTATTACAACATTATTTTCTACTCGAAGCACATTCTCAAGATTTACCATTTAAATGTAAGAATTATGAAAATGCTAAAGAGAAGCAGTAAAAAATTAAGGTGTAGTGATATAATTTAACAATAATCCGACCAATTAAACGAAATAATGGTTAAAAAAATTTAATGGCCGCGTTTGAGTTTTCAAATCCCACGGGGCCGCAAATGAATTCATAAATTCTTTACATAAGAAGAGAAATTCAAGTATGTTCATTTATTTTAATTAATTACGTATCGAGATTTTGGCGTTAATTAGAATCCGAGTAAAAACTGGTATCCGAGACATTTCCATGTCGGATTACGCAAGGCCCCTCGGTGACATTACCATCCGTTTAAAGCGAACAAACCCATACACATAAAACAATAATTTATCGACGAAAAAATAGGATATTAAAATTCCCGCGTGGAATTATTGTTAATTTATACACGAGGTGAAAAAAGTGGAATACATAAAATCTAACGTTTTAATCCGATACGATAGTTCAATAGATTCATAACGAGAGAATAGTGAAATAGAAATTTCTGGTGTGTTCTTATTAGGATGGCATATTGAAGACGCTTACACGTTTCTCAGCTAGCCACGGGCCATGCAAATGAGAAATAATTTCCTGTTTCGAATAAAAAAAAAAAAAACTAAAACTGTTACACGCAACCTTTGTCGAGGTAAATTTTAAATTATTGGATGAATCCATAACATTTAATTGCACACAATATGGTAATTGTACCGTTTAGACGGTTATTTATATATTTATTAGACATATGGCGTATAAAAAATTCGTTTTATATGCATGAGCAATTATATAATTTGTGGGAATTTGGGAAATTTTGTTTTGTAATATACACTAGATATTAATCAATGGTAATGAATGTACAAAGTTACTTTTTATATAACTTAAGCATTTACCATTAGGAAACAATTTGTTTGGTAAATAAAAAAAATTGTTTGTACACGTTTTCATTTTCTTGTTATTAAATTTATCTGCTATATTATTCAGTACGTAAAGAAAATAATTTAATAAAGTATAAATTATGACTCAAAAGAATTATAAAAATAATTCTATGGGCATGAATAATTATAATTTATATCTTTTAATGATGATGATTTTTGATTACGGGACATAAAGCGCATAGGCGATTTTTTCAAAAGGGGGAGATAGGTCCAGTATAAAAAAAATAAGCGATTCGCGAACTTTCCAGTAAACAGGAACATAAAAAAGTTGAGAAATCTACAATATCGCCTTTTTATCCAGCACGAGAAGAGAAAAAACTTTTCTCGACGCAGCGTACATCTTTATAAAAATGCGGGGGCAGTTTTAACTTGGCCAGCATTTTTAACCCTCCGAGCCGTTATCGCTTCCCTTTTTTGTCGCACGCCCGCAATTTTCCATTTTTCCTTGAATAATTGCCAGCTCGTATTTTATGTTGTTGTCCCCATTTACAGAGGAAAACTATTCGCAATGAGAAATTCATCCTTGAATGAAAATTCGTTATTTTTTATCACTAATAACTACACACTAATCACAGGGGCGGCTCGTTATGTAGAGCAGAGGAGCCATGGCACTACCACTAATTTCAAGCTCAGGATTTTTAAAATATTCTAAATCCGAAGATTTTCCTTCGCTGAATTTTAAAATAATTGTACAAGAACACAAATTGTTCGCATTATAAAGTTGTTCAATTGCCAAGAGCTTAAAAAATTATAATAACATTTGCAACAAACGTGAAATTTTCCAGATTTACTAAAATTTAATTCTACTGTTAGATTCCTCAAAAATCCGAAGACTTCTTTTCACTGAATGTCAAAATAATTGCATGAGAAAACAAATTGTTAAAATTCTGAAATTGTTCAATTGTCTAGAACAAAAAAAAACTTATAAAAACAATTGCTGCAAACGTGAAAATTTACTCAAAATTAATTCTACTATAATATTCCTTAAAATTCTTTGGCTGAATTTCAAAATACTTGCACTAGAACAGAAATTATTTAAATTTAAAAAAATATGTAGTTCAATTGCCTAGGGCTCAAAAAATATAAAAACAATTGCCGCAAACTTGAAACTTTCCAGATTTGGCTAAGATCAATTCTGCTTCAAAATCCCATCAAAATCCAAACACTGTCTTTCACGAGATTTCGATTTATTTTCGCGAGAACACAACTGGCTGAAATTCTGAAGTTGTGCGCTTTATCAAAGCTCAAAACAATATTAAAGAAAATTGCAACAAAAATTGAAATTTTCTGTATTTGCCTAAGATAAATTCTAATACAACATTCCTCAAAAATAAGACTTTCCTTAACTGAATTTTAAAATAATTGCACTAGAACACAAATTGTTTCAATTTGGAAATAGTTCAATAGTCAATCATAGAGCTCAAAAAATATATAAAAACAATTGCCACAAACGTGAAACTTTCCAGATTTGACTAAGATCAATAATGCTTCAAGATTCCATAAAAATCCAGACTTTACTTCACGAGATTTCGATTTATTTCCACGAGAACACAACTCGCTGAAATTCTGAAGTTGTGCGTTTTATCAGAACTGAAAAATACATTTCAAAATTGCAATCAACTTGAAATTGTCAAGATCAATTCTACTTCAAGATTCTATGAAAATCAAAAGACTGGCAAAATTTTGAAAATGTTTAATTGTGTAGAGCACCAAAAAATATAAAAACAATTGCCACAAACGTGAAACTTTCCAGATTTGCTTAACATCAATCCTGCTTTAAGAATCTATAAAAAATCAAAGACTTTGTTTCACGAGCTTTCGATTTATTTCCGTAAGAAAACAAGCGGCTGAAATTCTGAAGCTGTGCGTTTTATCAGGGCTCAAAAAATATTTAAAAAAATTGCAACAAGCTTGAATTTTTCTGAATTTGCTTAAGATCAATTCTACTTTAAAATTCCATAAAAATAAAAAGACTATCCTTCATGAGATTTTAAAATATTTGCGCGAGAACACAAATTGTTGAAATTTTGAAGTTGTTTAATTGTCTAGAGCATAAAAAAGTATATAAACAATTGCCACAAACGTAAAGTTTTCCAGATTTACTCGAAAACAATTATACTATAAGATTCCTCAAAAATCCGAATACTTTCCTTCATAGGATTTGAAAATAATAGCACCAGAACACAAATTATCAAAATTCTGAAATTTGTTCGAATGTCTAGTGCTAAAAAAATATATAAGAACGATTGCCACAAACGTGAAAATTACCAAATTTACTCAAAATCAATTCTACTATAAGATTCCTTAAAAATCTGTAAACTTTCCTGAACTGGATTTCAGAATAATTGCACTAGAACACAAATTGTTGGCATTCTGAAGTTGTTCAATAGCCTAGAGCTCAAAATAATTTAAAAACATTTGCCACAAACATGAAAATTTCCAAATTTATTGAAAATCCATTCTTCTATAAGATTCCTCAAAAATCCAAAGACTTACCTTCACCAGATTACACGAGAACACAAATCATTTTGAAGTTGTTCATTTGCCTAGAGCTCAAAAAAATATAAAAACAATTGCCACAAACGTGAACCTTTCCAGATTTGCTTAAGATCAAGATTCCATAAAGATCCAAAAGACCTTCCTTCACGAGATTTCGATTTATTTCCGCGAAAACACAACTGGCTAAATTCTGAATTTGTGGATTTTACCAAAGCTCAAAAAAATATTTACAAAATTGCAACAAACTTGAAGTTTTTTGGATTTGCTTAAGATCAATTCTACTTCAAGATTCCATAAGAAACAAAAGACTCTCATTCGCGAGATTTCGACATATTTGCGTAAGAACACAAATTCTTGAAATTCTGAAGTTGTTAACTTGTCTAGAGCTCAAAAAATATAAATACAATTGCCACAAGCGTAAACATTTTCAGATATACTCGAAATGTATTCTACTACAATATCCCTTAAAATCAAAACATTTTCGTTCGCTAAATTTCAAAATAATTGCACGAGTACATAAACTGTTGAAATTCTAAAGTTGTTCAATTACCTAGAGCTCAAAAAAATATAAAAACAATTGCCACAAACGAGAAACTTTTTAGATTTGGTTAATATCAATTCTGCTTCAAGATTCCATAAAAATCGAAAGACTTTCCTTCACGAGATTTAGATTAATTTCAGCGAGAACACAACTGGCTGAAATTCTGAAGTTTTGCATTTTATCAGAGCTTAAAATATATATCAAAAAAATTGCAACAAACTTGAAATTTTCTGGATTTGCTTAAAATCAATTCTACTTCAAGATTCCATAAAGATCAAAAGATTGTCGTTTACGAGATTTCGAAATATTTGCGCGAGAACACACAAACTGTTGAAATTCTGCAGTTGTTCAATTGCCTAGAGCCCAGAAAACATAAAAAAATAATTGCCGCAAGCGGGAAAATTTCTAGATTTACTCAAAAATAATTCTACTACAAGATTCCTCAAAAATCTAAAAACTTGCCTTGGCTGAATTTCAAAATAATTACACGAGAAAACAAATTGTTGAAATTCTGAAGTTGCTCAAATTGCCTAGAGCTTTTCGTTTTTATTTTATTTATTTAATGCTTCTGTAAAGGTTTTCAATTGCAATTATCGTTAGTTTTTTTCCTTAAAAAAAGGAATTATATTGTAGGCTAAGTAAGTGGCTGTACCATCAAAATGTTGCACCAGCCGCCACTGACTAATCATATAAGATTGCTTAATCAGGTAATGAGAAGTTCATACATACAGGGTGTCCGTTTTTCACCAGAATGTATCGGGATCTCAGTTATTTGAATAGATAGAGTCGGTGAAATAATATTTGAAAAGTAAATTAATCTAACTTTTTTGTATGATTGATTGTTGAAGCCATTACTTTGTGATACACATTGAATTACTAAGGAGGTTAAATTAAAAATAAACATTTTGCTGGTATCAATTTTTTTTTTCGTCCTATTCCGATATTATAAAAAAAAACTGTTTAATAATGTCCGAATAGGACGAAACTATTCACAATAATGTAAAAAGTTCGTGATATCATCAAAGTGTTTTAATTCTAGCTCCTTATTATTTTTTTGGTTTTGAGAAATTTGAAAAAAGTAAGTTAAAAAAACTACTTTCAGAAATTATCAAAATCCAAAAACAAAAGTCGGTCAAGGTTTTTTAATGAAATGAAACAATAATGCTGTTGTATTCCTTGTCTAGAAGTGTCTCTACAATTGTTTAGCTTTACTAGTTTTTGAGTAAAAACATAAAAACAAAATTCCAAAACTTCGCCTTTTTCGGATATCTTAAAAACCAACAATTTCTAATTTAATTAATTGATCTTGCAGAATTACCGAGAGAAGGAAAACATGTATACCATAGAAGTGGTGCCCTAAGAGCCCTTTATCAAATTCTAGCATGTACACTTTTTGGAAATAGCGAATGATTTTTCCTATCGGAGTAATTCCGCATCAACTCAACACAAGTTATAAACCTCACCATCTCAGATTTTTTTGGAATTTGGCTCAGATGTACTATTGGCATGGACTTGAAAAAATATGAAATTTTACTGAGACATGTATATTCGTTTTTGAATTACAGAGCAGTAAAGTTCTTATAAACGGCCTTAAAACAGGGAATACTAATTTTTTGAATTACCGTTGAAGCTTTCCTAATTGAGCTAGAAACCTGGGATATTTTTTTAACAATGAAGCCATTATCATGCCAAATTAATATTACAACAATACTTACTATTCATGGAATAGATTTGAAAATTTTAAAACATATATGTACTTAAAAAAAAAATGACATTACAATTTTAAATTGGGTTTTGAGAATATGTTTTTGTTTTGACCTATATAGCGTTGTACATTAATGGAAAGGTCATGAAAAATTCTGTAAAATAGCACCTATCCCAGGTCTCTAGCTCAATTAAATAAGCTTCTATAGCAATTAAAAAAACTACTGTTGTCAGACCCTTTTATGAGACCTGTAATTAACCCTTTGACCTACAACCATGAGTGCTCCTCGTGTTTAAATGTTCAGGCCAAACACAACGACCACGAGCATATCTCGTGGCGCGCCGCTTGGGCCAATCACATCGACCACGAGCTCAACTCGTGGCGAGCCGTTTGGGCCAATCAAATCGAGTACGAGCTCAACTCCTGGCGCAGCGCTTGCGTTAGTAGTGCTGCACAATGAATGCATTTTCTTGCGAAACAGAATTTTTCCATATTTTACGTTTTCAGTTGTGCCATGAAAAAGCATGAATTTGTGCGCATACAATTGGGCACGCCAGGCGTGCCTTGGTCGGACTGGTTTCTGCTGCTGCATTCGGACGTAAGGAAAGTAGGCCAAAGGGTTAAAAAACGAGTTGACAAATCTCAATAAAATTTTACATTTTCCAAGTCGATACCAATAATGTGGCTGTACCAAATTTTAGAAAATCTGTGAAGCGTGGATGAAAATTATCGTTCTTCGTGTTGAATCGACGTAGAATAACCCATCACATTGAATTTGAAATGGAAATAAAATGATGAATATTTCGCGATGCCACTACGAAGAAGACGCGGCACACACTTTGGCAACCTTTACCATAGAGGTAATACAAAAATGAAGAAATAAGTATATTTGTTAGTACAGAGTGCGGCATATGAACTCCGACATTTCTGGTTGCAGGCGGTGCAGAATGTGACAACATTTCAGGCGGACAGTCTGATCCGACCAGTAGCGGTTCGTAAACTTTCGTAGAGGAGGCTAAAGGCGGTCATTCAAAGATCAAACCAGTCTGGTTATTCTAGCGTTTCATTCCAATCGTGTTGGTGTATGAGAGAAACATTCCTGGCAAGTCCAAACTGTATTGAAGCAGTTGTCATGAATCTTGGCGTGAAGATTGTCTTCAAACCACTCGCGATCCACTATGGCCACCTTAAGGGTCTGATTGGCCACGTTATAATAACCGCTCGGGATGCACTACTTACCCTTATAAAGGAAGCAAGTACTGTATACTTCGACAGCCTCTTCTCAGAACTTTCACCACCGCCGATATAGAATACTTTATCTGAGGAAATTCTCTGAAATGTTCCTCCTGGAGGTGTTTTGTGGACCAATGATGAGGCACATTTCCATCTGTTGTTCGGTATTTGCAAAAAATAACACCCATGACCTTCACCAAAGACTTCTACAGAGCTGTCGAGTCTGGTGAAAAGAAGGACCTTCCGTTTTCGAGAAAGATTATTGTGAAATATTATAGAACTTCTTCTAGCTGAGAGAAGAATTTGATAATTCAGAGGACTTTTGGTATCAGCAGAATGGGGCACAACCCACACTGCTCCTCATTCGCTAGGTATTTTAAAAAATAACTCATCTTTTAGCTATGCTATATAGAGTGGCCCGCGTGTTCGCCGATTTTTTTTTTCCTATAGGGATACCTCTATTAAGTGCGTCTTATCCTCAAAGCACTTACGGCGCTATTCGTGAGAAAGTTGACGTCATTATCCCAGAGATATGGAAAACTTTAGAGAACGATTTCAGCAGTGCATCGCAAATAACGAGCGCCATGATGTCGTGATGTTATTTTCAAAAACTGGTGGGAACAACGGGATTGTAAGTACATTTTAGAAAAATGTAAAGTTTTTTTTTTTGTAATTTTTCGTCCCTATTTTAATACTGCCGCACCCTGAAAATACTCCATTCGTTAATGATTTTCATATATTTTGGCTGTGTCTAAAAAGTAAACTACTTAAGCTGTTGATAATGTATACTTAGTGTTCCGAAATGTGAATTTAGCAGAAACGCCTTTACCTCTCTAACTATTTCAATCATATCAGATGTTATATCCGATTTGACATTGGACCGGAAACTTTCCTAAGAGAGTTACCCGAAAAAACTCACTTCAATGGTGACTGGAACTGATGGTACAAGTAGTCCAGAAAAAAATGCATAGGAGGCAAGCTGCCCAAGAACCGAACTCTACCAAGGTTACATGGTGGAATAAGGATCTTGACTGAGCTCGGGCTTGCACCAGAAAGCTATTTAAGATGGCCACAAGGGACGGCAATTGGGCAGAATCTAAAACTGCCCTCACCACATGTAATGATGCCCTCCAGAAAATACTTTATTAATAATGTACAGGCAAATGAAGCACATATGCGCTTTCTGTGAAATTATCGCCAACCACCAGAAAAATAAAAATATTATAAGTGGCAATATTTCTCGGAGTGTTTAAACGTAAAATCAGGCACGTTCCAGATAAATCGCCATTTGCGGTTACTCGTGATAGTCACAGGCCTGTAAAGTGTTAATATACAAAATGTACCTACATCGCCTTTAAAAGGCATTGAGCAAAGATCGCATTGGGAGCAGAACAGTACGAATGGGAGACAGGGGCACAGTGAAATAGACAAGCAACCTAGGTAGCTAGGTGTGAAGAATTAATAAATGCAAACCCTTAAGATTCACAAGAACCTGGCGGTGTGTACACTGTCATGTTTCAGTGGGGGGAAATCTTTTGTGCGCAATTCTTAGAGCCAGTCTTACATTCCAGTAGTTGGTGGTATTCATACCAAAACCAAGGCCATCTTCTTACGCCCAGACCAAATCTTTCAGAGCGATCAGCTTGGTATAATTCGTACTAAGATAAAAAAATCGAGTTATTTACCATGAAAAGAACACATTTAACTAGTCCTTCATAAGAATTCGCAATTTCGCAAATAACATACACCCTAATGTCAATAGTCAATACCAATGACCCCTGAAAACTACGAAAGAGAACACAACACCATTATACAGCTAGCAACAATACACAATTATCCCATAAACACCATAAACAAAATAATCAACAAAACAAAAACAAAGACACAACCAAACATAAGACTCCTATCCATACACAACACAGACAATAACACAGAATATACATATCGTAAACTACCATACAACGGCCCTTTAAGCCTAAAAATCGCAAAGATACTATACAATAACAACATTAAGGCTGCATTCAAAACAACCAATACCTTGTTCGACATGCTACCAACATTTAAAGAATAAATTTCCCCCACCCAAAAAAGCGGCGTCTACAAACTTATGTGTGGCGATTGTAATGCTTCTTCATAGGAGAAACTGGAAGAAGCGTCGAAAAACGACTCAAAGAACACAAACGTAATTTTACAACCTCTAATTGAAGGATCCAATGCAAGAAGTTACTAAGTACTTTTTTCGTGTTTTGAGATAAGTGGCGCCATCTATCCAGCGTTTCATGCTCTATCAACTGGTTGAACCAGTTTGACTGTAAAAAATTTCTAAGTACCTCAAAACAGTATGCGGTTATTATGATGGTGTGGCCATTTCAACGCAAGAAGTTACTAAGTTTGAAAAGTGTGTAATTTAAACTGAAAAAGTTTCTAAGTCATCAGCTGATCAGCGGCGTAATGTAACCCATTTTTAACCTCAAAACGGCAATAAGTGATCGTGAGTGTGTGTTATCAACGTGCCTTTTAAATTACCTAATAAACAACAGATAATCACGAGGATAATCATGAGTGGTAAGTCATCTCAATGTATTATACTGCTATTAGTTCAATAACTACTGGCATGTTCTGATAAGAGCATCATTTTGCTTCTGGTTTAATATTATAATCTAAATAATAAGAAAAGTAAATGAATTGACGAGTTAAAGAACAGTCCAAAAAATGCAATTTTCAACTGAGATAGCCATTTTGTTCAGTATTTATAGATCTACACAATGAGTGAAAGAATAGTATTATTGAACAATTTATATTTACTAAATGAAACAGTTTTTTTTTTAATTTCTCAAAATTTCAATATTTGGACTTGTACAGTTCTTGTACTCACCGATTCCAATTTAATATTTCAGATACAGATGAAGAGGCTGACTTTTCGCGTCTGGGAAGCGAATACTCGACAGAGACTTGTTTTGACAGCTCTGGTGTGGAAGGTACGAAAAGAAAAAATAAGAGTAAGAAGAAGAAGTTAACTCAATACAACAAGAGAAAAACTCGCATCGTTCAGGAACCTAAGAATTTGAAAGGAAAACAAACTCTCAAGAATAGAATAATCTCACATCTGGACGTCAAGTGTGAAGCTGGATCATCAAATTCGGAGCCAGGGCCCTCTGGCTTATTAAAAATGAGTGAACAACAGGCTGCTGGTGACGTTCAAAGTACATCTGACCGCAATCAAGAAAACCAAAGAGACGTCGTAATCAATAGGCAAATTTTTACGCCCCGTGGAAGAAAAAAAAAGTTTGATCCAAAGTCGTGGAAAAGATCTATTCAGCAACGTTCATGTTCAGAATCAAAAATAGTCAGGCGCGAAATTCCAAACTGCCATTGCAGCTGCAAAACAAAATTAGGATTTCAGGAACAAACTTTGATGTTTAAGAATTTTAAGCTCTCTTCACACGATGAGCAAACGCTGTATCTTAAGGGTTGCATAAAACCCTGCGAAGTGAAGGGCCGACCAGCATCAAAAAAAAGGAAACCCAAGGAATCGAAGATTTTTCACTTATGAAAAGATAAGTAAAAGCAAAACAATATCTTTACATCAGGCTGCGTTTCTAGCCATCCACGGGATACAACGGAGCAGACTAATAAAAAAAGTGCAAAAACCTGAAGAATCTTATAGAGATATGAGAGGACGTCACACAGAGAGACCCAAAAGAGTTTCCGTCAAATCCCTAAATCTAGCACAATTTTATCGAAAATCTGCATGCTAGATCACGTTACACAAGATTACACAAGATCCGATAGTAAGCTTCGAAAATACCTCGATTCGAATCTCTCAGTATCAGCTCTTAATTGCACTTTCACAAGAAAATATCCAGAATTCCATCTTTCATATGAAATGTTAAGACGTGTTTTTACAGAAGAATTTAACATAAAGTTCGGCTATCCAAGAAAAGATATTTGCAACCAATGCACCGAATTTACAGTGGCTATTCGAATAGCTGAAAATGAGAAAAATGATGGTTTGAGTACACAAAAAGAGCTACATCTTAGACGTGCCGAACACTTCAAAAAAGCCATTTCAGACGCACAGAAGAAGATAGTGGGGAACTCTAAAGAGCTTACGATATGCTTCGATTACGAAAAAAACTTACCTGTTCCCGTTACTAGCATCCAGGACGAATATTACCTTCGTCAGTTATGGGTTCACGTTTTTGGAATTCACTGTCCTAAGACTAACAAAGCTGTAATGTATATTTACGCAAAGAATATCTCAAAAAAGGGACCAAACGAGGTAATCAACTGCCTTGATGACTACATCAAAAGAAAGAAAACTCCAGGGCAAACCACTTTGAAGATATACTGTGATAACTGTTTTAGTCAAAACAAAAACAAATTTCTATTCGTCTATCTGGATCAGTTATGTGTTAAGACGGTTTTTCAGCACATCGAAGTTTTGTATCCGATACCTGGCCATAGTATGATGCCAGTGGATAGGTACTTTGCAATAATAGAAAAAATAAATTGATGTATGAGACAGTAGACAATCTGGAGGCTTACGTTGAAATGATTAGAACCCTTTTGAATGTGTCTTTATGGAGCACTCTTTGCGCTCTAGTGGCAAACTTCAAGATGGCGATTCCTTAATCCAACTAAAAGACTTTAAGGCTTTGATAAATGCCTATAGCAAAAAAAGCATCACAAGAATTTCTAAAGCAAGATACGTCGATTTTAACACTGGATCTCGTGCTCAAATGCGAGAAGGCAGCATGACTGGGAATCTGGAACCAATGCCTTTGTACAAAGTAGGAGTGAACAGAAAACTACCTGGGTAGCCAGCATTGGCATATGATGGTGAATTTTTGGAAATAAAGCAACTTAAATATCAGAATATATTTAGCATCTTGTTAATCATGTTAAGTCATTGGATACTGAATTTTTTCGACGCACCCTCATAGATGTCCCCACCAGAAAAGCTCAACCTTCAGTGCGCGAAGATGAGGTGTTGGACTCCGATGCTGATGAATTTGAATAACAGTTCCATGAAAATAGAAATTTAGGTTAAGCAGTTTTCATATTTTGTTCACCTTGGTTCTGTGAATTATTACTAAATTGCACTGAATTTTGCAGAGTCACCAACAGGTTGAATATTCACATATTCAGGCTATATTTCGTGTTTATTAAATGTATTTAATGTTTCTACAACAAGTGAGGTTGTTTCAAATTTATTTATAATATAATAATATACTTTTTTGGAAATCGTTTTGCTGACTCTCATAAAGGTTGAGATACTCGGCTCAGTTAAGCTGTACTTTCCAAGCTCCTGCAAATGGGCCAGTTCTGAAAACTTCTGCATAAAAGGTATAGAAGAACACATGAAAAATAATCCAAGATTGTTTAGTTTGTACAAAAGCGTAAATTTGTATTTTTTAGTTATTACGAGCTGTTTAACGTCGATCATTTCTATTTTATTCATATTATATCTTATTACCCAATAAAATTTGTTAATTTAATGCCAAGTTGGATTAACATATCCACCACCGTTTGCTTATAATGTTTACTTAACAGCGGGAGCTCATAACATCCTGACCACGGGAGCTTATCACTTAAATTATCAGCTCAACCAATTCAAGTCAATTTAAATCAATATATCTACATATGTGTCCGTATGACAGTCAATAAAAAAATGTCACGTATCGGAACAGAAATCAGTGAGTCAATCAACATACGTTTATTTTAATTCAAAAATAGATATTATCTTACCAAATGCACCGCATCTTTTGACAAAAATATCAAAATTATCGCGTAATTAGCGGTTCCCTTGGAGCATTACAGCTGATAAGTTTTCTAAGCATATTCCATTTTAGTATTAAATAGAAATTAACTAAGTGTAGGTGCTAATATTAAAAGTATTTCAAGTATATTAAATACCAAATGTATTAGTGTCCGGTATTTTTTTAACCAGCAAAGTTACAGCAATTAAATCACTCGCTCTCTTTTGTAGATATTAGTAGATATTACAAAATGATTCGCATTATTTTAGTCAAAGTTAATATTAATCAACCGCGTTTTATTCTTCTTAATTCGTTCTCACCTAAAAAGAATTTGGCGAATTTATCATTGTTTCAATTGGGGAACTTATATCAACGGAGATACGATGGAAAAATGGTCCTTAAATATTTCATCGAATTTACAAACCAGTAGTCATGCTGTCAACAGGGAATCGAAGATATTAAAATCTATCGAATAATTGGTAAGAGATTATATATAAACGATAATGAATGGTTAGATGCGTTTAGTTTGTGTAGATATAGATAAATTCACCCACGCCGCACGTGCCACGCCAAGATCAAGCACCTCTTTACCCTAGATTCTGATTCAGATCTTGAAGAATCGTAACGCGCAATCACGGAAATTGCATCGTTCTCCTTGCGTTTTTGATCTTATAAATAAGTTAAGAAGAAAATGCGCCCAGTAAATTATCACTTGCACCTATTATATTTATAGCACGCAGACAAAAACACGCACGCCAGCGAAAATCGTCATTGTTATGAAACAGTCGCTCCAGAAGAAATTATTTCATATTTAGTTAAAATTGCAATTTATCCAAACTATTAATAATTACAGTTACTACTATTAAATTTACCAAGGCTAATATTACACATATCTAGATAAGGATACGTTCAGGTCATTAATGTTATTTCTGTCTGCAACACCGAGATATCCAATTCCTAACAAGACAAATAATATATTTCGAAGTGTATAGGTCGTTATGTATTTATTTAAGAAGGCGCAGATGAGAGAAATATTAAATTATCATCCGCTTTCATCTATAACCGGAGACGTTAATTAATATCCCCGGAATAGAAGTTGAAGACCAAAACCCACACCGTGATGGACACTGTAATTGCAGTGTACGCACTATCCGAACTTTGAGGTACATTATAGTTTGATATTTAGCCTTCGGCTCCTCGAAAAACAGGCAGACACTGCCTTTATTGCCTTTACGGCCCATCGTTCCATTCCTCGTGCCTCATTGAATACACTAGCATTACACATAAATCTAACGGAATGTTCGCGATCTGTTTTATTGCCTTACTTATCTTCTAGCCGCCGCAGAAAATCAAATTTACAACCCCTGCAGAAGTACCACTACCTATAACAACAAACTTAATTCCTGAATAAAGGGAAATCTATGTAACTGTCTTTTTTAAATATGGGTGAGGATTTTAAATAAATTTACTATTGAAATTGTAGATTATTCTTTTTTAATGTATAACGAAAATATTCCAGACTACAGAATCTAGGAATAGTTACCGCGCACAAGTCACCGCTTGGAATTCACCGCCTTTGGCTCTTTGTAGGAGAAATATTGATATCTATAGTGGAACAGTTAAATGGCATAATTTCAGTATCTTAATGGTTGTGAATATTAATTAAAAATTTCGAGACATGTCAGTTTTAGATTATGAAATGTCATCGTGCATCCTAAAAATTTCGTCCCTAAATTCAACCCCTTTCGAATGGCAGCTGCAAGCCCCAAATTTTTAAATTGGAAGTAGGGTCTTGTGATACCTCATTTGAAAGCTTCTTTCATTCTCTATAAAAAAATTCTACGATTTTAAAATTTATTGCAAAAAGTAATAGTAAAAAAAATAATTCATTTGATTGAGGAACTTACGAACTTAATAACTAATGCCATTTCGTTAATTATGGAGATATTTAAAATGCATACATCCTAATAGTAAATAAAAATGTCTTTAACGTTGATCAACATCTAAGGCGTGACCAACCTAATCGCAAGCGGTATTCTTCTTAAGTCAGCTAGATCCAATGCTTTAGTTTTGTATACCATACTTTCAAAAAGTCTAATGGCGTAAGATCAGATTATCGATCCTCGCTGGACATTGAGTTGGTAATGTGGTGGTGCTCTATCCTGCTGGAGCCATATCGCGTTCTAAGTGTGAAATAATTACCTCCATTCAAATTTCTATCAATGAAAAAGGAACCAATGACATGCTTTCCAATTATTCTTGCCCAAACATTGACCTTTTCAGGTTTTTGCGTATGTAACTCTCTCATCCAATGAAGTTTAAAAGTACACTCGTCAGAAAACAAAACATTTTCTAGTTGATTCATTTGTTCACAAAAATACTTTCTGCTATCAATATGACCTTCCATAAGCTCTTGAGCTGGTAACATTTTATAGGAATGATTATATCAAGAAGATTGCAAACTCTCATTCACAAAACTTGACATACTAGTATTGCCTTATATGCTGGAATCAGGACCGTGCTGGACCCCTTGTTAGGGCGGTGGACAGCCATGCCTAGAGGGCGCCAGTACTATGCAGGGGGAGGACTACCGGGGGGTTTGGAATAGAATAACTAAAGCGTTAATCGCATATGACGCTGGGTTCAATATGCTTTTCTGGCAGATGGTCACGGTACGAACGAACCACCACACTTACACATATCGTATCGGTACTTATCAAACAAAATGACCATGTATTGTTTGCTAAATTCTAATGTTCATTTGATTCATTTCAAATATTTGCAATGTCTTTGCAAAATAAAAGACAAAGTAGTATTTGAAACATAATTAGTGTAATTTTGGTAAACTAGCACACATAGAAAATTAAGACAATTTTACATTACATACATTTAAAAAAAAGTTACCAGCATTTACAAAATTTCTTAAGGAAAATAACAAAAACTAATATGTTCACAAATGTAATGTTTACAAACTAAACCTGAGGAAGTCTTTTTAATTCGGAGCTGGAGTGGCAAAGATAATCAATAACGGTGTCTGGATCTATGGAGTTCAAAATATCAGCTTCTGAGTGGATTAGCAGTAAAGATTATTTCGTTTCTCAAAGACAATCTCAATCTGGTTTTAATAAATTTCAATTTGGAAAATGCTCATTCGCAAGAAACTTGAGTCAATGGGATGGTTAGAAGAAATTTATATACTTTTGAAAGTTCTGGATATTGTAAACAGTACATGTTATATTCTAATATAATTCTATATGCACACTCGATACAACTGTTGCATGATGCTGACGCTTTGCACTGGATCTCGTGGTCTTCATCATAATCTTCTTCTTGATCATCCTCATCATCACTGTGGTCATTGATTTTCATTTGAAATCTGGGGCCATATATTCATGAACGAGATAAGTTCTTCTTTCAGCTTTTCTTCATCAACGTTCAAAAGTAATTCTATTTTCTTCAATGCTTTAGGAGGAAGAGATTTTTGGGATTTTAATCTTTTTGGGTCAAAACAGGCCAGATCCAAATAGAGCAATTTGTGCTGCACAAAACGGCTTTCCATAGTTTGGACAGTTCTATCCACTATTATGAAGAACATCTTTATTTTCAATTCTTCTTTGGGAGAATAATAAATAAATAAATAAACTTTTATTACCTCTAGATATATAAAATACATTGTGGGTTCGTCGGGTACATAAAGTGATTGATGTATATACATTATAGATTATCTAATATTAAGCTGAAATAAAAAAAACATGTTTGTGCGTTTAAGAGTACTCTGAAGTAGACTGGACTAGAGAGATGTATGAGTTTGTGTGATTTCTTGGTGCGATTCCAGAAATTCTGGCAGTGAGTAGTAGCAATTTGTTATTAACATTAGTTTTAGTTCATTTTTAAAAGTTTTCCTATTTGGCATGACTTTGAAGCGTTCATAGGTGTTTAACAGTTTGTTGAAGCATTTAATTCCGAGATATGCGGGATTTTCCTTGTTCGTGGAAAGTCTTATCCGCGGTATATCAATGTCAGTTTTGTTTCGGACATCGTAATTGTGGATTTCTTGACGAGTCTTTAGGTTTTGTTTCGAGTCATATGTGGACATTATAAGGTTTAAAATGTATAAACACGGAAGTGATAGTAGTTGTAATTTCTTAAAAAGAGGCTTACATGGAGTATTGAATGGCTTATTACTCATGGCGCGTACTATTTTTTTCTGAAGAATGAAAATCTCGTCGTATGACGGACCCCAGAAAAGTAGTCGGTAAGTGAGGATTGATTGAACAAGGGCAAAATATATAGATTTTAATACTTTAAGTGAGACTAAATGTTTAATGTTATTGATCAAAAATAGGCGACTACTTCCCGTGGATAGAACTGAATTTTGGTTTCGCCACGTTAATTTTCTGTCGATATGTAGGCCTAAGAATTTGAAGGCGTCTACTTCTTTGATGCTCGTGTGACCGGATTTGAGCAGAGGTGATGAGATTATAGATTTATTTTTGGGGCAGAATTGGATGAAAACTGTTTTATCTTTGTTTAGGTTTAATTTATTTTTCGTCGACCACGATTCGATAATGTTAAGGCATTCCTGTGCTTTAGCGATTGCCTCCAGTTCTGTTTTTGCTACTACGATAGCGCTTAGATCGTCCGCGTACAGAACTGGGATGGCCACCCCGGTTATGTTATCGGCTAGATCGTTTATGAAAATGTTAAAGACAGTGGGCGATAGGCAGGAACCTTGTGGGGTGCCGACAGTCACCCTTTTGTTGTCCGAGCGGGCACCGTCAATCTCTACCCGCTGGTATCTGTTATGTAAATATGATTTTACGAAGTCGTTAGGTACATTTCTGACTCCGATATCGTGGAGCTTGTCGAGCGTGGTCGACCGCGTCAAACGCCCTACTAAAGTCGACGAAAATGCCTATTGTGATATCTTTATTAGCGAGGGATGAGTGAATAACCCTCATTGCCGATAGTATTGCTTTTTCGGTTGAGAGATTGGGTCTAAATCCGAATTGACATGGAGTAAGTAACTTGTTGAGTTCCAGGAACTTGCTCAGTCTGGTATTGAAACAGTATTCGAATATTTTTGAGAATTGAGTTTGAAGTGAGACCGCTCGATATTTACTAAGGTCGTCGGGGCTGCCGTTGTTTTTGAAAACGGGCACCACTTTTGAGTATTTTAGCCTCTCTGGGTATATTCCTTCTTGGAAAGATTGGTTGATTAGGTCTGATATTACCTGAGCGATCAGTGGGCTAACACTGGCTATAATGAAACCCGGTATATTATCAATTCCCGATGATTTTTTGTTACATATTGTCCTGATTATTTTTTCGATTTCGAATGGATCTGTTGGTTGCAGGAATAGTGAGACGTTTGATTTTTTGATTGACATAATGTTGTATGAGGGGTTGCTACAATTGAATGGAGTAGGATTAGTGAAATAATCATTGAACTTTGTCGCCATTTCTTCCTTATTAGTAATAGTTATGTCGTCAGCTATAATGCGGGATATCCCTATTTTTTTACTACGAGTGTTGTAGGTTTCGTTTATTATATTCCAGGTTACTTTGTTTATGTTTTCTGCAATTGCGAGTCTGTTTGAGTAATAATTTTTTTTTGCGCTTGTTACTATTTGATTGTATTGTTTTTTCAGATTTTTGAACTGCTGGTTGTAAAAATCACTATTGAGCACTTTCTTAATTGTGGCCATATCCCGAAGCATAGCTGACAGCTCTAAAATGTAATGGTTAATCCATTGTTTTCGAAATATTTTTTTGTGCTTATTATTTCTATTTTTATTGGCCGGGTTGATTGTTTTAATCGGGAAACAGGTGTTGAAAGCATTATTGAATATACTGAAAAATTTGTCGAATTTTATATTGATATCATTGCAAGGTGATAGTTCGAGTGTCCATTCAATGTCAGATAATATCGTCTTAAATTTCTGACTGGCGATCTCGTCGTAAGTCCTACTTTTTATATGTTGATGGTTGCGGTGCCCGCTTTCGGTGAATTCTAATAGTTGAAAAGTGTGATCAGAAATGTACGAGTCAACGACTCCGAGCACTGTCGTCTTCAGCAAGTTCTCCTGCCATTTTCTTTACTTTCTTCTTTCTTTTCTCAACTATTGCTTTACCAATAACGATGCCATTAAGAGTTTCATCGGTCTTTGCTATTTCTTCAAGTTTCTGCGTCATTTTCAGAACAAAGCGTTGTGCTGCTTTCAAAGTTTCAGAAAACTTGTCTAGTAGGCGTTTTAGTCTACTAAGAGAAGACTGAATATTCTCCCAAACTTGGGCGTAGTATAGATTTTTTTGTTTTGGGTCCCTAGATGCCGTTTCAACAATTTCTGGAAAATTTTGTTTTGTGTCTGTGTGTGTGCCTGTGTGTGTGTGTGTTTGTGTGTGTGTGTTTGTGTGTGTGTGTGTGTGTGTGTGTGTGTGTGTGTGTGAGTGTCTGTCTGTGCGCGCTGTATCTCAAAAACTAATAGAGCAATTGATATGAAACTTTGAACATACGTCTCATTTGATAATCTGAAGAACTGAAAAGCTTTTGGTGAAATTTCGTGCACCGGAAGTGGGTGTTTACCTTAACTGTTTTTTGTTTTTTGGCAATATTTTCTTAAATATGAAAAATATCACAAAAACATTTAAACAAACATTGAAGACAACGAAGAAATGAACATCTTCTGCTTAAAAACATTTTTCATAAAATTATTTTTATTCGAGAAAGAAATTTATTTATTTTTTTTTCATTTTTAAATTTATAATTATAAAACGATAATAGTTACAGCAAATTTATGTGAATAATAATTGTAGATAATGCTAAAATGAACAACTTATAAAGAATAAGTTTTTTTTCGAAATCCCTTTAGTTTTTGAGTAAACTGAGTTTTTGAATTTGAAGTATAATTTTTCCATCTTTCATAATTTTGACGGTTTAAACGTCAGTTTCATCCGCTCGATGTACATTTAAAATATGATTTCAATTGAAAATAAACCATGAAAACGTAAATATAAATGGCTATGATACCATCAAGTCGGAGAAAGTAACATGATGACCACATCACCATTTTTTGTATAGAGATAATCCGATAGTGGCGTAGTGATTCTGAACACTTGCAAGAATACCAAGTAAAGCAGTTGCTCCATGTCTCACTTTAGCGTTGAAATCAGTTGAATGTGAAATTTTGAACAGAGCCAATACCAACTCCAGATAAATGTGTCATCTATTCTGCCGAATATTTTCTTTGCTGCGTTGCTGCGGCTTCGCCATCTAATAGCCCCTATGGCTTCTAACTTGTACTCAGAAATTTGCTCCCTGAACTTGTCCAGTCTTTTAATTGAACCCTTTAAAAAACCTGGGTCTCTTGCATTATATTGAAAAATGAGATTGATACAGTGAGGCACTGAGATATATCAGATATTACAAAATTTAAAACGTGCGCGTAGCACCACGTGTGAATGTGATTTGGGATTTTGTTGGCCATGTCTGCATTATACTGGCCGCTCATGTTAGACGCGCCATCAAACGCATTTGCGACGCAATTACTCAAAGGTATTTCAAGGTCTGCCAATGCTGCAGAGAGAGGAGAGTGTCAAATAGTGATTCTCCTGTAGTAGAAAGCACACTTTTTAATGCCAGTAGTCTATCGCAAACTGCATGTCCTTTAACATACATGGCTACTATTGCACATTGATCATCGCTACATATATCTATTGTCGTGTCTATCAAAACTGAGTATTTGCCGGCTGATTCGATTTCATTTGCCACGACAGGTTTTATTTCTTTTGTCATGCAGGTCATTATTTTTGCTACTGTGTTGTTACTTAGAAATGTCACGGTACTTCCTCTGCCCACCTTTTTGTTTTTGCTCTTTCCTACATGTTCCACGTCAGTTTTTTTCCTGGCCTTTTAGACATGCACATATCACTTTCTTCGATAGCCTTTTTGTGTTTCTCTAACCGTGGATCATACTTGGACATTAATAGAATAATTTCTAAGAAGTTTCCATGGTTGATTGTGTCATCTTTAAGAGAGTACGCTGCTTCCTTTGATGCATGAAAAGCCAATCCTTGCTTTCCTATAAGCTTCAAGACATCTATTACAATTGTCACCACATGTCTCCTTTCTAAAACTGCTTGTTTCCTCTTTTCTAGTTGATCACAAAAAAAAAGGTTGCGAGGACTTTTCTTATGTTTGGCTAACATAAAAGCCTCGTCAGATTTAAAATGAGCTTTGGACATTTTATGTTCATTAACTCTTTGCTGGACATGTTTCCAGTCTTCAAACCAAGTACAAAAGGCTGGAGTTGCTGCTGCAAACGATACAAATAAAACAGATTTTTTCTTTGAATTTTCTTTATATGAAATCCAATGTCTCTAAATGGTTTCTCTATCGTTTCGTTTTACAATGTATAAAGGTTTTTTGTCATTGAAAGGCAACTCTCTTGCTACTACTGAATCTGTGTTACTACTGAATCTGTGATTCAGTAGTAACATAGTCGCAACACTCAACCGGGCCGCTCGGCAATATCGACGATAAACCTCGTCGTAAAACTTGTCAGTTTCGGAACAGGAGGGCGCCAAAATTTCCAGGCTGGAGGGTGCACCGGGATACGTCCCGGTGTCCCGGCGTCCCAGCACGGGCCTGGCTGGAATGCCTTGTGCACGTGCGAAAAAGTACACATATTTATTTAATACATCACAGCTATTTTACAAGAGGGAATAAAAATCTCACTCACGACTGACTATATCTAAGAATGGGACTTACTACGAACCTAGAGTTTTTAATATGCTACCTCAATGGTACGTTTCGGTTTGAAAATACTGCGTACATACGTACCAACCCCACGCTTTGTTACGGAACGGAATGTGAATTGGAAATAAACTGTGTTTAGGCTACAGCCACACGGGCATGAACTCACGCTGTTTATTTCGCGTTTTTTCAAGCTGGTCAGAATTCCCGCTGTAGTATGCCACATTAGCGTCTTTTCACAAAAAAGAAATCTCCTTCTGCCGCGGCCACACGAGCGTCGGAGTCCTTGGAAGGTTTGAAAAAATGGACCTAATTTCTAATAAAAATGTAGTTGTTCCACTTTGTACTGCTGTTGTTATTTGCCGTTTACGTCGTCGATGTCAAAGAAAATACTGGATTTATCCATTATTGGTAACAGAAATCCAGCAATCCCTCTTCAAATCCCTGTTTTCATAAACTTCATGTTTTAAATCATAAAGACATAATTATTGTTTCACTATCAAAAAATTCCATGACGAAATAAAAATCAGAAGATGGTAGGACAAATAGGTTATGGCGTGATTTTTCGCCCGTGTCGCCACTTATTTCGCGTGAAATCCCGCAAGCAAATGGACCCAGGCGCATTTTATGGCAGGTAACCTTGAAGACGCGCCCGCCAGCCGTCCTACCGGCGGGAATTCACGCAGCGTCTGGCCGGCCAAGCTTAAATTCATGTGGTGTATTTTCTCGGCGTTTTTTCCCGCTCAAACCTGGCATGAATTCACGCCCGTGTGGCCGTAGCCTTAATGTCCTAAGTAAATTATACAGCAGAATGTCACTGACAGTTCAGTCTATGATATTAATAGTTCAGCCCACAGTTCAGCCTATAAAGTTGGTACAATGTGATCAGTCTGCTTTCCACACTGCTAACAAAATATTGAGCGAATAACATTAATATGAGATAGACAGAGAAGCTAAATCTGCGCCAGTTAAGAAATAGAACTTTACCTAGGACAACTTGGATATATGCTCATTACATGCTTGTTAATGATTAGTATATGTAGTGCATTGCTCACGCATTTCATTCTCGTATCGATTATCTGTGCTAGAATATATTCCAACACTGCACTGTCACGCGTGAAGCCTAACCTTCAATGTTTCAAAATGACGGAGTAGATTTAAAGCTGTTTCCTTCGCCTCTTATACATACATGGGGCGTTAGGTGTAGTACCTCGGTAAATTTGTTGTTTTCGATGTTTGTCTCCATACTATTTATATATACTTTTAAACACTAAGAATGTATAAACTCGAGAAATGATATGAACCATAAATAATGTTGCGGCTGGCGGCTTGGTTTTTGAGTGACATTTGTTTCCGCGGTAACGTTCAGCAGGGGCCTCTGATAAAAGTTATCGCGTACGAATTGTCCGATCTCCGTTTTTAATTATCTTAACTATCACAATGAAGCTCAACAAAGTTGTCGTAGGTAAAGCATAGTGTACAACTCGCATGGAATGACTACTTCTCGCTCTTATGAATTGCAGCATTCGCAACTTCATACTCGCGAGAAATGTATGTCATTCCATGCTCGTTATACAATATACTATTGTTTAATACTGCAATTGAAACTTTTAGTTTCTTACATAGATACGCGAAAATGAAGCTTTACTTTTACCCACTCATTCAGTTGCCAAGGAAACGAGTTAGTGAAAGTACTGCACACTCATTCTTATTTCACTTTCACTCACCCTACTGTCAGTAGAAATAATACAAAAAGTGTTCTTATCGTGTTATTTGTGTATTTTGTGGATATAATTAAATAAAGCGGTCTTAGCCTCTTCCAGTACGTCTTCTGGAAATTCGTATTCATTTTCACACATAATTATAAAATTATCACATTAAACGTTGACAAATTATTACATAATTGAGAGTTATTTTTAATTTGAGGCGTAGGAATGGCACGCCTGCCTTTTATAATGAGTAATATCAGAAATAAATATTCTTCCCGTTTTATTTTATACATTTTGGGGCCAGCATTAAACAAAACGCTATACAGCACTTGTGATGAAACAAATTTCGCTCACTTGTGTACCGTTTACAAACAGGTCCACGCATGTGCAAAATTCGTACTTTCGGCACTCGGAAATTTCCAATTTTCTAAATGCATAAGCTTCTTGGAAAACAATTTTGAGCTTGTTTTTTTTTTAACGATCATAAGAAAAGTATAGTACATAATGCTTGTTGTAAAGCAATAACGCGCGCGTAATAGTGTTACTAACGGTTACACGTTCTTTTTTACTTGCACGTAATTTGCTATTTACAACTCTTTTTATGTAATATTTTATTACGCATTTCTGTTAAATGAATCATATTTCTGAATTTCAGTTACCAAAACTCAAATGACACGCACAACTATGACAACGACTGTCATGTGGTTAGGTTGCATGATACTGTAGCAAAAATGCATTGAAATTGTATGATAATATCTAAAATATGATAAATTTCATAAATAAATTAGAGGCAACCTAACTTGTTACAGAAGGATTAAATAAATTTAATAAAACGAAATAATGCCTGAATATACAGGGTCTTTTTTTAAACTCAGAACATATGATGGTTAATGTCCATGTTCTATGTTATAAGAATCACATCAACGCATTGTAATGTATTGCCAATACAGGCAACCATACTTACACTTACATGTATTACACCACCGAAGAAAGAATACAGATAATTAATTGGTACAAGAGAGGCAGAAGCATTCGACGTGTTAGAGATTTGTTTTCGGTTGAGTATCCGAGCAGACAAGTTTTATCCATCTTAACAATTTGTAATATTGTCCATCATTTTGACAATACTAGCTGCGTGAGCAATTTTGATATTAAAAGGGCTAAAGGAAATCACATTTTAACGGAAGAGATGAAACTAAACATTGTATGTTACGTAGAGCAGAACCCTATATCATCGTTAAGAGTTATCGCAGCACAGTTTCAAATAAGTTCAGTTTGCGTTTACAAGACATTAAAAGAATTTAAATACAATGCTTACAAGTTTTCAAATCATCGGCAACTATCAAATGAGGACAAAGGCAAACGAACAGAATTCTGTGAAACCGTATTCAATTTAATTAATAATGACCAAAAAATTTTACACAGAATAATATTTACTGATGAGGCATCATTTTCCCTAAATAGTGAAGTTAATCCACAAAATTATAGGTTAGTATTCTTCATTCCTTATCGATACCCATTCCTTACACCCATTCCTTCTCCTTTTAGATTTTGGGCGTGGAATAATCCTCGCTTACAAAATTTGACGCACACACAATACAATGCGAGAGTTAATGTGTAGGCTGGACTAATTAATGATACCCTTATTGGTCCTTTTTTTATTAATGGAAATCTAAACTGTAATGTTTACTTAGATCTTCTGCGAACTCGTCTAATGCCAGAAATTCATACACTAAACATTGCTGCTCCTTATTATCAAATGGATGGAGCGCCTCCACATTCTACAGCTGCCATTAATAATTATTTAAGTGAATAACTTCCTGATCGCTGGATAAGTAGATTTGGTCCAATACCTTGGCCACCCCGATTGCCTGGTTTGTCTCGAAACGACTTTTTATTGTGGGGGTATCTAAAAAGCAATGTTTATAATAACATTATTATAAACAATACCTCAGAGTTGAAAGATCGTATAATTACAGTTTGCGATGAATTAAGAAGAAATCCGCAATACATTAGAAATGCTATTCAAGGATTTTATAATCGACTTGGCTACTGCTTAGAACGTGAAGGTGGTCATTTTGAATATTTATTATAATTACTTACGATTTATCATTGTTTGTTTCATTAACCCCACTTTATTCGTAATAATTTTAAGCTTTCACTGTACTGTGACGGGTCGACGGGGCCGAGAGAAGAAGAAGAAGCATTGACTGGCACCTGTGTACTTGGTTGCCTACATTGTCAATACATTGCAATGCGTTGATGTGATTATTATAACATAGAACATAGACATTAACAATCAAGTTTTCTCAGTTAAAAAAAGACCCTGTGTGAATATTCAACCTGTCCGTAACTCTGCAAAGCAAAATAAAGTCTAAACTAAGACTATAAACAAATAAATTATTGAAACAACTACTTCCCTGGCTAGTGCCACGCCGGATATTGAATGATACAAAAGAAATTTGCACGTAGTTTCTGTATATGTTTGTATAATTGAATTTGTTACTTTAGAGTAGACGTTCCCAATCTTTTTAGGATATTGTACCGGTATGTGGTGGTGTGGCAATAGGTAAATATTTTTGGAAAAACGACTACTTTTTTTTATAATTTTTTAATATAAAATATTGTTTTTATTATTATTTCATTTACTTATCGCGTGCCAGTTGCTCGACATTTGCGTACCATGAATGAAATAATAATGAAATCAATATTTATGAGAAAGATAAGCGATTGGTAAATTGAGAATTTTTGTAGGACTCGTTTTTGTAAAAATATTTACCTACTGCTACACCACTATTTTGTTTACTACAAATCGGTACAACTTAAAAAAATGGTGATGTGGCCATCATGTTACTTTCTCCGACTTGGTAGTATCATTTATATTTACGCTTTCATGGTTTATTTTCAATTCAAATCGTGTTTTCATTCATACAGCGTTTTGTAGAATCGGATGAAACTGACGTTTAAAACGTCAATTTTATGAAAGATGAAAATGACAAATTATACTTTAAATTCTAATAGTCAGTTTACTTAAAAACCAAAGAGATATCGAAAAATACTTATTCTTTATAAGTTGTTCATTTTGGCATTCTCTGCAATTATTATTAAAATAAATTTGCTGTAACTATTATTGTTTTATAATTATAAACCAAAAATGACAAAAAAATAATAACTATTTAATAACTATTATTTTTCAAAAACCAGACATTTTACGAAAAATATTTTCAAACAAAATATGTTAATTTCTTTGTTTTCTTCGAGTTTTGTTTAAGTGCTTTTATAGTATTTTTCATATTTCAAAAAATATCGGAGAAGAACAAAAAACAGTCAAGGTAAACACCCACTTCCGGTGTACGAAATTTTACCAAAAGCTTTTCAGTTCTTTGGATTATCAAATAAGGCTTATGTTCAAAGTTTGATGTTAATTGATGTAGTAGTTTTTGTGCATTTTAATTTATAACACTCGTCTACGACATAACCTAAAATTGTGGCACGTAAGTTGAGTTCAATAGTCAGTTTACTCAGAAACCAAAGAGATTTCGAAAAAACTTATTGTTTATAAGTTGTTCAATTTGGCATTCTTTACAATTATTAATCATGTAAATTTGCTGTAACTATTATCGTTTCATAATTATAAACCAAAAATGAAAATAAAATGAATAAATTTCTTTCTCCAATAAAAATGATTTTATGAAAAATATTTTCAAACAAAACATGTTCATTTTTTCGTTGTCTTCAAAATTTATTTGAACATTTTCGTAAAATCTTCCATATTTAAAGAAATATTGGAAAAAAACAAAAACCGGTTCAGGTAAACACCCACTTCCGGCGTACAGAATTTTACCAAAAGCTTTTTAGTTCTTCGAATTATCAAATAAAGCTTATGTTCAAAGTTTTATGTTAATAAAAGGGTCCAAATCCTCATGGGATCTATTTGGACCTAGTGTTTAGCAACGAAAACAGTACAAATATTTTTGCGGCCGAGGATCTCTTAGCCAATAACTCTAATCACCATGTTGCATACAATTTTGAATATAATAGTGATTTTTACTGTGATACCATCGTAAGTTACATCAAGCTATATGACTTTAAGAACGCAAACTTTGGGGAAATTAACCATTTTATTGCGTCTATTGATTGGTGTAAATTCTTGGACTGTTTTAGTAATTTAGATGGTGCAGTGGGGGATTTTTATGATGTTTTATTTTACGCCATTAATATGTTTGTTCTAATGAAGGTCATATATAAGAATGATTACCCAAAATGGTTTACTAAAGAACTAATAGAGCTTATTAAAATAAAGAAACAATTGCACTGTAAGTATAAGGAATCAAACGATTACAGTGACTATTTGGAATTTCGAGCTTTAAGATCTCAATGTAAAGAATTGAATGATATCCTATACAAAAACTATCTGAATGAGGTGGAAAGTAGTATTAGTCGAAATAGTAAATCATTTTGGAATTTTGTTAACGATTCCAAAAAGGTAAAAGGCTTTCCGGTGGATATGTTCTTGTGTGATAGTCAGTAACAATTTACAAGACACGGTCGATTTATTTGCGAAATTTTATTCTTATATTTACTGTGATAATAATGTTCCTATTCCCGAGACCCCATGTGATAGAGCTGTTGATTCGTCTTGTCTATTTTCGGTAAACTCTAGTAATGTTTTTAATTCGATTAGCAAGTTAAAGCCCTCAACTTCAGCGGGTCCTGATAATATTCCGAATATATTTTTACTAAATTGCATTTTTACCATTACGCACCCTCTTACTTTGCTTTTCCAGAGATCGATAAATGATCAGGTGGTACCGACAGTATGGAAAGATAGCTATATAATGCCAATTTTCAAATCGGGTAACAGATCTAATATTAGCGACTACAGAGGAGTCTGCATTCAGTCAGCTATACCTAAGACTTTAGATGGCATCCTAGCACACCAATTAAAATGGCTATGTAAAAGCATCATTGGAGAAGAACAGCATGGTTTTTGGTCTAGGAGATCAACTACAACTAACCTGATGGTATATAACCGTTATATATCGGATGCCTTGGAAAATCAGGTTCAGGTGGATGCAATCTACACAGATACACCAGGCATTCGATCGGGTCTCCCACCAGGTGCTCCTTTATAAGTTGGATGTGCTGGGATTCAACTCTACAATTATAAACTGGCTGAAAAGTTTTCTCAGTGATCGGAAGCAAGATGTTAGGATTGACAACTTTGTGTCGAGTGATATACGGGTTAAGTCTGGTGTTCCGCAAGGATCACATATTGGACCAATATTATTTATTATTTTTATGAATGACATAGTTGCCAGTCTTAATTTCTGCTTAGGCCTATTATATGTTGATGATTTAAAACTTTTTGCCAAAGTAAACAATTTAATAGATGCAGGTCTTATTCAAGAAGATCTCGATAAATTAAATAATTGGTTTGTTAATAACAGCCTTCAGCTAAATATGAACAAATGTAAAACAATATCGTTTTACAGAGGTAAAAATGCAATTATTACGGAATATTTTATTAATGACACAAGAATCGAGCGCGTGAATGAGATCAGTGATTTTGGTGTCATATTCGATAGAAAACTTACTTTTATTTCTCACATTCATATTATTGTCAACAAAGGTCTGAAGTTTTTGGGCTTTATATCGAGAATAGGTAAGGATTTGTCACTAAATGCAATCTGTACCTTGTATTTGGCACTGGTTCGCTCAGGTTTAGAATACGCTTCTTGTATTTGGTCTCCCCATGAACAATATTTGAAAAATGACTTAAAGAAAGTCCAAAATAGATTTCTACGTCTGGCGGCGTTTAAATTACATATCCCGTTGGTCGCTTTAAATTATGCTGAACTTAGTGCACAACTAAATATCTCTTCCTTGCAGGAACGTCATATAATTGCAGATTTGCAATTTCTGTTTAAAGCGGTAAATGGGATTATTGATTGCCCAATAATTTTGGCAAACATTGAGTTTAATTTTCAAAGTTCTGGTTCCGTCACACGTAGTAAGGCTATTTTCCGTTTGCCAATGCACAAAACCAACTATGGCTACCATGAACCTTTAACGAGATTGATGAGGATGGCTAACAGATTGCAGGAAAGAGATAACTTTACGCTATTTTGCAATAACAGCAGGACGTTTGCTAGACGTCTTCGCATAATAAACCTGAGCGAAGTTAGTTACTAATTCTTCAATGTTTACTTGTTTAAATTTATATAATTTTGTATAATTTTCTCAGATTTGTATTATTTTTAGAGATATTTTTTGTATTATAAAGGGAAATTCCCGTAAATAAATATATTATTATTATTATTATTATTATTATTATTGTATTAGTTTTTGAGATACAGTGCGCATAGACACACAGCCACACACACACACACACAGACAAAAATTTTTTTTACAGAAATTGTTGAAATGGCATCCAGGGACCCCAAAACAGATATTTCCGTAAAAAAAATTGAAAAAAAAATCACGATCACAATACTTTCTCGTACTTCGTATGGGAGAAAGTAAAAATTGGGAACTTCTGCTCTAGATATTCTCCACATCACGCACGACTATATTTTGAAGGATCTGCAACAACCTGGGAGTCTTCAAATTGTCTTATGAGATTACGAATTCCGTCAATACTTGGTACTTTGCTTTCGAAAAGTGACTATCATTGATGAGTTATTTTCATAAAAAGTTTCAACGCTCCATGGCTAAATGAAACTCAAAATTTTAGAATTCTCAACATAACAGAATTTTCGAATGGCGTTTAATACAAATCAGTTACAATAGGCCCACTCACTCAGTACAAGTTATTATTTACAAAGAGCATCTGAACAAAATAATATTAAATTCAGCTTTGAATACTAATAGTAACAATTAAATTAGAAATCACTTACCAACTAATTTCAAAATTAATTAATCGTTATCTGTCCAATGCGAATAATACAAAAATAATATTCCAATTAACAAAGTTGCACAAACAGTCGAAATCAGATATGCACACATAATAAATAATGTTTAATTAAAATTTTTATAGACTCTTTGTCCTCATTTAGAGATAGACAGACGGTAGTGTAAGAGCAGGAAAAGAAACTAAGAAACTGTATGGGATAAATGGGTTCCATTAAAATGTGTTCTAACGAAAACGATTACGTTCCGAGCGTTTTAATTGGAAGTATTCAAATAAGGAAGGAGTACGTTTATTATTTCATAAATACGGTTCCTGCGGTCGAAGAAAAAGGAAAGAAAGAAAAAATGTGCTCGATACACTTCTTTCCCACATTATGTAGATTAATCTCTATCTCTGGCCCGGTACAGATAATTTAATTAATTAAAAACCGTACGGAATGACAGCGGTAATTAAAATAATAATAACAATTGTCTAACCTCGGACACATGTTCTGTTTAAATGCGATACACGTGTAATAAACATAGCGTAATTTGAATATCTTCATTAAAATGAAAAATGTATTACTCGGCCTTATTAAATTATTCACTCTTCTCATTGTGTTACGTGTTCACGTAGAGTAATTGACACAGGTTAATGAGTTATTTTTGGGCAATTATAACAGCATAAATATTGTAATTAAATCGTCAATCGGCTCACCTGAAATGATTCATTCACACCGTTTGAAAACGGGAGCTCGTTTTCCCATGCACGGCGCCAATTAATTCCTTCGAATCATGAAAAGGAAAATGTTGTCTAACCCAAATGCGATATCCGAAATTTGGCAAGCGGAAGTAACTAACTGCGGTTTTTAATCGTGCATTTATTGATAGGATGTTTGATATATTCCGAATATGCTAATTTATATAATTAAATTATTAAATAACTAATTTTTATTACAGAAACTACGGTGGTGTGGAGTCCCAGAAGGAACATGCTGGACAATAGCCAATGATCTGAAACTTTGCGAAATTGGACATATGAGGAGGTTGGGGCAATAAGGGACCTAATCCATATTTAGAAGATCTTGTGTAAAATTTTAAAGTTTTTGTATAAATCCTCCTACGTCGCTCATGTTTTCAAACTTTCCTCTCGTAACGTAAAAAGCTTCATAACGTTACTTATATCGTAAATTAATATTATCTTATTTGTATACCAACTAATAGGTCGTTTAAGGTTGCTAAACAAAATGTATATAGCAAATTTGGACGAAACTTTAAGTCTCCGTCGGCATGGGATAGTATTCATCCAGAGGGCTCAGATTTGTTGTGTGTTATATATACACCAAGTATAAACTTTTTAGGGGGTAACACCGAATCAATTAAAAAATTTATTTTATCATATATAAATAAGGAACACCCTAGAGTAGATAACAAGATGTTCTGATAAAAATTCTATAGTTTTTATATACTTTAACAGTATACTTGCTATTTCGGAACCTCTCTTTTGCATCCGATTACGTCCACATCAACATACTACCCTTTCCACTTATGCAGCCATGGATTCTCAGATTGTACATACATGCCTTTCGAAGATAAAAAGCTGCATCTATCGTCACTAATAGTGTCGTTAGGGTTTGTTGCAAATCAAAAGAAATTATGTCTTTGTTCCTTCGTTCATTATTTATCCCTTTTTACAAGCTTTCATGCATAGGCTATGGCCGAACTTGGTGCAACTGTTGTTTTTGTTAACTTCAGATTTATTCGTGCTTCTGGCGAGGTTTAGTGAAATACGGATTGAGCACGTATTGCTCTTTGGTTGTTTGAACTCTATATAGTATACCTAGCTAAATACCCTACAGCAACGGTCTCAATATGTTTATGTTGCACATACTGATCCTTTATAATAGAATAGATACGAGTATGCTGAGATCACGATTAAAATAAATTTTGTTTGGATTTTTATGTCTGCTGTAATGACTTATAAGCTGTAATGACTTATAGGCTACATTTCGTTTTCTTGTATTTATCTAATGCTTTCTGCAACAAGTAAAGTTGTTTCTAATTTACTTATAAGCGTGTTTCTAAATTGATGCGAAAGATGTTAAAGGTAATTTTACAGCAAAAATTAAGGGAGGTCTTTCATATATTTTTTTGTTCAAAACCCCTTCCTGCCCAAGCTGCAGTCCTCCCCTTTTAAGGGAAAAAATTGTTTCTAATTCATATATCTACTATGGAAGAATTTAGAAGAATGATATTTGGCAGATAACTGCTCTTAATAAAACGGCACTTTTTGATGAATTTTGTAACCATAAAATGTTATTATAAAGAGATGAAAAAATGAACCCTTATAATAATTTGCACCAGAACATTTTAATGCGTCTACATTTTTCTATTTAAAACTTGACTTAAATGGAGGGATTCAATCTGCAACTTGTTTGTCTCTTAATATTTTCTCCTAAAATTGTTAGTTTGATCACAAAAAAAAATAATCCTTGGACCCATTTGACATTAATTCACAGATTGGTTATTATTTAAAACTTCTTGAAATTTGGCGTTGTTCATGCACATTTATCAATAGATGAAATGATGGTTAGATATTATGGTCGACATCCTGCAAAAATGTTCATGCGAGGAAAGCCAATCAAATTTGGTAACAAGCTTTGGTGTTTATGTAGTTCAAATGGTTACCTATATAATTTTGGAACATATTGCGGCAAAAGTGAGCAGGCTGATGGTCCTTTCGTTTCATTACCAATCTTATTTCTTCTATATCGGATAATGAACACGAAAAACATGACTTATTTTTTGACAATTTTTTCACCAGTCATGAAATAATGTGCCATCTCAGAGACTTGAGGATAGAAGCTACAGGAACAGTCCGCGAAAACCGAACACAAAAGTGTCCTTTACTTTCATCCAAACAAATGCAGAAAGAACAAGAACGCGGGTTTTATGATTTTCAGTTTGATGAATCAAATGAAATTCTTGTGCTAAAGTGAAATGACAATACACCTGTTTTACTTGCTACGAACTATAGTTACATTGAGCCAATTGGCCAAACCAGACGTTACTCACGTAAAGATTGAAAGCACATTCAGATTCCTATTCCAAAGCTTATACAGGAGTACAATTCACACATGGGCGGAGTTTACATGCTCGATAAACAAGTTTCGCTTTACAGAGCAACAATTCACTAAAAAAATGGTGGTAGTCATTATTCACCCAAATGCTAGATGTATGTATTGTGAACACTTGGAGATTACAACAAATTGCAAATCGTGAAGAGATGCACGCAGGAGAGTAGTGGTAGCCTATCTTTCCAAAACAACTTCCTCGATTCCAAGAAGATCGGGCCCACAAAAATCAAAACTTCTGGGTGGACGTGTATGTTTGGATGGGTGGTTTGATGGAAGTGTAGTTGTAGCCCCAATTCAGACTCAACGAAGATTTGCCTCATGTGGAAAGAAGACGAAAAGAAAATGTTGCAAATGTCATGTAACATGATGTGTCTTTTGTTACTTTCCACACAAAATAAATGTTTGTATATTTCTTTGTAATAAATAATTTTTTAAATTTGAAATGGATAATATCTTATTTCCAGCCATCGTCCCAAAAATGGGACGGCCCTTTTTTCAGAAGCTTCATATTTTTTTGCCCTGAAAGTTGTCAGAGCAGTTTTAAGAAGATGCACTTAAGCTATTTAGAACGAAAATTTAACTTTTTTTTGCCCGAATAGAGTCATGGCTAGTGATGAGTTAAAAGCATTCATAATCCTATCTCTGAGTTGTTCAATATTCTTGTAAGTATTACAATAAGCTGTGTTTTTTAACAAAACGCCAAAAATAAAAATCCAAGACGTTCAAATCGAGCTTATTAAATTTCTGTCATAAATACCTGCACAAATATTTATTCCAAAACAGCCTACCACTTCGGACTTTCTGGATAATGTTTATTATTAGAAATACGCCACTATTTCTGCATTTGCACTCATTTATCCAAATACTATTAAATATCATCTTCATTACAATTTTGTAGCAACCAATTACAAAATGAAAAGCGCCTTAAATTGTCACCAGGCGTAAGTCTGCACCAGAAATGAATTTTATTTGGTTTGTAATTAACTTTATTTAAAATTCTCCATACTTGCGTTGGCGGCAAAGGACCCCGCATGATTAATATGGAAAATGGGTTTCGGTCAAATTTCACCAAACTTTGGGAAAACATTGCTCAGACCATTCCAAACAAAAGTTTCAATTGGGCGCAAAGCCTGAAAACCCCTAGTTTAGGAGCCACGCAAGGTTGAAACAACGTTTGAGGCTATTTCAAATTAAAAGACCCATTTTTCAAATCGAAGAACATCAAGATGTTCTGAATTTATTTCATGTACTTGATATTGTTTTTTGTCAGTATTATTATCTAAAAGAGTGTGTCAAGATTGTATTTGTGTATAGTTATACAAACAAACGTTTAAAGCATTGTTAGCTTAAGTTCTTATACTCAAGAATAATATTTTGTCATGGAAAACATAATTCTTGAGTACAAAGAGCTTAAGTTAACAACACATTAAACTTTTACATTACTAAATTCAAAACAGTCTCTTGCCACCTTGTTAAATTTTAATGTCAATAAATTGTTTTCCAAAGCCACCTTCGATTTTTATTTAGCAAACTGGCTATTAAAATGGTTGATAAAACGAGTTTTCTGCAAATAATTTTTAATGCGTTAGGAATTGGGTTGTTATTAGGAAAAATGTTTGTTTTTTAATTCTGCATAGAATAACATAAAAATATACAGGGGCTCCAATTTAAAATAAGAAAAATAAAGTGCTTTAAAGTTTGAAATGTTTGACACTAAATTTTGGACACACTGTACAATTCATATCGATAAAACTTGGTTAACGGGACTATCAGACCTTATTTAATAAGTAGCATGTATGATTTTATTAACAAGGCACTATTTTTATTTTTTATTCATTTTTTAAAACAATAGTGCAAAACTGATTTTTTTTTAGTTTTAACTTTTTTTTGCTGATATCCCTGAATCGATTCCTATCAAATTATAGAAGTATGTAGGCAACTACGTACCCACGGGAGTCTAGTTTTCTAGTGTTTCCACCCTGTGTGGCTCCTAAACTAAGGGTTTTCAGACTTTGCGCCCAATTGAGACTTTTGTTTGGGATGGTCTGTGGAATGTTTTCCCAAAGTTTGGTGAAATTTGACCGAAACCCATTTTCCATATAAATGATGCTTTAATTTAGCTGCTACTTCGCAGCAAGAGGTTGATGGATTTTGAGCGTAAAATATGTTTTGAAAGTAAACGTAAGATTAAAAAATTAAGATACATTTAGTAATATCATTTCCAAATTATGATTGCGATCTTCTTAAGTAATTTTATTACCGTATGCTAGCTATACGACAGTTTTTGCCAATAAAAGTATTTTAAATGATTGCATGTTCATTTATGAAATTAAATGTATGTTGTGTTATATTATTGTCATCACGAAAATTGAGCAAACAGATGTGATGAAAAATAGATATGGGTTCAATTAAAAATAAGAAAGTTGATGATGGTTCAAAAGAAACGAAACAAAGGAAAATCTTACGCCATCTGCTAGATAATCAAAAACTGACATGAGAATGTCTTTACCGTTTTTAAATATCACCGCAAATAGCGAAGATATAGGAAAAAAAACAAAATCAGTTTTTTCAGTTTTTTTTAACTTAACTAGTAAACAATAGCTATTTGTTTAACAAGGAAATAAAGTGACAGATTTACGGACACGGCTGGAGTTTCACCGCCGAGCGAGCTCGCCAGCCAAGTGAGGAAATCTGCTTTATTGCCGAGTTAAACACATATTTTTTTCGCGGATTGTTCAGGCGAAATTATGTTCAGGAGATGATATGGTTGATGGTGGAAGCCATTACTTTGTGATACATTTTGATTCAGGAATTCAGGAACTTTTCAGTAAAATACACTTTCTTGGTATCACACACATTTCTTCACGATTAAACATATTAAAGTCATTATGTTCATATTATTATTATTCAATGATTAAATTGAAATAAAACTTACATAATACGTAACCTCCAAATCCTTTTCGATCATTTTTCCGATTGCTGCTCGGGTTCAATTACGTGGGAAACGATGCACGGTGCACGGTGCTCGGAGAAAACTTACGCAGGGTTGTTAATACTTCGCAGAAGCTGTTATTGGGCTTCTTTCACAGGCAACATCTGAAGGAAAGTATCTCATTCTACCGTGCCAGGAAATAAGTGCGCCGGTAGACGACGTTTAAACGTCAAATGCCGGGCCACTAGGAGCCGGCCAGGACAAACAAATTTCGTCATCGTTCGGCGACTCGATTTTTGTGCTTGGATAAGTTGGGGACTCGCATGGGGGTCGGGGAAATCACACGCGGTGTTATTAAAACTTCGGGGAACCTGTTTTTGGCCTTTTTGGTACGGGAAATTTGAAGGCAACTCTCCATTTAAAAAAATACATTGTAATGTCAAACAAATTTCTGGGC
This sequence comes from Ocypus olens, assembly GCA_910593695.2. Taxonomy (NCBI): domain Eukaryota; kingdom Metazoa; phylum Arthropoda; class Insecta; order Coleoptera; family Staphylinidae; genus Ocypus; species Ocypus olens. The sequence goes on from OU343056.1 coordinate 19,414,716, forward strand.
GGCTTCTGTTGGTCGACGCGGTGTCTCATCTGATTGGCGAAATAACATGACGTAGTCTCACCTGATTGGCTCATTACTTTTACAGCCTAGGCATAAACAAGCATTTTTAAAGCCTAGTCCGCAAATTTCATATCAATCCGCGAAAAAATATTTAAAGTAATTTTTTTCAACGGATTATTAATCGGCATAAAATTCCCCAAAAGTGCCAATAGCCTATATCTCTTCTAATAACTAAGATCTCCATGGTTAACCTCGAATTTGAAACACCCTGTATACAGGGTGTTACAAATTAGATGCATTACCATTGCTATCTCAGTAATTATAAGAGAAAGAGAGTTGGTGAAATGTTTTACATTTATTTTAATGCTGAATAATTTGTTAATAAGATATTTAAAATAACTGACGTCTACTTCCGGAGATATTCGATAAAAATTGAAAAATAAAACATAGTTAATGCTGATTGCGCTACGATTGCGTTATGTTCCATGATTTTATTTTTAGTTTCGTGACACGTGTTTTGATCTTTACAGATCATTATCAAAGGTTATAAACCTTTACATAGTATAACCTTTGATAATGATCAGTAAAGATCGAAACACGTGTCACGAAACTAAAAATAAAATCATGGAACATAACAAGTGTTTTTCTTCACCACGAAAAAAAAAACAATTTTGGTTTTTATTTTTTACAACTTCATTACTGGTTATTTTGAAAAACCAATAGCACTTTTTGGACACTTTTGTACGCTTTTCCAGAAAATAATTCTATTTTTCAAACATGACCTTTCATTATTTAGATGCCTACATCAACTTTATTTTTTTTTTTTTAATAAAGACCTAGAATTTTTATTTCATTTTTGAACAAAATTGTTTTCTGTAGGAGTTATTTGTTTTTTTTAAAGGATTGTGTTTATTTTTCCCACAAGTGTATTTTGTCTCTCTATTATTTTTCAATTCTTCTTCATCTATTTTGTTTCCTTCTATCCGTTGTTCAGGACTGTTTCTGGCTGATGTGCTGCCCTTGCTTATACTGTCCTTATAAATTGCTTCAATTTCTCTCTGTCTCTGATCGATTTGCTTCTTGCACTGCCTTATCTCTTCTTGTTATTTCTTTTGCCACCATGTTATCCCAGTTTTACGGTGGTCTTCCTGTTCTTATTTCAATCCTGTATTCCCCCAGTGGTCGGCTTTCGTCCATTCTTTGCAGATGACTCCAGCGTACCAGCTGTTTTTCTTTCTTTCTTTTCCAGATGTTCTATTGTGATGCTTGTGTTTAGTTCTTTGCTAACTTATTCATTTCTGATCCTGTCTTTTCTCGTTGTTCTCTTCACTCCTCTCATATATTTCATTTCCGTTAATTGTATTCGACTCTTTAGTGTTCTGTTCATTAACCAAATTTCACTTCCGTATGTCAATATCGGTCTGTAGATCGTCTTGTAAATTCTATTTTTACTCTCTTTCGCTGTTTATTTTTATTTTTTCATATAAATATCTGGTTTATTGCTTGATATAGTTTCATTGTTTAATTTTTCTGTTTGCCATTGCTTTGTTACGCCAAGGTATTTGAATTCGTCTACTTGCAGAACTTCTTCTATTCTCCGTCTAGTTGGATTTTTAGTTTCTCTGATTTTTATGTTATAGCCAATGCTTTTGTACGTCTTATCGATTTCTCGTTGCACACTTGGTAAAACATTTTAAGTAATGAAATAATAAAAGTACTTGATTATTTTATATATAAAAAAAAATGCATTTGTTTTAACTTCAGTGGTGTTTATGATTTTCTATAGTCCTGTGTTACTTCCTGCTATTATTAATATATCATCCACAAACGCGCATTCTGTGATATATATCTTTTGTAGTTTATAATATCCTACTTATAATTTTTATGATTTACTTAAATAAATTATATTTTAAGAATATTAATAGAAAAGCGAAGCTAGAGAGACCTCTGGTCGATAACCATTTGGCAGATTAACTCACTAATAATAATTTTATTATATGCCTGTTAATTATTTGTATTATTTCTGTTAATAAAGATGTATTATATATAAAGGGTGTTTCAGAGCTCTGGGAACGGTCAATTACGTGCTTATTTGTCAAAATTTTGAAAAATGTTTTATACAAAAGTTGTGCAGAATAGTGAGCTGCATGCCTTAAAAATATTTACATTTATACAGGGTGTCTCATAACAAAGTTACAGACCAAATTTATGTTTTTTTTTTAATGGAACACCCTGTATATTTTAGCATTTTGGATTCCTCGTTACTTGGAGATTAAAATGACCTAGGTTGTGGGGGTTGATAAGGGGCCGTTTTTATGTTATTTAGTTGTTTATACAAAAATTTGAACAAAATTGTTAAAGTGCTCCCCTGAAACTAATAAATATAATTAATTCTAATTTAGTGGAAAAGTTTAGTTGAACTTTAGTCTTCAAAATTACTCTATGAACCAAAACATAACTCAGCGAATTATACAGGCTGATTCGCAAACTGCACAATTTCTATTTTTTTTTCAAATGGCACACCCTATATATTATTTCATAATTTGAAAGTTCATTAAGTAAGCTTTCGTTTCATATCAGGTTTGGTATATCTGAAGTTGATGGTTACTCTAATATTTCAAAATTCGTTGGTGATTTGCATGTTTTTATTATTAGTTTTAAAATCTAGGTACCAATCTTTCTAAATAAAAAAAAAACAGATGATGCGTAATGCAGAACACCATAATATAGTCCCATAGAAAAAAATATAATTCAGTGAGGTCCCGAGACCTAGGTGGCCACAGTACTGGTCCGTCGCGACCTATCCATTTACTAGGGTAACGGTCGTTCAAAAATTGTCGTACACTGCGAGCAAAATGTGGTGGTGCACCATCCAATTGGATCCATATATCTCTTATTGGTACACCAAGTAGGTACTCATATAAATGATTCCTAGATTCAGATCTGAAATGATTCCTAAGAAATTGTTCAAAAACTTCCCCATTCAGGCTGCCTTTAAAGAAACACCACATTCATTCCATCTCCAGCGTTTTTGATTATTTAGTGCCCTTGCAAAATAAGGATTGTGCTCCGAATAATAATGAAGATTATGTCTGTTTACCTAGCCTATATTATCAAATGTAGCCTTATCAGTAAACAGCACAAAATCAAAAAAAGTTTATTGTTTTCCAGAGTATTAAGGGCACAGTGACAGACACAAGCTGTTATAAGTGGATGTGGTAAGGGTGAAATTTATGTTTTTTCACAAGTCTATGTGCTGAAGGCCGACTAATATCCAACTGAGTATTTAATTCGGATAAAAATAATTTAAGATTTTAAATGACCGATGCCAAAACCAGGAATTCGTTGCCTTCGTTAACTACAGAATTGATTTGCACAGGTTTTTCATAGTTTTTGAGATCAATGTAGTAATTATTGCCACCTGTTTTTTTTTTTTTTTTATTTAAAATGATTGGTACCAAGATTTTAAAACTAATAATAAAAACATGCAAATCACCAACGAATTTTGAAATATTAGAGTAACCATCAACTTCAGATATACGAAACCTTATATAAAACGAAAGATTACTTAATGAACTTTCAAATTATGAAATAATATATACGATGTGCCATTTGAAAAAAAATAGAAATTGTGCAGTTTGCGAATGGCTATCACCCTGTATAATACGCTGAGTTATATTTGGTTGACAGAGTAATTTTGAAGGCTATTGTTCAACTAAACTTTACCACTAAATTAGAATGAAGCGTGCAGCTCACTATTCTGCACAACTTTTGTATAAAACATTTTTCGAAATTTTGAAAAATAAGCAGGTGATTGACCGTTCCCAGAGATCTGAAACACCCTGTATATAGAAAAGGGGACAAAAGGTGTATTTAATTTAAAAATCGCGTATCTGTTTACCCAAAAAACGAATTATAGTGTAATTATTGACGTCAATTTCGACCTCTCAAATTCCAAAATTTCAACGAGAAATAATAGTTTCATTTAAAATTAAATTTATTTCAATTTCTGAGAAGCTAGATAACGAACATTTTAAAAGTTTTTAGATTTTAGCAAAATTTCTTAAGCTTTCAGGAAACCACGACACTCCTATCCGTCCCATCACGACTCTCCGCCACTCGCTATAATTGATAACACTGAACGTCATTAAGCTAAAGTGGTTTAGAAATTCCTATTACATACAAACTCACTGAAGCATTTAAGAATTTAATACACACCAATAAACTAAAATATTCAAATGAACTTTTTTTGACAATACTCAATTAAAATGCAATGGACCCACTCTTTGTGTCTGCTATTGCAACCGTGCATGATCTAATCTCGACCACGTATCTAATTTTAATTAGCGCCATTTAAATAAGCCCAATCCATCCAAGAACAGATCAAGACAGGACATGTGTATGTGTGCTTGGTAAATGCGAAATGCGATTTTATCTCGCAGCTGGATTTTCGAAGTCGAAGTCTATTAATTAAGACAAACCCTAAATCTGATTATTAAAATTGTTTACTCAAATGACAATTGGTGTCTTCGCAGCTTCCAACTTTCGAATGATTCGGAAATGTCAGAGGTCGTGCTGGGATCAAATGGTCAAACTAATAACTTGTGAAACGGTATAATAAATTAATTACGTGGAATACCCGCACGATAATTCATCAGGTGTGTGTTGTGTGTATGTGTGTGTGTGCGATGGTGATTTTCGGTCAGTTTCGATTAAAACGCTTTCTGATGGACCGATTTATTCCGAGAACAATAATCTGATCTTTCCCAACTGAACCAGTCGAAAATATATTCTATATCTGGGAGTGGTTGGACCAGTGCACATAACGTATACCTACATTATTTTCAATGCCTAATTATTGTTTACATCTCAAGGTGACCGAATGTGTATGTGTTGTGTGTAGTCATAAATAGTTCCATATGTCTTAGTCAGGTAACTTTTGGTACCTGCTCCTTTCAATGCAACAACGCAATATAATCATAATCCCCCACATATCGGAGTCACTCAAACGATTTTATTTATTGCCCCCCCGTCTGTCCGTCCGCCAGTCCGTTTGCCCGTCTGTCCTCTCCTTGTTTGTTCCACAAATATTTCTCTCCGGTACACCCGACATTTTTCGGTACATTCTCAACCTTTTAAAATCGGACATACCTACCTACACAAATATTTTCAATGATTCTTCTTTAATTTGCAGCGTATACAGTGTGCGTCGGAAAATAGATAGTATGACTTAAAACCCAAAAGTTGTTATTCGAGTTTTAGTTTAATGTTTTAATTAGCACATTTTAATTTGAAAACAGCAATCACTTATAATTTGTTTACGATTAATAACTTCACCCACAACGGCACAAACAATATCCATAATTTTATAGATGGTTTAACAAAAGTCCATATGAAACAGAAACAGAAACTAAAGTGCACAATCGGGATGCATTAATTCGTGGTATTTTACTAGTTGTAGCTCGAGTAACGAAAAATCATAGTTTGAGACGACAAAATGTGTTGTTCGCAAATTAATCGAAGTATCTTGAGGAATAAACTTAACATCAATTAACAATTTTTCTGGAATCCTGAATCCCTGAAATATGTGACGAACGTTATGAACTATTTCGCCAGAACATTTCTGTAATTAAAGAGAGTATTGCAGGAGCTGGGATTGTCGTATACACGCAGAATATTCTTAGTACATTATAAATAAATCAAATTATGTATTATTTTTAAAAAGTAATCTTAAGAACCTATTCTTCTTTTTACAATAAATAATGAATATCATATATACTTGTGTTAAACATTATTTTTAAAAAGTAAACCACGAAACCTGTTCTCTTTGTTTACATTAAATAATTTATATCAAATACTAGTGTTGAACACTAGTTTCTAATCCCATTTGCATTTTCGTAATTTGTTCAAATGCTAAACCAAAGCCATGATTTACAGTTTTGGAAACCTCTCCCGGGCCGAGTCGGAGGATAGTGTCTGGGAAATTAATGAGACGTAAAATTATAATAATAAATTAATGCAGGTTTCGTAATGGCGATCGTATGTGTAACGGATTCAGTGCTCAAGTGACATCCATAAAAATGACGTAACTGTTCTCTCTATCTCGACGACAGGCGTAAATCTATTCCGATTACAAACTCTAATTAAAAACATTGAACATGCACGAAAAAAAAAGTTATTTATTATAATTATCTAATGAAATGCATCATTAATTTATTATATTTTGTAATTATGAATAATTAATTATTTAAAAAAAATAAAAGTATTAGCTGAAAAACAGATGTCACTTAATTTAACACATTAAAATAGAATAATAATATATTATGTTCATTAAAAAAAATGGTGATGTGGCCATCATGTTACTTTCTCTGACTTTATGGTATCATTTATTTTTACACTTTCATGGTTTATTTTCAGTTCAAAACATATTTTAAATGTACATTTAGCGTATTGTAGACTCGGATGAAAGTGACGTTTAAAACCTCAAAGTTATGAAACATGGAAAAATTATACTTCAAATTCTAAAACTCGGTTTACTCAAAAACTAAAGAGATTTCGAAAAAAACTTATTCTTTATAAGTTGTTCATTTTGGCATTTCTCTACAATTATTATTAACAAAAATTTCCTGTAACTATTATCGTTTCATAATTATACACCAAAAATTAAAGAAAAATGAATGATTTTTTTCTCGAATAAAAAAGATTTTATGAAAAATGTTCAAGCAAAAGATGTTGATTTCTTTGTTGCCTTCAATATTTGTAAAAATGTTTTTGTGATATTTTTCATATTTAAGAAAATATTGGCAAAAAAACAAAAAAACAGTTAAGGTAAACGCCCACATCCGGTGTGCGAAATTTTACCAAAAGCTTTTCAATTCTTCAGATTATTAAATAAGACGTATGTTCAAAGTTTCATATCAATTGCTTTATTAGTTTTTGAGATACAGCGCACACAGCCAGGCACACACACACACACACACGCACACACACACAGCCAGACACACACACACACAGACACAAAATTTTTTTTTTCCAGAAATTGTTGAAATGGCATCTAGGGACCCCAAAACGGATATTTCCGTAAAAAAAAATTTGAAAAAAAAATCAAGATCACAATATTTTCTCGTACTTCTTAACAATTTTCAACAATTTCTGGAAAAAAAAAAATTGTGTCCGTGTGTGTGCCTGTGTGTGTGGGTCTGTGTGTGTGTGTGTGTGTGTGTGTGTGTGTGTGTGTGTGTGTGTGTGTGTGTGTCTGTCTGTCTGTGCGCGCTGTATCTCAAAAACTAATAGAGCAATTGATATGAAACTTTGAACATCCGTTTTATTTGAAAATCTGAAGAACTGAAAGCTTTTGGTAAAATTTCGTACACCGGAAGTGGGCGTTTACCTTAACTGTTTTTCGTTTATTGCCAATATTTTCTTACATATGAAAAATATCACAAAAATATTTAAATAAACTTTGAAGACAACAAAGAAATGAACATCTTTTGCTTGAAAAGATTTTTCATAAAATCATTTTTATTCGAGAAAAAAATTTATTATATTTTTTTTAAATTTTTGGTTTATAATTATAAAACGATAATAGTTACAGCAAATTTATGTTCATTATAATTGTAGAGAATGCTAAAATGAACAACTTATAAAGAATAAGTTTTTTTCGTAATCCCCTTGGTTTTTGAGTAAACTGAGTTTTTGAATTTGAAGTATAATCTTTCATAATTTAGACGTTTTAAACGTCAGTTTCATCCGAGGTTACACAACGCTCGATGTACATTTAAAATATGATTTAAATTTAAAATAAACCATGAAAGCGTAAATATAAATGATACCATCAAGTCGGAGATAGTAATATGATGGCCACATCACCTTTTTTTTTAATTAACATACTTTACATTACAACCGAACGTAATTAATGGCCATAATATGAGAGACCAAGACGAAATTTTATCCAAGACGGCATCGAGGAGTGCGTTATAAATGATTCTTATTAAATATGCTTCGCCACCTTGTCATTTTAATCCACGAATTTCTAAAACAATTATCAAGTCAAGTAAAGTCAAGATCCCTTAATTGTTCCCCCCACCGTTTAAACTTCATCAAGGAACCCTTTTGTCTCCCATCTTTCTCCCCACCTTTTAAGCTTCATTAAGTTGTTCCTCAAGGATCTCCTTTCTCACATCTCCCATCATCTATTGCTGTGATATTTTTAAACCAAATCTTGATTTTTTTGTTCCGAATTTATGTCCTCTCCAATCCGTGATAATACATGTTCCGTCTCTGGAAGCCGTACCTCAATCCCTTCAAATGTCACTAAATTCCCTACAGACCGCGTGCACTAAGCGGTGGATTGAAATCAATCCCTACAAATCTAGGCACAGAATAAACCCTTCATCACCAAAAATTAAAATCCTTAGATCAGAAATTTCTCCGTCGCACACCTGCAAATACCTTAATAATTTATTTGATTCTTAACTATCATTCAAACCTCATGCCCTGGTAATTCAATTCAAACCGCGAATGACCTTAATTGTAGATGCGTTCCAAACCCAATTTCCAAACTGAACACAAGGGCGCGGCATTTTCAGGCATTAACTTAAAAAATCAAGGCATCTTCAAACAATCAGCCGTGAAAATTTACCAAACGATTTGACGTCTCGTGCTTGATTATGGCTCAGTCCTACCCTGTGACGTCTCTCTACCCTTCATCATTCCCTAGTAGCCAAATTACCTTGACCAAATTGCGACACCCCAATAACCCTATCCATAACGCTTCTAATGAACTCCTGTATAAAACGACCCAAATAATTCCAATTTATTTCAACCTATATTGGCCATTGGTGAAAAATTGTCATTCAAAGCCCAGAACTTCACCCTCCTAAATAAATACTATATTCCTTGGAATCTCAAATTCCTGTTTATATACCAACATCCTACTTCATCAATTTATTTGTTCGCATCATCTCGACAGTTAATGATTTCCAGATTTGCTTCTCAATTGTAAACGACAGGCCAAAAAGATCCTAAAATCTATAGCCATAGACATAGACATGGGCATATAGAAAGGCAGTGGTAGCTCGTGGAACATTTTGATGGTACAGCCACTTAGCATATAATATACTTTTTGAGAAAAAAGAACGATTATTGTTGCAAAATTATTCAGTAAATTAAATAAAGAGAAAAGTAGCCTTCATAAATAAATAGTCAAGCAGTTCGTAATTCTACAAAATTCAGTCTTACAAAGGCTTACAATTCGATGGACTTTTCTGGAAGAATTTGACATTGGTCACCCGTTATCTTCTGTAAACCAAAAAACAATTGAACAACGAACTCAATTCTTTGGTCCTCTTTATATCTTTTGGATGAAGGAAAGAAAGACATTACTGAAAGAGTCTTACAAATCCGATCATAAGTTCAAAAGTTAAAAATAAGAATTTAACAATTTTATTTTTTAAACCTACGTCTATTATATAAGAACAATACTTTCCTAACACTTTTCATTTAAGAGTTATCTTCAATAATAATAAAATATTTTTTGATCTTATCTGTTCAATGAGCACAACATTTTGCTGAAAGAATTTTCAAAATATCTCCTCGCGTTCTAGAATTGAACTATAAATTACATGTTTTGGGTCTCATCTACGTCTATTCGATGAAAGAATTTGCCAAATTAGGTCATCCGTTCAAGAGTTATCATTAAACAACAAAAAAGCTGTTAACGACGTATTAATTTTTTGGTCCTATTTACCGGATGAGTACTTTATTGACTCGAAAATATATAAAAACAATTGCCATTCCCTTGAAATTTCGTAAAATCACTCAAAATTAATTCAAGAGTGATTTGGTAGAAAATGCCAATACATTCCGTCGATTGCTTTGGCAATTTTTCATATAAATTTATGAAAAATTTTAATCATTTTTTTTGTTGACGCAAAAAAATATAAAAACAATTGCCGTCCCCTTAAAACTTCGCAAAATCACTCAAAATTAATTCAAGAGTGATTTGGTAGAAAATTCCAATACATTCCGTCGATTGCTTTGGCGATTTTTCATGTAAATTTATGAAAAATTTTAATCATTTTTTGTTGACGCAAAAAAATATAAAAACAATTACCGACCCCTTGAAACTTCGCAAAATCACTTAATATTAATTCAAGAGTAATTTTAATATTTTTTTTGTTGAAGCAAAAAAATATAAAAACAATTGCCATCCACTTGAAACTTCGCAAAATCATTCAATATTAATTCAAGAGTGATTTGGTAGAAAATGCCAATACATTCCGTCGATTGCTTTGGCAATTTTTCATGTAAATTTATGAAAAATTTTAATCATTTTTTTTGTTGACGCAAAAAAAATATAAAAACAATTGCCGTCCCTTGAAACTTCGCAAAATCACTCAATATTAATTCAAGAGTGATTTGGTAGAAAATGACAATACATTCCGTCGATTGCTTTGTCGATTTTTTATGTAAATTTATGAAAAATTTTATTTTTTTTTTGTTGACGCAAAAAAATATAAAAACAATTGCCATCCACTTGAAACTTCGCAAAATCATTCAATATTAATTCAAGAGTGATTTGGTATAAAATGCCAATACATTCCGCCGATTGCTTTGGCAATTTTTTATGTAAATTTATGAAAAATTTTAATTTTTTTTTTTGTTGACGCAAAAAATATAAAAACAATTGCCATCCACTTGAAACTTCGCAAAATCACTCAATATTAATTCAAGAGTGATTTGGTAGAAAATTCCAATACATTCCGTCGATTGCTTTGGCAATTTTTCATGTAAATTTATGAAAAATTTTAATCGTTTTTTGTTGACGCGAAAAAAATATAAAAACAGCTGTAAAATACTTGAAACTTTTTAAATTTACTTAAAATTCAATAATCTTAATAATCTTCCAAAAACTCAAAAAAACTCAATCACTGGTTTTCAAGATAACCAACCGAGAACAGCCCTTGAGATTTTTTAAGCTTCACTTCCTTCGGAGTGAAAAAAATTATAAAAACCACTACAACACACTTAAAATTTTCCAAATTTACTCAAAATACACTGATATTAACAATCCTCAAAGAAACGTAAAAAACCCCATCACTGGTTTTCAAGATTTTAAGTTTCACTTATTCGGAGTGAAAAAAATACAAAATCAACTGTAACACGCTTGAAACTTTTCAAATTTACTCAAAATACATTACTCTTAACAAACCTCAAAAAAAACTCAAAATACCCCATCACTGGTTTTCAAGATAACAACACAAAACACAATTCTGGAAGAATTTTTCAAAACTGCTAATTTGTTCAAGAGATATATTCTCAAATAAATGTATTGCCATTTTTCTCATCTCGTGAAACTTTCGCAGGCATCGTTTTAATATTTAAAATGATAAATCAGTGTATTTAGAATTAATAAAAGAAATCTTGTTTCGTTTGAAATTAGAGGTAGTGCCATGGCTCCTAGACTCTACACAACGAGCCGCCCCTGCAGACAGGTACATACTAAAAACAACTTAAAATGTAAATAAAATGAATTATATTGTATTATAGTACATTATTATACAAGTTTAATAAGAGGGTCTATTACGGCACGAGTGCTCCAATGGAACGAGTAGAAATCGCCGCAGAAATACTTTTGTCAATTATTAAATTCGTTCGACACAAAAAAATGTTTATTCAGTGCTGCCACATGTTGCAGATAAAACTCATTACGTTTAAGTATATATTTTGTTTTAGAAATAAATCCTTAACTAAAACCAAAGTAGAAAAAATAGTATATTATACTTAAATATTAAGAGGCACTGTGAGGCACCCATTCCAATCCCACTCGTGCCACAATGTACCCTCTTATTAAACTTGTATAATAATGTACTATTAACTTATTTTCCACGGCGATCAATCGCCACAATATTTCGTAAAGTTTTATGCGTTTAGCTAAACTGATATAAAAGGCGCAAAATATAACCATCTCCTGGCCACCCACACGCTACGCCTCCTCTGTTAACATATTACATGTTACGCTAATTTTACATGGTTGCATTACATATTATTTACAATACAAGTTAAAGTGTGTAATCTTGTGTGACGCATTTATTTTGCTGGTGGTCACCAGTGACCCCCGTGGCGCTGAAATACATGACGTCTTTTTTGCCATGTAGAGAAAAAATACTGTGTATAAAAATTTGAAAAACAAGGTAGGTAGTTATTTCAAAAATATATTTATTGCCATAGAAACGAAACAATTAAGGTAACGTTTCAACTGTTTGGCCACACTGCAAGAAGACATATATCGACAGAAATTTTATAAACTACACTTAATTTACTAATAGTCCCCCAAGCAAGCAACAATACTTTTACTCTGGGCTTTTGATTTATGAAACGGGAATAATGTCAGAAATCAATCATGAGGAGACCCAATGAAGCAATCGTTTGAAAATATCATACATTCCATCAATTTTCATACACTTGCAGATGTGTAAACAATCGAGACGATCGCTTCTGATTAATCGAAAATATCGATGCCGCGAAGGAATGTATTAATCATGCGTTTTACTCACTCGGACTCTCAATTTATCATGTGGGCTCTGCAAAATTTATAAATTGCTGGTCTCACAGAATTTTCCATTATGTAAGTAGCGATTACTTTACAAATCAATATTAGAAGTTGACAATTTTTTTTTAACTAAATTTATTATATTTTACCTTTAATCAAATATTTAATCATTTGATAATGACAAAGCACGAAAACTTCGTACATATGTCGATTTATTCGCAGCTGTGTCTAGCTTTGTATTTGGTCAGGTTTGCTTTAAATTAATATTTAATTTTGTTAAGATTCTAAATTATCGATTTACTGTATATTTTATGTAAACTGGGTTTCAAATAGGTCAATAAATATATTTCGTAAATAAAGTTATGTTCTATGTTTTAATTTTCAGTTACCAGACAGGTAACTAAAAAATAAAAACATGTTTACCAAATTTGAATATATGGTTTCATCAAGAGCAAAAGTATCGAATATAATAATGAAATGTTATCATTAAGCATAAATTATGGTTTCCCATCAATGACAATGTGTTTGGTACCAGGGATGACTAGATGACGTAACAAACTATTTTACTATTTTATATTATTATTAATATTATTTACAAAACTCCATTGGATAACCATCTAAAAATGAATATTCCACATCATCAATTAATACCTATTTCTGTTAATGCATATATTGATAGCGTATGCATGTCTTGAACACATTAAAGAACTAGACCAATTAATCAGCGTTAATACCTGTGGAAAAAAAAATCCACGCGATTAATATTAATAATACATTCGATACAAATAATATTTCTGAATTAATGAGAACATTTTACGAAAGAACCGTAAGTAATTGAAGATTAATATTCCGGTTATGAGTCTCTCGGTCGGTTAGAAGGTAGGAAAAAAAATTGTACAAGAGCGCACACACACCTAAATCAGCACGTCGACTCTATATCACTTGCGATAAGGCATAAATCAGAGAAGGGCCCCGAGCCATCATCAGAGCAGAATGTTACATGAGAATAAGTACTGCCTGTACTGTTAGATCAATTATCGATTTTTGGTATCTACGTTCGTAATCGCTGATATATTGTACGAAATTTTAATTTGGTCTTCTGTGGGAACGCTGGCAGCCTCTCCTCGTCTTTCTCGCCCATTCACTAATTACTTTTCAAATTAATGTCTATTATAATTACACGTCTTTTTTTCGATTTTATATTTTAATAAGTTCATTCCGGTATGGATCTACGTGTAGCGGTTCGCGTATCTGTATCTGATGTCCGTAGGCGACTGTGGAAGGCAAACTGATTGTACGCATGGAGATTTACATATTAAATTAAATGGATTTCTTAACATTTTGATTAGATTCTGATTTTATATTTGTTGCATTAATCATAGGAAATTGGTATGAATAATATCGGTTGATATTTAACGCAATTCAAATTTCTCAAAAAATCTGTAGATTTAAAATTTTATTAATGTTAATATTTAATATATAAATAAATTAGACACAACCTTACTTGTTGCAGAAAGCATTAAAAATTCAATTCAATAAAACGAAATATGGCCTGAATATATGAATATTCAACCTGTTCGTAACTCTGCAAGCAAAATTAAGTCTTACTAAGACTATAAACAAATAACTTATTGAAACAACTACTTCCCTGGCTAGTGCCACGCCAGATATTGAATGATAAAAAAGAATTTTTTTTTCGGTATATTGAATTTATTTAATAACTAATATGATGAATTTTTCAATAAGTTTAATTATGAATCACAACGTAGTAACTGCCGCGACCATAATCTCTAGATTTTGTTATCTCGTGAAGTAAAATATTGCGGCTTATCTGCTTCAATTTTTCGAATTTAGTTATTTTGTACATTTTCCGTTTCATAAATTTAATTCTTATCATTTCGCTTTCTTTTCCAAAAGGTACATATTGACCGAAAGAAAATGATCATTTTCTATATCGGATTCGGAAATACCATCTGATCATATTTGATCAATATTTCCTCTCTGAATGTATCCCTAGTATATATGGTAAATACTTAACAAAAATATTGCATTGTAGTTGGGTTTTATAAATATCATTTTTTTAATCAAACGGTATTTGTTGAAAATTTTGATTTTAAGTGAAATTATTTAAAAGGAAAGAAACGCGGGAATCGAATTTAGCAACAATTCCATTCGCTCTGTGAAACGTTAGTCTTTTAGAATCAGCTCAGTTTTTAAAACACTCCCATTTTCAAGGACGCTGCGAATTTTTGAAAACTTTGTCTTTAAATATGATCGAATTAAAATTCCACAATAATGCATTATTATTGTTCTATTAAAGTCAGTTTGGCTTTTAAAAATATTCATTTATTTGACCAATCTGTGTTTTTACAAAATTTTGATATGCAGTAAAAAAAGAGAAACGTTTAGATAAAAATTCCATTAGCTTCATGAAATATTGATCATGCAAGATATTAACAGTTTTAAGAACTTTGGCTTCCAATATATACGAAGTAAAACAATTAAAAATATTTATTCTAACAAAAATCAATTTGGCTTTTGAAAATGCAGATAAATCCTAAACCGTTCATTCGAGTGAGAAAATTTATATTGGTTATGAGCAGTGGCGGCTCGTGGATGTTCGGCGGCGGGGCAACGGAAGAAAATTTGACCGAAACAGCAACGAAATATTTGCTTCCTCTATGAGAGTAAGTAGTGCGGCACGAGCGACATCTTTGTCTTTGCCCTCCCTACGGAAATCCACGAGCCGCCGCTGGTTATGAGTTATGTGAAGATTGTTATAATTGAAATAATAAACGGTGCAATCCCTTCTTCATATGAGAAGAACAATTGGTTTGTTTTTAAATTTGTGGCTTTGATATTCAGTTGTTTTCATTTTATAAAAGCATTTCAAATTGATGTGCTTTCTACATCTCCTATGAATAATGCCATTGAGTATTTTTTTGTCTAATGGCCCATCACTTGTCCCCCTCGTTCCATCGAATACGTTAAAAGTTTGCAATAAAAAGAAATTAAAAAAATGTTTACATATTTTGTACTCCTTTGAAAATGAGTTATAAGACAAGTGTCAGAAAACTGCGAAGAAATGCTTGGAAATAAACAAGTGCTGTAATTTTAATAACCCCGTTTGCTTACATATTTTGATTGTATTTGTGTTTAAAAATAATTAGATCACAGTGACGTTGAAGAGCTAGAGGAGACAAATTTAAATTGGAAAGGAACAAAAGGAACAAAGAAAAAACTAGAGGAGAGATGAGAGATATTTAAATTGGAAAGGAACAAAAGACAGAAAAATGGAATAGTATCGTTAAAACCCTATGCTCGCATCAGAGCTCAAAGGATTAAAGCAGAAGTTGGAGAAACTCGATTGGAGTCAGTGAGGGTTCACGGGTTTTTTTTTCTGGTACGGCCGAGGAACATAGGCAGGGTCAGTTGCAGAGACGGCTGGCTGCGTGACCGCACCTATCTGTATTACCCCCTCTTGTTCCTCGGCCGTACCAGAAAAAAACCCCGCGAACCGTCACTGATTGAAGTATCTGCTAAACGTAATAAACACCAGTTGAGTAAGGGGAGAACGAATGAGGGCGATTGTTTAACAATGTAAATAAATGTTTCCAGGTACTGCTAATGGGAAAGCTACTTGTGTTGATAGTGTTTATTATTCTTGTTATTTGTTCTTGTATATAGAGTCCAAAAAGTGGAATATAATACTAAGTCCGCCAAACATTGTATACACACCTTAAGGAACGAAAACTATTTATTATGTGTTTGTTTTACATTTAAATTCTAATCGTAATTGTAGCACTGTCTTCAGTTAAGCACATGGTTACTGTAGATGTTCAAAATGTTCGCCGTTGGCAACCAGACACCTAAAGAAACGAAGAGCGGTCCATTTTTCAATAGAGATCGCTGCATATGCCGCTGTAAAGTTTCCACTTTACAACTTCAGATATTGGCGTACACCGGTACTGCCAATAATCACTTCACGTGCACATTGCGTAAACCATTTCAAAATGCATTTTCGCTGCTCGAACGTCAAGCATGCTCCAGCCATTTTGTTTTCTCACTCTCTTAATGATGAATGTCCAGCATCTGTTGAGCGAAAGATCATGCTACAACATACTCGAAATCCAAACCAATTGTCAATATCAATACACTGATGCAGTCTCATAAAGAGTGTATACATTATTTTTGACGGACTCTGTATAGTCAAAGGTGCCAATTGTGTATAACCCCAATAGTAAAGGTACCAATTATGAACGGACCAATTGTCGCGTGGTCTCAGTTTTCTGGTTATCGTCATGAAGACGCGTTTACATCTCCCTCTCTCTTTCTTGCTTTGCCTTATATACGAAGATTTAGGGGCTGCCCCTGGTTCATCGTTATTTCTTATAGGCGCGAGGGCTAGCTAGAAGCGTTTACGTTGCGGATGCGGATCTCGACGGCACTGCAGTGGAGCATTACATTACTCTCATCGATCACGGAACACATTCCGATGACAAGCTTGACCGACTAACAAGCGTAACAAAACTGAGTAAAAAGTAGACTATGTTCATCACCCTATGGGTTAATTAACTATACAGTTTTTCTTTCGTTTTACATAACATGAATCGAGTACTGGAAATCTGGTAACCCTAATAATGAATAGTTGGTACATAATCCCAAGTAATTCAATGTTCTCCTCTCATTAAACCGAATGGAATGCAGTATTTTGAACTTGTCTTTGTCGTTGTTGTGTGTGTATGTGTGTGTATCGACCAGAGATAACTACTCTTATTCGTCTCGGTGTTTATATTCGAAAATTGAACATTTATTCCACGCCGCGCGTAATACCAACTGACGTGATTTCGATAATTCCGTCAATTTGCTGGTCCAATAAAAAAGTTTATGCTTCCGGTGATGAATTAAAAACGTGAGAATCTTACTTTGAGCGCACACAAAAAAAAACCGTAAACTCTATAATCGATTTTTATTTAATTAAACCTGAAGAATGAGACGGAACGATGAAGA
This sequence comes from Ocypus olens, assembly GCA_910593695.2. Classification (NCBI taxonomy): domain Eukaryota; kingdom Metazoa; phylum Arthropoda; class Insecta; order Coleoptera; family Staphylinidae; genus Ocypus; species Ocypus olens. The sequence continues at coordinate 19,432,279 of OU343056.1, forward strand.
AAAAAAACTGGCTCTAACCTCCAATTGATTTAATCGGCACATACGAGTATATACGCGGAAACATTATATGCACCATAATTAAATTAGAATCAATCATTTATAGGAGATAAATTGGTCCACGAGTAAATCATCATCCGATTTTGGGACTTCCGATTGTGCCCGTTCCCAGACTTTTTCTGCGCTTTCCGAAATCTCGTTTTGCGTGGTACTAGTTTGTTTTCTTCTTTTTTTGGCTTTGGATGCACAACAATGTGATGATGCATTCATTGTCAGTGCCGAAAATTCAAGGTAATCCGGTGTGGTTACTGCTAATGTCCAATTTATGATCGTCTGCTGTACGGGATCCGAATGCACGGGTTTTGCGGTTATTGCAAAAAGATATCAACGGCTATTCAATCGAGAAGGCTTGATTTATGCTCCTGCTGAATGCCCACCGAAATGCAAAATAAAAGACTCCCGAATGACCACTGTGAATGCACCGCTCGTACCTCACGATGACAACGCAAGAAATGCAGAGTACCGAAAGTGTTCCAACACGTATCCATTGCTTTTTATAAGAAGAAATCATTTTAGAAAAAGAGAGAAACTCTTAAACATGTTAATGTAAGGTGTTGTTTTAATGTTCTTCTTAATCAGTGTCTGCAAGTATGTATGTATACCGTCTGATTTTAATTAAAAATGGAAAACTCTCACTTATTGCAGAAGGATTATTATTCATACATTCAGGCTGCTTTTCGTCTTATTTTATGTGAAGATTTTTGCAATTATATAATTTAATCCGCTCAAAAAACATACGGTTTTGTAAGGTTATGTGCACTGTCAGTGAATGCTCTGCACTTTTCGTTTTCAGATAGATTGCTGTTTATTATTTTAAAATATTTTTTTCAGCTACCGACAACGTAAATAAGCATTGCATCCATAGTTTCAGGTACCGCAACTGGCTGATAACATTCGTGGTGTTTGTTGTCCTTGACGACGGAACTTAATTTTTACTTTCTCCGTTACGAAGTACGAGAAAGTATTGTGATCGTGTTTTTTTTTCAAAAATTTTTTTTTTTTACGGAAATATCCGTTTTGGGGTCCCTATATGCCATTTCAACAATTTCTGGAAAAAAAAATTGTGTCTGTGTGTGTGTGTGTGTGTGTGTGTGTGTGTGTGTGTGTGTGTGTGTGTGTGTGTGTGTGTGTGTGTGTGTCTGTCTGTGCGCGCTGTATCTCAAAAACTAATAGAGCAGTTGGTATGAAACTTAGAACATCTGTCTTATTTGATAATCTGAAGAACTGAAAAGCTTTTGGTAAAATTTCGTACACCGGAAGTGGGCGTTTACCTTAACTGTTTTTTGTTTTTTGCCAATATTTTCTTAAATATGAAAAATATCACAAAAACATTTAAACAAACTTTGAAGACAACAAAGAAATGAACATCTTTTGCTTGAAAACATTTTTCATAAAATCATTTTTATTCGAGAAAAAAATTTATTATTTTTTTTTAATTTTTGGTTTATAATTATAAAACGATAATAGTTACAGCAAATTTATGTTAATAATAATTGTAGAGAATGCTAAAATGAACAATTTATAAAGAATAAGTTTTTTTTTAAATCCCTTTGGTTTTTGAGTAAACTGAGTTTTTTTTTAATTTTAAGTATAATTTTCCCATCTTTAATAATTTTGACGTTTTAAACGTCAGTTTCATCCAAATTTACGCAACGCTCGATGTATATTTAAAATATGATTTAAATTGAAAATAAACCATGAAAGCGTATATATAAATGATACCATCAAGTCGGAGAAAGTAACATGATGGCCACATCACCATTTTTTCAATATGCATTCCTGTTAAAATGTATGCCTGTTTGCTTGTGCGCGCTGTATCTAAAAAACTACTACTGGAATGAACATCAAACTTTGAACATAAGCCTTATTTGATAATCCGAAGAACTGAAAGGATTTTGGTAAAATTTCGTACACCGGAAGTGGATGTTTACCTTAACCGTTTTTTTGTTTTTCTCCGATAATTTTTTAAATATGAAAATTACTATAAAAGCACTCAAACAGATCTTGAAGAAAGCAAAGAAATGAACATTTTTTGCTTGAAAATATTTTTCGTGAAATGCATGGTTTTTGAAAAATAATAGCAATTAATTTTTTTTGTAATTTTTGGTTAAAAATTATGAAACGATAATACTTACAGCAAATGTATTTTAATAATAATTGTAGAGAATGCCAAAATGAACAACTTACTCGTATATAGAATAAGTATTTTTCGAAATCTCTTTGGTTTTTGAGTAAATTGACTATTAGAATTTAAAGTATAATTTATCATTTTCATCTTTCATAATTTTGACGTTTTAAACGTCAGTCTCAGCTGATTTTACTAAACGCCCTATGCACATTTAAAATGTCAAATCGGAAAAAGTAATACTGTTTTTTTTTTTTGCATTATTTTAGAGTTTCGGATCGGATCTTAATTTGAGCTTGTGTTATTTTTGGGGCAAATTATTTTTAGACCAGAATTTTTGTGCTCGTATTTTATATTTTTTGCCTGTTTCTTCGATTTTTTTCCTTTAAACTCTTGATTTTTTTTCATAAATATTCTTTATGTTGGTCCCAATTTTAAAATGATCTGTTGAAATTTTCGACTTTTTTGGTCAGTATTTTTATTTTTAAGCTCGTGCTTTCGATTTTTCGTCTAAATTTTCGATTTTTTGCCACAATTGTTGAATCTTTATTTGTATTTTGGAGTTTCTTGGTCAAAATTTTTGATTTTATGTTCTAAGATTTCTTTTTTTGGCCTAAATTTTTGATATATTTATTAAGATTTTCAATTTTTTAACTTTTTGGTCTGCATTTTTTTATTTTTAGGCCCATGTTTTCAATCTTTTGGCCACAATTGTTAAATTTTGACCTGTATTTTCGATATTTTGGTCCAAATTTTTGTTCTTCTGTCCTAAGATTACTTTATTTGGCTGAAATTTTTCATTTGTTTATTAAGATTTTCGATTTTTTAATCTGTATTTTTTATTTTTAGCCCCAAATTTTCGGTATTTGGTCCAAATTTTGTTTTTCTCGTCCTATATTTTAAATTTTTCAATTTTCAATTTTAGTTTTTGTTCGGAAACTTACCTTGAGCTACAGGGTTATTTTGAGGGTAAAAATGGCAAACAATTTTTTCTTTGCTTGAATTTTTTTTATCTGAATTTTTAGCTCTGGCCTGTAATTTCTTTTTTTTAAGTTTTGATTTTTGGCCTAAATATTCTTTTTTTGGCCTGCTTTTTTTAATTTTTTTGTCCCATATTTTCAGTATTTGGTCTAATTTTTTGTTTTCTTTGCCCATATTTTAGATTTTTTTATTTTCAATTTGAGTTTCTGTTCAGAAACTTACTCTGAGCTACAAGGTTATTTTGAAGGTGAAAACGGCAAACTATTTTTTCTTTACTTGAATCTTTTTATCTGCATTTTTTTGATCTCTGGCCTGTAACTTCGTTTTCTATTCCAAATTTTTGACCTAAATATTCTCTATTTTGGCGTGAAAATTTAGGTTGCTTGTTAAAAGTTTCGATTTTTCAGCCGGTATTTTCGAATTTTTTGGTTGGTTTTTGATTTTTTGCCCTTTACTTTTTAACCTGAATTATTGTTTTTTATTTTATTTTTTTTTTCATTATTTTCGAGTTTCTGGTCGGAAACTTATTTTGAGCCAAAGAATTATTTTAGGGGCTAGCTAAATATTTTTTCTTTTACTTGAATTTACAATATTTTGGTCTGCATTTTTTTGGTCCATATTTTAGATCTTTACCTTTACCTGTTTTTGCCTCAATTTATTCCAAATTTTTAATCTTTATTTTGGACAACATTTTCGATGTTTTAGTTTGCGTTTTTTTTTATGTTTAGGCCATAGTTTTCGATATTTGGTTTTTTTTGGGCCATGTTTTAGTTTTATTGTTTAATTATTGATTTCTATTAGCGAATTTTTGATTGGCGAATATTTTAGATTTTTAACCTAAAGCAGCGATTTTTTAATGTTTTGCCAGTATTTTCAAGGTTTTGGTCTAATCGTCAAATCGGAGAAAGTAACATGATGGCCACATCACCATTTTTTACTTACGGACCTACGAAAATAATAAACAGAAACGTAACGCTCCAACATATAGGCGAGCAACACATTTTCGTCTAAACTTATAGCATCGGCATCCTTTTTACATAACCACTGCTCAAAAGAATCGTAACAGGACACATACCTTTTTCGATTTTGTCGGCAACAGGTTCTAACAAGCAATATACGCAGCTTCGTTTGCACCCATGCCCGCAAAAACTGTCACTGGATTGAAACAAACAACAAAATTCGATATTGTTTTCTCAGTTGCTGGGTTGCCATAGGACGCATAGGTGACTAGAAAACTTTTAATCGCAAATGTTACAAGCCGTATTTTAGAATATTTTCTGATCTTTTTAAGCATTATATTTCCGATAGCGGAAAAAAATTAATAAGCAACACGGAACGTAATGACAATTAATATTAATACGTCCTTACGTTCCTTGTTGCTTAAATAACTATTATTTTGTAACCTGTTTAGCAAGGTAAGATTATTATTTTATAAGTCACTTTATTTATAACAATTAAAATTGTTGATACAGTTTGACCAACGCGTGTGCGTCATTACCAAAAACCGAGTATTCTCGCTTTGTAGGACGTACGTACACATATTATTGCGTCTCATTTAACTTATCGTAGAGGGACTAAAAGCATTAAATTATTACCGAAACATGGTTTGGTTATCTATGTCGTGCACGCAAAGATCAATTGATTGAAGTGTATAGGAATTCAGGTGGGACATTGGCTTAGCCAGCTAGAGCATTCAGCCACGACTGATTTGCATTAAATATACATATTTTATAAATCGATAGAATAAAACTGCACAGTCCTATTTTGTAGAAAAATTGACCGGCCGGAAGGTACTCGACCCCGCACCGACGGATTGCAGACGCAGGCACCCTATCCACTAGGCCACCGCGGCCTAAAAAAATATTTCATCATAATAAATAAGATCTTTATTGCCTATTGACTTTCAACTATTAATCAAAATTATACGCAAATTCAAGAATGCGGATTATTCATTATTTTACCTCAGCAGCATTTACTGGTTATTACGTAATTTCTGAAATTCCTCCGTGCTCAATTGTAACTAAATTTGATTGTATTAAATATAAATGTACGATTTTTTTCGTCGAAACGCCCAATTAAGATGAATCAAAAAATGTAGTAGCCCGATACTGCGCATTATTGAATCAACATCCTTCGAACGGTACCGAAAGAAAAAAAATACGCTGAGGTCATTACACCTGATGTCTAGTAATAATGTGAATATGCATGCGTCTACGCTTAGATAAATTAGGAATAAGTAGAAGTGGAAAAAAGGTAATAATAATTTTGGTGTTCATTAACGTTCTCTGGATATTATCTGAATTTTAATCTACGCCAGTCCGAAAAGTAAAATAGTAAAGAGGAGAATTTATTGGACGTTTATATTTACAACTGCCTTCAAAATGCATGCCATTAGATACTCCTTAATGAGTGATTTGACATAGTTGGAAGTGTGGTAATACCGCCGGGTAATGTCGAAACGCCATTACAATTTTCATTTTAAAATGGCGCGCGCGCGTGGACAATGACAATTTTAACTGTATCGGATGGACGAAACGCGTGGGCTTTGGAGTCGATGTGTATTGCGTAAATTATAGATATACAGGCATACGAAAATACACTCAAACTCACGCACACAACTTCTTTAGATAAATTACGGGCGACTCATACACACACGGGCACGTGCGTTGCGAAACATGCCTTTTTTAATTCATTCCACTGTCTGGTCTGCTTTTTACGATACGTATTATCGTAAATAATGTAACATTTAGCTACAAATATTCCACTGCGTGGGCGAGTAATTTTCGAACACTTCACCTTACATTTCGGCTTGTATAATACTTCCTGCGCGATAGAAATAGATTCGAATATAGTTGCACACGTGTACAGATTTTTGGTAAATAATAAGAAATTCAATTGTCGTGTCGGTGGACAGATGAAAATGATATCTAACAAAGATTACCATCATGCAAAAAGCATATTTGTATTTATGTTCCTATAATTGGTTTTTGTAGCTTCCGCAGAGCTCAATGAAAATAGGCGCAGTCGGTGGGATCCAAGGTGTGATGCAACAAAATTGTATATTGTAAGTGTTTTTTTTTAGCTTTCGCCACTCAATAAAAAAACAGGTTCTGCAGTGCTAAAGCGGACAAGTTAGCATATAAATGTGCCTAGCCCAGAGAAACAAAAAAATAAAATGCACGTGTGAATACCGGTGTACCTCATGGCCCAAAAGTAAATCTTGCACCGGTGTCCGCCAAAGCGCTGACCCTGTTAATAATGGCGAACTAACACGTCCGTTTTGTTGTACAGCATGTCTCCAGAAAATCTTATTTTATTTGTTTCCGTGTCCTTCATTAGGTTTGGTTTTTGTTCTTTTTGGATATATGCAAAATTTCAAGTTCACTGTTAAAATTCTGATTTTCTTCCAGAGGACAAAATATGTGTTACTGTTAAATTGCTGTTAAAATTCTGATTATCTTCCAGAGGGCAAAATATGTGTTGCTATTTTATTTTATTACTTAATGACAAAATAAATTTCTCCTACCATTTCCCTGTCCGTTTTTAATTTTTATTTTAAGTTACAAATAATTCGTTTACATACTACAAACTTGACCTTGAAATTATTGCTTTTTGGTTGGCCAAAATTATAGATATGTAATAGATATTTACACACTATGTGAGTTAAGTAAATGTTTATTCACCTAAACTTTCTTCTATTGAATTAACATTCATAACTCATTACCGTATAGTGTGGCTTATGTGGCTCACAAATCAGTAGCATAATTATAAGCCCTCTACAATTTCTGTATTAAGGTATGCAATTTTCATCACTTACCGCAAGAAACTACTGCCTCTCTAAAGGAACCAACGAGAATTACCGCTACTGTAAGAGGTACAAGTGCTACTGCACTGGACCTCGTAATTATAATCATACAATCTGATATTAATGCTAAAATAATAAATCCAGGAGTGAGGTGATCCGACAACCTAGCACAATTTATGGAGTGGCCGCAACTTATTTGCGAACCCAGTAGACGTTCAATTAATAGTACAAGGTGTCCACAAAGAGTATGGGGTATATGTATCTGCGCATGTTCAGTAAGGGCGCGGTTTGGAGTGGCGCGGTAAGGATACTTTGATGCACTACGCTTTGGAGATTTATTAGCCATGGAAGTTTACCCTGGAAACCATCATGCCTTTTGCATATGCGCCTATTATCGCAATGGTGATTCCATAGTCACAGCTCAGCGGTTATATCGGGCCGAATTTAATGTACGGAATGCACCGAAGGACGATACGATTAGAAAATGGATTCAAATGTTTGAGGATACTGGTTCAAGTGTCAAAATTCAGAATCAAGGTCATCCGCGCTTTGCTCGAAGCCAGCAAACAATTGAAAAAGTCTGACTTTCAGTACGTGAAAATCCATCTCAATCAGTTCGAAAACGCAGTCAAGAGCTCAACGTTAGAAAATCGTCGCTGCACAAGATTATGAAGTTAGATTTACAACTTAAAGCCTACAAAATTCAGATGGTTCAAAAACTAAACGTTATGGACTATCCTCTCCGATTGAATTTTGCAAATGAAATGATTTAACATTTCCCAATGTTTCAAAACATTCTGTTTAGTGATGAAGTAAACTTTCACTTAAATGGACACGTCAATAAGCAGAACAGCCGCCACTGGAGCAACGAAAATCCAAGGCAGAAACATGAACAACTACTACATAGCCCAAGAGTTATTATGTGGGCTACCATGTCTAGCGAAGGCATCATTGGGCCTTACTTTTTTGAAGACTGACGTGAACAGTGAGCGGTATTGCGACATGTTAAGGAATTTCTTGGTTTCACAACTGCAGTGTCTTTGAAGGTTTCAATGTGGAAACATGGTTTCAACAAGATGGGGTCACTTGCCACACCTCAAACTTCAGGTTGTCAATTAACTTTTCCCAGAAAAGGTGATCTCTCGTCGAGGCACCATCAACTGGCCTCCGAGAAGCCCCGACTTATGGATTATTTCTTATGAGAATACCTTAAAGAGGAGGTTTATCAAAAGAAACCACGAAATTTACTCCAATTGAAGAACAACATTAGTACCGAAATGGCCGCCGTTCCCAGAGAGATGTGTAGACGCGTAGTGGAGTGCCAGCAGCGCGAGGGTCGACATTTAGACTAAATAATGTTTCGCACATAATTTTCCCAAACTTTATCTAAAATTTGAGATAAAAAATATCTTTTCTGAATTGTATTTTTTTTCTTTTATTGAATTTACAAATACCCCATATCCTTTGTGGACACCCGGTATATTAAAAAACGAGTTCAATAAGCGCGATTTTTTCGCACGCGTAGCGAGCGACGAGCGTAGCGAGGAGTTTTGGACAAGTGCGAAAAAAGGCCTTATGAACGAGTTTTTTACAGTATTTTTTCTATTTTGCCCCTTTTATTCCATTTCTAAATTAAAAATCACACATACACATTTAGAAAATTGTATGGTGGTTGGTAACACTGATAATTGACATTTCAATTTGAAATCAGTTTGCGGTTTTCATACATCACATAACCTCAAAACAATCTCGCCGAAAATTTAGCACAGGTTGACAGCTCTGAATTTCAAAGATGCCAACCTTGAAAAATTAAATTATTAAAGCATTCGGCGAGCCATTAACGAACCCATATGAGTACGCTAATGGCTCCGTTTTAGAAGCAAAATAAAAAAAATTACATTCTCGCACTGTAAATGTAAACTCTATAAATGAATTTAAGATGCTCTTCAACAGCGAAAAAATAGATCTGAGTGGTGCTAACGATATTAATGCTTCATTTTTTAAATCTTGGAACCATGTTGAAAACTGTATTCAAATTTCGCATCCATCAAAATAAAAACATTCAATGATAAAAAAAATCAGTTAAATTCAAATATAAACCATCCACACACATTCTAAAGCTATCAAATAAACTGAAAAACTTAAACTGGCTAAGAAAACAAACATCTGACTCAAGCATTCAAAATAAATATTAAGAGACTAAAAAATGAGCTCAGTAATAAACCAGTCACAGAACGCAAAAGTTTCTATTCAAATATCATAAACAAATCTGATAATATAACGAAAAAATTATGGCGGATTGTAAACACAAAACTAGGCAAACAGAACAAAACTAATAATAAAATAATATTAAAGACAAACAATGTAATTATAAGAAACATTAAAGAAATAGCAAATTTATTTGGCAACAGTCGACACCTCTAAAAAAAAAATGGTATATTTAATTAAAATTGTAAAAATTAAATATGTAATAATGATTAAATATTTCATTAATTTTAGGAAAAATGTTTGCTACTCCATTGAAAAAGCAATCTAAGATTTTCTTTTCATATGACCCATTGTACCAACGTGCGAATTTGGTTGCCTACCTACCAATCTGCAACCATTGTTGCTCACTCTGTATTTAAAGTGGTTACTAGGAATTAGATAATTTCAGTTAAATAGGGTGTTTCAGAGCTCTGGGCACGGTCAATCACGTGTTTATTTTTCAAAATTTCGAAACATTTTTTTACAAAAGTTTTGCAGAATAGTGAGCTGCATGCCCTAAAAATATTTAAATTTATACAGGATGTCTCATAGAAAAGTTACAGACCAAACTTATGTTTTTTAAATGGAACATCCTGTATATTTTAGCATTTTTGGAATCCTCGTTACTTGGAGATTAAAATGACGTAGATTGTGGGGGTTGATAACGGGCCGTTTTTATGTTATTCAGTTGTTTATACAAAAATTTGAACAAAATTGTTAAAGTGTTCTCCTGAAGCTAATAAAGATAATTCATTCTAATTTAGTGGTAAAGTTTAGTTGAACTTTAGTCTTAAAAATTATTCTATCAACCAAAACATAGCTCAGCGTATTATACAGGGTGATGGCCATTCGCAAACTGCACAATTTCTATTTTTTTTTTTTTAAATGGCACACCCTATATATTATTTCATAATTTGAAAGTTCATTAAGTAAGCTTTCGTTTCATATGAGGTTTTGTATATCTGAAGTTGATGGTTACTCTAATATTTCAAAATTCGTTGGTGATTTGCATGTTTTTATTATTAGTTTTAAAATGTAGGTACCAATCTTTTTAAATAAAAAAACAGATGATGCGTAATGCAGAACACCATGTCCTTAATATAGCCCCATTGAAAAAAAGACGAACCTGTGTTTTTAGAATTATTTAAAAATCCTAGCTGAGCTTGAAATTAGAGGTAGTGCCATGGCTCCTACATAACGAGCCGCCCCTGACTAAAACTATGGTAAATAAATATCAAATTTATAATCAGATTATATACATCTCAAATTATATTATAAAGTAAAATAAAGTAGTAGAAAACATATAATAGAAGACATTCCCGCACTCTTTATATGATTTCCTACAATAAAAGACTATCTTAGGCAAGCTTACTTTCTACCGTTATTTTACACCTTAAAATTAACTATGTTATTAATTTTGTTGCATATTCTAGTGCTAATGATTTTTAAATTCCGGTTACGGCCATTGTAGTTTTCGGAAAAGGACCAAACAAGTCGCACATGTCGCCTTTTACTCGACAGGCTAATGAATTAATATCACTTGGAACGTGTGACATTTTGAAAGAATACGTGACCGCTTATTAATATTCATTTTTGGGAATAATCGCATTTCTATTCTAATTAACCAAGTTTGTTTACTTTCGAATTTAGTTGTGGGATTTATGCAAGAAAGAAAGTAGTACAGGTATATATGTATGTCTTTGATTAAAAAATTAATAAATTTTCATTATATTTATCAGGGTTAAATTGATGCAATAAACCAAATAAAATTCTAGAGATTTTAACTTGAGGATCGTACGTTAGATTTATTTTACGAGATTCATCAAAGCAGTATTTTCCTTAATGATTTTAAGTAAATATAAAACTTAGATCCGAATAAGTGTCGAAAATAATCATTTCATTACAAAACATTTTTGACATTCGCAGCTCCTTCAAATAAGCGTTTTGTTTTGCCAACAACGTATTTTTTTGCTTATTTACTTGAAATAAAAACGAAATACTGTACTTGTAGAACCCTTGTTTCTCCTTGATTGGTATTTAAAATTAAATACTTTTGTTCACGAAAAAGTTATAATGTGCGCATTATTTAATTGTATGGGCAACATTAATGGGTACATTTAACACTCCATTTCATTAAACACGCATTTGCGTATTTAATATGGTTATTAAACACACACACACACACATTTGCGTGTTTAACATGGTCATTAGACACGCTAATTCGCGCTTCGATTCACAGAACGCTATTTATGATAATATTTTGTTTACCCTGTTTAATACTGGTTTTAACTTTGATTTTATTTTTTTTCACTTGTAATTGTAATTACAACTTGAATTTTGATTTTAATGTTAATTTTTATTGTAATTGTAATTTTAAATTTAATTTTTATTTTGATTTTGATTTTCGTGAACAAAGTACGGCTCGTTCCGCAAACATCGTTCTCGTGATTAATAGCCATCATTATATGCTCGTTGTACAATATACTATTTTCATTTCAAGGTTTAATTTTCAGTTTTCTGACACGTGTTTCACCAAAAATGTAGCAGTGGAAGTATCAACATTACCTTTACTTAATCATCAACTTCTTGACTCAACCGAATATAGAATAGGTGCAACCACTACTGTATCCTAATACGTGTTTCGGCAATTGTATCAAGAATACAGCCGTGGAAGTATGAACCATACCCTTGTTTTTGACTTAACTGAATATGAGATATGGTCCACCTTCGATTGTAAAGTTTTTTTTATATGAGTAACCAGATCTGCTATGGTGTGATTCGAAGTCAAAGTCAAATGTCTGGTATGGTGCAAAATTCGAACTCTAAAGATATATTTTTTTCAATTCTGTGGACGTTACTTGACAACTAACGTTTGAAGTTCAGTAAGCATTGCTTGTGTGCAATTTTTGATTTATTTTGCTAGAAATTTTACCCAGCAAGAAAGAATTAATCAAATTTCGTAATTCGTGACGAGAACGTGGTCAGTAAACAGCATTTGCAGATCAAATTAATCGTAACTTGAAAACGTGACCATACTATTTTTACGCTAAACGCATCAAATAAGAAAAAGAAGAAAAAAAAAAAGGTTCCTATTTTCAGTAAACCTCAAGAAAACAAAGTCATTGTTAGTTACTCATATTGAAAAAAAAACTTTAAAGACTTTAGAATAGAGTCCGTCCAACACAGATTTTGTTGTTTTTCCTTCAGTTATACTTTTCTAACAAGTTAATAAAAATATATATTTATTTTGTTCTTATCACTTAATAGTATATTTTTTAAAAAGGTTAGAAAGTTAATTCGATGCGAGTGGATTTGAACCACGAGCATCAGAATTTCCATTCTTACCGAGTACCAGACTGTACTTTTTCCATGGCCAGATAAAATCGACTAATAAAATAATGAACACAAAGAACTTGCGTTTTAATATTACATGTTTGAGGTTATGTTTATAGTACTTTGATAATTGTGTCTTGGATGACATGTGAGAACATTCCATGAATTACAAGTAAAGTGCATAATTGCATAATGCTTTGTTCAATAAAAGCGATAATGTATTCGTTCGACCAGTTTCGATCTTATTAGATTTCATTAGATCAGTATAGACGCTGACAGGAAAACGGTTCTTTAATATATTGTCGCACAATGAAACAATATTTAAATGTTTATCATTGATCTTGTTATAATTGTCGCTAGTTAGCGGTTTCTTATTCGTGGATTTCTCCACTCAATCAAGGAATTTGCATAACGTTAGGGCACTAGATGTCGCGTTTATGGTATATCCAGATCCTTTCATAGAAAATGTAAGGTCCGGGGCAACTAATATTTTAAAGGCTCTTTAAAATTCCAAATAAAATTGTGGACAAGGAAATAAAATCGATATAATATTTATTGGATATTTGCATTTAATTATTTTACAGAAAATTTGTGTGCTTCAGCAGTAGCAAATTCTATAATTATTTCAGAATAGTCTAAAATATCTGGTAATTAATCTTGAGCATTACTAGTCCATTTAAGTCATTTTTGACACATTGTCGATCGTAGTTCGATAGTTTTTATATCTTTTCAGAATACTAAATGATCTCCTACCTCCTGCTACACTCACAGGCATAGTTAACAAAAATCAAATCACAGTCTATGTATTGGGAAACATGTTTATGACTCCTATTTCGATAATTTCTGCTGGTTTTGTGCTTAGTTTAACAATGGGTTTGTTCAAGAACTGTTTTCTTGTTTTCCTAAGTTGTTGTATATTTTGAATTAGGTTCCATTTTTTCTGAATCTACTGTTGCTTTACGAGATTCGTTTGATGTAATAACACTAGTATTTTCAGTCAAACTGTAGACATAATAACTCATTTCCGATTTGGACAAATATTTTTTTCATTTTTTCTTAAATCTGTTACATTCAAATCAGATTCCAAGGGCTTCAGATTTAGAACCACTGGTTTTACTGCTCCTACCCTCCTGGACTATCTTGTTTTTGAAATATCGAATAATATATAAGGAATAGTGTGCTAAATGTTTTTTTTTTCTGCAGCCGTCCCGAAAAAAAAATCTTTTGGTATGATTTATTAAATCGAAAGTAGCACTTTACATAAATCGTACCGAAAGTAGTTATTTTCGGGACGATTTTGTTTCATTTTCGGAACTATTTCTTTACTTCCGGGACGATTTTTGTTACTTTCGGGGCGATTTAAGACTTATATCTAGACGGCCTTGACAATAATATCAACTTTGTAATTAATTATGACAGTGTTTGTGTTATAACATTCGTATGTGTTTTTGCTTTTTTAATATATAAAACGGCTGCAGAAAAACTATTGTACGTAACGCGTTCAAAAAGTGATTTTACGGGACTCGTCTACGGCTCGTCCTGGAAATTATACATTTTCTGGCGGGTACCAAAGACAGTTTGTTGCTTCTTTGCAAGGTTCTTCCAAGTCCGCTTCCACAAAATTTGAATTATGGTTTTCACAACCAGAGAATGTAAAATTCACGCAAACAACTGCTGGCACACCATTATACTTTCTTGTCATATTGGCTCAGTAATGGTAGCTTTGTTCTACACAGTTCGTAATATTAATTGTTAATTCCTGCAAAAAAGTTAGTAATCTGCTTGAGATTTCTTGATTCGTTTTATCAGAAAAATTAGCAAAGCATATAAAACGTTCTTCAATCGTACATTCCATTTCGCTAAACTTGACGTGATTAATTAATGTCGATTATTCCTAATGAGATTAATCAGAAATAATATCAAAATGTTAAGCCTTCTTCACCTCATAAATGATCGCGTTTTGAACAAAATTTCGGCAAATACGAGGTTAAATTTTTATAAGCGTCCACTGGGTGGCGCTATTACGATGTGTCATTTCTATCTTTGTAAAATTTGACATTTTTTATCGTGAAAACAGTGGCAACTTAAAAATTGATCGAGTAGTTTGTTTACAGTGAGCGTTTAAAAAAGCAATTTTGTGACAAAATGGAAATTTCACAGAAAGTTTACGTTTAATGATTATTTTATGGTGTTAGTAAAGGCCTAACTCAACATCAATACATAGAATTGCTACGTTTAACCGTTGGTAATGAAGCACCTTCAGAAAAGATCGTTTTGAATTCCGCCATGGCCGCCAGTGATGCATTTCGTGAAGATCGACCAAAATCTGTTGTTATGACAAAGTGAGATTGAGGCACCTTTAGACGTATCGAAGACTGCAGCACATACGATTGCGATGTATGAATATTAGGCTGTGAAAAATATTCGAATAATTTGACAAAGTAAAAAAATTCGACCAAGGAACGTCAAAATCCATACTACATCGTAACAGTTGTCGAAAGTTGGATATATCTATATCAACCAGAAACTAACAATCTACCTCAAGAGGCTATTGAAGCCTTCAAAAAGCATATTCTTGAGATACCAATTTCAGAGTGGAAAACATGTTTCGCGAAGTGATTTAAACGCATGCAGAAGTGTAGAAATCTTAAGAAATAAAATAGTTTGTTCCAAGACAAATTAACTAAAAAGAGGAGCTTCGTATTACTAAACTCAAAATAAAACAGATAGGTCGACAGCCTGGACTAACCCCCTCACATTTTATTTTATTTACTTTAAATAGTGATTTGTTTAATCAATGTTCTCTGTATATTATCCCACCCTCCAACCTGTAAAACTTTTTGACCGCTTTGATGACAGTCAAGTCCAAAACAGAAATAACGATTTCTTTGTTTATTTGTTTTTAATAATTGTACAATTTAGGATTGAGCCCACCCACCACCATTTTGTTTCCTTCCTCTTTGAACAAAGTAATGAAGGAATTTTATTTAACCAAATCCAAAAATAGTTATAGTTAAAATTATACCGCGGGGGTGGTGGATGTTCCCTATCTCACCCTTTAACAAGTTAAACACGTCTTTTGATTGCTCCATTTTCACTTTACTATTAATGGAGAAAGTGGTTCACTAATTGTAGGGTCCATCTGGTAACCCTCGGTTTAATTTTAACTTTAAGTATAAGCGTAATCTTCTGACAAAATATATATTTTTATTAACTTGTTAGAAAAGTATAACTGAAGGAAATGGATATTAATTATACCAAAATAAAACTTGGTTTATATTCTAACTATTTAAAATCTCGCATTATGGCATAGAAGGATTTGTCGTTTAATAAGTAGTACTAAATTGATATTCTGATACAGGACTGTGTTATAATTAGAGTCCGGATTTATATTTTTTACATGTTTTATTTGCTCTTTCGTATGGAACTGGCGAATTGTATCTATACGTTTCTCTCGGAAATAAATTAAAGTACCAAGTTTTATTTCGCATATAACTTAATATTTCGAGGTTTTATCGCATTAAACTTATTTAAGCATATATCCGCATATAACTACATATAAAGTCAATATTTCCATTAATTGTAATTGATTTTGTTGTTATTAGCTTTTATTGCTCATTTTTGCATCTTTATAACTGTATTCCAGAATTTAGCTCGAATGCCTTTAATTGAGGCTTTTAAAATGATTGTAGAACTGCACGAAAATTTAAAATTAGTTCCCTAACTTTTGCGAAAATTTGATGCGTAGTATGTTGAAATCCGGGATACGAAAAAATTAAAATGATTTGTGGAATTTTGAAAGACGAGACTGAGGAGAACATAATACATTTTAACAAATGAAAATCAAAGTCATATTTTGGTTCTACATTGTAATTCCAATAAATAAATTATCATCAGTTGCTATTCGTATTTATTTTTATTTTGCAACATTATTTTTAATGAAACTGCATATAAAATCCATATTTGAATTATTTTGTCGAATATATTGGCATATAAAAAAATTATAATCCGGACTTTAGTTAGAATAGAATAGAATAAAATTGAATAGAATAGATGATTTTATGTAATCAATAAAACACTGTTGATTTGTTTGTATAATTTTTGAAAATTTATTATTTCCAGGAATATAGTTTTGTCAACTTGAACGTGCCATTATCAAACTTACAGTAAATTAAAATACGATTTTACAGGTAGATAAAGATACAATATAGGTAATTGTAGAATTACAGAATTCCTTTGAAAATGGAAGTATAGATTAGGTCAATCTGGTCGTTGATTAGTGGAATTCCCGGAATAGTGCGTACTTTGTGAATCCCAAGTGATTCTAGTAAATCCATTTTACGACCTTTATCGGCAAAATGGACCAAAATGGACCAAAAGTACATCTTCTCCAAAAGAATGTTTTACTCTAAAATTAGAACATAGGAAAAAGACGCATCTTAACACTAACACATATACAACGTTTTAAAAAGTTAGTGTTGATTAAAATTGATATTTCACCATTTAATTGATATGTCATTGATATTGTCAATACAGTATTTTTTATGTGTATTAAGTTATTGAATATGCGAGTCCATAACAGTTTAATAAGTTGAAAAGTTCAAATTTATTAGAACTGTCTAATGTAAAACTTATGTTGAAGTCGCCATTTTTGACAATATTTTTGTCGTCAATATCAATTTTTTTTAAGACATCGTTAAGTGTATTGATAAAAAGGTTAAAATTTCAGCTCAATAGCTGCAAGTTCACAAGTTAATTCAGATGACATACTGGAGATACCATCTCTGATTTTAAATATTATACCGTCAGTGCACATTATTATTACACCGCCGTGTTTTTTTTTCTGTTCTAGCAAAGAAAGATGACAAATGAATGGATGACATTCATCTTTGGACATCCAAATCTCACTTACAAGGGGAGGATCAGATGTGTGACTCACCGATTTCATCCATCTTTGGCACACGTGTAGGTCATAACTAGGAGAGTAACTGGTGCAAGTAATAAGGCGCACTATTCAGCCGTTTTCGAGAAAAAATGTTTTTTTTTTAATTTGTTATTCATTCATATGTTTATATACCTTTTGCGTTAACAAACATATAGCAACCTTTTGGCGCATCTATAAAACCTCCGATTCATAGTCGGAAGATCGAAGGATCGAACCCAATTGTTGGGTTTCTTTTCATAGTTTTTATAAATCTATGTGTATTTAAATATCTTAATTTTAGAATCAATTCATTTTTTTCTCGAAAACGGCTGAATAGTGCGCCCTATTACTTGCACCTGTTATACTCCTAGTCATGACCTACACGTGTGCCAAAGATGGATCAAATCGGTGAGTCACACATCTGATCCTCTCCTTGTTAAACACACAACTGAGTTCTTATTCATTTGAGTCTTTTCTTAAATTATTCCCTAAACTTTGTATGTTTAAATGAAATATTGAAAGATCGTCTGGTTTTCTAATGTTCAGTTGATTATTTTTATTTAGGTTATTATTTCTTTTGTATTTGCCGATGGAAAATTTTGGTTGATAGAATTACTGTTAACATGGAAAATGAATTGTTCAATTACAATGCATTCATGCCAAAGTTCGGGTTTTAAAACAAGATCGCAGTCATTTTTATTTATACCAATTTTGAAGCAATTTGATCCATATTGATCTGTAATATTACAAATATAGTTCTTGTGATTAACAATTAAACACAAATGATTATATATGTATGTCCTCTTATTTACCCTGTTGTTTCAAACCACCAATAAAAAATGGTGATGTGGCCATCATGTTACTTTCTCCGACTTGATGGTATCATAGCCATTTATATTTACGTTTTCGTGGTTTATTTTCAATTGAAATCATACATCGAGCGTTGTGTAAACTCGGATGAAACTGACGTTTAAAACGTCAAAATTTTGAAAGATGGAAAAATTATACTTTAAAATCAAAAACTTAGTTTACTCAAAAACTTAAGGGATTTAAAAAAAAAACTTATTATTTATAAGTTGTTCATTTTAGCATTCTCTGCAATTATTATTCACATAAATTTGCTGTAACTATGATCGTTTTATAATTATAAAGAAAAAATTAAAAAATAAATAAAAAAATTTTTTCTCGAATAAAAATAATTTTATGAAAAATATTTTCAAGCAAAAGATGTTCATTTCTTTGTTGTCTTCAAAGTTTGTTTAAATGTTTTTGTGATATTTTTCATATTTAAGAAAATATTGGCAAAAAAAAACAGTTAAGGTAAACGCCCACTTCCGGTTTACGAAATTTAACCAAAAGCTTTTCAGTTCTTCAGATTATCAAATAAGACGAATGTTCAAAGTTTCATATCAATTGCTGTATTAGTTTTTGAGATACAGCGCGCACAGACAGCACACACACACACACACACACACATACACAGACACAATTTTTACTTTCTCCGTTACGAAGTACGAGAAAGTATTGTGATCGTGATTTTTTTTTCAAAACTTTTTTTTACGGAAATATCCGTTTTGGGGTCCCTAGATGCCATTTCAACAATTTCTGGAAAAAAAAAATTGTGTCTGTGTGTGTGTGTGTGTCTGTGTGTGTGTGTGTGTGTGTGTCTGTGCGCGCTGTATCTCAAAAACTAATAGAGCAATTGATATGAAACTTTGAACATAAGTCTTATTTGATAATCCGAAGAACTGAAAAGCTTTTGGTAAAATTTCGTACACCGGAAGTGGGCGTTTACCTTAACCGTTTTTTGTTTTTTGCCAATATCTTCTTAAATATGAAAAATATCACAAAAACATTTGAACAAATATTGAAAATAACAAATAAATGAACATCTTTTGTTTGAAAATATTTTTTATAAAATTATTGTTATTCGAGAAAGAATTTATTAATTATTTTTTCATTTCTGGTTTATAATTTTGAAATGATAATAGTTACAGTAAAGTGATGTTAATAATAATTGCAGAGAGTGCCAAAATGAACAACTTATAAAGAATACGTTTTTTTCGAAATCCCTTTAGTTTTTGAGTAAACTGAGTTTTTGAATTTGCAGTATAATTTTTCCATCTTTCATAATTTTGACGTTTTAAACGTCAGTTTCATCCGAGTTCACGCAACGCTCGAAGTACTTTTAAAATAGGATTTCAATTGAAAATAAACCATGAAAACGTAAATATAAATGACCATGAAGTCGGAGAAAGTAACATGATGGCCACATCACCATTTTTACTTTCTCCGTTACGAAGTACGAGAAAGTATTGTGATCGTGATTTTTTTTTCAAAATTTCCAAAATATCCGTTTTGGGGTCCCTAGATGCCATTTCAACAATTTCTGGAAAAAAAAAAATTGTGTCTGTGTGTGTGTGTGTGTGTGTGTGTGTGTCTGTGCGCGCTGTATCTCAAAAACTAATAAAGCCATAGATATGAAACTTTGAACATTCGTCTTATTTGATAATCTGAAGAACTGAAAAGCTTTTAGTAAAATTTCGTACACCGGAAGTGGGCGTTTACCTTAACTGTTTTTTGTTTTTTGCCAATATTTTCTTAAATATGAAAAATATCAGAGAAACATTTAAACAAACTGTGAAGACAATAAAGAAATGAACATCTTTTGCTTGAAAACATTTTTCATAAAATCATTTTTATTCGAGAAAAAAATTTATTATTTTTTTTTAATTTTTGGTTTATAATTATATAACGATCATAGTTACAGCAAATTTATGTTAATAATAATTGTAGAGAATGCTAAAATAAATAACTTATAAGGAATAAGTTTTTTTTCAAAATCCCTTAAGTTTTTGAGTAAACTGAGTTTTTGAATTTGAAGTATAATTTTTCCAGCATTCATAATTTTGACGTTTTAAACATCAGTTTTATCCGAGTCTACGAAAAGTTCGATGTACATTTAAAATATGATTTAAATTGAAAATAAACTATGAAAGCGTAAATATAAATGATACCATCTAGTCGGAGAAAGTAACATGATGGCCACATCACCATTTTTTCAATATGCATTCCTGTTAAAATGTATGCCTGTTTGCTTGTGCGCGCTGTATCTAAAACACTACAACTGGAATGAACATCAAACTTTGAACATAAGCCTTATTTAATAATCCGAAGAACTGAAAGCTTTTGGTAAAATTTCGTACACCGGAAGTGGATGTTTACCTTAACCGTTTTTTGTTTTTCTCCGATAATTTTTTTAATATGAAAATTACTATAAAAGCACTCAAACAAATCTTGAAGAAAGCAAAGAAATGAACATTTTTTGCTTGAAAATATTTTTCGTGAAATGTATGGTTTTTGAAAAATAATAGCAATTAATTTTTTTTGTAATTTTTGGTTTAAAATTATGAAACGATAATACTTACAGCAAATGTATTTTAATAATAATTGTAGAGAGTGCCAAAATGAACAACTTACTCGTATATAGAATAAGTATTTTTCGAAATCTCTTTGGTTTTTGAGTAAATTGACTATTAGAATTTAAAGTATAATTTATCATTTTCATCTTTCATTATTTTGAATAACAGTCTCAGATGATTTTACTAAACGCCCTATGCACATTTAAAATGTGATTTCAAATCGGAAAAAGTAATACTGTTTTTTTATTTTTTTTTTTGGCATTATTTTAGAGTTTCGGATCGTACCTTAATTTGAGCTTGTGTTATTTTTGGGGCAAATTATTTTTAGACCAGAATTTTTGTGCTCGTATTTTATATTTTTTGCCTGTTTCTTCGATTTTTTTCCTTTAAGCTCTTGATTTTTTTTCATAAATATTCTTTATGTTGGTCCCAATTTTAAAATTATTTGTTGAAATTTTCGACTTTTTTGGTCAGTATTTTTATTTTTAAGCTCGTGCTTTCGATTTTTGGTCTAAATTTTCAATTTTTTGCCACAATTGTTGAATCTTTATTTGTATTTTGGAGTTTCTTGGTCAAAATTAGTGATTTTATGTGCTAAGATTTCTTTTTTTGGCCTAAATGTTTGATATATTAATTAAGATTTTCTTTTTGGTCTGCATTTTTTTATTTTTAGGCCCATGTTTTCAATCTTTTGGCCACAATTGTTAAATTTTGACCAGTATTTTCGATTTTTTTGTCCAAATTTTTGTTCTTCTGTCCTAAGATTTCCTTATTTGGCTGAAATTTTTCATTTGTTTATTAAGATTTTCGATTTTTTAATCTGTATTTTTTATTTTTAGCCCCAAATTTTCGGTATTTGGTCCAAATTTTGTTTTTTTTGTCCTATATTTTAAATTCTTCAATTTTCAATTTTAGTTTCTGTTCGGAAACTTACGTTGAGCTACAGGGTTATTTTGAGGGTAAAAATGGCAAACAATTTTTTCTTTGCTTGAATTTTTTTTATCTGCATTTTTAGCTCTGGCCGGTAATTTCTTTTTTTTTAAGTTTTGATTTTTGGCCAAAATATTCTTTATTCTGGCCTGCTTTTTTTAATTTTTTTGTCCCATATTTTCAGTATTTGGTCTAATTTTTTTGTTTTCTTGGCCCATATTTTAGATTTTTTTATTTTCAATTTGAGTTTCTGTTCAGAAACTTACTCTGAGCTACAGGGTTATTTTGAAGGTGAAAACGGCAAACTATTTTTCCTTTACTTGAATCTTTTTATCTGCATTTTTTGGATCTCTGGCCTGTAACTTCGTTTTCTATTCCAAATTTTTGACCTAAATATTCTTTATTTTGGCGTGAAAATTTAGGTTGGTTTTTGATTTTTTGCCCTTTACTTTTTAACCTGAATTATTGTTTTTTATTTTATTTTTTTTTGCATTATTTTCGAGTTTCTGGTCGGAAACTTATTTTGAGCCAAAGAATTATTTTAGGGGCTAGCTAAATATTTTTTCTTTTACTTGAATTTACAATATTTTGGTCTGCATTTGTTTGGTCCATATTTTAGATCTTTACCTTTACCTGTTTTCGCTTCAATTTATTCCAAATTTTTAATCTTTATTTTGGACAACATTTTCGATGTTTTAGTTTGCGTTTTTTTTTTATGTTTAGGCCATAGTTTTCGATATTTGGATTTTTTTGGGCCATGTTTTAGTTTGATTGTTTAATTATTGATTTCTATTAGCGAATTTTTGATTGGCGAATATTTTAGATTTTTAACCTAAAGCAGCGATTTTTTAATGTTTTGCTAGTATTTTCAAGGTTTTGGTCTAATCGTCAAATCGGAGAAAGTAACATGATGGCCACATCACCATTTTTTTTTCCAGAAATTGTTGAAATGGCCTCTAGGGACCCCAAAACGGATATTTCCGTAAAAAACAATTTAAAAAAAATCACGATCACAATACTTTCTCGTACTTCGTAACGGAGAAAGTAAAAAAAAACACATCCTCTTTTCAGATACTGCTAGATTTTTGTTTGTTGATTTCGTTTGTTTTAGAAGGATCCGAAAAAGGATTCAGGATGATGGGTGGGCCCTCTAGTTAGTGCAATACGCTTTAAGGGTTGCTTCCATGGTATAATTTATTATACCCAAAAACAAAACAATTAATAGTCAAGCGAAATTAATATCGTTGAAATCGTGAAATGCGTTTAACGGAATATGTCGCAGCATCTGTAGTATAATTTTAATTTTAACTATCAACCTAATCTTCTGGTAAAAGAAATTCTTTTATTACTCTGTTGGAATACAATTTACTATAACAATATCTGCTTTCGGTGAGGTGCCGTGGGTTCTAGCCCTACGTTTAGTGCCAGCTTTTATTAACGAAAAGTTTACCGTTCGGGTCCATGGATCATAATTCAGTGTTTCTCTCATTCATTAAAGAAGAATATACAAATACATACAAATATCGGTTATGGCTGAATAGCCTAGTTGTTTACGCCGATTCACCCTTTGGCATTCACCCTCCCTATTCGGAATTCCGTGAAAAGAAAGAAACTAACCTGCAAATAAAAGTCGAGTGAAAGGATTGTTTTCTGTTTTGTTATTTTTTTGCACCGTCTTGACATGATTTGAAACTAACTGTAAACCTAATAAAATAAAGAAATAAAATTTAACATATAAAAATGCAAAATATTAATCATTGTAGAATTTTAAATCAGCCTCATTGATCAATTGGAATTTCAGTTAGGCGGCTTCCGCAAATGTCACGGGTTTTTCGTGCCTTTGTCACCACACCAGATCCCACCTTTCCATGTACGTCACGTCGCAGAACTAATATTATTTTGATTTACAAAGGCAACAATTATAATATTAAGAACAGGGCCTATCCTACCGGAGGGCTAGAGCTTGCATTGCACGTGGGCGGCGATTAGAGGGGCGGCGAAACCGGCAAAGCCCGCGAAACGAAAGACAAAGCTGCGGATTTTGTTTCCTATATAAATTATTTAGAAAAGGAAATATTAAAATTATAACTACGGGTTTTAAAGACTTACGCCATTGTGCTGATCAATTTGTAAAACATGATAACAGTGCAAAGATTATTAAGTGTCTCCAAAACTGGCGGGAGTTAAAAATCCGTTTAAATAAATAAAAATCATAGACAAAAAACAACAACAACTATTTGAATTCGAGAAAAAACGATGGAGGGCTATTGTAGGAAGAACGATTGCTATTGTGCACTTTTTAACAAGTCAATGTCCTGCTTTTAGACGTAGTTCCAATCTCCATAGGAGAAATAATGATTTTTTTAAACGCAGCAGAAATGTTAGTTAAATTTGACCCCTTATTGCCAGATCATTTAAATAAATTTGAAAAATCTAAAGAGAAATCGAAGAAGAAATCCTGCACTGCGTGCAGGGAAAGCTCGTTATATAGAGCTAAGGAGCCATGGCACTACCTGCATATAAATATTTCTTTATATTTTTTTAAATACACCATTAATCAATTTAAAATACACCAAATTTTCTGAATTTTGGCCCCTTATAAACCAATCACGTAACCGTCAGGATAGAAAAACAATTAGGGCGATATCTATCGCCGATATATTATAATTTCAGAACGTTGTAACATTTTCGGCGATAGATGTCGCCCTAATTGTTTTTCTACTCTAACGGTTTCTTGATTGGTTTATAAGGGCAGAGTCGAATTCTGTTTCTCCATCAACGACGATCGTAGTGTGCTGGTGTGAGACTAATGTAGGTCCAAATAGGTCCTCAGTTATTGTCAACGGCGAAATATAATCAAAATTACACAAATGATTATGTATATGAATAAATTAATACACGATAACACTTTTAAATATAATTAGAGATGGGCAAAACTGCTACATTTGAATCACGTTGCTACCTGTGATTGCTCCTTTTTAATATCAGTGATTTTAAACCGTGACCATGGTTAGTAAACATCGTAACACCTTTTGAAATTGTTATTATTTCAAAATTAGTGAAGAAGCATTTCTAGACTGTTGCGGAAACGTAAAGTGGAACGTATTTTGAGTAAAGTATGTTGCAAATGTTTTTCTATGTCTCTGAAAAAGCTCATCTTCAAAATAAGGATTTGCTCTGTTCTCGGAGAGTTGTTTTAAAATCTAGATGAGAAGCATTTAAAGATTTTTGCAGAATCGTAAAATGGAATGAATTTTGTAAAGTTTCAATTCAAATACTTGATAATCGTTTTTTTTTTAATTTGTGTTTTGCCTCTGAAAAAGCGCATATTTAGATTAGCTCTGTTCTCGAGGGATTATTTTTAAATGAAATAATTAACATCGAATCGTCCAGTATATTTTGAGTTTTGAGAGAATATTTATATTTTGTTTTTAGTTCGTGAAATTTGTAATTTGAAAATTTTTATAGTGCTGGTTTCGTGGTATTATTTCAAAAATTATAATAAAGGAATGTCTAGTTGTTCGCACCGAGCATTAAAGTTAAATAAATTTTGAGTACCTTTGGGAAGTTCAGCATTTGTTTTTATTCTTATTTTTTCAGTTCATGAAAATAGTAATTTGAACATGAGAGCAGAGAAAAATGGAGTATAAAGTAATTAATAAAGCGTTTTAGATTTACAAAATACGCTCGCATTATTTTTAAACTTTAATTTCTTCAAATTTCTTCAACCATACAGAATTTTAGGTTAGAATAAAGTTGGTAGAGTGGATGGTGGGTGGGTGCTATTTGACGTGGTGAGTGAGTCATATCTTGTTGCCCACGCACCTAGTTTTTCACCAATGAATAAATTAATCAAAATATAATAAAATGTTGATTTTGATCATTCTATTCCAAGTCGAAATAAAAAAAAATGAGAAAAGGTTAATAAAACAGCTATAAAATCTTGATTATGATCACTCATAAGCAGAATAGTGGCAAATGTTCGAATTTCTAAAAATTTCTCTAAAAAGAAAAGATTAGAAAATCAATATTTTCAAGTGTAGTCGTTATACGTTTAAAAAATCGAATCCTCAATGTTTGGTTCTTTGAAACGTATAGCGACCAAACGTGTTAAACACTGCAAATCTTGTTCTTTAACCCTTTTTACTTTCTCCGTTACGAAGTACGAGAAAGTATTGTGGTCGTGATTTTTTTTCCAAAATTTTTTTTTACGGAAATATCCGTTTTGGGGTCCCTAGATGCCATTTCAACAATTTCTGGAAAAAAAAAATTTGTGTGTGTGTGTGTGTGTGTGTGTGTGTGTGTGTGTGTGTGTGTGTGTGTGTGTGTCTGTGTCTGTGTGTGTGTGTGTGTGTGTCTGTCTGTCTGTGTGCGCTGTATCTCAAAAACTAATAGAGCAATTGATATGAAACTTTGAACATACGTCTTATTTGATAATATGAAGAACTGAAAAGCTTTTGATAAAATTTCGTACACCGGAAGTGGGTGTTTACCTTAACTGTTTTTTGTTTTTTGCCAATATTTTCGTAAATATGAAAAATATCACAAAAACATTTAAACAAACTTTGAAGACCACAAAAAAATGAACATCTTTTGCTTGAAAATATTTTTCATAAAATCATTGTTATTCGAAAAAAAAATTTATTAATATTTTTTTAATTTTTGGTTTATAATTATGAAACTATAATAGTTACAGCAAATTTATATGAATAATCATTGTAGAGAATGCCAAAATGAACCACTTCTAAAGAATAAGTTTTTTTCGATATCTCGTTAGTTTTTGAGTAAACCGAGTTTTTGAATTTAATGTATAATTTTTCCATGTTTAATCATTTTGACGTTTTAAACGTCAGTTTCATCCGAGTTTACGTAACGCTCGATATACATTTAAAATATGATTTCAATAAACCATGAAAATGTAAATATAAATGGCTATGATACCATCAAGCCGGAGAAAGTAACATGATGGCCACATCACCATTTTTTTCTCGTTTTAGAGAATTTCTTTTGATCATTGAAACGTCAAAATCGAGACATTTGTGTGGTAAATTTTTGTAAAAGGTGTTTGTCGATTTTTGAAAATAGCTCTTTCTAATATGTTGAACAATTTTAATAATGCAAGCTTTAAAATGTGAAAAAATTATTTAAAAAAATATAAATGATTTTTAGGTTATTTTTTTTGTTATCAGATAGTTTTTGCCGATGATTTTTTCGAGGTTTATAACTTGCAAACGCGTTGGATGATCTCTATTGATTGAAAACTAAAATATCTACAAAAAAATTGTTAAGAAACTTGTTTGTAAAATATGTAAAAAAATGTCCAAAGTCCAAAGTTTAGAAATGTATATTAAGTAACTTTTTAAAGGTTTATAATACCCAAACGTGTCAGGTGATCTTGATTATTTGAAAACTAAAATATGCCAAAATTTACGGGCTTCGAAAAATGGTTAAGAATATTTTCTATAAA
This sequence comes from Ocypus olens, assembly GCA_910593695.2. NCBI lineage: Eukaryota > Metazoa > Arthropoda > Insecta > Coleoptera > Staphylinidae > Ocypus > Ocypus olens. The sequence goes on from OU343056.1 coordinate 19,459,570, forward strand.
ATTGGTGAAAAATGTCAAAAAAATCAGGATTTTCGCTAACAATCATAGTTTGGGTATCAATTACAATTTTACGTAGCAATCACGTTTGAAGTAGCAATCACTGTTTAATCAGCAGTCACAGTTTGGCAAACAGTCGCAATCACAGTCAAGTGAAATTCAGTAACGACTGGTGATTTTTTTACCATCTGTGGAATATCACCTATCCTTAAATATAATTAATTTATCAACAATTATCAGCCACAAAACTATTCAATTATCAATAAGTTTTGTGCTGATGACAGGGGCGGCTCGTTATATAGAGCCAAGAAGAACCTGCAGTTTCAAGCTTAGCAAGAATTTTTAATTAACTCTTAAAACACTTTTTCGCCAGTTATTTTGGTCTAGGAAGATAAATCGTTGTTTCTTTCTTAGAAGAATGATGGGGGGAGGGTTTATTGTATAAGTGGTTCTACCATCAACATGTGCCGGTGGCACTATGTCAACTTGAATGTAAATAATTAAAATTTAAAACCGTAATAGCTAGATACACCATCAGGGCAACATCTATTATCTTAACATTCGACAATTTCCTTGACTGAGTGGAGAAATCCACAGACAATAAGAAACCATAAACTAGCGATAATTATAACAATATCATTGATAACATTGAAATATTGTTTCCCCGTGCGACAATCGAGCACCTGTTTCAATCTTATTAGATCTCATCAGGTCAATATAGACGCTGACAGAGAAACGGTTCTTCTCTATGGAGTTGTAACCCCAAGTATTCGTAATAGATACATACACCATTAGGGCGACTTCTATTGTCGCAACGTTGCACAAATTATTTAATTGAAACAATATTTTTAAAAACCGTAAATGCAAAAAATCGCGAATATTTCGTTTTGTAGCAAAAAGTTACGTATTATATGTAATTGAAATTATACATATTATTGATAATAAGTTACTTTTTGCTGTCTTATTACTAAAATAGTAAACACGCAATACCCAAGATATGCACTAGAGGGGGCGGCCAATTCAACATTTGCACGCGGGCGGCCAAGGGTACAGGATCGGCCCTGATTAAGAACACTTGGGAAAATCGTTTTATTATAAAAATTTCTACTAATAAAAATACATTGGGCTTCGTTATGACCAAATTCACTATGTGACATTTTTTAAAAGACCCCTACCCTCTGTCGCATACTGTCACAGTTCCGCTGAAACAGATGCCTCCAAGCCAGTGATATATCATATCATGTCAAAAGCCACCTTACGCACGTTTATGTACTCATAATAATAATAAATTAATGTGATAACTTAGTAGTTTTACACGTCAAAAAAAATCAACATACATAATAAAATTAATAAATCATTTTATAAAACAACGACGGAAGACAATTAAAATTTGCAATTAATGCGTGATTAAATAAAATATGTATGCATTGCAAGCCTAAGGTAATATATATATTATTAATTTTAACTATGTAGGCACTATATACTATTGTCCGGCTTATAGATGCACATATAAACAACAAAACTTATTTTTTTAGACATAATAGGATCGTGCCAGCTATCTAATGGTGACCCATAATGATTAATTTAGGAAAATCTCAGCCCTATCCATTAGGTGTGTTTTTTCGCCTAAGCAGAGACAACAGACGAGCAAACGGAGATTTTCAAGAATGATTTATAAACATTGGTTGGTAACCCTAACAGAATCCGTAACCGCATCTTCAAATAGACTTATGATTTATGATACACAATGATCCATAAAAAGATAAAATTGTAATGTACCGCTGATGAGTTTTATCTGACACAACTTTATTTATACCAGCAACAACAATGGCGTATACCAAGAGATGAAGAAACGGTAGTAGCCGCAGCAGCAGCGGCCGAGCGAAATCCGTCGAGTTGAATAATTAATTCAGGCGTTTTCGTAATCATCAGATGTAAACTACGTAATATTACATCAGGTAGAAAATAATCCCCGAAATGATTTTCACGTGTAAATGATAGGTTAAAAGGCCGGCATAATAAGTGCATTAAATCTTAAACATGGAGTATTTGGAATGTCCGTTTCGAAAAGAAAAAAAAAACCTATCGGCGACAAAGTGAGACTAGGAAAAATAATATCGTGCACCTATTTGCATCTCGCTCATTCCACCTTCACGCGGATGTGGAATAAACAAGGACGGATGTATAAGTGAGAGATTGGATCAGATATTTAGACAAAGTAAAACGAGTTGACGCAATTCACATCAACCTACAGGTATGTGTATAGATTGACCATTATTACCTGAATTTTGATTAGGAACAGGTTCTCGACATTTAGTTTGTACTAAGAGAAATAATTACATAAATTATGCATACCGTGTTTTATTCCACTTAATGGCTTTCATATATATGTATATACTGGTTCCATAAACTCGACGCGTTTCCCCCCTTCCCCGCAACGACGAAATGAATTTATAACTTTTGAAGCGCTCTGATCTTCATGACCATTTACAAACGCTTCTTGGATCCGAACGGATCCATCGTGGGAGTTGAAAGGTCATCACGGAAATTAGCTTCCGAACAATTTTTTTTTTCTGAGCGCCATGCGTACGCGTCAATCATAAATGTTTAAGTATGGTTTATTTCAGGGGTCATACAATAAATTATACAGTGCAGAAATAGTGGAATAGCGACAATAACAAATAAATAATAAGGAATTAAAATTGTTATTAAATACTAACCTAATATTGAATAGTATTCTTGCTTATTATATGGTTCTAATTGAATTAAGAATTCTTTTAAAGACAGCTTCCGTGTGTTAAATGTTTCAGTTTTTTTTATATGTTTGGGAAAATGATTATGTGTTGTGTGTGGATACTCGGTGCTATGTCTAGCGTTATTGGTATTGTTAAATATAATTAAAAGAGATTTTTATGTTTCCATAAAAAAATTATGCGTTCATTTCATTTTTTTTTTATTTATATTTGGCTAACGCCTGGCCTTAGTATAATAACCATTGGCCAACATAACAATATATAAGATATCAATCATAAGATATCGTACGTTTTCATTCGTGCTAGGGGCTTCATTTCGTGTATACATATAAATTCCAGGATAACTTCAAATATTTTCAAGTCTGAATGATCCTCTACAGCTATCACTATTTTATTTGAATCAGTATTCTAATTGCATGTTCTTGCACTAAGAATATTATTTCAACATTTACAGCATTACCCCAAAGGATTATTCCGAGAGAAAAATAATAAAAACAGTGAAACTAAACGAAATGTTTAATGAATCTATATAATACAGCAATGTTTTCCCATGGGTTAATTGAGAAACTAATTAATCGCATTTTCATTTATATTATTTTTATTTTATTTTATCAGTTACAACGATGATTTTAAACCCCTTATTCTGCAGTTCTTTTATTTTTGCATTATCGCAAGTTTCTAAACCCTAATAATAGGTCGTGTTTGTTTCTTTTGCAGTTTGCATGTTTCAAAAACATATTTTTTTTTATTTTGCATTTTTTGGAAGCTGTAATTGTATAGAATATTGTGTCCAAACGGCAAGTTGATATTTCAAATGGAAATGCTTATAAAAGGCAGCCTAAGCGCGCCAAGTAAAAGGCATCACCGCGAGGCGGGGATTTTCAAACGCGTTTTTCTCAGAACAGTGTTTTTACTTTCTCCGTTACGAAGTACGAGAAAGCAGGGGCGGCTCGTTATATAGAGCCAAGGAGCCACGGCACTACCCCCAGTTTCAAGCTCAGCAAGAATTTTTAATTAATTCTTAAAACACTTTTTTTTTACTTTGGTCTAGGAAGATAAATAGTTCTTTGTTTCTTTTGTTGTCAAAAATTGTATTTTTTAGCTGACAATAATGGTGTGTTGCAATTGTCAATAATGGTTTGTTGCAGTTGTCAAAAATGGTATTTTTACCTGTTAAGAATTGATTCAGTTGTCAAAAGCAGCATTTTTCGGTTTTTTAATTTGCCACTTTTTATTTGAAATAGCATTCAGCTGTCAAAAATGATACTTTTTGTTGTCAAACATTATATTTTTTAGCTGACCATAATGGTTTGTTTCAGTTGTTAAGAAGTGTATTATTCAAATGTCAAGAATGACATTTTTCAGTTGTCAAAAATGTTTTTTTAATGTCAAAAAGGTATTTCTCACCCATTAAAATGTTATTTTTCAGCTATCAAAAACAGCATTTTTTAAGAAAATTTGTAATTGTCAAAAATGGCATTCTTTAGCTGTCAAAATTTTTTTAGCAGGCAATAATGATAAGTTACAGTTGTCAATAGTGGTTTGTTGCAGTTGTCAACAATGGTATTTTTCAGCTATTGAAAATGGTAGTTTTCAGCTGTTAATAAGTGTATTATTCAACTGTCAAAAATGATATTTTCAGCTGTCAAAAATACGATTTAACACCTATAAAAATATTATTTTCCAGCTGTCAAAAGCAGCATTTTCGACATTTTTTTTAATTGTCAAAAATGGCATTTTTCAGCTGTCAGAACTTGTATTTTTTGTCTTGTCAAAAATTGTATTTTATAGCTGACAATAATGGTATGTTACAGTTGTCAAGAATGGTATTTTTCAGCTGTTATAAAATGTATTATACCAAAATTGTATTTTTTAGCAGGCAATAATGATATGTTACAGTTGTCAATAATGGTCTGTCAACAATGGTATTTTTCAGCTATTGAAAATGATAGTTTTCAGTTGTTAATAAGTGTATTATTCAACTGTCAAAAATGATATTTTTCAGCTATCAAAAATGCGATTTAACACCTATAAAAATATTATTTTTCAGCGATCAAAAGCAGCATTTTTCGACATTTTTCTTAATTGTCAAAAATGGCATTTTTCCGCTGTCAAAACTTGTATTTTTTGTGTTGTCAAAAATTGTATTTTTTTATCTAACAATAATGGTTTGTTGCAGTAGTTAAGAATGGTATTTTTCAGCTGTTAAAAATGGTATTTTTCAGCTGTTAAAAAGAGTATTATTCTACTGTTGAAAATAATATTTCAAAAGTGGTACTTTTCAGCTGTCGAAAAGGTATTTCTCACCTATAAAAATGGTATTGTTCAGCTATTAAAAGTAGCATTTTTTTGACATTTTTTAATTGTCAAAAATGGAATTTTACAGCTGTCAAAAATTTAATTTTTTGTGTTGTCAAAAATTGTATTTTCTGACAATAATGGTATGTTACAGTTGTCAAGAATGGTATATTTCAGCTATTGAAATTGATAGTTTTCAGCTGTTAATAAGTGTATTATTCAACTGTCAAAAATGATATTTTTCAGCTATCAAAAATCCGATTTAACACCTATAAAAATATTATTTTTCAGCGATCAAAAGCAGCATTTTTCGACATTTTTCTTAATTGTCAAAAATGGCATTTTTCAGCTGTCAAAACTTGTATTTTTGGTGTTGTCAAAAATTGTATTTTTTTATCTAACAATAATGGTTTGTTACAATTGTCAAGAATGGTATTTTTCAGCTATTAAAAATGGCATTTTTCAGCAGTCAAAACTTGTATTTTTGTGTTGTCAAAATTTGTATTTTTTTATCTAACAATAATGGTTTGTTGCAGTTGTTAAGAATGATATTTTTCAGCTGTTAAAAATGGTATTTTTCAACTGTTAAAAAGAGTATTATTCAAATGTTAAAAATAATATTTTTCAATTGTCAAAAGTGGTACTTTTCAGCTGTCAAAATAGTATTTCTCACATATAAAAATGGTATTGTTCAGCTATTAAAAGTAGCATTTTTTTGACATTTTTTAATTGTCAAAAATGGAATTTTACAGCTGTCAAAAATTGTATTTTTTGTGTTGTCGAAAATTGTATTTTCTAGCTAACAATAATGGTATGTTACAGTTGTCAAGAATGGTATTTTTCAGCTGTTAAAAATGGTAGTTTTCAGCTGTTATAAAATGTATTATTCAACTGTCGAAAATGATATTTTTCAGTTGTCAAAAATGTTATTTTTCAACTGTTGAAAAGGTATTTGTCACCTATAAAAATGATATTTTTCAGCTTTCAAAATCAGCATTTTTGGTCATTTTTTTTATTGTCAAAATGGCATTTTTCAGCTGTAAAAACTTGTACTTGTTGTCAAAAATTGTATTTTTTAGCTGAAAATAATGGTTTGTTACAGTTGTCAATAATGGTTTGTTGCAGTTGTCAAGAATGGTATTTTTTAAGAAGTGTATTATTCAACTATCAAAAATGATATTTTTCAGCTGTAAAAAATGATATTTTTCAGCTGTCAAAAATGATATTTTTCAGCTGTCAAAACTATATTTTTCAACTGTCAAAAACGATATTTTTCAGCTGTCAAAATCGAAACTTATCAGCTGTCAAAAATGATATTTTTCAGCTGTCAAAAACGATATTTTTCAGTTGTCAAAAATGATACTTTTCAGCTGTTAACAATGGTATTTCCCACCTATAAAAATGGTATTTTTCAGCTATCAAAAGCAGCATTTTTCGACATTTTTTTAATTGTCAAAAATGGTATTTTTCAGCTGTCAAAAATTGTATTTTTTAGCTGACAATTATGGTATGATACAGTTGTCAATAATAGTGTGCTGCTGTTATCAACTATAAAAATATTATTTTCCAGCTACCAAAAGCAGCATTTTTCGACATTTTTTTTAATTGTAAAAAATGGCATTTTTCAGCTGTGAGAACTTGTATTTTTTGTGTTGTCAAAAATTGTATTTTATAGCTGACAATAATGGTATGTTACAGTTGTCAAGAATGGTATTTTTCAGCTGTTAAAAATGGTAGTTTTCAGCTGTTATAAAATGTATTATACCAAAATTGTATTTTTTAGCAGGCAATAATGATATGTTACAGTTGTCAATAATGGTCTGTTGCAGTTGTCAACAATGGTATTTTTCAGCTATTGAAAATGGTAGTTTTTAGCTGTTAATAAGTGTATTATTCAACTGTCAAAAATGATATTTTTCAGCTATCAAAAATGCGATGTAACACCTTTAAAGGCTGTCAATAACGATATTTTTCAGCTGTCAAAATCGATATTTTTCAGCTGTCAAAAATGATATTTTTCAGCTGTCAAAAACGATATTTTTCAGTTGTCAAAAATGATACTTTTCAGCTGTTAACAACGGTATTTCCCACCTATAAAAATGGTATTTTTAAGCTATCAAAAGCAGCATTTTTCAACATTTTTTTAATTGTCAAAAATGGTATTTTTCAGCTGTCAAGAATTGTATTTTTTAGCTGAAAATTATGGTATGATACAGTTGTCAATAATAGTGTGCTGCTGTTATCAAGCATGATATTTTCCAGCTATTAAGAATTATATTATTCAGCTGTCAAAAGTAGAATTTTTCAGCTGTCAAAAATGATATTTTTCAGCTACCAAAAATGGCATTTTCCACCTATATAAATGGTATTTTTCAGCTATCAAAAGCAGCATTTTTTACTGTCAAAAATGGCATTTTTCAGCTGTCAAAACTTGGATATTTTATTGTCAAAAATTGATTTTTTTATGTTGTCAAAAATTATATTTTTTAGCTGCCAATAACGGTATGCTTCAGCTGTCGGGAATGGTATTTTTCGGCTGTCAAGAATGATAATCCTCAGATGTTGAAAACAGAATTTTTCAGCTGTCTCAAGTTGTATTTTACAGTTGTGATCGTGATCGTGACACATACGTGTTATTTGATAATCTGAAGAACTGAAGAACTTTTGGTAAAATTTCGTACACCGGAAGTGGGTGTTTACCTTAACTTTTTTTTTTGTTTTTTGACAATATTTTCTTAAATATGAAAAATATCACAAAAACATTTAAACAAACATTGAAGATAACAAAAAAATGAACATCTTTTGCTTGAAAATATTTTTCATAAAATCATTGCTATTCGAGAAAAAAATGTATTATTAATTTTTTATTTTTTGGTTTATAATTATGAAACGATAATAGTTATAGCAAATTTATGTCAATAATAATTGTGGAGAATGCCAAAATGAACAACTTCTAAAGAATAAGTTTTTTTCGAAATCTCGTTAGTTTTTGAGTAAACCGAGTTTTTGAATTTGAAGTATAATTTTTCCATTTTTCATAATTTTGACGTTTTAAACGTCAGTTTCATCCGAGTTTACACAACGCTCGATGTACATTTAAAATATGATTTCAATAAACCATGAAAACGTAAATATAAATGGATATGATACCATCAAGCCGGAGAAACTAACACGATGGCCACATCACCACTTTTTAAATTGGTGGAAGTGACTGCGCGCAGACGGATGCTGCAATCGATCTGATTTTTTTCCCAAATACATAAGGACCTACCCGCAAGGTGATGTGGCATTAATTTAAAAAAATATATGTTTACTGATTTTATATTGCAAAAAAAACGAGCCGTAAAGAGGTAAAAAAATTAACTTTTTTCCAAACAAGCGTCATTTTGTTGTTTTTTTCGAATTTTAAAATTCTGCTACGTAGCACTGGAAAATGTAATAAACTTTAACACGTTATGTCATTTTTTGATTTCACACTATTTTTGTGAACCGAGGAACTTCCACCAGTAAGGCATCCCAACTTCGACGATGTGATAACATAATTAATTTTTATAAAAAACTATCAAGAAAATCACAATTCAAGTTAAAACTTTATTAGTCGTCTCAAAAAAAAAAAATCCGAAAATCACTTTTTTTCAGGTCTGCAAAGTACCCTTAAATAGCTGGCTATTGTTCATAATGTTTATTTTATATTTAAGATTCTGTGTTATGGCTTAGTTTAGTGCTGTGTAGTTTGCTTACTATTATCGGTGGTCTTATTCGATTAGAGGTTTCAAGCTTTATTTTCCAAGTCACTGAAGACATATTGTAATGCATTTTAATTATAAAAATACCGTTGGCTGCAATAACATTCTGGTACATCCTAATACAACTTTTATATAATAACAGATACATTATCGTTATCAACGTTAAAAGAAACACCCTATATGTATCCATGACGAAGTTAACCTGGTGAATATACTCCCGCTCGGTGTTGTCGTGCATGTGCGCGAATTTCATGTTCAGGTAGTCAGGATAAACACAAGGTTAACTACTCTTTGTGAAGTACCGAATTAGATTTATGGCCAAGTTTCTGTATACTAAGTAATGCATCCCCTTTTCCTTCTCTAATCATTCCACCGTGCGAGCGGGGGCTTTTGGCTCTTCTATCCCTTCCGATTCCTTCCTTTGGTCCAATTAGCAGCGTAATTGCTTAATTAGGTTAACTCGGG